>CM066967.1:8615866-9830162 GCA_033971965.1 Cucurbita ficifolia | reverse complement strand
TGCAGTACAACAGTGACCCACTGACAAGTAACTCTATAACTTGGTCCACAGACACTAATTTACCATTACTGCCACCTGGCACCTTCACTTTTTCTATTCAAACACAGAACACTTATTCTGACCATCAAAAACGCCGGGAATATTCCATAATTTTTCTTTAAATCCGACAATTTAAAAATATTTGACCTAAGGACTAAAATTATAGAGATGATCTTAATAAAAGACAAGACAAATTTAAAGCTAATATTTTTGTTTTTTTTTTAGGAGAATGAACATTAACAGAAAGATTTGGATTCCTGGAACTCCGGGGGAAAGGAAATTTTTTTTTTTTTTTTTCAGAGTATTCTTGGGTGTTTTGAGTTTTCGGGGGCGGGATGAGTAGACGGGTACATTTACACTCACTTCCGCCGTGTCGTCGGACAGCCGGAATCTCGTCGGAAAATGGGATCCTCGTTTGGACCAAGGGCGTCGGCGACGGCTTCCGATAGTTCAGTTTCCGAACAGACTCCTTTCGGAATCGGCTTCTCCGATTTCGACCTTTTCGTGACATTCTCTTGCGTGCGTTCTCGATTGAATTACTGTAATCTCTCCACGTTTCTTTTTCTTCTTCTTTGTCGCGACGGCGGACTGTCTGCCGTTCCGGCGCCGGCGGCTTTGTATTTAGTTTCGGAGAGATTTTCGACTACATCGACATTCGGAACTCGCCACCAGTTTTCCGTTATTCTCTGACTTCTCGGATTGCTGTTCGTCTTCTATTTCGTACCGGATTTCGAATTTCTGGTTTAATCCTCTTACGCCGATTAGGATTCCACAACATTCACATTCTCCAGGGATGATTATTCGCACAAGACATCCCTGCAACCGCATCGCCTGTTTCTAGGTTATCTACACACAGATTCCCCAAGATCCTATCATTCCCCTCTCGATGCTCTCGTCAAGAACGATTCAGCATCAAAATCTTCCATCCTCGAATCAGTGGCTGGAACAACGCTCCCCTGGAGCTGGAACAACGGCCATTCTCCCAAAGATTCGCCAATTTCTCGACTGAATTTGGGAATTAAGAGTTTTTTCACAGCTAGTTGCATATAGCTAGAGGAAACTCATGGAGGAATCAAATTCCAGGGCAGGCAAACAAGCAACTTCCGCTGAAAACTCGGAGTCAAGTAGACAGAATCATGAGCTTATAGCATCTAGATTTTTATTTCTGGGATTCGTGAGTGAGTGTGTGGACGGAGAAAACATTCGGACATACCGCCAGTAGTCAAAGTGAACAGAAGGAGATGCTTCATGTAGTTTTGACATTTGGGCGTTCATTCAGTACGGAGTTCGTTGATTTTCGAGTGGGATTTGCGAACTGAGGATTATTTTTTTTTTTTTTTTTTTTTTTTTTTTTTTTTTGTTTTTTTATTTTTTGCTGATGATTCAGAAGAGTCGGTAGTCAGTCGAAGAAGCTATTCGAAGTTCTATGTCCTATGACGAAGATGTAGCTTTCCACAATTTTCTATGTCGACAACTGTGTACGCTCTTCCACCCGCCGTTAATACATGGAGAAGACATTGGATTCTCAGAACAACAAAAAGAAAGAGGAAGAAACACTGTAAATCATGTTTCTGGTTACCGAAAAATTTTCATATAATTCCATCGGACAAAATTGTAAGCCCTGAAGTTCGTGTCAAAACAGACAGGATTTGGAAGTTCCATGGAAATGGAAATCAAAAGGTGCTCAAGCGCATAAAAAGGAATACACAAGGGAGAGAAAAGTTGAAGAACATGAAGAACGTTGAGAAGAGGTTGCATAAATAAAACGGGACAGATCCGTGGTTGTGCTGTACATATACTCACACACCATTTCTGCTCTTTTCTTCTTTCTCTCTGCTCTCTTTTTTGGGTTTTTCTCGGTCTTCTGTCTTGGCTATGTGAGATTACTACAACAACAGAAGCAGTACAGTCAAATAACGAGACCATAGGCTTGGTTTTCTTGCAGTCCTCTTGGAGACCACCTACTTTTTATTATTATTTATTATTATATTATTATTATTATTCTTATTTATTATTAGTAAATTTAGTTTCTTTGGTATCAAATTATGTCGCCTTCCATTTCTTCCTACTTTACCTGTTTTAAACCCTTCTTTTTTTAAAAAAAGATTATTAAAACCCAATAACAAATCTAAATTCATGCGCATTTTTTTTAACCTTTAAATTGTTGATTGAACAAATTTTTTAAAACCCAAATGATGTGCGTCACTCTAAATGTAGTAAATTTAACCTAATTCAATTCATTAATTTTTTTAAATTGGATTAATTTGAAGACAGTTTTTAGACTCTAAACTGCTTTGCTCCCTCGGCTGTCCTAGCATTTCCAGAACGTCTTGTAAGTAGCTTGCTTCTTGGGTGGGTTCGCATCTAGGGGTGGTTTGGTAGCGTCACAAAAAAATGTCGAACAGTCCGGCTATGTTTCCAGGCGCATTGTTATCCGCTAATAGGCACATGATTCATTCCACAAAATCTCACTGGCACTTGAGCCATCTCGAGTTAAACTTCTTCTCCATTATTACCAAAACTGGAGATCTCATTTAAACGACGAGTGTACAACATCATATTTGTACATTGTCCTGTGAAGGTCACACCTAACTAGTACATCAGTCATGTGTTACATAATACGTAGATGAGTTTGGCTGGTAATAAACCCACTTCTGATTGTCCACTTCTAATAAAGCAGTGGTATTTACCCAATTTCTAAATTCCTCATATGTAATGTAATATTGAAGCGGGCACAGGAAAACAATTTAACTCTAAACAACTTTTATTAAAAAAAATTAACTCTAAACAACTTTTATTAAATAATTAATTTGATATTTTTTTACCATAAATTTTTTTTAGTTGAGTTAGGTTTGGGTCATGATTACGTAGTCTTATTCTATATTATTTGCGATTATTTATAGTTTTATACCATTTAAATAAAATATAGTAAAATTATTCTAACCCTAGTTGTGATCTCAATCGGGCAATGTCTCATCGCCTGTTAGATGCGTCAGCGAAAGATCGAGCCGAGAATAAAATAGCAGTCCTGTAATCGTTATAAGAAAAATATAAACTATTTAATTTGATTGAAAAGGCTATGACTTGCACTTTGAATGCTGGATTTTCTCGGTTCATTAATATACATAAAACAATAATTTCACAATCATCAGTGGAAACATATGAATTATATAGCGAGGGCTTTAAATTCCCGACCGGCCTACAGCGGGGGGGCAAATTGGTAATTGACGTCGCCAAATGGGACCGAATGCCCATTCTGCCAGTGTGAAGTTTTGGATATCCACTTTTTTTTTTTGTCATTACGGTTGCCGACGTGAGAAAGAGGAACAATGGGGTAATTCTTATCTGATGAAGTGGGCAGGTGGTGATTGGAGGAAGGTTAGATCTTTATTAGGCATGAGGTGTGTCAAGCTGGGTGCGATGATGGAGTATGGGAGGGTCACACGGCATGAAGACAAGAATGACGTGGCTGCTTTGTCTGAAGGACAATGACTTGGTTGACCTTTTTGTATCTTTTTTGAGGGATTAACTTTGTGGCAGATTGAATGTCAAACGTTGTGCTTATTGCGCCTTCCAGTCCTCTGTGATTAGTTTCAAATTTTAATAATCAAATATCCAACATATAAAATACTTTTTTTTTCTTGTTTTCACTTTTCAAGATATTTCCCAAAATAATCTACACAAAAATATACGTGGTTAAATTAAATATAATATGAAAAATTTAAAAATTACTTTTTCATCAAGATATTACTCCTATTTTTTAATATAGCTTCGTTAGATTCTATTTTACGAATTGAGAGAAAATATTAAAAAACATTTCTGTGCCAGTAGATACTAAAAGTCAGAAAATGACAATATCTGTTGCAGTTTTGTCGTGATTAGCAATGGTATCAAAGCTTGATACTATGTAGTTATGCCAGTGAGGACGTTGACATCAAGAAGGTTTTTGGGGGGGGATTGTCGTATAGTCACATTGGTTAGACAAGGAGAACGAACCATTATTTTATACAGGGTGTGAAAACTCTCCCTAGCTAACTTTTTTAAAACAGTAAGACTGACGGCGATACTCAACATATCGGTAACTGAGCAAATAGATACGTATCTAGGCTAGCGAGCCCATTAACATGAAATTTAGGTCATATTTCAAGTTTGAAAACATAAACAAACCCCTATGATTTTATGGTAACCAAAGTATAGAGGCAAGCAATTAAAAACAAAAAAAAGTTATCTTTGAATGGATAATGGGCAAAGGATGATGGTTCTTGGGATTGGCTCATTCTATTTCTACATGCCCTACTCATGTAATTCCTCTCCTCTCATGGCACCTCTCGCAATTTTAGCTTCCTTACGTTCCAGGCAACCAATTATTCTGGATTTTTTAAAATGATAAATAAATACAAATATCATCTTCCGGCTCCGGATTTAAAACCTAATTTAGTAGCAGGAAAGCTCTATCTTTAGGGGAAGACATGTCATTGTAATTGTTGAAGAATCGGTGAATATCATTAGCTTGCACTTATTAAATTAGAAAAAGACGTGTTGTTTTTAGCCAAAAGAAATGTTTCGCAAGATTAATACTACTTTTAAGCAATTTTTTTATAGTTTATATATCGTATTAAAATAGAATTTAGGCATTTTTTAATACGTAATAAAAACAAACTTTAATATATACTATATTTTTTGGGTATATCAGTTTGTTTGAGAAATTCAAAAATATTTAATTAAAAAAGGTTAGACCTCCCCAATTTGGTATAGTAAAATTTGTTTGAAAAATTAAGGCTACACATTCCGGAAAATAAGAAAAATTTAAATATATAATAGATATAAGAAATGTTTTTATTTCGATTTAATTTGTGTTGTTAAATGGTCCTAAATTTTATTTCCCATTCCCTATTTTCGTAGTAAACCATTTTTTTATTTTTTATTTTTACAAGACTTTAAAAATAAGAATTTTAAATTCAAATTCATTCAAGGAATGCACAATAAAAATAGGTATTGTTTTTTCGATACTTATCCCCACTTTATCACCCAATTTTTTATTTTATGTAATTAATATCTTTTGAAGTGTAATAATATTAGGCAGTGACATTTAAAATTATAATACATTGGTATTTTAATATAAATTTGCGAAATTGCATAATATTGTTAGCTAAAAAAGTGAGAAAACAAAAATTCTATAAATACTATGCCTTTATAAGAATTGGGTGTACGTTATCTACCTCATCACCAATGGTATCAGAAGTAATTCTTATCTTATTAGATTTGTTTTTTTATTTTACGACCCTAGTGCGAAGCAGATACCCTCAGTTTGACCATTGGTCTTTGTACTGGGTTTAGGGCATTGTTCAATAACGAATTTTTGAAATTATGATATCCCTTCATAATTTAAAGAAATCGTTCTCAAGGTTCTCACAATAGTGATAAGATGACTTTTACGAGGTTTTGTATCGGTTACGGGGCTATAGATGAGTTAGTTTAGGGTTAAAGATTCCGAGGACAAAATGAGATGCTCCCCCTATTAGGCCAAAAGTTCTAAATCCCAAATGTGTTTTTCCCACATGTGACAAAGCATATTTTTGTAGTGGTTTTTTGGAAGGATGCTACATGGGCTCTTATCCCCATTTTGGCCTTTTCTTATGATTTGGAAATTAAAACCCATTCCTCGCTTTTGAATTAATTTATAATATAGGGACGTCAATTATAAATGTTAAAAAATGGGGCAAAAGCAAAATGGGAAAAAATCCATTTATTTGGTCCCATGCCTTCCTTGAGTTTTTGAAACTTTTGCTGTTGGATAAGTTCATTTGTGCATTAATTGGAAAATACACGTATACTAATCAGAGGTTCAATTTAGAAAAAGCTTTTTAACTTTTTGATACGAACCGTTAGAACATTTTATATCGTGTTGGAGTAGTAGTAGAAAGTTTGAGTTTTTTACTGTTCGATTGTTTAAGGCATAGTGCTTATAAGGGTGGCAGTCCCAAGGATTTGAAATATTGTTTTTGTCCCCGAAATTCGATTGATGACTATTTTTTGATGATATCTATTAAAATCAAAAGAGGTTTCGACAATCTATATATCGAAAATTCTATAAGACCCCTCCAAAAGAAAATAAAAATGCAAAAGCTATATTAAAGTCCCTCATATGAAGATATATTCATTAAATAATCGAGAATAGCCAATTATATTAAAGTATTGTCTAAAAATATATATTTAAATAACTAAAAAAATATATAAGTCCATCTTTGTATTTTTATTTCACATCCTCCCGAACATTTTTTATTTCCAGACAAAACCTTCCCCACGGTCCAATAGCAACCTGTCGAAATCGTTACCTAATTTATTAATTTAACTAAAATTTTGTAATCAATAATTTATTTAGTTACAAGAAAAATCATAATAATATTTTGTCCACAATGTGTACCATTTTTATGTATATATATTACTTTGACAAATGAAATTAATAATATGGCGATAATCGGACATTAATATTTTTTAAATTCACAGAGGGGTTAGGTCTTTCGCATTTGGTGTTTGAACTTACTTGGTTTAAGATTTATGTTAATTTTTAAAGTTTCAATTTTTGTTAAGTTTTTTTTTTGAATCTCCCTCCCAGAAATTGGTCGAACGTTCTTAGAGTTCTCTGTCGAGACTAGTTTTATCGTGTCCCCCTACATTTTATTTGGACCTAAGTGGTGGACATTCCCACCCTCGTAGATGTAATGATGTCGGGTTGGGTTTCCCGGCAATGGGTGGGTTGGGTTTTGAGGGAATTTTTTTCTTGGACACCAACTCCAAAAGTTCGGGGGTTTGGTTTTTTTGATTTGGTCTAACCCAACCAACCCTCTCATTGTTCGGGTTGTGGGTTTGTGTCAATGTTTTTTTTTTTAAAGTGTTTATTTATCTACGCGCTCTCTATAATTATCGTCGAATACAATCTTATATAAAAATATTAATTAAAAGGGTTTACAAACCAAAACCACAAATCACAATTTCATAATTATTCACTGAAAAAAAAAAAAAAAAATCAATCAACAAACCAACATTATTTTCAATAAAAAAACCCAACAGAGTGAAAACTTTGGTAACATAGAACTAAACATAGTTTTTTTTTAAAAAAAATGTACACACTCTTTGTCTATAAGAAAACAACTTTTTTGGTTTTTTTTAAAAATGGAAGTTACAATAATAAAATATCATGATATTATTCATCCATGAAATTACCATACCCATTAAAAAATTGATTAATTTTTAAAGCGCTATTGTAAGATATTTGTAAAAAAAAACCTTAAAATAAGGATAGAGGATGGTGGTTAAAAGAATCTTAGTATGTGATATATACATTATAATTATATATAGAGTATAAAATTATGTAATAATAATAATGGTATTGCAACAAATAATAAACATAGCTGCAACACTTAGAAAATTAGATTTAGAGCTCTCTGAGGAATTTGTTTTTTTAGTTTTGATTAAGTTTTTAATAACAAATTTTTTTTAATTCATATTTTCATAATTAATTTCTCTATGATCCCAAAAAAAGAAATTCTTAAAATAATTTAAGAATTAAGACCCATTTATTTTCTAAATAATTTTAGATTGCATATTTTTTGTGATAATCTTAATGTTTAATAAAGCGCTATCATAAACTATAATTTAAATAAACTAATTTTTTCAAAATCCCATATTCTTTAAATTAAATAATCAGTAAATAATGGGTGTTTGGTTAAAACCATATCCCAAAAAAAAAAATAACCATATTCTTAAATTAAATAATCGTAAATAATTGTTTGGTTAAACGCTAGCAAATCCATTCTTCTCTTAAATTAAATTATTGCTTATAGTAAAGGAGGGGTATTTTTAAAATATACGTAGGTATAAAGAAAAAGATGACGTGCGTGGAGTCCCCCCCTCTGCGCAGACCGGGCCACAAAATACCACTCTTATCAAAAACTCAATTATAAGGAAGGATTACTTAAATAATATTTTTTTTTATAGATTTATGACAATTTTGGGGCTTCGGGTTCCAACCCGAGGGGTTTTTTTGCCCACAAACTGCGAAACGGGGGGGACGACGTGAAACCCGATTTAATGATTCAGAGTTTTAAAGAAAAATAAAAAGAACCCAACCCTACCCTAAATTGCTAAATCCAACCCACACCCAACCCCTGTATCGATTTTCGGTTTTTTTGGAGTTGTTTGGTCAGGGTTGTATCGAGTTTGAATGTATACCCCTACCACCCGGGCGAGCGAAGCAGTTTTATGCTTCTCGGTTGCGGAAGGAGGAGCACGAAACACAGTTTTTTTTATCAAAAGGTTGTGTCCAACACTCCCCTAGAACAAACGCGCGTTTTTTTTAAAAAATTTTTAAAGGGTGGAAACCTTGAAATGGAGACACTATTTAGAAGCAGGAAACAAAATATCATAGCTATCGCGGCTCGAACTTTAGGTGTCCGGTTACAAATGGCTCTCTAGAGCAGACACACTAGCGCTGTGTTTATCATGAGAGGTCTGAGGTTGCGAACGAAGGGTGGGATCGCAAAGGCGGTGGGTACAGTAAAGACGTTTGGTAAATCCCCGAAGATGCGGTGGAAAGTTTCAGGGAGTCCAGTCCCAATATATCGATTGAGAGAGAGAAACTAAGAGAAAATGAGTCTTAATTGTTGAGGAGTTCAGGATTACAAAAACAGCCTTTTTTATTAAAAGAAAAAAAAAATGTGAAAACTTTTCATCCTCTACCAAAATCCAAAAAAAAAATCTTTAAAAAAACGTAATCAATTTTGATAATTATAAATGCTTTTTAACCCTCTTCTAAGCAATTTAACAAAATACAATTTAATAATTAAGTGAATAATAAATTAAAAAAATAAAAAAATGTAATTTTACATAATAAACTTAAAATTAATTAAAACGAATTTTGTTTTTTTGGTGTGGGCCTTATTGTTCCTTTTACCTCTTTCCTTCATGTTCCTTAAAACCCTCTGCAACTCTTTAACCCTAACTCAATAACTGACTCTTTGCTCGATGGCTTTACCATCATGACACAGCCTAACAGATAAGGTGCTCCTAAACGAGATGGGCCATACGTGTCCTCAATTTCAAACAACCACGACAGCTCCCCTCGCGTTGCCCCTCCTGTAGCTGCTCCAAGAAGTGCCAGACCTATATGGGAAGGCGCGGTTTTGGCGCTTGACAGTCGTAACCTTCCGATTCGCCTCCTAACCAAAGACCTAACTGTGTTCTGACTCTCCGGCTTTCGGATTTCCTGCACAGACCATTGAATGACGGCCCCAAAACATGACTGTACTCTTCCCGAATAAATCGTGTGGCCTGGGGATGGCCACGGAGACTGCCGTTCGGGGGTGTTTTCCGGGCTTATTTGTAAACCCGAGTCTCCGGTTAAGAGTCGGGCACAATTAATTGGGGGTGCCCGCATAGGTGCGATTCTTAGATCAAAGACGATGTGCGCGAGAACACCTAGGGCGTAGGATATTCGTGGTTTCCTTGAAATGTTGCCGATGTGTTTTGCCTCATCCTTGAATCCGTGTTTTTTTGTGGAGTTGTTTTTTTTTTGTTTTTAACCATGAACCTCCTCCTCTGGTAGCTGTGTTTTATTTTTTTTCTAGTCAACCCAAAAGAAGATTCTTCCAGTTTGTTGTGGGTCCCCGAAGGTTTCGTGGGGAAACCAGGAAGATGATTCCCTCTCCCCATCATTTGGTTTTTGGTTTTCCCAGTGAATTTCCCAACAGTAAGTTTAGTGCAATCACAAGTTTATTTTTCTACTTCCTTCTTTTCGACAAGAAGCCGAGCAGAATCCTCTGTTTTGATATTAGGGTGTAACTTAGTATATCAAAATGTGAACTTCCCTTGGGGAACAAAAAAGGAAGCTTAAATGTTTTTTGAAAAAACCTGGTTGTTTTTGTTTGGTTCAAGTTGAAAACTTTGTCTTATGATTGAAAGAGGTTTGTTTTTTTTCTTGGGAGGGAAGGGGAGGAGGGAAATTCTTTTTTTAGGGGAGAACTGGCTTAGCCTTTTGTTGGCTAATTTTTATGGGACATTTGGTTGCGTGTGGGAATAATAGAAGCTTACGAGAGATGGAGAGATTTTTAGGAGGTTGACTAAGGTTTTTTAATTATGCTCCTTGGTTTGTGTGTCCCCCCCCTGTCAGCGTACACGTACCTTCTATACTTAATGAGACTTTGGTCCCCCCCCCCCCCCCTTATTCCTTTTTGGAATTTGGAGACAATTTTTCTGTAAGTTAGGGTTAAGCCTCTTTTTTTTATTTTTGTTTTTGGAGATTGTCATTTGCCATGCCACCTTTTGGTATATTTCTTTCATATTTCTATTATCTGGGAAGCCGTGGGGATTTCCGTCGCATTTTTACCCTTGGAAGAGTTAATTCCTTTTGTGGTACTTGGTGCTTTGAAATGAAGAATGCGAAGTTCTTATATTTTTTTAAAGAAACATGCCAACACATTTGATAGCAAATTCCTTCGAGCTTCCCCACTTTCTTTTTTAGGCAGTCAAAAAACTTGAAAAGCATGTTTTTTCCCAGGGTGGCAGGAGATAAGAGCTCTTTGAATAACAACCCTCAAAGTGTCAGGGGCGTAATTTTGTAATTTTGTTTTTAGGCTTGGGATTTTTAATGGTTGGGAGTTTTTTGTGTGTTGCTGTGTGGGTTGCCGTGGTATGTTATTCTAGATCCTTGTTTTTGGCTTCTTTTATTTGGGCCTGTCCCCAACCTTTTTTTCTTTTTTCTTTTTTTCCTCCTTTGTTTTCCTTTTTATGCTCTTTTGTATTCTTTTCAATTTTCTCAAATGAAGATGCTTCCTTGTTTTGTTCTCCCATTTGGATAAAAAAAATCCAATCTTTGAAGGGGGACCAAATAAGGACAGTGGGGAAATCTGACCCTAAAGGAATTAAACCTTCCCATAACAGAATGTTTTTTTTTTTTTTGCTATAGTTTGTGTTGTAACTTCAGGTTTTGTATATTTATTGACCAGGCCCACTTTCTTGATTGTCCCCCCTGTAATTTTTAAGAGGGTTGGTTATGACCATGTGGGATTGGTTGTTTTTTTTTTTATTTAGACTAATGAACACTTATGTACTTGTTTTCAGGTCATTGCCCCCCAATGATTTTTTTTTTGGTTTTTAGGTTCAACGAAGAACTTGTTAATATATAGGAAGAAAGGCCACATAGCTTTTCCTTATAAGAGGGCTGTGTGCTATTACGGCTGTTTTAATTCCTGTGATGGCTTCACTTTTGATTTGCCCAAGGAACCACCCCCCTTGGGAAACTGCCTTTTTTGTGGGCACATTTCTTCAAGTTAAGGAGGTCCCTTAGTTCAAACTTGTAAACGTTTCAGTTTTTTAAGTGATTTGGAAGTTTTTACTGTCAGGGTGGGCTAATTTTCCAGGAAAAGAAACCCCTGAAGGTCACAACCCCTTACCCCCCAGCTTATGGATGCAGTTTATAAGAGTCCCTTTTCAACCGTGGTTGTTTTCGTATTTTCTGAGAAATGGAAAAGAAAACGAGGCTAAAAACTTCATTTTTGTTCCACTCGGCTTACTGGTGGCCCAAATCAACTCAAAGCCAATTCAATCTAATGGAAGAGAAAGCAGGGTTTTCAATTAAATAAAGTCCCCCCCTATACATGAGAGTAAACAGGAAAGCCCTACTATAAGAGGATTATTGTCCGGAAATGTATGCGGTTTCAATTTTCTGTTATGTATGCACTTGCCCCATGCTCTTTTATGATTGTTTTTTTTGAGCCTAGCTGTACCTAAATTTTCAAAGTGATCTGAAAATTCCTACCCATTAGGTTAAGCTAAAGGTTTTAAAGATATTCCCATAGGACTTGGGTTGGGGTTATTTAAGAGAAAAGGGCCAAGAAATCAGTTTGCCACCCTCCCCCCAAAACCTTTTTCCTGGCCAAGAACAGAAATGATACCATTCTAAAGACTAAAATAAAAATGCCAACAAAAGGGAGATCGCAAGTGGAAAATCAAAATTAGAAGTAAACCCCCGTTATTGTGGAAAGAAGCTGTCAAATGGTCCCTGCGATTAAAAATCCTGTCCCCCAGCGTAACTTTAAAGCGTTTGATATTT
Organism: Cucurbita ficifolia; assembly: GCA_033971965.1. Taxonomy (NCBI): domain Eukaryota; kingdom Viridiplantae; phylum Streptophyta; class Magnoliopsida; order Cucurbitales; family Cucurbitaceae; genus Cucurbita; species Cucurbita ficifolia. Next base: position 9,818,014 of record CM066967.1, on the reverse strand, counting down.
GGCAGAGATAACAATAGCCCCAAGCACATTATTAACTTTAGTGTTTTTTGCATAAGATACACCATAACCCCCTTATTCCTAAACCCTTTGTTTTGCATTTTTAGTCCCCCCCCAAATTTTCCGGGGGGGGGGGTATTTGGAATCAGTTATATCGACCTTAGAGAAAGTTGATTCGGTTTAGGAAGAATTGTTTGTTGTTTTTTCACCCATAAAGGTTGGGATTCAGAATGTTTGGAAGAAAGTGGAAATTTGGGGATTGTCAACCCCTCCATTGCGATAGATTGGCTTACACACGTGTCCAAAGTTTTGTGCCGTGTCAAGGGTTTAGAGTTTGATAGTTTGTTTCATAGAGACCTGGATAACTGGAAAGAGCACAGTGTTCGTGGTCGCATTTGCCGATGTAAATATATTAGCAGTTCTTCTATCTGGGACGAGCAGTGTCCCAATGAATATATAGGTAAGTCCTTGAAGAAAATATCAATATAGACAATCACTGTAGCGTTAATGGGATACACATGTTTACGCGATATTGACCAATTGAGCTAACATGTAGGCTTTCCCTTTTTTCCCTATACACAAAGGGCGCTCTTTCTTTAAAAGATACGCAGGTATATATACACAAATCGATCTATGCTTTCCCTCTTGATATTTCCATACAAGACTCCTAAACTATGGAAACATGTGTCAATAAAAACAGAGCTCCATGGTCTCCCTAGCTCGCACTCACTGTCTGCCTAGCTGCAGCTAATTCTTTTGCCATTTCAATGGCAATGGCTACCCGTCTAACATTACTCCTGAATCCTTGGGGGTTATTGAAGTGTTTGTCAACAACACAACTTGGTGACTCTACAAGCCTTGTCTTGGTTTTTTTGAGTTTCAAATATGTGTGTTGGGATGAGGGATTCTTAACTTTTGACTTTTTGGGTCTGAGGTTATAATGCCTAAATCAGTTTTTAGTTATTGCCAGGTTGTGGCAGGGGGCAGTTCTCTTGTCACCCACACCTGTGACACTTGATTGGGTATACGGTGGGCAATGGCTGTTTTGGCATTGCCCCAACAAGTGTCAATGGCTGTCTTATTCGCATGTTTACTGGAGGTCCACATCGCACATGGTCATGTACACCCTTTTCTCTTACAGCCACCCTTAGACAATCGGATTCCACCCTTTGCTAGTGATTAAAAGGTGTGTTCTCTAATGGCAGCATTAAGTGTATCAATTTTAAATTTTTCTAATTATTTTTATGTTTAACAAATAAAGAAAATATATAGACCCCTCCATTTTTAATTCAATCCGTCACTTAGTACAAAAGCTCTCCATTCCTCTTTTCTAAAAATTTCGTACCCCCGCATCATTCATAAGTACTATATCTTTTTCATATTTTACAAAAAAATGTTTATTAATTTTTTTATATTTTGTACTCCACTGAAAAAGGTTCTCCGGCCTTGTGTTGACAAAGGGGCTTTAAACGTTTTTCTTATGTCACGTTGTATACTTCTTTTCAGTTTGGCACTATGAAAGTTTTGTATCATATGCGATTTGTACACAGTAGCCTAGTCACTGACATGAGGCCTCCAACTTTGTCACTTTGTCACTTTTAGTGGGCATTCACCTCAATAAAGTCCGAGAGCTAGGAGATTATATCAAATCTAAGAACACTGCAACACTAAAACTGTAAACAGCCATCATTCCTCTATCAATCTATCCCCATGTCATTCTAGCCATCCTCCAATTTTGAGTGGAGTAGGGCTGGTGTTGAACGAATACTTGTCTTTTAACCTACTCTTATGCCAGAGGTATATTGGCAGGCTATTCCACAGAAATCGATTCTTATTGTTTTCGCATTCTTGATATCTTCCTATACAAGACGACCCGTAGCTCCATGGTCTTCCTATTAACCAATGTTGCCTACCCTTCACTATAAGGGGCAATTTGGGTTAATAAAAAGTATAAGTAATTGGGATCTTACGGCAGGCTCCATGATAAGTACTTCTTGACTTCCTCTCAGAAAGTAGCTCCCCTCTAGCCTCCGCACCTAACTCTTTCTAACTTTTCATTCTGTGACAGGCATATTAACCATTGTGATCATTTTTTTGGAATTGCCAAGGACTGGTGGGTTTATGTCTTCAGATGAATGGTCTTTCATATGGAACTTTTTAGTGGGTCCATAATAGCTAATGCAGGATGTGTTTGTACGCAAGGTAAATGTTTCACATTGCTTGTTCGCAATGCAACCTTAGAGCTTGTGTTCCATTTATTAGCTTTTTTTTGGTATGTGTATTTTTTACGTGACTTACAGTATTATTAAGCTTTTGCATGAGCAGTCTTCATTGGATAGGTTGTTTTGAGCTTGTTTTTTTTCGTATATGTTCCCTCCTCCCCCTGCCGTTTATTTTGTTATTTACTCTTTATGTTCTTTCATTTTCTCGATGCAAGCTCGGTTTCTTGTATATGGAAACAAACCTAACAAACTTGCATTAGGTGATATTCTAACAAGCGAACAAATGTGTAGACTCAGCCCTAAATAGTTTCAAAGGTTTTGGCTGATTTGGTAGAATGATTTGCCTTCAATCCCTTGGAGGCCTTTTTTCTGGTGAGATGTTATAATCCTCATTGCTTCTCTAAAGTTGTCAGCCAGAACAAATTTGAATCCTAGAACATATGATTTTATTGATTGAATTGCAACTAAGTTCATAAATTTTCAGGGTTTTTTTTTCTTTTTTTATTGCTTGACACAAAGGCTATAGGACGATTGAGGAGTTCCTTCTCCATCCATGCCTTTTCACAAGAGAATGGGAAGGTTTTTGTTGTGCAAGCCTGAGTTTTTAGTGTTGTGTTGTGAGGCTATGGGGTGACAGGTAATAATAGGATATCTTTAGGGAAGTTGTGAGGACCCGCTTGTAGGTGTGCTTTTGTTTCTCTTGGTGGGCAAAAGACTTTTGTTTCAATTACTTCTTGACTTTTTATTTTACTTTAATTGGATACCCACTCTTTGTTGGTGGTTTGGTTTTTTTTTAGATGCTTTTATGGTTCTTTCATATTTTTTCTTCTCAATGAAAAAGGAAATTTTATTTTCTTATCAACTTTTTTCCTGTGGTTTTGACCTTGTGAGTCATTGGAAAATTTAATGTGTGATACCTTTCTCTAAAGAGACTCATTGCTAACTTTATTTTTTAATGAATTTATATGCAAATGAGAAGATGGCGAACTTCTCTTTCAAAATTGGAGGATTTAGTATAGTTTCATTCTTGAGTTTTTGAGTTTTGAGTTTTATCTGGTCATCTTAAATAGAGCGTACTTATTTGATCCACTAACGTCTTTCTCTTGCTCATACATGATAAAACGACCTATTAAGAAGAAAAAGTACATGAAATAGCTAGATAACATTAGGATTATTTTTTACCTCAATTATGATTGTCATAACACAAAGTGACCCTTGCAGATGAACTATTAACCTTCAAGCCTTTGAGCTTCAGTCAGCAGGTCTCCATCGTAACTAACATGGCCCGCGTAATAATACATTTCCATCCTAGTGTTATTCTATCCTATTGATACTCCTCTGAACATTCCCATATTTCCTACATTTGATGCTTCAGCTGACGATGCATTCTATGTGGTGCGACGAGAGAATGGTTGGACTTGCAGGGAGAATATCCTTGTAAATGTTCTCCAGGCCCTAGAGGCTGGGTGTGCCACTTAGGAATTTTTAGTTGATCCGTCAGTGTTCTTCCTCTGTTTGAAAAGAGTGTGAGTTTTTTTCTTGTTCGATCTGTGGCCGGACCTTGTTTTTTACCATATTTTAGGACTGGTACTGAATTGTTGCTACTTTTTTTTTTTAGTTAATACGACCTTCTCTCTTGCACAAGATGCGCCAAATGGATGCTGGGCTGACAATGGGTCGTCCTCACTTCTTACTGCATCTCAGTGTGCGGACTCTCTGCCGAGTATCCTTCATCTACAACAACTACCAATGTCCCTCATATCCTTGACCGAGAAGCTTCTCTTGTTCTTACTCATCCTTCCATCCTCTGGTATTTCTCTATATGGGCAAGATCGAGTACTTCCTACAATTCGATCCTCGGGTGGTTGGTCGCTCTGTGGTGAGGCCTCTTGTCACTCAGGTTGGGTGCTGTTGTATGCTCATAAAACATTTTATTCCTTATTGGTAAAGAAATGGTCTATGTTGATTTAGCCTTTGAGGTAGCAACTTCCTCACCTACTGACACCTCCATAATCAAGAAGACAGCGGACCCTTGCATGTCCGGTATTACAATTAGGTGATTTGTTTTTCATCTTCAGGTCGCATAGCAACCTAGAAGCTTCTCAGCTTTACATGACCATGAAACTTGTCTTGGAAGACACTAGGTCCAAAATATTTGTGCATAGGTCCATACAAGGTATTATGATTTTAGCATAACTGAACATGGAGGCATGGGGAGCAGATAGTTTTACAGCAGATCATGTCTTTGTAGTTTTTGTTAACTATCAACTGAGTTACAATAACTTTAACTTCCTTGTTGGAGTTCCATGTACCGAGGATTACTCGAGACAATGCAGATCCCCTTATCTTATGCTGAGGACATCATTGGGGTTGGGAACAAAAGATTGCATTCATGCCGTGCGCAATAGTGGGTTCCATCTGTAACCATACAAGAGAGCAGGGGATTTACCCGATGAGATTCATGTGGAAATAAAGTGCACTGCTCTACATCAAAAGTTCAGAATGGCTCAACCAATTATTCAGGTAATATTTAGTTGTCCTGTTTGACTTATACTTGTGGTTTTTTTGAGAGCTTTGTTTGTGGTCCATAAGATGTTTGTGCATGGTTACCTGGTTTTCTCACTTCTTGCTAAAAAGCTACTTTTATTCATTTTGTAGTTCTCGCTCCTTTGGCCAAGCTTTAGCCTCACTAGACTAGACAGTTTTGGGTATCCTTGTGTATCACTAAGAAGAGAAGAGCGAGAGAGAGAAGAGAGAGAGAGCCTATTTGTACCGTAGATCAGTATCTTAGACCGTTTTCCGCTTACTGAAAAACTTGGAACAAGTGTGGTACACTGTGTTCTTTCATGTGACGGTACTACAAATAGCTGACCTGGACATTGCTTACGCTCTTCCATCAGCGATTTAAAAACAAACATTGAAAACTCGAGATTTTAATCGTTACCATCTAAAAAAGGTCCCCTGGTCTTTTATGGTTAGGATGATTCAAGTATATATTATATATATATAGCAGATAAAGATATAGGTCATATATTTTTTTGTAAACTATTAGCTTACCTATGGTCAACAGACATCCAGCGCGAGGGCTACTCGAGCCAGACTGGAGCTAACACCCAAGGAGGCGGATGTGTGGGTGGCTAAAAGATGGACAGGAAGTACAAGCAATAACCGAGAAGCCCCTCAGAAAGGAGGATGTCCCAAAGAAGAGCAATACACCTTTTGTGATTTATGTCAAGGAAGGAGTTTGAAGAAGAGCAAGTGCTGGTCGACAAAATCCGGATAGACGAAGATGTCATGGTGATTTGGAGATTGCCCGACTAAGACCAAGATCACAGGTAGCAAGAAGAATTGTCGTTGATGGAACAACCACATTCAAAAGTGCTACCTTTGGTAAGTTACCATCTAGTTTGTAATTGTAGTCATGCGAATTCAACAACTGAATTTAACATAACACGTTTCATATTCTTAACAGCGGCGGTCGGGAACCAACTTCATCGGAAAAGACTTGTGGTTCGAGAACACAGCTGGGCTTTACAAAGGTCAGGCCGTGGCACTTAAGATTGTTATTAGAGTTAATTCCGACAGTCAATCTTCTACAATTGTAGAATGGACGGCTATCAAGATACTTTCTACCCCCATGCTCATCGTCAATTCTACCGAGATTGCACAAATCACCGGTTACCGTTGTTGATTTCATCTTTGGCAATGCTGCTGTCGTGTTACAGAACTGTAACATCTTGGTGAGGAAGCCAAAGCCGAATCAGAGCTGCCTTGTCACTACATGCTAGCCCAAAGGTCGAAAGGAGAAGAAAGAAAGAGCCCACTGGTATCGTCCTCCAAAAAAATTGCACCATACCTCTTCCGAACCTGACTACTACCCCGTCCGCCATACCAGTAAGCTCCTACCTTGGCCGCCCATGGAAGCAATATTCAAGAACCATCATCATGCAATGCCAAATCGCACGACTTGATCCAGCCTGAAGGGTTGTGGCTTGGTTCCATGGAATGATGATTTTGCTCTCAAAGACTTTGTTTTACGCCGAGTCGCGATTGTCGCATACACAGAGGACCTGGTGCAGCAAAAGATAGAGGAAATAGAGTTAAGTGGAAGGGAATTAAAGAGATCACAGAAAAAAAACACGCCATCAAATTTCACCCCTGCTGTGTTTATTCATGGTAATTCTTGGAATCAAGAAACCACCGGATACCGTACACTGGGTGGCATGATGACAATCTAAAAACCAAGAGAGTAGAGCTCCTAGAATTCATGAGTCGAAGCTTTTTTTTCCGACATTTTTTGTTTAAAATATATTAAACTCTCGATTTTGAGATTTTGAATAAAAAGATTATTTCTATATAATTATAGTCATGCGAAAATAATACTTAACAAATCTATTATTTTTTTTTTAAATGAATTTTCAAATTTTAAAAAAAATCACTTTAAACCCTAAAAATACAAACTCTATTTATCTTAAAATATTAATAACAACAATAATTCTGACACAAGATTATAATTATATTTTTATAATTTATAAAAATATTAATAGTATAATTTACGATATTTATGTGACTAATAAAAATACAAAAGTTTTTATGATAAAATAATATTAAACATTAAATTATAATTTTTTTCTCTACAAATAATTAAATTATTAAAATATAAAGTTCATAAAATTAAATTATTGAGTTATCGAATTAAGGCAAATATAAAGAAATCTAAAATAAAAAAAATAAATAATCTTTTTTATTCAAAATCTAAAAATGAAGGACAGATTAATATTTGTAAACAAAAATTTCAGCTCATCAATTCCTTTAGTTTTTAGATTGTCATCAGGCCACCGCACTATACGGAATTCCAGTCTGTTTGACCCAGCGATTGCCACCGATAAAACAACCCAGGGGCGAACTTAAGGGCATGGTCCGCTGTGATTTGTTTAATTCCCCTCCACGTCACTCGATTTTGTGTTGCTGCACCAGGTCCTCTATTATCAAACTCGGCGTAAAACAAAGTCTTGAGAGCAAAAGTGCCCTCCCATGCAAGCCACCCTTCAGGCTGGATCAAGTCGTCGATTTGGCATTGCATGATGATGGTTCTTGAATATTGCTTCCATGGGCGGCCAAGGTAGGACTTCATGGTATGGCGGACGGGGGTAGTAAGTCAGGGTCGGAAAGGAGATTTCGCAGTTTTGGAGGACAATACCAGGTGGGGTTCTTTCCTCTGGGTTCGGCCTTGGGCGGTGACAAGGCATGTTTGACCCTCTCATTGGCTTCCTCACGAAGATCTTACAGTTCTGTAAGACGACAGCAGCATTTCCAAAGATGAAATCAATGGTACCAGTGATGGTGCAATCTCGAAAGAATTGACGGTGAGCGTGGGTGTAGAGAGTATCTTGATAGCCGTCCATTCGACAATTGTAGAAGATTGACATGTCAGATTGAACTCGGAGTGCCACAGCCTGGTGTTTCGATGGCCCAGCTGAGTTCTCGAACCACAAGTCTTTTCCGATGAAGTTGGTTCCGATCGCCGCTATTAAGAATATGAAATCATGTCAAATTCAGTTGTTGAATTCATATGAATATGATTATAAACTAGATGGTAACTTACCAAAGGTAGCAGTTTTGAATGTGCCTGTTCCATCCTTGAAGTTCTTGCTAGCGGTGATTTTAGTCTTGGTAGGACCATCTCCAATCATCATGACATAGGTCATGGTTTTGTCGACCATCACTTGCTCTTGATAAACTCCTTCCTTCACATAAATCACAAAGGTCTTATTACTCTTCTTTGGGACGTCTTGAAGGGCTTCAGTTATTGTCTTGTACTTTCCACTTCCGTCTTTAGCCACCACCACATTTGCCCTGATCTTGGCTCCAGTGGCTTGGAGTAGCCCTCGCCTCTCGTTGACCCAAGATGGCTCTTCGTCCTGGATCTTCTTCATTGGATTCATCTGCTCGGAGTTTGTCGCCCCTTTGAAAGTCCTAGGGCCTGCCACAAAGGAGCTCACAAGAGATGTAACCTCACCCACCATCACAAGTCCATTGGCAGTCATTTCTTTTGACGTCTTCAACAAATTCGTCATCTTTTCACCAGTATCGCCAGTAACATTCTCGAAAGCGTCCAAACAAGTTTCTTGATATGTCAATGCACCGCTCAACCAAATCCTAAGATTCTTAAGATAATTATCCACTCTGTTTAAACTAAAACTATCAGTGATTTGATCAAACGTAGTTAAAAGATCATCAATTGCATAATCCATGAGTTCGTCGCAAGTATCAACTGCTTTTTTGTGCCATGGGGTCGGTGGCGGCTGCTCTCACAGTGGGGGAATTTTGCATAGCCACTTTAAGCTGCTGAATAGCAAAATGGAAGCCTGCCTTGATTAACTCACGTGGGTCCTTTGAGTCAACATTGGACTTCACCAGGGCTTCTTCGCAAGTTTCTCGGTAAGCAGTGGGCTCACATAGAGTCTTAATGGCATTAGAGGACCCAGCAGCCTCTCCTGCGCCACTGACACCATTACATTAATCACAGCAACCAAAAACAGAGACAACAAGCCCAACCAGGGCAGCCTTATTGTTGTTGCATCCACCCGCCATCATACGCCATGTTTCTTCGCTACAAAATCTCAAGCTGTTTTTTTCTTTTTTTTTTTTTTGTTTTGTTTTGTTTTTGTTGGCTAATAAAAGATAGGAAGTTGCTGCCTTGATTTCTTCTGTTCAACAAATGACCTGTTTTTATATGCGAAAATTTTAACAGATTTCCTAAATTAGTTAATATAGTTTTAGTTAATATAGTTTGAGTTGTGCATCCGGAACCAATAGCGGCTGACTTTTTCTCATCTAAGTTAGTTAGCTCAGTTAAGATTAATATAAAACAAAAATTATTATTATTATTTTGCTAAATTGGATAAGAATTAACTATAATAAAAATACATTTTAAGATTTATTTTAAAATACAAGAACTAAATTCATATATTTAAGTGTAAATGAAATTTAAAATAAATTAAATATATCAATTTAAATGTATAAAATTATTGCAAAACAACTTCAATCACTAAATACTTCAATAATAGTATGATATTGTCTACTCTGAGCATAAGCTCTCGCGGTTTTACTTTGGGTTCCATCAAAAGGCCTCATTCCAATAGAGGGAGTATTCTTGATTATAAACTCATGATCTTCCACTAAATTAATCAATATGGTATTCACTCCCAATAATCCTCCCTAAATCGATTTATGGTTTTAGAACAAAATCATATTTATTATTTTTTTTTATTTTAAAAAATGAGAGGGATATTCGGTTTATAAATTTTTTTCTTTTTACTTTTATAAAGATTACTATGTAAATTTAAAATACTTATATTATATATATTAAAAAATATCTTATACGTAAAAAGAATAATAATATCTATGTATGAAAAAAGAGAGGGGAAAATGATATTTTTATTTGGAAATTTTTATATATAATTTTCAAGAATATCTTTAAAAAACGAAACACATATTATTTTAAAATTTGAAATAAAAAATGAAAAACTCAAAATATCTCATCTAGTCTCTACCTTACGCATGGTTGAAGTAAAAGAATAGGTTAAAAAAATTTATTATTTGTAATTTTATTGAAATATTTAATTACTCAACTTTTGTGATAATTTTATATTTGACATATTTAATTTATCAACTTTATTGTATAACAATAATTTAATATTTGTAGTTTGAAATTTGTTATAATTTAATGTTTATCGTAATAAAAAATTAATAAATTTATTTTTTATTATTTGATAAAGTGTTATATTAGTTTAACTCTCGTATTTGTTAATTAAAAATAAAAGAAATAGAGAAAATAGTTCTTAATAATTAATTTATTTTTATTAATATGGTTGATTTTTCTCTATTTTTGTTTATTTATCTTGAAAGAATTATATGATAATCTTATTTAATTTATTGTAATACCAATTTTGGTTAATATATTTAATTTCATTTTAATCCATTGTTTGTTGTATTTTTCATAAATCTTAAAATTTCGTTAATTTCTCCGAAAAAAAGTTAAATCTCTATTAATATCTTTTCTATAAATTATGAAAATACAATCATATTAGGCATCTTTAACTTAATTTATATCATTTTTTTATATCAATTTACATCTGAGTTAATTAACTTCTACTAAATAACTAATAATTACTCAGAAGAAAAATAACTTAATTTAATTATTTAGCATAACCACGGAAGATTTTTAACACAAATTTTTAACACAAAATTTGCAAAAATTAATTAAATTTCATCTTAATTTTAGAAATAATCAGTTTTCACCTAAATTAAGGAAAAATCATAATTTTATTTAAGAAAAAAAGTAAAAATTACTGGTCCATAATATTCCAATAAAAACAATATTAACTTTAATTTGGGAATTCTGTTAAAATCTTTGCATATAAAAACAGTCCATTTGTTGACAAAAGAAAAATCAAGCAGCAACTTCCTATTTTCAAATAGCAAGTAAAACAAAAAGAAATTAATAAAAGAAAAAAACCAGCTTGAAAATTTGTAGCGAAGAAAGATGGCATATGATGGCGGTGGGATGCAAGATCAATAAGGCTGCTGCCCTGGTTGGGTTGTTCTCTTCTGTTTCTAGTTGCCATGGTTTTAATGGTGTGAATGGCGCGGAAGAGCAGTCTGGGGAACTCTAACGCTATTAAGACTCTCTGTGAACCCACTGATTATCGCCCAGACTTGCGAGGGAAAGCCTTGGTTAAGTCCAACACTGACTCACAAAGACCCACCGTGAGCTAATCAAGGCTGGCTTCCATTACGTAGTTGAGCAGATCAAATCCGCCATTACAAATTCCAAAACCCTCAAGGAAACTGCCAGTGATCCCATGGCCAAGAAGGCGCTTGACGATTGCAGCGAACTCATGGATTACGCCGTTGATGATCTTCTATTATCCTTTGATAAAAATCGCTGAGACTTTTGATTTCAGTAAAAATGGATGATTACATTGAGGATCTTAGGATTTGGTTGAGTGGTGCATTGACGTATCAAGTAAACTTGCTTGGATGGTTTTGACAATGTTACTGGGGATACCGGTGAAAAGATGAAGCACTTGTTGAAGTTGTCACAAGAAATGACTGCCAATGCGCTTGAGATGGTGGGTGAAGTTAAATCTGTTGTGAGCTCTTTATGGGAAGGGTTGGGGTTGCCACCGTTCGGGCGAGGTGGGCGAAGAACTGCGAACAAAGGAATCCAATGAAGAGAAGGAAGAGCCATCTTGGGTCAATGACAGACGAGGGCTACTCCAAGCCACCGGAGCGAAGATCAAGGCGGATGTGGTGGTGGCTAAAGACGGAAGTGGAAAGTACAAGACAATAACGCAAGCCCTTCAAGATGTCCCGAAAAAGAGCAATAAAACCTTTGTCATTTATGTCAAGGAAGGAGTTTATGAAGAGCAAGTAATGGTCGACAAAAAAAATGACTTATGTCATGATGATTGGAGATGGCCCCGACTAAGACTAAGATCACACTGCCGGCAAGAATTTCAAAGATGGAACACCAACATTCCAAACTGCTACCTTTTGTAAGTTACCATCTAGTTTATAATCATATTCATGCAAATTCAACGAGTGAATTTAACATGATTTCATATTCTTAACAGCGGCGATCGGAACCAACTTCATCGGAAAAGACTTGTGGTTTGAGAACTCAGCTGGGGCTATAAAGCACCAAGCTGTTGCACTCCGAGTTCAATCTGACATGTCGATCTTCTACAATTGTCGAATGGACGGCTATCAAGATACTCTCTACACCCACGCTCACCGTCAGTTCTATCGAGACTGCACCATCACTGGCACCATCGACTTCATTTTTGGCAACGCCGCCGTCGTGTTCCAAAACTGTAAGATCTTCGTGAGGAAGCCAATGGATAATCAAAAATGCATTGTCACAGCCCCAAGGCCGAACCCAAAAGAAAGAGCCCACTGCTATTATCCTCCAAGACTGCGTCATCTCTTCCGACCCCCGACTACTTCCCTGTCCGCCATATCAACAAGGCCTATCTTGGTCGTCCATGGAAGGCATATTCAAGAACTATCATCATGGAATCTCAAATTGACGACTTGATCCAGCCTGAAGGGTGGCTTCCATGGATGGGAAATTTTGCTCTCAACACTCTATTTTACTCCGAGTTCAATAATAGGGGACCTGGTGCATCAACCAAAAATCGAGTCAAGTGGAAGGGGATTAAACAAATGACACCGAAAACATGCCCTTGATTTTACTCCTGCGTTGTTTATTCGTGGTAATCCTTGGATCAAGCCCACCGGAGTTCCATATACTTCTGGCATGATGAAAGCCTAGTCTAAAACTCTAAAACAAAGAGAGGAAGAGAGTTGTTTCTCCATTTATATTTAGAAAGATTGAGCAATGAATTTTGAATAAAAAGCTTTTTCCCTCTGATTTAAGAGGTTTCTCAACATTTTTGTTTTGATCCGTTCTCTTTCTATATGCTTTTGTGTCCTGGCTTTTAGATAATAGAAATTATTAGTTGTATTTTTTAGAGCCCTTAATTCATTAACGAAAAAGCAAAAAATAGACCCTACATCTAAGTTCTATAGCTTTGGGTCCGCTATCCCGATCATGATTTTCCTACCTCCAAAGAAAAATATGTGGCTTAATTTTTTAAATAAATTTTTGAAAATTCTGAATTAGAAAAAGTTAGATGGTGTCTAATTATAGTTCTTTTAGACCTAATTCAGACCAACATCTTAGTGAATGTCATGTTTTAAGTTATTATTATATCAATTTACATATTTAATTTCATAAACTTTATTGTATAATGATTTAATATTTGTAGTTTAAAATATGTTATTATTAAAATTTGAATTTCTATAAAATCAATTTAGACCTTCTTTTTTAAAATATAATTTGGCATTTATAATTTAAAAAGATATAATTTGACATTTATAATTGCTATAATCAAATAGCCAGTAACTAGCCACTACTATTAGTTTTTCTTTTTCTTTTTTTTAATTAAGTGATTTTTCATTCTCTCGTTATCCTCTATTTTCGATGGTATGATCGAGTGTGTTGCGATGGCCGATACCCCAAAACTCAAGATGGCATCAAGACATATGAGCCATGTCGATAGAGATCGAGATGACAAGAGGAGACGCGATGGTGCATTGAGAGACCTTGTCCCTGAGCATAGGCAAGGTCGAGCCTAATGATGTAGTCTATAGAATTATATGATAATTTTTTTAACTACTTTAGCACCATAATAACTACAAAATCACTAATTAAATTTTTAGCTTAATTAAAGAAACACATCACCAATTTTTCATCTCAATTAATTTTTATATTAATTTCATCTGAGTTAATTAACTTCTACTAAAAACTAATAAACTTAATTTAATTAATTAGCATAATCACCGATGATTTTGAACACAAAATTTTCCACTTAATTTTTTGAAAGAATAAATACCCAGCTAAATTTAGATAAGGAACGGTCAACATTTATTTAAAGAAAAATTAAAAAGCGGATTACTGGTCGAGAATGGTTCAAACATTTTCACATATAAAAACATGCCATTGCTTGAACAGAAGAAATCAAACCAGTCCTGCAAGAACAAAACAAAAGAGCTTGAAAATTTGTGGCGAAGAAACATGGCTTGCAACAACAAGAAGACTGCTCTGGTTGGCTTGTTATCTCTGGTCCTAGTTGCCATGGTTAACGGTGTGAGTGGCTCTGAAGAGGAGTCTACCTCCCAGAAAGAGATTAAGACTCTGTGTGAACCCACTGATTACCGTGAAACTTGCGAACAAGCCTTGGTGAATTCGCATACCCACTCACAAGACCCACGTGAGTTAATGAAGGCAGGATTCCATGCTGCCATTGAGCATCTCAAATCGGTCATTGGAAATTCCAACACTTTGAAAGAAGCTGCCAGTGACCCCCTGGCCAAGAAGGCACTTGATGATTGCAACGAGCTCATGGATTATGCCATCGATGATCTTTTATTATCGTTTGATAAAATCACCGATACTTTTGATTACAATAAACTGGATGATTATACTGAGAATCTTAAGATTTGGTTGAGTGGTGCATTGACGTATCAAGAAACTTGTTTGGACGGGTTTGAGAATGTTACTGGTGATACTGGTGACAAGATGACGAATTTGTTGAAGATATCGAAAGAAATGACCGCCAATGGGATTGGGATGGTGGGTGAGCTTACATCCATTGTCAGCTCTCTCTGGGAAGGCTTGGGGCTGCCATCGATAGGGCTAGGGCGAACGCTCGAAGAAGAGGAAGAGCCATCTTGGGTCAGTGACAGACGGGGGCTACTCCAATCTACTGGGGCCAACATCAAGGCGGATGTGGTTGTGGCTAAAGATGGAAGTGGAAAGTATAAGACAATAACCGAAGCCCTTCAAGAGGTCCCAAAGAAGAGCAATAAAACCTTTGTCATTTATATCAAGGAAGGAGTTTATGAAGAGCAAGTAATGGTCGACAAAAAAATGACTTATGTCATGATGATTGGAGATGGCCCGACTAAGACCAAGATCACTGCTAGCGAGAACTTCGTTGATGGAACATCCACATTCAAAACTGCTACTGTTTGTAAGTTACCATCCAATTTATAATCATGTTCTTACAATCTCAACAATTGACTTTAACATGATTTCACATTCTTTATAGCTGTGATCGGGACCAACTTCATTGGCAAAGATTTGGGGTTCGAGAATGCGGCCGGGGCGGCGAAGCACCAAGCCGTGGCACTTCGAGTTCAATCTGACATGTCGATCTTCTACAACTGTCAAATGGACGGCTATCAAGATACCCTCTACACTCATGCCCACCGTCAGTTCTATCGAGACTGCACCATCACTGGTACCATCGACTTCATCTTTGGCAATGCTGCCGTCGTGTTCCAAAATTGTAAGATCTTCGTGAGGAAACCAATGGACAATCAGAAATGCATTGTCACTGCCCAAGGTCGAACCCAAAAGAAAGAGCCTACTGGTATCGTCCTCCAGAACTGCGTCATCTCTTCCGACCCTGACTACTTCCCCGTCCGCCATACCAACAAGGCCTACCTTGGCCGACCATGGAAGCAATATTCAAGAACCATTATCATGCAATCTCAAATCGACGACTTGATCCAGCCCGAAGGATGGCTTCCATGGATGGGCAATTTTGCTCTCAATACTCTATTTTACTCAGAATTCGAAAATAGAGGACCAGGTGCGGCAACCCAAAATCGGGTCAAGTGGAGGGGAGTTAAACAGATCACAGCGAAGCACGCCCTTGATTTCACACCTGGATTGTTTATTCGTGGTAATCCTTGGATCAAGCACACTGGAGTACCGTACAGTGCGGGCATGGTCGCAGTATAAATCAAGTGTTAATTCATTAAATAATAGGTATTAAATTAAAAATAAAATAAGGTTTAAATATATATTTAATAAGAATGTATTCATTTTTGAACGGTTTGAAAGTATTATTGTTAGAATGAGATATTTTGAGTTTTTTCATTTCCATTCTCTTTTTTTTTTCTTTTGTTAAGTAATATGGCTTCATTTTTGTAATGTATTCTTGAAATTATATAAAAAAATTCGAAATAAAAACATTATTTTTAATAATCCATGTGGCCGACTATTCTTTTTACACTTGAGTGATAATAATAATAATATATATATAGATTAAATTTTTATATTTTATTTTAAAAATATGTTTTAACTTTGATTAATATATTTTAGTTTTAGATATAAAGAGTTAATAATTTAGTTTTAAAAATTTCATTAATAAGATTCTTTTAATTTTTTAAAAATTTTAAAAATACATTTATAAAATTTCACAACAACTTTATAAAAAAATTAGATAGATGAAAATTGTTTATCAACCTAGATAATATTTAATATTTTAATGTAAGAGTCAATGGAGTTAGGCAGACCAAGTGGGGCCTGAAGGAGTCTGATGCTTCTTCTATTCTTTTATTTTTTTCCTTGGCGTAGCTGGGCCATCCTGGACTTGAACTAGAGACCTCGCCCGTGAAGTAAATCATCGCACCTACGGTCCAACCAATTGGGAGAGAATCAATAGATTCCTTTTCGGGAGCGATTCATCCTTCTCGAATGCAGCATACAACTCTCCGTTGTACTGCGCTCTCCAAGTGTGCTTGTTCCCCCTTCTTCCTTACCATGGCAAGTCTTTGTGAAATAACTCTTATAAGAAGAAAAAAGAAGGTGTTAAGAAACCCTCCTGGCCCAACCCTAGACACTCTAAGGTCTCGGCCATTCGCTTTCGAGAAGGGAGGATTAAGAAAATCCTATTGATTGGAGCTTTCTCCATACCTCCGGGAAAAGCATGAAAAAAAAGGCTCGAATGGTACGATCCCTCCGTCACCCCATAATGAAAGGGGCGATCTCGTAGTTCTTGGTCTGTGAAGATACGTTGTTAGGTGCTCCGTTTTATTTTCCCATTGAGGCCGAACCTAAACCTGTGCTCGAGAGATAGTTGTCCATATACTGATAAGGGATGTATGGATTCTCGAGAAGAGAGGAGCCGAGGTGGTCCGCCCGGATCCCACGAGTGAATAGAAAGTTGGATAACTTTAATCTAGTCATATAACCCACTTTTCTCTTCGACCTCAAATTGACTCGACCACGGTATTTAGGTAGTTGGAAATTTTGTATATTTAAATGGACCTATTTGATTTATTAATTCTATTAGGTAATGATTTAATATGGTAAAAAATATAATTTATTTTTTTATAATTAGAATGGATGATTTTTCATTTTCTCATATTAACGAAATGTCTAAATAAAATGAAGAGACAAAAAAACTAAAAATCACAAGGAAATGTCTAAATACAATTAATTTATTGTAATACTAATTTTGATGAACTTATTTTAAATTTAATATCATTTTAGTCCTTATAATTTATTAGATTAGTTAATAATTAGGGTTGATTTCTCTAGAAACAAAAGTCTTTATTAATATTTTTTCCATAAATTATGAAAATATGGTCATATTCCATCTCTTTGTTGCATAAAAATTATTGTTATTAGTTCATTTAAATAAAAATTAACGTCAAATTAATAATAGAATCGGATTCTATGAATTATTTAAAAATTGAACATTTGAAGCATAATAATTATAAGTTGTATTTTTAGTTTAATTAAAGAACAAATCACCCATTTTTCAACTCAATCAATTTTTATATTAATTTCATATGAGTTAATTAACTTCTACCAAATAACTAATAATTACACAGAAGAAGAAAGAAAACTTAATTTAATTGTTTAGTACAATCAACGAAGATTTTGTACACAAAATTCCCAAAAATTAACTAAATTTCATCTTAATTTTAGAAATAATCGCTAAATTTAGGTACAAAAAAAAAAATTATAATTTTATTTAAGAAAAAAAAAGTAAAAATTACTGGTCCATAATGCTCCAACTCTAACGATATTACCATTAATTTGGGAATTCTGTTGAAATCTTTGCATATAAAAAGAGACCATTTGTTGAACATAAGAAATCAAGTCAGTTACTTCCCATTTTCAATTACCCAACGAAACCAAAAAAAATAAAAATAATAAAACAGCTTGAAAATTTGTAGCGAAGAAAGATGGCATATGATAGCGGTGGGTGCAAGATCAATAAGGCTGCTGTCCTGGTTGGGTTGTTATCTCTATTTCTAGTTGCGATGGTTAGTGGTGTGAATGGCGCGGAAGAGCAGTCTGGGAACTCTAACGCTATTAAGACTCTCTGTGAACCCACTGATTATCGCCAGACTTGCGAGGAAGCCTTGGTTAAGTCCAACACTGACTCACAAGACCCACGTGAGCTAATCAAGGCTGGCTTCCATTACGTAGTTGAGCAGATCAAATCCGCCATTACAAATTCCAAAACCCTCAAGGAAACTGCCAGTGATCCCATGGCCAAGAAGGCGCTTGACGATTGCAGCGAACTCATGGATTACGCCATTGATGATCTTCTATTATCCTTTGATAAAATCGCTGAGACTTTTGATTTCAATAAAATGGATGATTACATTGAGGATCTTAGGATTTGGTTGAGTGGTGCATTGACGTATCAAATAACTTGCTTAGACGGGTTTGAGAATGTTACTGGTGATACCGGTGAAAAGATGAAGCACTTGTTGAAGTTGTCACAAGAAATGACCGCCAATGCGCTTGAGATGGTGGGTGAGGTTACATCCATTGTGAGCTCTTTCTGGGAAGGGCTCGGGCTACCACCGTTGGGGCGAGAACTGCGAACAGAGGAATCCAATGAAGAGGAGCCACCGTTGGAGCGAGAACTACGAACAGAGGAATCCAATGAAGAGGATGAAGTGCCATCTTGGGTCAATGACAGACGAGGGCTACTCCAATCTACTGGGGCCAACATCAAGGCGAATGTGGTAGTGGCTAAAGATGGAAGTGGAAAGTACAAGACAATAAATGAAGCCATTAAAGAGATCCCAAAGAAGAGCAATACAACTTTTATCATTTATATCAAGGAAGGAGTTTACGAAGAGCAAGTTCTGGTTGACAAAAAAATGACCTATGTCATGGTGATTGGAGATGGCCCGACTAAGACCAAGGTCACTGCTAGACACAATTTCGTTGATGGAACATCCACATTCCAAACTGCTACCTTTGGTAAGCTACCCTCTAGTTTATAATCATATTCATATGAATTCAACAAGTGAATTTAACATGATTTCACATTCTTAACAGCGGCGATCGGAACCAATTTCATTGCAAAAGACTTGTGGTTCGAGAACTCAGCTGGGGCTGCAAAGCACCAAGCCGTTGCACTCCGAATTCAATCTGACATGTCGATCATCTACAACTGTCGAATGGACGGCTATCAAGATACTCTCTACACTCATGCCCATCGTCAGTTCTATCGAGATTGCACCATCACTGGAACCATCGACTTCATTTTTGGAAATGCTGCTGCCGTGTTCCAAAACTGTAAGATCTTCGTGAGGAAGCCAATGGAGAATCAGAAATGCATCGTCACTGCCCAAGGTCGAGCCCAAAAGAAAGAGCCCACTGCTATTATCCTCCAGAACTGCGTAATCTCTTCTGACCCCGACTACTTCCCTGTCCGCCATATCAACAAGGCCTATCTTGGTCGTCCATGGAAGGAATATTCAAGAACTATCATCATGCAATCCCAAATTGACGACTTGATCCAACCTGAAGGGTGGCTTCCATGGATGGGCAATTTTGCTCTCAATACCCTATTTTACACAGAGTTTGAAAATAGAGGCCCCGGTGCAGCAAAGAACAATCGAGTCAAGTGGAGAGGAATTAAACAAATCACAGCGAAAGATGCCCTTAAGTTTACTCCAGCATTATTTATTCGTGGTAATCCTTGGATCAAGCGCACTGGAGTTCCATATAGTTCGGGCATGATGAGAGTGTAGAACAAAGGGAAGGAGAGAAGATTAGCTCCTAGAATTTAGGAGTTGTTTCTTAATTATAAAATTGAGCATATGAATTTTGAATAAAAACATTTTTCCTTTCACATTTTATTTTTGTGTTGATCCGTTCTCTCTTCTTGATCCAAAGCTTTTAGATAATATTGTTCCCAATTTTAGTGTTAATTTTACCTCATTGCCCCATTAATGGATTTTTTAGCCCTTAAATGGGGCACTCGATTCGGACCGATCCTTTGTTATTGTCTCTTGTTTTGAGATATGTATCACAAGCACAAGGGCTAAAGCTCAGTTGGTAGAGCACCTCGTTGACACGGGCGCCAATGTTTTTCAAAAAGTACATCATGTAATAAAAAAGGTTGTTCTTATTGAAAAATCGATGTCTTACTCCATTACTTTAAATTCAAACCCTCTTATCATGTAAATTATTTATTGTCAAGATGAATATTAT
Source organism: Cucurbita ficifolia (assembly GCA_033971965.1). Taxonomy (NCBI): domain Eukaryota; kingdom Viridiplantae; phylum Streptophyta; class Magnoliopsida; order Cucurbitales; family Cucurbitaceae; genus Cucurbita; species Cucurbita ficifolia. The sequence continues at coordinate 9,797,902 of CM066967.1, read as the reverse complement.
CTTATCCATTTTGTTGATTTGTTTGATTGGTATGCTTATCAATAATATTAGATTTATAATTTATCGACGTGATAGAGCCCATTTGTTTTTCTTTGTGATGATAAATGACCCACTTAACTCAATGGTTAGAGTATTACTTTCATAGGGCGGGGGTCATTGGTTCAAATCCAATAGTAGGTAAAACTTATTATATACAACGGAGGCAACGCTATCTAATAAGTTTTTCTACTCCGTTCTGTTTATTTTCTATCTTTTCCATACCACTCTCTTACCCTGAGCTTTCCTCAAACTAAATTTATTTTCGGCATCATATCCATAGTTAGCGGCGCATTTATCATAGTTAGAAGCTCCAGCTCTTGTGGATCAATGTCACAACTATCTTTACATTGGATGGTTTGGTGTTTTGAAGATCCATACTTTATTGACAGCAACTTCTAGATCTCTCCTTTACAGAATGGGGTCCTTACAAGGGTTTTTGATACGGGTTTTATCAAAAGACTATTTATAAGTTTTTAAAATATTTAAAGTTGGAAGCCCAAATTTTTTTAATGGACAGTCCGACCCAACTCAGAAAGCCCAAACTTTTATAGAAGGCCCAGTCCCGGCCCAACAATTACACTCGAAGAATCCCAAAAGTTTGTAAAAGAACTAGAGTTCCGGGCCAACTTGAACTCAGAAAAGCCCAAAAGCTTATAGAAGGCCGAGTTCCGACCCAACAATTACACTCGGAAAAGCCCAAAAGTTTGTAAAAGGCCAAGAGCCAAAGGTTTATAGAAGGACAAGAGTCCCGGCCCAACAATTACACTCGAGAAGCCCAAAAGTCTATGGAAGGCCGAGAGTCCCGGCCCAAACATTAAACTCGGAAAAGCCCAAATGTTTATAAAAGGCCGAGGAGCCGAAAGTTTATCCCGGCCCAACAATTACACTCGAAGAAGCCCAAAGGTTAATAGAAGGCCGAGAGTTCCGGCCCAAATATTACACTTAAAGAAGCCCAAAAGTTCGTAGAAGGACTAGAGTTCCGGTCCAAAAGCCCAAATAATTATAGAAGGATTAAGGTTCTGGCCCAAAAATTAATATTTTTTCTATAAATTATGAAAATATGGTCATAATCTATCTGCATAAAAATTAATATTATTATTTAATCAATTTCAATAAAAATTAATGTCAAATTAGTAATGGGATCCTATTCTATGAATTATTTAAACATTGAACATTTGAGGCATAATAATTATAAGTATTTTTAGCATAACTTAAGAAACAAATCACCATTTTTTAACTCAATTAATTTTTATATTAATTTCATCTGAGGTAATTAACTTCTACTAAATAACTAATAATTACTCAGAAGAAAATAACTTAGTTTAATTATTTAGCATAACCAATGAAGATTTTTAACACAAATTTTTAACACAAAATTCGAAAAAATTAATTAAATTTCATCTTAATTTTAGAAATAATCAGTTTTCACCTGAATTTAGGAAAAATCATAATTTTATTTAAGAAAAAAAAGTAAAAATTACTGGTCCATAATATTCCAATAAAAACAATATTAACTTTAATTTGGGAATTCTGTTAAAATCTTTGCATATAAAAACAGTCCATTTGTTGACAAAAGAAAACAAGCAGCAACTTCCTATTTTCAAATAGCAAGTAAAACAAAAAGAAATTAATAAAGAAAAAAACCAGCTTGAAAATTTGTAGCGAAGAAAGATGGCATATGATGGCGGTGGATGCAAGATCAATAAGGCTGCTGCCCTGGTTGGGTTGTTCTCTCTGTTTCTAGTTGCCATGGTTAATGGTGTGAATGGCGCGGAAGAGCAGTCTGGGAACTCTAACGCTATTAAGACTCTCTGTGAACCCACTGATTATCGCCAGACTTGCGAGGAAGCCTTGGTTAAGTCCAACACTGACTCACAAGACCCACGTGAGCTAATCAAGGCTGGCTTCCATTACGTAGTTGAGCAGATCAAATCCGCCATTACAAATTCCAAAACCCTCAAGGAAACTGCCAGTGATCCCATGGCCAAGAAGGCGCTTGACGATTGCAGCGAACTCATGGATTACGCCGTTGATGATCTTCTATTATCCTTTGATAAAATCGCTGAGACTTTTGATTTCAGTAAAATGGATGATTACATTGAGGATCTTAGGATTTGGTTGAGTGGTGCATTGACGTATCAAGTAACTTGCTTGGATGGTTTTAACAATGTTACTGGGGATACCGGTGAAAAGATGAAGCACTTGTTGAAGTTGTCACAAGAAATGACTGCCAATGCGCTTGAGATGGTGGGTGAAGTTAAATCTGTTGTGAGCTCTTTATGGGAAGGGTTGGGGTTGCCACCGTTCGGGCGAGAACTGCGAACAAAGGAATCCAATGAAGAGAAGGAAGAGCCATCTTGGGTCAATGACAGACGAGGGCTACTCCAAGCCACCGGAGCGAAGATCAAGGCGGATGTGGTGGTGGCTAAAGACGGAAGTGGAAAGTACAAGACAATAACGCAAGCCCTTCAAGATGTCCCGAAAAAGAGCAATAAAACCTTTGTCATTTATGTCAAGGAAGGAGTTTATGAAGAGCAAGTAATGGTCGACAAAAAAATGACTTATGTCATGATGATTGGAGATGGCCCGACTAAGACTAAGATCACTGCCGGCAAGAATTTCAAAGATGGAACACCAACATTCCAAACTGCTACCTTTTGTAAGTTACCATCTAGTTTATAATCATATTCATGCAAATTCAACGAGTGAATTTAACATGATTTCATATTCTTAACAGCGGCGATCGGAACCAACTTCATCGGAAAAGACTTGTGGTTTGAGAACTCAGCTGGGGCTATAAAGCACCAAGCTGTTGCACTCCGAGTTCAATCTGACATGTCGATCTTCTACAACTGTCGAATGGACGGCTATCAAGATACTCTCTACACCCACGCTCACCGTCAGTTCTATCGAGACTGCACCATCACTGGCACCATCGACTTCATTTTTGGCAACGCCGCCGTCGTGTTCCAAAACTGTAAGATCTTCGTGAGGAAGCCAATGGATAATCAAAAATGCATTGTCACAGCCCAAGGCCGAACCCAAAAGAAAGAGCCCACTGCTATTATCCTCCAAGACTGCGTCATCTCTTCCGACCCCGACTACTTCCCTGTCCGCCATATCAACAAGGCCTATCTTGGTCGTCCATGGAAGGCATATTCAAGAACTATCATCATGGAATCTCAAATTGACGACTTGATCCAGCCTGAAGGGTGGCTTCCATGGATGGGAAATTTTGCTCTCAACACTCTATTTTACTCCGAGTTCAATAATAGGGGACCTGGTGCATCAACCAAAAATCGAGTCAAGTGGAAGGGGATTAAACAAATGACACCGAAACATGCCCTTGATTTTACTCCTGCGTTGTTTATTCGTGGTAATCCTTGGATCAAGCCCACAGGAGTTCCATATACTTCTGGCATGATGAAAGCCTAGTCTAAAACTCTAAAACAAAGAGAGGAAGAGAAGATTAGCTTATGGGGTTGTTTCTCCATTTATATGTAGGAGGAAGAGCATATGAATTTTTTTTTTTTAAGACGAATAAAAAGATTTTTCCCTCTAATTGGTAGCATTGTTTTTCAATAAATTTTTATCTGCTTTATTGTTAATTTTAACCCATTCATGGAACTATTATTTTTCAATTAATTTTCAAGTTGGAATTTTTAAAAACACGAATCTTACATTTTTCTTTTATTTATCAAAAGACCGCTTTTAAAAGTTGGAAGCCCAAAAAATTTTGGAGGACTTAGAGTCCGGCTCAACTTGAACTCTGAAAAGCCGAAAAGTTTATAAAAGGCCGATAGTTCCGGTCCACAATTACGAAGCCCAAAAGTTTGTTACTACTCCAGAGAGTTCGGCCCAACTTGTACTCGGAAAAGCCCAAACGCGTTTATATAAGGCCGAGAGTCCTGCCCCAAAATTACGAAGCCCAAACGTTTGTAGAAGGACTAAATTCCCGAGAGTCCGGCCCAACTTTAACTCGGAAAAGCCGAAAAGTTTATAGAAGGCCTAGAGTACACTCGGAAAAGCCCAAAAGTTTATAGGAGGCCGAGAGAACCGGCCCAAGAGGAAAAGCCCAAAAGTTTATATGCCCAAAGCCCTGGCCCAAACATTGCGAAGCCGAAAATTTATAGAAGGCTGAGAGTCCCGGCCCAAGAGGTAAAGCCTAAAAGTTTATATGCCCAAAGCCCTGCCCCAAACATTGCGGAGCCGAAAATTTATAGAAGGCCGAGAGTCCCGGCCCATGAAAAAAGCCCAAAAGTTTATCGGCCCAGAGCGCGAAGCCGAAGATTTATAGAAGGCCGAGAGTCCCGGCCCATGAGGAAAAGCCCAAAAGTTTATCGTCCCAGAGGGCGAAGCCGGAAATTATAGAAGGCCGAAAGTTCCGGCCCAAGAGGTAAGGCCCAAAAGTTTATCGGCCCAGAGCCCTGGCCCAAACATTTCGAAGCCCAAAATGTATAGGCCGAGAGTTTCGGCCCAAGGGGAAAAGCCCAAAAGTTTATCGGCCCAGAGTGCAAAGCCGAAAATTTATAGAAGGCCGAGAGTCCCGGCCCATGAGAAAAAGCCCAAAAGTTTATCGGCCAGAGCGCGAAGCCGAAAATTTATAAAAGGCCGAGAATCCCGGCCCACGAGGAAAAGCCCAAAACTTTATCGACCCAGAGGGCGAAGCCGGAAATTTATAGAAGGCCGAGAGTTCCGGCCCAAGAGGTAAAGCCCAAAAGTTTATCGGCCCAGAGCCCTGGCCCAAACATTTCGAAGCCCAAAATGTATAGGCCGAGAGTTTCGGCCCAAGGGGAAAAGCCCAAAAGTTTATCGGCCCAGAGCGCGAAGCCGAAAATTTATAAAAGGCCGAGAATCCCGGCCCATGAGGAAAAGCCCAAAACTTTATCGACCCAGAGGGCGAAGCCGGAAATTTATAGAAGGCCGAGAGTTCCGGCCCAAGAGGTAAAGCCCAAAAGTTTATCGGCCCAGAGGGCGAAGCCGGAAATTTATAGAAGGCCGAGAGTCCCGGCCCATGAGGAAAAGCCCAAAAGTTTGTCGGCCCAGAGCGCGAAGCCGAAAATTTATAAAAGGCCGAGAATCCCGACCCATGAGGAAAAGCCCAAAACTTTATGGACCCAGAGGGCGAAGCCGGAAATTTATAGAACGCCGAGAGTTCCGGCCCAAGAGGTAAAGCCCAAAAGTTTATCGGCCCAGAGCCCTGGCCCAAACATTTCGAAGCCCAAAATGTATAGGCCGAGAGTTTCGGCCCAAGGGGAAAAGCCCAAAAGTTTATCGGCCGAGCGCGCGAAGCCGAAAATTTATAGAAGGCCGAGAATCCCGGTCCATGAGGAAAAGCCCAAAATTTTGTTGCCCCAGAGGGCGAAGCCGGAAATTTATAGAAGGCCGATAGTTCCAGCCCAAGAGGTAAAGCCCAAAAGTTTATCGGCCCAGATCCCTGCCCCAAACATTGCGAAGCCGAAAATTTATTGAAGGCCGAGAGTCCCAGTCCAAGAGGAAAAGCCCCATAGTTTATCGGCCCAGAGCGCGAAGCCGAAAATTTAAAATAGGCCGAGAATCCCGGCCCAAGAGGTAAAGTCCAAAAGTTTATTGGCCCAGAGCTCTGGCCCAAAGATTGCGAAGCCGAAAATTTATTGGCCGAAGAGGAAAGCCCAAAAGTATTGGCCCAGATATCTGGCCCAACTATTGCGAAGCCGAAAATTTATAAAAGGCCGAGTCCCGACCCATTAATTGCACTCGTAAAGCCCAAAAGTTTTATAGAAGGCCGATAGTTACGGCCCATGAATTACACTCGGAAAAGCCCAAAAGTTTATGGAAGGCCGAGAGTGCCATGTTAACAAACACACGCAGAGCCCAAAATCTTAGCCGGTCTAAATCTTTCCCGCATCACTTCCATCGGCTTTCTTTGCGAGCGAGCGGGAAAAAATGACCAACAGAACAAATTTGAATCTTGTTCAGTCCCAATTCGGCAGAGCAACAGGAAACCAAGAACTGTACGGGGCAATTGATTAGCTTTTTTCATCTTCTCCTCATTTCGAGCGCTATTTTCAGGTAAATTTTCTATTACAAGGACGGACGAAGTGTTCTTCGTCAAATTGCAATCCCTAGGACCCCATTTGAAGTTACAGCACCAACCTAGCAAAGGGGCGTTTCAATTTGCGATCTCAAAATGGCTAGTAAACCCGGCGGTGGTGGAGAGGCTGCTTTCCACTTGCTGCAGCCGGAGCGTGACCTTCGGTTGAATTGGGAAGTGGACCTCGCCGAGAAGCTCGAAAGTTATCTGTTGCAGATTTGCTCCGGTGAGTTTCAGTCCGGCGAAGATGAGAACCACGTTTCTGTCAATTTTGCTGAAGGTCAGGGTCCTCTTACTGTCTTTGGGTCATTGGTGTTTTGAATTGTGAAAGATTGGATATTTCTGACTGTGTTGTTTTCGATTTTTGTTTTTGGAGGGTGTAGCTGCTTTGCTTCTTCAAGGTTCGATTCAAGTGTATAGTCGTAAGGTTGAATACCTTTACTCATTAGTTTTGCGAGTTTTGGAGTTCCTTTCTGAAAAAAGGTTTGATTATTGTATTCAATTTAGCTTTTTAAATAGAAATCTGGCACCTAATTGCATAAATTCTCATGGTTTGAGTCGGAGCAAAAATTTAGATTACACTGCGAGTCTCTCTATCATTCAAGGCTCTTCTAAGGTGGAAATTATAAAATAAATGCCCAGGTATATTAGAAAATAACAAGGATGATTCCACGTTTATGGGAGAAGGGAACAAACCATTTTTTATAAGGGTGTGGAAACTTCTCCTTAGCTGACATGTTTTAAAACCGTGAGGCTGACGATGATACGTAACCGGCCAAAGCCAACAATATCTACTAGTGGTGGGTTTGGGACTTAGGTTGTTATGAATGGTATCAAAGTTAGGAGCGGTGTGCCAGTGAGGACGTTGGGTCTCCAAGAGGGGTGGATTGTAAGATCCCACATCGGTTGGAGAGGAGAACGAAGCATTTCTTATAAGGGTGTGTGGAAACCTCTCCTTAGCATACATGTTTTAAAACCATGAGGCTGACGGCGATACGTAACGAACCAAAGTCGACAATATCTACTAGCGGTAGGCTTGGGGCTTAGGTTGTTATAAATGGTATTAGACCTAGACATTGAGTGGTGTGCCAGCAAGGACGCTGGGATCCCAAGGGGGTGGATTGTGAGATCTCATATCAGTTGGAGAGGAGAATGAAGCATTCCGTATAAGGGTGTGTAAACCTCTCTCTAAGACATGTTTTAAAACCGTGGGGTTGACGGCGATACATAACGGGCCAAAGCGGACAAATTATCGCTTGAGATTGTGCTGTGTTATTTTTTTTCTTTTAATCATTTTCATTACCTTTTTATTCAAACAGGCAGCAGGATAATTTGGAAGGAACACCAACCGAAGCTGAACATGATGGTTCTCATAAAATTTCCGAGGATGAAAACGACCTATACTGGGTTTCAGAGGATGTGCCCGGTAGCTTATCAATTTATGGCATTGTAAAACTAGTGGAACATTCAAATAAAATGATGTTTCATGTCATAATTCAAATCTACTCATTGCAGTTGACCAAAAGAATACCTTGGAGAGCACCAAAGAAGATGCTTGGTTACATCAAACTGTAAAGCCTCCAGCAAATTTAGTTGTTCTTGAAGGCGACTGCTTGGATGCCTCTGGTGACAATGGGGAGCTAGATTCATATCTGGTAATTAGTTGCTATTAACTTTTTTACTTTTGATAGCATTTGAAAGTTAACCATAACTTGTTTGAATCATGCAGCTGGCCACAGCTAGTGATATTTTCCAAGACTTTATTCTCTTAGATCCATGTGATGCTGAAGCAGTTCAAGATTTTCTGGATGGTGGTAATAAGCTTGATCAAAGCCATAATGGTGGACGTCGAGGCAGCTCGACCCGCCGGGGTTATCAGTCGCCGCCCTCTAGACGATCTGGAGGAAATATGCAGAAGTCATCTATAGGAAAGACTCAGTGTGCTAATAATGTTCAATCAACGCCTTCAGATCCTCCATTTTGTGATAATTTTGCTGATGAAAATCATGAATTTGATATGGATATTGGAAATTCAGAACCAGATGATTCAAATGACTCTGACTCTGATGATGATGATCCTTGGAAGCCTTTGAATCCACATGAACCAGGAAATTTAAAAGTAAAACCATTTAGGAAAGGTTGTTGTCTTGTTGACCCATTTCTACTTGCATTCATTTGCTATTAATCTATGCTTAGAACCAACGTTTCTTTGTCTGTATTTACTGTCTGGCAGTCAAAGCTTTCAAAAAGAATTATGTCAATTCTGTTAAGCATGAGTCTGTAGCTGCTTTGTTTCCACTAGCAAAACTACATGGCCCAATTAGTCCAGAGTTTGCAAAGATTTGGGAAGAACAGAACCATGGATTTGAAACACATAAAGAATCCAATTCTGTTTTGTTATATGAAAAGGTACAGTTTTTTGCGGCTTGTTGCTGTTAATCAAGTATTTCTTATGGTTGATGAGAGACAAGTGACACTAGCTATTGTGACTTCAGCTGCGAAATTCACTTATCTATGAAGGTCTTAGAAGCTGTGATTCCCCTTCTGATGTGGAAGATGGCAATATTGATAATGGTTTTGAAGATGCCAATTCCCCTGATACTGATGATCCCAACAATCACTATATGGATGAGGACATGTGTTTTGGGAATGAAAAGGTTGAGTCAAGTCTAGAACGTGTTCTTGTGGTGCGGTGACTATTTTCCTGAATTGTTTTTTTTTTTATGCAGCATGATGCTTCTCATTTTGATAATGGTGAAGCATATGAACCTGAATTTCCAGATCCTCAATCAACTCTAGAAGATCTTTGTCGCTCTCATCTTGTAAGTGCTGACTGTGAATTTCTCACTGCATTTTTCCACGTTTTTTTTCACTTGCATCTGTTCGTTTACATTTTCTTGATGATCTGGAATATCTTGTGTGGTTATGGAGCCCATGTGGAACACACTCATCTACTCATCAAGTGTAACTTGTTCATGGGCACGTGGGTAGGTTCTGGTTTGTTCGTTTGTGCTAGAATTTGTTCTAATAGATTTATAAGGTGTTAGGAATAACGACTCTCCATAATGGTATGATATTGTCCAGTTTGAGCATAAGCTCTCATGGTTTTGCTTTGGGCTTCCCCAAAAGGCCCCATACCATTGGAGATGTAGTCCTTACTTATAAATCCATGATCATTCCCTTAATTAGTCAACGTGGGACTCCCTCCCAACAATCCTCAACAATCTTCTCCTCGAACAAAGTACACCATAGAGCCTCCTCTTGAGGGCTATGGTGGAGCCCTCGAACAGCCTCCCCTTAATCAAGGCTCGACTCCTTCTCTGGAGTCCTCGAACAAATGACACCCTTTGTTCGACACTTAGAGTCATTTTTTACTACACCTTCAATCTTATAACTTTTTTGTACGATATTTGAGGATTCTATTGACATGGCTAAGTTAAGGGCATGACTCTGATATCATGTTAGGAATCCTGACTCTCCACAATGGTATGATATTGTCCACTTTGAGCATAAGCTCTCATGACTTTGCTTTAGGCTTCTCCACACGGCCTCATACCAATGGAGATGTATTCCTTACTTTATAAACTTATGATCATTCCTAAATTAACCAATGTGGGACTCCCTCCCAACCATCCCAACATATAAGGTAGCTATGCAGAATTGTGCACTTAAATGTACTTAAAAATGAGATATTATGCACTTATTCTAGTTGATAGACTGGCAGAAATGCTTGGAATTTATAACATTATGAGTGCAAAACCTGGAAGTCCACATCCACTTATGCAAATCCTGCCTTGTTCTTTTTAGGACGCTCTCCTTGCACGCTTTGCTGAGACCGAGAAGCAGACAGAAATGGCCTCTCGAGTCTCTACATGGAAGCAGAACATTGAACACAATATAGAAGAGCAAGTAATGATATCTAATGTTTCTTCTGCTACCTCAGTTCCAATTTGTTGTGTGTATAGCCGATACTCAGTTCTTTTTTCATGATAGGACAAACACCCTCCATTTGATATTCATGAATATGGCAAAGTGATTGTTGAAGAATTATCTGGTGAAGCTGACAAAGGAGGAGGTGTCATGTCTTTTTCTGATGTTGTTGAAGGGCAGGAGAAGTACAATGTGGCACGAAGCTTTTCCGCTCTACTTCAATTGGTGATGATCTTCTAAACAAACATCATAGAAATCTTATAATTTCTATGAATCTTTCTTAGTTTCATGAAAATTTGAGTTGACTGATCATCTTCAGGTGAACAATGGAGACGTGGAGCTGGAAAAGAGTGGTGTTCATGGGGAATCGATTTGCTATACTTCTGTGAATCCATTTCATGTTAAACTTATTCCCCATAAACAGGTCGATAAAACACAACATCAAACCTCAAGAAAGAGACCCACATCCCCAGTTAAGAGTAAAAATACTCTCAAAGGATCTAGGACGAGGGACTTGTCACAACAGAATCACAAACTTCCTGCAAAACTGGGGAAGGTTGGGGGCCTTAACTGCAGTCCCGAAGGCAAGAGGAGACGAAGATCTCGATTGGTCGAACCGGTTGATTGAACAAGCTACCGGACGACAATAATCTAATGTACAGGTTAGTCGAGTGTTTGCATATTGTAGAGCAATTCAACACGGCTTGTTGTAGTATTGAGCACCAACATATCGTTGGGGTAATGACTATGAAAGTTTCTAATTATTGAATGTAGAAGTATGTCTTATCTTATCCATGTAACTTTAGTAAACCAAACCTAAGTTGTTGGAATCTATTTAAGGATCAAGTGAATAAAGTGGCATTGAGTCTGGAGTTTCTGTTCTTGTGTTTTCATTGCTATGATTGTTCAGTGTTCTCTGTAGATTACAGCAGAGCCTGCTCTTCCACAGATCTATCTCAAATCCATTATTGTTGAAGCTGATTGATGGGTTATTGGCTTTCTATGTATTGTGTGAAGGGAAGTGTTTGGATGATGCAAATTTGGAAGGGTTATGTGATGGGTGGCATTGGAAATGGCCATCAAAAGATTAGGAATAAACTTGGAAGGGGCTCTCGGAAGCCCACAACTTCCGCTTCCAAGTGGCATTGGACTGAAATCAATGCCTGAAATCGTCTCTTTTATCGTACGTATTTCTCTGCTATTAGGATTTCGATTTTAAGCCCGTACGTATTTCTCTGCTATTAGGATTTCGATTTTAAGCCCGTACGTATTTCTCTGCTATTAGGATTTCGATTTTAAGCCCGCATGTAAAGTGATATAAGCTAAGCTCTTTGAAATTTAAGTCAAAATTGTCGAATTTTAACATTTATAACAACAATGTTGAAAATATTGACTGACATCTATTTCAAATGGTCCAATTACAGTTTACAAATTAGATTTTGATTTTAAGCCCATACGAACCATTTCGAATTTTTGCCTTTATTTCAAATCACTTAGAGAAACTAATCATCCAACAGCTCGCAGCTGTAGCCTCATGGGCCAGGCCCATTTTCCAACAAAGAAAAGCTTAAAACAATGTCCCACATCGAAAAACGGTACAATGGACAACCAAGGAACACGTATAAAAGCATAGAGCAAAGGCTGTTTAATCCATCTTTGCGCTTGGGGCAATGACGCAGCTAGTGAGGTTCTAACCGAGGCGCGTCAATTGCTGGTTGAAAACTATTTCCAAACCCCCTCTTAGGCCTGGGCTCGCCCCTGGCCTTCGAGAATTTCTGGAAGGGCTCCCTTTGGGGTAAAGCCCTACAATTAATTATTATAAGACTTTTATTCTATTTCAAATTTATTTATTTAAAATACATCCAACTTTCCATGATCATCATCTCATATGCAAGATGAGAAGATCTGGATTTTCAATGAACCGTTTCCACTCGTTACAGAACTTGCTCACTGTTGCTCCATCCAATACTCTATGGTCTGCGCCAATGTTGATCTGAGAAAAGAGGCTTGGATCAGTTACCAAGTAAGAAAATATATTGTTTTTCTGGGTTTTGTTCGAGAGATCGTTAGGGTTGCTCACCGTCATGATCGATGCGGGGTACACGTCCCCATCTTCAGTAATCTGTGGAACCTTCTTGATTCGGCCCATTGCGATGATAGCCACTTCAGGCAAGTTGAGCAGAGGGGAACCAAATTTACCACCAATGGCTCCAATATTGCTTAAGGTTATTGTCCCACCCGATACATCGACAGGACTAAGCTTGTTATCCATTGCCAGTTGTTGTAAGCGAGAAAGCTCCTTTGTGATCTAAGCAAATGCATTTGAAAGAGTAGTCTTCAGTGAAACATTGACAAAGAATGACTTGTTTAAGCAATCTATGACATGGAAAAGAAAATGTAAATGATGGACTAAGGTACAGCGGACTTGTGAGAATTATTGATGGAAACAGAAATCAAATCATAACAAGTATCGACTACTTCTGTAACGACCCAAGCCCACCAAGCCCACCGCTAGCAGATATTGTCCTCTTTGGGTTTTCCCTTTCGGGCTTCCCCTCAAAGTTTTTAAAATGCGTCTGGTAGTGGGAGGTTTCAACACTCTTATAAAGAATATTTTGTTCTCCTCCTCCTCAACCTCCTCCTCCTCCTCAACCAATGTGGGATCTCACAACTTCAATGTCATAGATTTAAATAGACCAGTGTTCAACCTTCCGAAGTAAGAAACTAGAAAGCTCAAACCACCAAGCAAAAACAAGAGCGTAGGAGCTGATTTACAAACCTCCAATACAGAAAGAGACTGGACACTCTTTATATTCGGCACAACCAAACCATGTGGAGTAGCCATGGCAATTCCGATATTATGGGAGCCTACAACAAGCAAAAGTAAATGAATCTGTAATTCAGATAAGAACAAGGAAAGAATTCTAATTTAAAAAGATGACATCTACGGCATTGACCACAACAATCCCGGGGGATATCATATTCTTTAACGTTTTCAATTCAATGTCTCCCTACTGCATACCTTTGAGAGTGACCTCAAATGACTCTTCATTGAAGCAACTGTTTACCATTGGATATTTGCTCATTGCCATAGAAAGCGACTTGATCAATAATGGAAGAAAAGTGTGCTTGACATCTGGTTCGGTCGTATTTTCTTGGAAACATGCTTTAAGTTCCACAAGTCCATCACAATTGATCTCCTCTACATAATGAAAATGGGGGACTTTTGCAGAAATGATCATAGATTTAACCATTGCTCGTTGATATCCTCTGGAAACAAACCACGTATCAGTTGAACGCAACAATAAATCACACAACAAATGTATACACTGTCACTACATGGCAAACAAATTAACTATTTTGCCAGCTGAAATCAAACTTCAAGGCATATTAGTTTTCCAAGTGGGCTGATTCTATTGGCCTACTTAATAGTGATGAAACCAAGATGAGTTACTTTTTAGCCGTACAGCGCCACAATGCATGATTCTATAGGCCTACTTCATAGTTCCTTACAAGTAACAGCCATTAAATTAGTACCTCAATTGAACTTTCTTATCCTCGTAGCTCCACCGAACTTCATCTTGTGCATTCGGGTAATTTTCTGATTCACCTAATTGCTTTTTAGGACTAGGAGCAGAAGAAACACGCTGTTCTTCAATAATTCCTTTTTTGACAGCATACTGGAGAATATCATCTTTTAATATCCTTCCATCTGTACCAGTTCCACGGACATCGTTTATATCTATATCATATTGTTTTGCAAGATCGCGGACAGCTGGGGTAGACAGAACTCCACCCCCTTTGCTTTTGTCCAGTTGAGAATCCACTAATTCAGGTTTAGCCAAATGCTCTTCAGTTAACCCTGAAACCGGAGCTCCATCCTCGAATTTATCAACAAGTACTTTCACAAGAGTTTCTCCAACCTGTGATAACATTTGACAAAAGCATTAGAGTACCTTTTCTGTTTAATCTCTAGAATATCATATTATGATTAATAACCAATGAAGAGCCTCTGCATGAATGGACAATGTTCTTTCGTTAACAGTTAGGCCAGTATTCAATTTGCAATGAGTATAAGAGAAGAAACAATATCAAGGTTGAAAATGATGACATAAAACAATCAAACATCAGGTAGAAGCCCACAAGCTAAAACATTTTAATGTAAAGGAAACAAAATGTATAGCAACCTGTTCATTTGATATGCCAGCAACTTAATAATTATCCAGAAAATAGACATTCACTTCAACACGTGAAGATTCTTTCTACTCTACACCAACAAACATCAAAGTTTCCATGAGTTCTTACTCATAACAATTAAGTGTTGAAATCTCACCTTCACAATATCACCCGGAACATATAGAAGCCGACTAACTTTTCCTTTGTATCGACTAGTTATTTCAATCGTTGCTTTGTCACTCTGAACTTCACAAAGTGGTTGAAATTCTTCAACTTCCTCCCCCTGCCAAAAGATTAAATATAAATGTTCATCTACGTTTAACAAGAAATCGTCCAATCAATCAATGTACAACAGATTGAGCTTTAGAGCATTACATAAGCGTTTGAAGAAATCAACCAAGTCTCAATCATTTTCACGAAGGGTATCATAAAACGTGAAATACAATAAAAGAAACAGAAGAAAATAAAAAGAATCCTCATGAAAGAGGGAAAAAGGTATTAAGCGTTTCACCTCTTTCACAAACCATTTAAGAAGCTCGCATTCAGCAATCCCTTCACCAGTTTGAGCCAACGGTACATCCACCATCCTAGAAACTGGAAGACCGTCCAAGGCCTGGCTTGAAAATCGACAGACCTTCGAAACTCCTTTTATACTCGCCTACAAAAAGAACCAATTCCGCAATTACATATCAAATACCTCATTTCTAATCTTCGGACTTCGCTGTGACAGATACAATATTAGACACAAAAAAACATAGAATCATCGACACCGCTGCTATCTCAGGATCCAAAAAAATCGAAATGGAGTTTGATTTTGAAGATCACAATAACCAATGCGAACAACAGAAGGAAAACAACAAGCAGAGCATAAAAAACCAACCATCAAACTCACCTCGAAGCGATTAGCAGGCGAATGAAGCCCCGGTCTACAGAAACTAGGGCATGCAAGTGTACGAAATGGCTGTGGAAGCGATTTGGGCGTCTGCTCCGACGGCAACTGAGAGATTGAAGCAGATGGACATTGGAAGGCCACCGGAAAGAGTAACCGGCGACCGGCGCCCCAAGCACTCATCGGACAAATCTTCCTCCTGCTGATCATTAGAATCGACATCACTATTGAGCTGCTTTCAAATGACGATGAAAGGAAATTATGGAAGGTGTCGCGATTGTAAGAGTTTGGAAGAAGAAAGAGAAGAATTCGATTGAACTGAATGAAAGCTTTTAGGCTCAATTGCCGGTTGGCGTATTATCAAGCGTTCGCACGTGCGTATTTTCCTTTTTTTTTTAGTAAAAAAACAATTCATTTTTAAAATTAGGATTTAAATGGTTCAAATTTCCATCTGAATTTAGAAAAATCCTTAATAAAATATGGCTCATAATTTTTCTAAATATGATATAAAAAATAAAAGAAAAAGAAAAAAAAATAGTATTATAAATTATTTGAATGAAATTTTAAAAGATAATATGGGTATTTTTTATTTTTTAAATTAAAAATAGTATAATAAATTAAAGTATTTTAATTTTGTTGGAATTTGAAGATAAAATGTGATTCTTCGGTACATATCCGTTTGAGTCAATGCTTATATGTCTCCTTTATCCAAATTCATGCACTTTCCAAACTGCAACTAAAAAAAAAGCTGCCTTTATCTTTTTCACTAATAAAATATTGTTTTCGAAAAGAATAAATAAATAAATAAATAAACAAAAGAGGTTATGAAATAAATTATTTTTTAGTTTAAAGATTTATATTAGTATTGTTATTATTAAAAGGAAAAATTATGTATTTTACTAAAAAAAAATTATTTCTAGTTTTTAGTTTTTGAGTAAATTTTTGTATCTAAAATGTTTATTTAAGATACAAATTAAGAAAATTCTTTAATTTATAAAAATTAAAAATTAAAAATTAAATAGTTATCTTTTTAAGTTTTTTTTTTTTTTTTAATTTAAGAATCTTTTCAGTTTTCTGAATTTATGGTTATAATTGGTTACGCTTTAAAGTCATAATTTGACTTTATTTACTAAATGCATTTAATTTTGTCATTAGTTTAAGTAATAGTCATTTTTAAAGTGGTGGCTAAAAATAATTTAAGACCAAAAAAACAAACTCGAGTTAATATAGAAATGAGAGGCCAATCTTACGAGAAGAATCTTCATGTGAGACATTATTTGGGCCAACATAAAGCCCGAGTTTACCGGGGATCTTAGAGGGGCACCCAATCAAGGCCGCCACCCTCGCCCTTTAGAGATAGGGGCGAAGTCGACGCTATCCTATGATCTACCTCTCAAGGAGGCACGGATAATTTGGTATGATTTAACTTTAACCTAATTTACATATTCTTCAGCCTCGCCCTATGTGGTCAAGGGCAACCTTATGGTCAACCTCTTAAAGAGGCACGCGTGACCTAATTCTCGAGAAAAATATAAGAAGCCCTAAATAATTTATATATACACAATATTCTTCAATTTAGAGAGTGTAAAGTTTTTCTCGTTTCTAAGATCCTCGATACACTAAAAAAAACCTCCTAACTACAAGTTGGTGTACATCATTTTTTTCAAATAATTTACAATTATCGAAGGTTGTCTGTAATTTCTTAACTGAATTTTACCAACCGTTTTTTTCATATTTTAATTCTCAATTATATAGAAAAAATATATAGTTTTTCAATTTATTCCAGATCTAGAAAATAATGACTTATATATATATATAATAGTTTTTTTTTAATTATAGATAATAGCTTCAAATTTACTAGCTTTTAAAAATAGGTATTGTTTTTATCATAATCATTTGATCTATTAAATTTATAGCCCAATCAAATTGGGCTCCACAAAAAGTTCGAGCCCAACTCAACTAAGCCCAAGCCCAAAGTCGCCAAATAAATAAATATATATATATATATTTAAATCAAATTAATATTTTTACATTCATTGAATGTCGTCTTTTCTTTTTGGACGTAATTTAAATTATATATTAAAAAAATAAAAAGTATGGCCCATGAATTTTTAATTATATAATTACAATTATATTTTAAGAAATTTAAATTAGTGAGTTTAAAGTATGTCTTATTTCACATCATAACCAAACTAATTATTTTGTTCATAAATCCTTAGTAATACCAATAATTACGAATAATGCACCATAATTAAAGAGTTCTTAACAAATATTTAAGATCTTAAACTAGTTTATGATCAAAATTAATGTGAATATTATTAAATATAATAATATTTAAAGTAATAATGATATCAATTTATTACTAGTATCGAGAATCTTAAAAGTAAAATAGTAAAATAGTGTTAAGTTAAGTTATGAGCCAGTCGGTTATAAAAAACAGAGTGGTCCAATTATTAATTAATCTTAAATTAACAAATTAATTTTGAGTTTAAACTCTAAAATTAATGATTGCGTGTGAAATCAATGATGCATTAACATCACTCCCAACAAACACGCTTTTGAAGCTCTTTTTAGTTCTACACGTAATTTCGTTTTAGAAATGATTATAAGAGTATGTGTGTTAAGTTGTGATTGGAAGATTTAAGTCATTAATAATTTTATTTATAATATATATTTATTTTTGTGAATATTAAGTTTCGTGTTGTCCTTATCTAAAAGAGGGTGATAAATTATGAACACAAGTTAAATATTTTTATCTTTACTATTTTATTTCAAAATTTCAAAATACATTAACATATTTTAATTTTTAAAAAATTAAAAGATACCGTTATGTTATTGCTATGTTAAAAAAAATACTCATAAAATAAAATTAAATATAACACTTTTTTATCGGTATACGCTCTAAAAAAAATGTCATTGAAATTAATTTAAAAAATATTTAGGTTAAAAAAATGAAACTCTCAAATATCTATCGTTACCTAAACATTTTAAATTAAGATTTAGACCAAAATAGAAAATAATAATAATAATAAATCAAGAATGTCTTCTAATTATTATGTTATATTTTATTTATGCAATATTATTGAATTCATACAAAAAAAAATTTATTAAAAAATATAAATCGTCTATTTTTTAAAAATAAATATAATTAAAAAAAAGTGAATAGACACAAATTCTCGATAGAATCCGTTCTTGCACATCTCTACCCGATCAAACAAAACTAAATGAAAATTCGTATGAGGATAGAAATTGAAATAGGAGGTAGGGACGGGGACATGAAAGACTTTTTATAATTACACTATTGAATTTTGAATTTGTACTTTATTAAATGTTACAATCATACCCTATAAAATTTTAATTTGACAAATAAGCCCCAAAACTTATCAAAATGACAATCAAGCAACAGGGTAAAAGCCCTTGATTGATAAAATAAAAGGTCGAGGGCTGATTTGTGTAATTTTAATGAATTAGACAAAACGACAAAGAGTGAGAAATAAAATGAATAAGAAAAAAAAAAGGGAAACGTGGCAGTAAAAGAGAAGAAGCAGTCTAATCGTGCTTCTTACAGCTATATAGCTGTACGGGGCCCACCCTTTCCATCCCCTTTTTTTTCTTCCTTTATTTATTTAAATTTCCATTCACAACCGCCTCATTCAACATTCCCCCTCTTCTCCCTCCGCCTTAGAGAGAGAAACACCACCGTACCGCCCGCCGCACGCCGGAAGAAAGAATGAGACATGGTCGGACTCAGTGCTATCCTAGAAACTCGGAAACTCGACATTACTGACTCAACTCGTCAGGTCATTGACAAATCCACTCTTATCATGATTAATAGCAACGCCAACGACCGCCGCCGCCACCGTTCTTCTTCTTCTAAAAGTTTTCAGTTTCCGACGACGCCCAGATTTCTCGACCGCTGCTTTCTCTGCGGTCAGAAACTCCTCCCCGGAAAAGACATCTACATGTACGAGTAAGTACTCATTAAAAAAATATATTATATTTTAAAAAAAATTATTATAATTTTTGACGACGTGGTTTTTTCACAGAGGAGACAAGGGTTTCTGCAGCGAGGAGTGTCGATGCCGGCAGATTTTCATGGACGAAGAACAGAGCATGCTCGAAGCAGGGAACTGCTCGTTGGCTGCTGCCATTAACCCACAAACCGCCACATCGCCGTCGTCTCCCTCGCCTCAGCCATCTCGCCACCCTAGAGCTACCAGAGACCACGCCCAAGCTTTTGCCTACTGATCATCGCACCAAAAATGGCCTTTTTTTTGTGTGTGAATCGATTTCTGTAAAAAAAATTTCCTCGGTGGGTGTTTTTAAGATTCAACAAAAAGATTTCCATAATGGGTTTTTTCTTTCTTTTTATTTTTTATTTTTTTTGTTTGGATTAAGCATTAGTGTTTAATTATGAAGGAACACATATGCAAAGTTACGTTTGTTTTTGGAAAATAAACGGTTTTGAATGGAATCGAGAAACCAGACAGAGTGAAAAGAGATTTCATGTGGACGAAATAATTTCATATAAATATATTTATGTATATATCGAAACTAATTTATAATATATATATATATATATATATATATATATAGTTTGGTTATATTATATTATTTGTATTTATGAAATTAGAAATATTATTAAATTTATTATAATATTTTCTATGAAAAATGGAAATTATCTATTCATTTTTGAAAGAACATTAAAAAAATAAAAATAAATTTCTTTTATATAACTTCATCTCCACAAAAATAAATAAAAATTTGATAAATATAAAAATTAAAATAGGAGGTGAGGACTAGAGATGAATCGAAGTGGAAAGTAACAATTAAAGAAAAAATACATTTCCTCAAAGAAAAAAAAAATCAAATGTTTCAAACAAAAGTAGTAAAATTCATATAATTGAATATTTTGGTTTAATTTAAATCACATACTTCAAAAAGAAGGTGGCGTGTAATTAGGGGTTGACAGTAATGTGTTGAAATTTGAGAGTAAAATTAAGAATAATTATTTATATAAAGTAATTTTTTCTTTGATATAATTAAAGTAGCTATTTTGGAAAAGAAATATGCGTTAGTGAGCTGTAAATTAGAGAATGACAAGAAAATATCAAACTTCAGGTCAACTGATTGAGTATTTATCTAAATCTTTATCCTGTTTAGTACATTAATTGAAAATATTTCAATTTTTTTGTTGGATTATGAATTATATTTAACATACAACAAAAAGTATTAATTGCATCATTTATTCAACTAAGAAAGTAGTCAAACAGGCCCCAAAGTTGATCCCCTGCCTAAGAAAGTTTTTTGAGGGCAGGCCTGATAAGCTGTGCAAGAACAAAACATTGTAATAATAGTAATGAATCAACAGGAATCTGCTTTCAGAATCTCATTTCTCTTGTACCAAAGACGAAAGCTTTTAATTTAACTCCTTCATTTTCTTTAGCAATAGTACCCAAAAAAATCTTTTTGCTATTGCTACACCCTATCTTGTACTAAAATGGTGCATTTACTCTTCTATAAAACAAAACAGAGCCAATAATTGAAAGTTTGACCACCAAAAACCCATTAAAAACAAGCATCCCTCCCCTTTTTGTACTGCAACCTTCAGTTTTAATGAGAGCAACAATGAAACCCTTTGAGACGTTTATGTAATGGCAGATTGATTTCCATTTAATCTACTCCCTCAGTGATATATTTAGTTATAATTTGAAAAATGTTACACCAAGTGATTTACATAGATTATACATACAAGAACTTATCGTAGCATTGTGATTGCAGACTTGCCAAGGCAGTTGGTGGCATCTTTGTCAAGGGGAAAACAATCATCAACCAGATTTGAAGAGTAAGACTGCTTTTTGATCCAGGTAGAAGTAAACAAAATGGTTGGTTTCATGTGTCACATAGGAACCTGAAACATTAAGCAGAAAATAGAATCGTCTGAGATATTAATTTAATTCAGGAAAAAAAAAACAAACACAAATAGTGTGAGATCCCACATTGGTTGGAGAGCGGAACGATGCATTGATTATAAGGGTGTGGAAACTTCTCCCTAACAGACCCAGTTTAAAACCTCGAGGGAAAACGCAAAAGGGAAAGCCCAAAAGGACAATATCTGTTAGCAGTGGGATTGGGCCGTTACAAATGGTATCAGAGCCAAGCACCGGGTAGTGTGCCAACGAGGACGCTAGGCCCCCATGAGGGGTGGATTGTCGGTTGGAAAGGGGAACGAAACATTCCTTATAAGGGTGTAGAAACCTCTCCCTAACAGACGCATTTTAAAACCTTGAGGGGAAACCCAAAAGTGAAAGTCCAAAGAGGACAATACTGCTAACGGTAAGGCTGTTACAAATAGGAACCTGAATAAAGCTCAATAGAACAAAACAATGCACTGCAACATTCTTGGAGATACGGGAGCAACTGGAACAATAGGGTATTTTAATCTGCTAACATGATAACCACAAGGGCTTGCAACTTTTACAGCTAGGAGTGTACTGCTAACAACTGAGTTCGCTCAGCCAAAATGAAAAAAACTAAATGAATCACTAATACCACCGGGTTCTTTCAAGGCTTGGGATGAATAGATTGGCCATATAAAGGAATGTTTCTGGCACTATAAGGTAACGGAAACGAAGAGATGGAGCACTACCCACTTACAAGTTACATACCAAATTAAGCTAGAAGCATTTAGCGTTCGAATGGCATGTTCTAAATCTTATATTAGCAAGGCTCTCGGTCCGTGTGATCACAACCTTTTACTCTTTTGCCTACAAGAATTGTCCGCTTCCCTAACAGCACACAGAAAAAAAAAAGAGATTGCAGATCACCTTCCTGTATCTCATCAAAGCAGTCCCTTACATCCCAAAAGTACCAAGAACTGAACATTTTATGCTTCAAATAAACAAGAGACATTTATCTTGATTCCTACCTTTCATTGCGCAAACAGAACAGAACCATACAGAAACAATGGGAAGATTTGAACCCAAAAGAACTATTCAAAACCAATTCGTCCTTGTCCTATAGAACACTTGAGCCTAATATTCAACTCGCATAGTTCCAAACGGTCCTATACCCCTAAGTTAGATGGCCCCAGCATCAAGTTTCATGGAGGAGCCCCCACCCACTGGTTGCCACCATAGAAACATCCATTGAGATTGTTTTAGGTTGCACGATTGCTGTAGCTGAGAATTAGCTAGCAAATTCAATAAAGAGTTCCTCCAATAGAGCCACTAACCTAGTGATGCAAGAATATATGTAATTTCAATGTACTTAACACTACTGGTCTAAAACTGCCTATGCAGACAAATCTTGCTCCTGCTAAGTGGTGGAGCCTGAAAGATGAATCAGGCTAATGGTGTCAAAATCCCGAAAAAGCATCACTCTCCTTCAAATTATTGGCCGGAAGAAACAACAGAATTAAAAGGTAGATCTCCATTTCAGTAGGGGAAATAAGCTAAAGATTGAACTCGAGGCAACAGAATATTTTCTAAGAGACTAAAGCAACATAAATTCATAACGATTCGATCCATCAGATTGAGAGAAAAGGAAAATTAAACAAGAAGCTAGAGATTAACAGAGAGAGTGAAATACGGTACCAAAATTACGACCGATGACGCAATGCCAGGTCGGACCATGCCGCTTATCGAACTCCTTCTTAATCTGCTCGGCGACATCCTTCTCGACAGAATGCTTCTCAAATGCCTAAACAACAATAAAACAAAACAGATTCTGACGTAATTACTTAAGGAACAGATTTTCTAAGAGATTGTGAGTAGTTATTTCAAAAGAAAGAAGCACTAACGGCTATGGCAATGTCGATGGCCTCCTTCTGCATGTCTCCGAACATATCAGCGCTCTTGATGACGATTTTCTTACCGACAGGAGCAGCAGAGGAGGGTTTTCGATCCTCAGATTCAGGCTTGACCATTAGAGGAGCAGGATTGGTTCGCTTGGGGTCGTGGTTCATGATGCCGGGGAGGTTTTCGTTGGTTCGTGTTTTTTGGTAGCAACTGGTAAGAGATGAACAGGGAGAGAGCAAGAAGAAGAAGAGCGAGAAGAAAGGCTCTCGCTCTCAACCACTATCACTCTGCGTCTCTTCTGTAAGATTCCCGAGGCCCAGTCCCTTCTTTTTTTTTCGTTCTTTACTTTTAATTTTTCTAATGATTTTCTTTAAAAATAAAATAAATAAAATAAAATATTATTATTATTATTATTATTATTTTAAGTGGGCTGGATGGCCATATTTTTTTTAATTATTTATTATTTATTATTTATTATTTATTCATAGGTAAAGTAAAGATAACCCGACTATTGGGACACGGGTTTAATTCGGGTGGGATTAAGTTTCAAATTCAAACTCATGTTTGAGGACAAACTTATCATCATAACCGTTCAAATAATAAATTCCCTCCAAACTCATGAAATACCCTTTTGTACCCGTCATTTTTTTTTTCACTATCTCGTAATATTATGGTAAGTCTCATCGTATTTTTTTAGAGTTCTTTTTATTCACAGATAAATAATTTTATTCGATTGAAATGAAAATTGACATAAGACTCGTTTAAAAATATATAATTTCTTTATTTTAATATAAAAAATATATATATTAAAAGTAATATTTGGATGAAAATTAAAATTTAAAATTTTGAATTTATTAAAATAAAAGATATAACATTTAAATTTAAATTAGCATTATAAAAAATAATTAATTTTCAAATTAGATAGGTAAAGAAGGTATACATATGATACTAATTTTGAACTGAATCGTATTACAATGACAAATATATATTATTTTATTTTAGTCTTTTAAAAATAACATATAAAATATATTTTAATTTTAATTTAGTCAAATTAAAATTATAAAAAATTACATAAATTATAGTCTATATATTATATAAAAAGATGAATAACATTTTTAAACTTTTGAAAAGAAAACAAATTCTTATCAAATAAAACCGATCTCGTATTTATTTATTTATTTTCTTATATTTTATTGCCTTGTTTTTAACAAAATGGAATATTTGAACACGTGGAGATTAAAATATAATAAATTCGAACCTTTTTACTTTTTTTAGTAAGATCTATATATATATATATATATTTATTTATTTATTATCATAATTCTTGTTTTTCCATTTAAAAAATAATATAAATAATTTTTTATTAGGAAATAGTGACGTTGGCTTGCTGTCCAACGTGTCTTATTTGGACTCCACTATTTCTTGTGGTTCAATTATCATCTCACAATTTTAAAAATATTCCCAATTCCAATTAAATAAAAATATTCTACATCCCTCTCAATATTATGTCATAAAAAATAGATAAAATATAAATAATGTAAATATATTATTAATAATAAGTATTTTAATTTCTTATTAAATATAAAATATTTTTTACTAATTTAAATACTCTTTTAACTTTTATTTTAAATATTTTGATAAGTAATTTATGGAATTAGTCCGACATACATATAGGCAATTAGAATATGCAATGTGTGACTTCAGGACCAAAAATTTGTAATGTCTAAAAATGTCATTTTTTGTGGTCAAACTATGCAGCTAATATATTTTCTCGAGAAGGTCGAGGGAGACATGAATAAGATGATGACGATGATGATAAAAAAGAAAGAAATCTAACGAGTTCTACGCTGCACCAACACGATCTAAGTATGGAGTGCAAGAACTTTGGGTATAATGTCAACTATTGAACAATTGAAAGGAGAGACACCGCACGAGAGTGACGGAGTCGAGGGTCGAAAGAGTGAAGGAGATCAACGGTGATACAAACGCTTCTATAAATGAGTATGTTAGCACGACGCTAACGAGCGAACATGACAGGGGTTGAACTTTAGAAAAATATTAAAAATTGCTCACAAGTCCTTAATATAAGGAAACAAATTTATATAAAAAAATTGATTAATTTATCCGATAATTCTATTAAAATATAAATAAAAAAAATTGGTCATAAATCCTAAATGATAATGAAACAAATTATTATAAATAATTAATTGGCAGTGGATTGAATTGTGTACAGATCGACACCATCCCTCAAGATTTTTATATATAAAAATACAGATCGACACAATCCTTCAAGTTATATATATATATATATATATATATAATTAGTAACTTGGAAGTTCATTTTATGATTTTCTTTTTATTTTTTAAAATAAAAATATATAAAATAAACTATTTAAATAATTTGAAAATCAGGAATAGTTTTGAAGTCTCAATAATATTAGAAGTCACAATCTATCTTAAATAAATTATGTATTTTCTTTTTAAAATTTAAAAAGAATTATATTCTATTATTCGGGATTGAATGTATAATAAAAAAATGATAAATTTTTTCTGTTAACTAAACCGGACATGAGACAGAGATTATATTTTTTCGGAACTCCACCGTACTCTACTTTTTAAATATATATTTTTTTTAATTTTGTATTATATTATATTATTAATTATAAAATATTAATAAATTCATGAAAATGCTTTATATTCCATAAATATTTTCTGAAACATATATATGGATTGAAACGGAGGCAGGGACGGAAAAGGCTTCCCTGTCTCTAAGATCACAATATCATTAAAAATCTCAAATAATCATTGGATTAATTTGTAATAAGAAAGACAAAATAAACGGATTTGACGAATACAAATTCTAAACAATTTAGGGTCTCTCTTTTTAAAGAAACGTCTCACACATCTATATTGAAATCTTCATTCTTGACCAACTCTACATATTTCAGGTTCGATGTGCTTTAACCCAGCATCGTCCTAATTTACATTTCCTCGCAATTCAAGTATAAGCCCGTCAATTATTTCCTCGAGCAAAAAATCGTCATCCGTGGAAATAAATCAATAAAACCAAAATAACATTAAAAATATATATATATATATATATATATATATATATTGAAGGAAGAAGAGTTAGATGGTGAAATTACCATAGCAAGAATGGGAGGAAGGAAAGCCATGGGACAAATATATGTACTAACCACCACTTATATAACAAGAAATATAAAGTCGTGGGACCTTTTTTTGGTCCTTTTCCGAAAGTTGTGGGACCTACCTTAAATATATTTCAAAGTAAATTTATTTTTATAAATTAAAATTAATATCTTTACTTACCAAATCCCACCAATTATTTATTATTTTGTTTTTTTTAATAAATTCAATGTCCCCACATAAATCATTATTTTCTAAAGTTCGGTTTAATTTCTTTTAAAAATTATAAATATTGGTTTTTAAAGTCATAATATAAAAACAAAAATAGTTATTATTTTTTAAATGGTCAATAACTATGGAATAATTTCTAATACATTATTCAAAAATTATTTTAAAAAATGTCTCCTCCATTCAATAATTATGACATTGAATTTCTTCGATATTTGATATCAAACCCACGCCATGCAATTTAAACGTTTTCTCTTTATTAAATTTGATAAAAATTCATATATATATATATATAGATATGAATTTAAAAATATAAAATAAAAAAGAAAGTGATTTCGCTCTATTATTTAAATTTATTTATTTCTTATTTACTTTCAAAATATAGGACAACGTTAGAAGAAAAAAAACTCCACAATAATATGGCTGAAATTTTCTGCGGTCTTTTTTTTATATTAATAAAATTAATAAAATAAACAATAATTATAATGAATGTATATGTCACATGTTTGAAAACTATTTTCGATTTTTTTTACAGATTAAAAAAAAGGCCATGGGAACCACAAGCACACAGCTTGTTATTAAAGGTACCTCATCGTTCTCACCTGCAAACCACATCATTGCTTCTCTCACCAAGCAACCATGGCGGAACTCAGCTTCTTCGTCGGCGTAATAGGTCAGCCTTCTCTTCCTCTTTTTCGCTTTTTATTCGTCATTGATGATGATTCTGATGGAGGTTTATGTTCAAGTTGTACTCAGGCAACATCATCTCCGTTCTTATGTTCCTTTCTCCGGTGTAAGATTCTCGATTTTGATCTTATCTGGATTTTAATTTTACGATCTTGAATATTTTATGGATGGATTGTGAAATGATTGCAGCGGAACATTCTGGCGGATTATAAAGAAGAAATCGACGGAGGAGTTCGAGAGCTTTCCGTACGTCTGCACTTGGCTGAGCTCTTCTCTCTGGACTTACTACGGTGTTATCAAGCCTGGCGCCTACCTCGTCGCCACCGTAAATTCCTTTGGCGTCGTTGTACAGTCGTTCTTCCTCGGCGTTTTCCTCATCTACGCACCGTCGGCAATGAAGGTCAGTTGTTGAACTTCAAGATATTTAGTCAATATTTATGCGATTACTCTGAGAAACTGAGATCGATCCATCGATTGATGGATTGACTAACTGACTGACTAATCGAGATTGATCGATTGTGTGTGTATGTGTGTGTCGGTTGTGAATTTTCAGACGAAGACTGGAATTATGGTAGGGATTCTGGATATCGGTTTCTTGGCGACTGCGATTGCGGTGAGTCAATTAGCGTTAGACGGTGAAACGCGTATTGGAGCCCTAGGGTTTGTTTGTGCAGGCCTTAATATCATCATGTACGGTTCGCCGCTCTCTGTCATGGTAAGGGCGTGCTGCAACTTTAAGCTTTCTGTCTGTCCTTTTACGGAACGGTCCAATAAGCTTCAACTTTCTTGGCTCTGTTATTGCTTTGAATTTTGATCTTTATATTTCTTGCCTTATTAGAAATTTGCGTACGAAATTCCACCCTTTACCAAGAAAAAAAATCCAAAAAACTAATTTAAGGACGAAAATAGAGTCACGTGTTGGAAGGAGAAAAATCAAGTAATGATTGATGAACACTGTTATTGATATGTGTAATTAATTTGATCCGTCCGTTCCCAATTCTGCAGCTATGAAATCATTATTGAGTAGGACCCAACCTTGTGGTTTTTCCATAAATATCAACTTTTCTCTATTTTTTTCCCAACTATTTCTTTTCCTTTTTAATTTTTAGTTTCTAGAAATTGAATCTTGTTGATTGCAGAAAACGGTGATAAAAAATAGAAGCGTGGAGTATATGCCTTTCATGCTATCGTTCTTCTTTTTCTTGAACGGAGGAATCTGGACTTTCTATGCTTTTCTCTTGAGCGATTGGTTTCTTGCAGTAAGTGTTCTTCATATAATCTTCACTCTATCAAAAATCTGAAGAAATCTGAAAATTAAAACGAGTGATTTGAACACTGGTGCAGGTTCCAAATGGGATAGGATTAGGGTTGGGATTAGCACAGATTGCTATCTATGGAGTTTACAGAAATGCCAAGCCACTGCCATTGAAGACCTCAATCCCAACTCAACAAGAACAAGACTCGCAAACCCAACCCCTCATTTCTTCTTCAAATCCTGAACCCTAATTTCGGATCATCTCTTCTTTTATCGATATAATTCTTTTTTTTGTTTTTTGTTGAAGAATTTGAGTTTGTTTTATGCATATTTTGATTGTTTTTGAAGGCTGTAAGTCATCATGAAACCCTAGGTGTCCATACATGTATTCGTTATATACCTACCATGGTTAAATACTTTTCGAATTTGATGATACGAGTATCAATCACTTGTTTACTATCTAAGTTCATCAACGAACAAGTTATCAAAGACTTTGAACTCCAATGCCGCAGAGGCCCGAAAGATCTGAGCCCATAGCTGAGCCAAGCCCAGCACGTCCTCGAAATCTGCTCAGTATACGCAGCATGTGGCCCACGTGAGCATTGGAATCTTGCTATTACCACAATAAACTAAATAATTCTAGCATATTAAAATTTTTATATTACTTATAACCCTTAGTTCGTACCAGGTGTGACATTATATTTCAAACAAATTATGAAAAACTGAAAATTTTATCTAAACATGGGACTTGTACGAATCATTGAATGATTGCTTCGAGATCTCGAGGATAAACTTTAAACAACGAAAACATATTTGGAGTATCGAATATTTTACAAGAGATACATACTACTAACCACAAATATATATAAAAAAAATGACTACTAGACATCGATCTCATCTACATATCAATCTACATGTCAATATCGATCTCTAATTCTTGATCTCATAAAGAAAAGGTTGATAATGATAAAAAATCACCCAAAAAATTCTAGATAATGAAAGAATCTATTTTCAATTTCAAATCTCTTCTTCGTTAGGACGTGTTAATTATAATTGAGCGGAAAATTTGAATGTTATTATTAAAGTCTATTAATTAAGCATTTCAATAACTAAAATAGTAATTCGAAAATAAATCTATTTATTTTGAGTCCCAAAAAAAATTATTTAGATATTTAGTACATGAAGTAAAAAAAAAAAAAAAAAAAAAAAAAAAAAAAACACAAACTAAGCAGAGAAAAGTTTAGATATTTTGTAAAATTCATATTTTCTGTTCAGATTCTTACAGGCAGAAATGAAGGAATGACGTCCAAATTTGGAGTGGATGAATTTTTCTCTGACGATTCTTTTTTACCTTCTGAGGACGAAGACGACGCCTTCGCCATGGCTCTCCTCGGGCTACCAAACGCCCACCCTCTGTTCTTGCTCCGCCGCTGTCCGTACGCCGAGAACCTCCCCTCTTCGCCGGAGGACGATGATACCCGGTACGATGATGAAGCGGAAGACAAAGACGACGATGTCTGAATCATGAACCCCCCGAATAATCCGCCGCATTTCACTCGCTCTTTCAGGTACTCACTGCCGTCGTGCACGGCGGTTGTTGCGGTGGAGGTTGTTTTGGGTTTTCCCTCTCTGTGAGACTCCACTCTCCGCAGCGTACAGTCGCCGAAGCCGGCGATTCTTTCTAAAAAGTCGCCGGAGAAACGCCGGCTTCCGCAACCGACGGATCTGGATCTCGACACCTTTTGTTCAAACGACGAGACCGACGCGGTGGCTTGACTGCTGTTCGGACTGTCGTCACCACCGCCATCTTCCTCCACTGTGCTGGAGAAATCCTTAAACGTTTCCGTACATTTTTCCTTCTGCTTCACTGATGTCGCGGCGGCGATCGTGGTGGTCGGAAGCGACGCGATCTTCGAACTATGATCGATTTTTCTCGAAGAATGGGATTTGGTAGAGAGATCAAACAGAGACCAAATCCATCCTCTGTTTTTATGGCTATAAACTTCGCCGTCGTTCTGCTCCATTAATTTCCCTCTCGCCGGAGCCGTCGTCGATTTACTCCGGCGAAAACCCACCTCTAGCTGCTGCTGCATCTTCTTCTTCTTCGACAGAAAAGGGATTCGAGTCCTTGCCGCGTGATGATCATTGTCGGGCTGAAATTTAAGCGACGAAGCAGCAGAAAAACCACCGCCGGCGGCGGCGGTGGCGAAATCAGATCTGAAGGAAGAGGAGGAAGAAGAGGAAGAGGAAGGTCGGAGTGGAAGAGGAGAAGAGGAAGAGACTAATTTTCCGAGCTTGTCTTGGAGACATAAAGCGCAAATCCCTCCTTGATTGCACCGATAAGGATGGTAACTACACCTCATGCCGTCGTCCATATCGCCGTCGTCCACGGCGGCGGCGTTCGGAAGTTCGACCATCGGCGGGAGTTGCAGAGAAAGAAGGAGAAGATGAAATGAAAATGGAGAGAGGAGGAGACAGAAGGATAGATGGAGACAAGGTGTTTTTAATATATTTTTGGTATTTGCATGCCCTTTTCCCCCTTTTTCCTTATTAAAATAAACCTCGACTACCATCCGACACCCGGAATCGGGATCGAGTATAGCTACAGATGTTCATTTAATCTACTGAGATCACCTCCGACCTAGTGGAAAATGAAAGAAACTTTATTGAGATTTTTGTCCGTTAGCTAAATGGGATAAATAAATTATATTATATATTGTTTTGCTTATTTTTAAATTTATTAAGATGTTTTAAATTTTATAATAGAAATTTTACGTTAAATAAAAATTTAAAATTAATATTTTTTTTTAAAATATAAAAAATTTCATTGGAGAGTCTACCAAAAATAAATAGAAAATTAAATGAGATTAAAATTAATACATGAGACTAGAATAGGGATTGAAAAGACTTTCTCGTCCCTCTTATTAGATCTCATCTCCGTTAAAGAGAAAAAAACGAAACATTTCTTTTATATGAATATGGAAAGAATGTATTTTAAAATTTTGAGAAACCAGAAAGTAAAATTAGAGAGACAATAATATCTGCGACTGTTGAGTATAGTCTAATAAATAAAAGACGAAAAACCTTTTTGATGTCATAATTTGTTTAATTTGTTGTTTTGTTCATTAAATTGATATATTTTATTAATGGATATATATATATATATATATATGGTTATGATGTTTTTATTAAGAATTATATGGATACATATTTGACAACACATGAGAAATAAATATAAGAAAATAATAAATTTGGCACATCAAATTTTGTTGAGATATATAATAAAAAGAAAAAGGAAATTCAAAAAAAGACATAAGTATGTCTTCAATAACATATATTTAACTCTTGTAAAAGGAGACATGACATGTTTTGTAATTCAAATTTTAATTCCCAACAAAACAATAATAACAAACACATCAAATTCCTAAAAGAAAATATTGTATGTTTTTTTTATCGAGGTCCATCATTAGCAGATATTGTCCGCTTTCGCTTGTTACGTATCATCGTCAGCCTCACAATTCATCCACTAGGAAGAGGTTTTGCTGAGGTTTTGCTTCGTTCCCCTCTACAATCAAAGTGGGATCTCAGATATTGTCCATTTTATCTCGTTACGTATTGTCGTCAGCCTCATAGTTTCAAAACGCATCTACTAGGGAGAAGTTTTCATGTCCTTATTAGTAATATTTCATTCCCCTCTCCAACCGAGATGGGATCTCACAATCTACCTCCCTCGGGGACCCAGCGTCCTCGTTGGCACATGTCTAGTGTCTAGTTCTGATATCTTTTGTAACAACCCAAATTCATCACTAGCAAATATTGTCCGCTTTTGCCCATTACGTATCATTGTCAACCTCACAATTTTAAAATGCGTTCATTAGGAGGAGGTTTTCACCCTCTTATAAGGAATGCTCTGTTTCTCTCTCCAACTGATGTGGGATCTCATAAGCAACTTTTAGGTTCACGACGTAGACATCAATAGTACAATTGAAGCACCGTGGAGATTCAAACCTACAATATGTACTCATAGCTCATCCCGTTAAGCTATCTTAAGGTACACGACGTGTATCGAGATAGAGTTATCAAAATAATGATGAATGGAAAAGGGTTGGTGGGGGGTTGAGATGTCAAAAGGGGGGAGAAGAGACAGGGCATAGAGGGGAGAGGGGAGTTTGGAGGGAGAAAAATGAACCGAATTTGGAGTTTATATGGTCGAGTCATAAGTGAAGGGGAACATAAACGGCCCAACCGAAGTGTCCGGTTTGGTCCACTCGCCTCCGAACCTAATTAGTTAATTGTATTTTCCTGTGACTTTTGTTTTGGAGTATTGTATTATATTCTTGTATTTTTGTATTCATCACCTCTGACATCCTTTCATAATTAATGCCACTATCTTCTCGCGGACCCATTTATCAAATCTTCTTATATATACGTCCACCCGTCGTGGTTAAAAACGAGAAATATGATCATCGTCTTCAGTCTCGTTTAGTTAACGAAATAAAATCTATTCCCGCTCGCTCTCCATTTACGGCAATGTCTAAATAAATTTTAAAGTTTGTAGAAAGAATATTGATTGCTTCATCAAACGGGCAATTTTCTAAAAATATAATATTTGATAAATAAAAATATATAAAATCTAATATACTCTCAAATGTTAGAAAATTAAAAAAATAAAAATAAAATATGTTAGATTGTAGATCCATATGTGGTACACATGTTACTTTCATTGAGATTTAAGTTACTTCTCACTTTTTTTTTTTACTAACAAAAATATTAAATTATAAATTTAATTTATAAAATTTTTTATGGATATATTTTGTCATCGAATTTTAATAAATGTCTAATAAATCACAAACTTTTAAACCGACGTCTAGTAAATCATTACCCATCGATATCAAGTTTAATAGATCCATGATACAGTAAAAAAAATATCGATATCCAGGAAGAGTTAATTTTTTTTTTTTAATTTTTTTATTGAGTTGAATTATAATGTTTATTTTTTATTTTAAAAAAGAATCTAAGATCCAGCTAAAAAATGAAATAATTAATTACTTTAAGAAAAACATAAAAACATCACAAGCCCAACTAAAATAAATGCTGTAAATGTAACGTTATAACAACTATTTGACTAGATTAATGAATTTAAGATAAAAGTGTATTTTGACCAACCTGGGCACGTGGGGTCGTGTGATTGGTTTTGCGTCTATTTTAGAGTTTTAATAAACAATATGGTGGGCCAGAGTGAAACGACGTGGCACTGGCAGAGGATCTTATCCGTGCATCTCCCTCCCCGTACTTGTCACATCAGCCGTTGGATCATTCGACCCCCGCACATGGGGATCTTCCTTTCCCTTGTCCCATCTTCCTTCCTATGTCAACGATTTTTTTTCTCCTCTTTTTTTATTTTATAATTTTTCTTCCACCATTTTTTACAACTTCATCTCTATAATTTTTTAAAAAATATTAATTTAGATTCTCTCTCAAAACTTTTTATTTTTTTATTTTTTTTATAATATATCAAAATTAATTTATAGATCATATCATTAGGAATCTTCGTATA
Organism: Cucurbita ficifolia; assembly: GCA_033971965.1. NCBI lineage: Eukaryota > Viridiplantae > Streptophyta > Magnoliopsida > Cucurbitales > Cucurbitaceae > Cucurbita > Cucurbita ficifolia. Next base: position 9,764,122 of record CM066967.1, on the reverse strand, counting down.
GCTCGAGAATAAAAACAACTCGAATTACTCGATCCAAACTAAAAACTAGTAAAAAAATTTAAAAGAAATATATATTTTAATTTTCTTTTAAAACTTTCGTATTTTATTAACTATGAAAATAATGGATGAAAAAACAATATCACTTTTAAAAATAAAAAATCAAATTATTATCTAGTGTTTGATTTTTTATGGTTTTTAATTTTTTTTTATTCAATTATTAAGTCGTTAGAAACTATTCATTTTATTACTATTCCAAACTACAACTAAATTAAATTAAATTAAATTATATTATATAAAATAAATAAATATATATATATATATCTTTTGAATTAAATGTTCAAATTTATCCAACAACAATAATAATAATTATTATTAAATTATTGCTTTATTAGAGTAAGGTTAGTTGGGCACTGTTGCTGACGTAATAAAATGGAAGAAACGTGAGGCTGTAATTGAGCCAAATCCAGAGACAGCAACGAGTACAGATGGGCCCATCGGCATTGAAAACTGGGCCAGGCCTGCTTTCTTGTCTCTTTGTTTCCGAATTTAGCCCATTGTACAACACATAATGTGCACCGTCATCCATATCCGAAACAATTTTCGTGTAATTTTGTTGTCATTTACTTTCTTTTTTTTTCCTTCTTAAAAGATTATTACTATTTGCTTCGGCCCATAAATATTAGGTTCGACTAATTAAAATTACGTCGTCCCGTTTTAATTTCTTGAAATTTTTCTAGCTCAATAATATTTGAAACTGAGGGGTCCGAACCTCTGATCTTTTGGTCTATGATACGCGATAATGACAATTACTGATGAGCTATGCTCGCTTTGGCTTAAAAGTAGAATTAATTGTACTATCTTGTGAAGTATTCAACTCGTAGACCAATAAATTTGTTTATATATTTAATTTTAAAATTTTAATATTTTTAAAATAAAATATTAAATAATGGATGATAAATAAATTATATTTGAGCGCTATCCTATCATGAAATATAAATGTCATTATATTATCGTTTTTTTAGAAATAAACTAACAATTTATATTTTAAAATGAAATGAGTAGATTTTGTAGTGCAGAAAATCTTATAAAAGTCTTAAATGTCATTAATTATTAAGAATTATTTTATTTTAAAAAAATAATATATAGTGGTCAAATTTTTTTTATTAACAATAATTTAAAATTATGGGGAAATCGATTATTTGAAAAAAAAAAGGGTAAAATATAACCCGTAAGGAGGAAACACACAATCAAGAATGGAGGGGAGATCAACGAGTAACACTCGAATGGTCCTTATTCGTGTGTGAAGTCAAACATTTATATCGAAGAACAAATGAGTTATATAATTTTATGGTGGATGCGAGAATTAATGGGTCGAGCTGGATTTGAACTAGCGTAGACATAAGACCAATGAATTTGCAGTCCGTCTCCATTTACTGCTCGGGTATCGTCTCGAGAACGATCAATTCCAAACTTATTAATAACTTATGGTCAACTTCCTTTGCTCGATTGCCATTCACAGTATGATATTTTTAAATGCAAATATACGATATATTTCTTAGATAAATTTTGGGTGAACGTTAATTTGAATCAAGTTAGCTTAACGTGTGACATACAATTTCTATTGTGAGATCCAACTTCAGATGGAAAGAGAAACAAAACATTTCATATAAGGGCGTGCAAATTTCTCCCTAGCACACGCGTTTTAAATCATGAGACTGTCCTAGTGGTGGTCTCGAGTTGTTACAAATGGTATAAGATCTCGATACCGAGCGGCGTGCTAATGAGGACGCTATGCTCCAAGGGGGGTGGATTGTGAGATCCCATCTCGGTTGAAGAGGGTAACGAAGCATTCCTTATAAGTGAGTGGAAGCTTCTCCCTAAAAAATGCGTTTTAAAATTGTGAGGCTCATGACGATAAGTAACGGACCAAAGCGGACAATATCTGCTAGCGGTTATCTCAGGCTGTTACAAACGATATCAGAGCTGGACAACAGTCGGTGTACTAGCGAGGACGCTGGGTCCCAAGGGGTAAATTGTGAGATCCCACCTTAGTTGGAGAGAGGATAACGAAGCTTATAAAAGCGTGAAAACCTCTCTCTAACAGACACGTCTTAAAAACCGTGAGTCTGACTACAATACGTAACGAGCTAAAGTAGACAATATCTATTAGCGATTGTCTCGAATTGTTACATGTATTGTACGAATCTCGTTGAATAATTTCACGAGACCGATCTCGTGAATCGAAAAGAGTGGAAAAATGATAACAGGTGGGCAATTTGATGATTAGGCAATGGACCCTTAGGTAAATAGGCTTTTCAGAACCAAAAGGAACAAAATCAGCGTTTTGGGGCCAAAGTTCTATCTTATAGAGTGTGGGACACTCGCTGCATGCGCAATCCCTCATTTTCGTGGCGCTAAAGGTCAGAAAAATCTGCTGCAACTTGGCTTTGGCTCTGTTTAAGGGTGTACATTGTTTAAGGGTGTACATAGTTCGGGTTGAGTTGGTTGAAATTTTTTTTTGACCCAACCTAAAAATTCGGGTGGGTTGGATTGCTAACCCAACCCTCTATTTTCTGGTTGGATTGTCCGGTTGTCAACTTTTCTTAAAAAAAATTAAAAAATTTTATTTATCCACAATTTATAATTATTCGATAGAATCTTAGATAGAAGATATTAAAAATTCATAAACAAACACACATCTATAATCATTAAAAAAAACATCAATAACAACATAAAATTGTAACATCTTAATATAGTTCAATATTACTATATAACTAAATATCGACGCTCCTTCGAAAAAATATAAATATAATGATAGAGCATGAAAATAAAAAAAATTATTTTAAATCGGTTACTCTGCCTATTTAATGGCAGCGTAGGAGTGAAAATTTGGAAGCACAGAAAAATGGGTTTGAAATCAGTATTGTTTGTCTTCGTGATGGTTGCTGCCATGGGAGCTCCATTAATGGTGGTGGAAGCTCAGCTTGGGCTCATTGGCAGTCTTCTTAGCCTTATCAGAATCCAAGGAACTGTCTTTTGCACTGCCAATGGCAACATCGGCACCAATGGCACCGCCACTCCTGTCTTCCGGAGTAAGCTATTTTCAAATTAGTTAAGCTATGTTTAAATTGATAAATCATTTATAAACACGGTCGTATACGTATACGTTTTTCATGCAGACGCAGCCGTGCAACTGCAGTGTGGAAACGGAAACGTTGTGTCGACTGCAACAACGAACAACGCGGGAGTGTTTTCGATTCTGTTAGATCCTTTACAGTTCCTTCCCTCTTTACTCACCTCCAACTGTAGTGTTGTAGTGAACACGCCACTGTCAAGCTGCAACGCGACGTTACCGTCTGTCGGGAATTTGGTTTCGGGGTTGAATTTCGTCGGAACGATATTGCAGGGACTCCTGAGTATAACCAACATCATCCCCAGGGAATTCATATTCCAGCCATCTACATAAAACTGCTTATGACTTGTGTTTGTTGTGTTTGATGTTGTCAAAAATAAAGGTTGTCTGTGTCTGTGTCTGTGTCTGTGTCTGCTGTCTGTGTTCTTGTAGCTGTTTCAAAGTGGGATTATTTGAGGATTTTACGTAATTATATTTACTAATCCTTAGGCCCACATTTATATTTTGAATGATATATTAAGTTTGTATGATATTATGTGCTCTTAAACTATATAAAATACTTTAATATATAATAATTTAATCGTTATGTTTTAATATTTGTAACAATTTAATCTATAAATTATTATAAACTAAATTGTTATTTTCATGAAAGTTTAGAGACCAAACTATGAAGAATGACGTAATTTATCTGCTTAAAGAGTAGGATTGTGGGTCGGGTGCTAACGTTGTCTCTCTCATCAAAGAAGACGACTCTTATAAGAATGTGAAAACCTCTCAATAAAAGAATCGTTTTAAAACTGTGAAACTGACGGTGATATACAACGGGTCAAAGCGGACAATATCTAGTAGCGGTGGGTTTGAGCTATTATAAATGGTATCAGTGCTAAACAACAAGCGGTGTGTCAACAAGGACGTTGGGCCTCCAAGAGGTGGATTGTGAGATCTCACATCGGTTGAAGAGAAAAACTAAACATTCATTATAATGGTGTGAAAACCTCTCCCTAACATACGCGTTTTAAAACTGTGAGGTTGATGACAATACGTAACGGACTAAAGCGGACAATATGTTCTTATTCAAATTTGCATGAGACCGTTGTGTAGTGGATGTCCCGTGGATGACGGAAGATCTTTCAACCTATAGAATTATTGGTTTTTTTTTTGTCGAAAAAATTAATTTAAATTTTTTATCTCGATTACACAAAACTAACTCATTGTTCAAATTCAAGCCAACTTTATTCCTTTATTATTATTATTTTTTTTTCGAAAAAAGCATTTATTCTTTTTAGAAAACTTATTTTTAAATAAGTTTCAAATATTCAAGTCAATTTTAGTTTTTATTCTTTAAATTTTTTAAAAATAATTTGTATAAATATTAATTTTAATAAGTTGGAAATCACTTGGAGAACAATATGCTATTTATTAAAAAATTTTAATAAGTTGGGTTTAATTTCTATTTTGGTCCCAAATTTTAAAATTAATTTCATTTTAATCTCTCAATTTTAAATTTTGTTTTTTTTAATATTTATTTTAATTCTTCAACGTCAAACATAAGGTTGTTAAAGACTACAAAATAATTAAAAAAACTTATTTGTCATAATATTTTTTTAATTTTCAGAAAATGACATTTTTTTTAAAATATTGGTCTATTTGATAATTATTTAAAAATTTTAAATTATCGTCGTTTTCTAGTTACAATAAGGTAATTTATAAAATAACATTTAATTTTTTTTTAAAGAACCATAGATGTACATGAATTGAATTAGAAAATTTTCGGTTTAGTTGAGTGATTGGAGCAACTCAAATAGAGTTTGTAATCTAACTCAAACCCTCTTCTTTTTCTAACATTGGTTACAAAGGTTAAGCATTATTAATCTTTTCAAAAGTAAGGCAGCGTTCGATTGTAACTCTATTTTCAAATTGATCGACTAACCTAACAATATAAAAATATTAACCTCCAAATTGAACTGAATTTTTGATTTCAACTCAATCAAAATAAAATAAATATGTAGAGGTTAATTGGGTTATCGAGTTATATTAATTATAAAAAAAAAAGTGGTGAAATTTTTTAACCTCATTTTGAAAAAAATTTAAATTTAAATTTAAAGGGGAATGGTGTTGACCACACCGGATAAAAACCCTTTTTATTTTTTTATTTTTTATTTTTTATATTTATCCAGGTCAGTAATGGTATTAAAGCAAAATTAAACTCGTACGCTTCAAATTCTCTCTGCTTTTCAATATTTCAAACAAAGAAGAAAAAACCGGGTTGAAAGTGAAACCAGAATGATTGAAGAACGGCAGGGCGGAGCTCCCCACGGTGTTTTACTGGCGGTGGTCGTCGCCATCGTCATCGTTGGCCCCTTCCTCCTAGGCGACGGGGAGGCTCTTACCGAAGCCATTTCCGACCTCCTCAGCCCCTTCGGCCTCCTCCTCCTCCCCATCCTCCTCCTTCTCGCCATCCAGTTCCTCTCCTCCGATCGCGGCTCCTTCGTCTCTGCCATCTTCTCCTCCGGCGAGCCTGACTCCATCCATCGAGTCACTGGTTCCCCCGTCGGCGTCGCTCTCTTCCTCGTCCTCATTCTCTTCCTCCTCTACAATCGGATTTCGATCTTCGGCGGCGACGATGATTCCGGCGACTGAAGTCAGTACTTAGATCTGTATTTTCTATGGTTTTATTATCATTTTTCTTCTTCCTTCTACCTTTAAATTTCGTTTTGCCTGAGATGTTTCTGTGTACTCTGTAAAGCTTGATGAACACTCTGTAATTTACATGAATGCCCCTGAGAGACAGGGCTCTGTGACTGGTGGGATGAAATATTGAAATTTCGAAATTGCCCTTGTTGGCTTCTTGCTTTTGTTGCTTTTACTGGTTCAGTGTCGTTGTCATTGAGGGCATTTTAGTCATTTTGTATCCCCTGAAAAAGTTGCTCCATCAATTTTTTTGTTTGACTGTGGTGGGTGGTAGGTAAGCTAAGCCGCCGTCGGCAGCTGCGCGTGGTGGCCGTAAATTCTTCCTCAGCCTTGTTATAAACATTTTCCCTCGTATTCATGAAGTTTTTAATAAGATTTCGTGCAATTTCTTTAAAGAAAAACAGATAGGAATCTCATAGCAGCGTTGTATAGTGAGATGAGATCTAAAAACTTTGCTGTTAGCCGGTGGTGATGGCTGCCGGCGTCTGTCAGAAAAGCATGTGACTGCAGAATCTTCTCTCTAACCAGCGGAGAGATCGTGGTTCCGGTGAGTTCATTTTTTTACCTAATAAATTTGGAAGATAAATTTATGATTATATATTTATTTTATTACTTAATTTTTATATATTTTTTTAGTTAAATGGAGATAGAATAGAGAAATTAAAACTCTAATATTCTAGTTCACTCGAATTAGGTTAAAAAAATGAAAGGTAAGAGTTAAAAGATTAATTGAATTAAATTAAAATAATTTAAATAATAAAAAGCTTTTGTCTGACATTAAGTAAAAAAATTATTAAAATTTGTATCTTAACTAAATATAATATAAAGACATAAGATCTACATCTTCTTCCATCCTTCAATGTTTGACATTTATAAATAAAATATCTTCAAATTTTTTAATATTTCATTATATTTGTTTAAACGTGGTACTATTAGTAAAAGTATTTCTTAATTTCTTAAAAAAGTTTAAAAGTATTTTTAAAAATAAATATTAAAGAGTATTTTATTATTATTATTATTATTTTATTAATTTAGCCTTTCACTTATTTCATATTAGCCCTTCACTTATTTGATATATTTATAAATAAACTAATTTTCGAATAACATGAGATTAAAATTGTTTAAATTTTTTTTATTGATATAATAATTACTATGTTTTTTTATTAATAAAACTGAATTTTGATATAAAATGCTTTTTAAATAATTTTAAAAATATAAATATGATAAAATTTTATTCTTTTACTTATAAATAATAAGAAAAAAAATTTAATTAGCTTAGTTTTAACTTTAATCAAATTTTTTATAATATTTACAATAAATTTAATTATCATATTATTTATAATTATATTTAAAAATTTAAAATTTATTGTATTATTTTAAAATAAAAAACAAAATTATTTTACATTTTACATTTTTTTTAATCAACGTAAACCTAATAAATATTATTTTCTAAAAAAAAATTTAAAGGGTAAAATAGGAATATGCTTGAATTATACCTTTTGAAGAAAACCCTATTCTATAAATTCGTTACACTCTCTTATGTCAAATTCTCTTGCTCTCTCTTGCCGTACTCTCTAGCCCCAGCCCAGAAAAAGAATTCTTTTGCAGGAGCTCCGAGAGTAAATTGGGCAATCATGTTGGTTTACCAAGACCTTCTCACTGGTAAATTCTCTAGTTATTTGTATTATCGACTCATGTTAGTTCTTCTCGATTAATGGAAGTTTTGTTTTGGTTATTTTCGATTCATGTTAGTTGTTTTCGATTTATGGATGTTTGTTTTGGTTATATAATTATTTTTTATTCATGTTAAGAGGTTTTTCATTCGGTTTGTTTAGGTTTTAGGGCTTCGATTTTCTACTGTTGCAGCTTTTTGTGTCTCTGATTTCTATAGATTCTCTGGTTAACTTTCAGATCTGAAACATATTTGTGATTTCTATCGATTTTGCTTTAGCTGAAACGTATTTGTGATTTCTATCGATTTTGCTTGAGCTCGTAGTGATCTGATTTATGAGATAGGATAACAAAATAGGCGGTAGCTTTTGTGGGAGAAGGATTATGGCTTTGTTGTATGAGCTTAATATTTACAGTACGTTGAATCAGTATGTTATGATTTTGGTTTATTGTTGAAGAGATTTGTTTTTGAGTCGTAGAATCTAACCCATGAGATTAGAGTTGAGAGCTTCAGTTGTGCTTTAGATGATTTGATGCTATTGTAGTAAGATTTTTTCTAGTTTGGTTTACATGGCCTCGTTCCCTTCATTGGTGTCAAAGCAATTGTTTTTAATTTTGATATCAGGTGACGAGCTTCTCTCGGATTCGTTCCCATACAAGGAACTCGAGAATGGAATTATCTGGGAAGTTGAGGGAAAGGTCAGTAGATTTTGTTTATTGTATGCGTTCACCTTTTCATATATGTGGGAACAATTCTTCATGGAAAGAAAATGTCGTGTCTTAATGCTACCGAGTATATAATTACTGAAACTAAGCTTTAGCCAAATTGAATGAGTATTCAGCACAATGCTTTACTACTTGAATCATTATGCTGCAGTGGGTTGTTCAAGGAGCGGTCGATGTGGACATTGGTGCAAATCCTTCTGCTGAAGGTGACGGTGAGGATGAAGGGGTTGATGATCAAGCTGTGAAGGTGGTTGACATTGTCGACACCTTCAGGCTTCAGGTAGGCATGCCTTCCGGTTAAAACGTTCAAGGATTATTGCAAGTATTTAATTTAATTACATATTTGGGAGTGATTTTAAAATGTTTAAAACCACTTTGGGATTCCAGGAGCAACCTCCCATGGACAAGAAGCAGTTCATTTCATACATTAAGAAGTTTATCAAATTGCTGACACCTAAGCTGGAAGGAGAGAAACAGGAGGCATTTAAGAAGAACATTGAAGGAGCAACTAAATTTCTGCTTCCAAAGCTTAAGGACTTCCAGTTGTAAGTACTTTTGTAGTTAATTTTATATTGAACCAAAGGTTTTTCTTTTGCTACACCCTTTGTTTAGGCTATCTTTTATTGGCATTACATCTTTAGCAGTAGAAATATTTGAAACCTATGAAGAACTTGACACAGCAAACCAAGTCTTACCATTTGTGATCAGTTTGGTTCTCTGTACATGTAGAACATTTTAACATTGCTCTCAAACACCCTATTTGGCATCGATATTTTGTAGATGAAACCGAACCTTTAGCGTTCGAACTTTTAGTGCTTCTCCTGAAAGCAGCACTTACAGAACCAAGTGTTTCTAGAATTTTCAATATTCTCAAAGTTCAAGTTTTCTTATCATTAGAATGATTCCTAATGTGTTATTTGTTCTTTTGCAGCTTCGTGGGAGAGAGCATGCATGACGATTCCTGTATCGTGTTTGCATACTACAGGGAAGGAGCCACTGACCCAACATTTCTATACATTGCGCCAGCTTTGAAGGAAGTCAAGTGCTGAGAGAACAGAACAAAAGATTGAAGCAGAATGTTTCGTGTTGCACTCTTTGTTTCAACTATATTTGCCTTTTTCTCTTGACCTTTGAATTTGGACAATTTGGATGATTTGGGCTGTTTTTGTTTTGGTTTATTCTCTGGGGATTTCTTGTTTTGACCTAATTTACTGGGAGTTTATGTTCTGATGAGTGCAAACGTTAACTCTATTTATAAAACTTAGACAATTTCTACTTCTATAATATTCTGCATTAGTTCTCTTCAAGTAAGCTTCTCCAGTGTAATCCTTGATTCAATTGGTGATGAATTTCTTTTATTGTGAGATTTTAGTTAATATTATTTATAATCAGATCTTAATTCTTTTCAAATGTTCTTGGTTGTTTTTCTAAGAATAGGTCTACATTCGTTTGAGTTCATTAAATATGTAAGAAGTGATTATGGGGCCATGGATAATTTTTGTACACTTTTTTTTCTTTTTGAGTACAACTCGATTACGAGGATTTTGGTTATATACCTATATCAACACTTTTAGGTAACTTATTTACCTTGTGTATCATTGATAACATAAACTCTAAAGGTATTTGAATGTCAAAACCTGATGAACAAAAATATATTAATCTACTCAAAACTAATATAAAATTTTAGCTTGTTGATCAATAAAGGTGAAGATAAATGATTCCATGATACTATTCGAAGATAAAGATAAAAATTGTCAACCGAGACAAACACAATTTTCACCTATGAGTTTTAAGGAAGGTGAAAAAAGAAACCATAATGACAAAGAATCATCCTGACCCGACCTTTTTATTCTCTACAAAAATAGATTTGGTTCACTCCATGGGTTTGGGTGGCCTCTTCACAATCATAACGGAGCAATGGGCATGGTGAGCACAGTAGGCACTTACACTGCCCAGGTTCATCCTGTTCAAGAAAAACAATTTGAATCAGTCACTTACTTCTTTCTACTAGGATGGATATTTCAATTCTTATTGTGAGGGAGTCTTACCCTTTTACTACTCCATAGTTATGACTTCCAACAACCAAAAGGGACGCATGGTGCTTTTCTACCGCATCGCACATTACATTCCTGGCATCACCCTCCACAACTTCAGTCATCACGTTTTGGACCTACAAGCCACAAGATTATCTCCATGAACATGCTAAATGGGTATGCTGCAGATTTTGCAGAATAGATGGTGCTCCTATTTCGACTTCATATAAGAGTAATTAAACAAAGTTCAACGACCGAACTTATAATTTAATCTAAAAGCAATCGAAGAACGTCAGGGTGAAAGTCTTACCACTTGATCCACCAATCAAAATATATAAAAGTAATTGAAGAATGTAGGGTGAAGATTCGAGTCTTACCACTTGATCCACCAATCAAAATATATGTTCAATTCAAAGACCGAACTTATAATTTAATCTAAAAGTAATTGAAGAAGGTAGGGTGAAAGTCTTACCACTCGATCCACCAATCAAAATGTATGTTTAGTTCAAAGACCGAACTTAAAGTTTAATCTAAAAAGTAATTGAAGAATGTAGGGTGAAGATTCAAGTCTTACCACTCGATCCACCAATCAAAACATATGTTTAGTTCAAAGACCAAACTTATAGTTTAATCTAAAAGTAATTGAAGACCGTCGGGTGGGGTGAAGATCGAGTCTTACCCCCTCATCCATCAATCAAAATATATGTTTTAATCAATGGAGAATGAAGTTTAAGTTTGTAAACAAGCAATTCAATCATCAATCAGAAGGGAAGCAGATTAAGAGCAATGCAATTCAGGTCCCTATTTGGAGAACGGCTTTTTAAGTAGCCAATTCTAGCTGTAGATTAATGTGGTGTAATCATAAATTTTTTCAATCAAATTGGAAGTTACCTTGTGTTCAATGCATATTTCCTTCGCTCTTTGGACAGTCCTGTTACCAATTTTCTTCAAATCTTCATCTAGCAAGGGCAAAACATTCTCGGCGGCTGTATTCCAACATTTAGTTACAAACATGATAATCATTGGGGAAAATGTTATAAATCATTTACAGAATAACACAACAAGGTAGATAAGATTTCTGTTCAATACCATCCCCCAATGGATCATTTCCATTCAATACAGAATTCTCGATTCGCTTCAACTGTACACAGCAAACCTCAAAATAATTTCATTCTCTCATCACATTTCGATACTCAGAATCAAGAAGATCAATAAATTCAGTTTTCTCTGTGTTTGATACCGTCGTTCATGAATCAACATCAATTCTAACTTATTCTTCAAGTTCATTGCATCGGAGCCAAATGGAACAACAAGATGATCAATAAATTTCAATCTCTCGTCACATCTCGATACTCAAAACCAAGAAGATCAATAAAGTCAGTTTTCACTGTGTTTGATACCATCGTTCATGAATCAACATCAATTCTAACTTATTCTTCAAGTTCATTGCATCGGAGCCAAATGGAACAACAAGAAGATCAATAAATTTCAATCTCTCGTCACATCTCGATACTCAAAATCAAGAAGATCAATAAAGTCAGTTTTCACTGTGTTCGATACCATCGTTCATGAATCAACATCAATTCTAACATATTCTTCAAGTTCATTTCATCGGAACCAAATGGAACAACAGACTCGTTAAAGGCAAAATAGAGATCAGGAGAATCGGTATACCTGGACCGGAAATTGCAAGAACGCTAGAAGGAGGTGGTTTAGCGTGAACAATAACAAGATTGTGAGGAATATCGTTAGGGCCAAAGAAATGTTGAAGCATCCACCTCAAGGCGTAGAAGCTGTGCTCAGTCTCATCGACGCCAATCACCAGCACCTTATCAGCCATTGTCGAACAAGTTAAGAAATCTCCACACCGTGAGAAAACTGATTGATCAAAACTTACAGAAAGGCTCTCTTGATCTATAGAAAACTGTCTTACAAATTATGAAGTCCACCTGAGATTGAGAATGAAATTGCATTCCAAGAATAGTGAATCATACGCGGAGAAATCAGTTGAGATTCTGAAGGATGGCCGCATCATTCGCAAAACTTGGGACGGATCCGATTATTAAAATCATTTATTAAAAATATTTAGTGAATGTTTATATTTTTATTGAATTTATTTTAATTCCTTTTTGTATTTTTATTGATTTTATTTGATATTTTATTTTCAATTAATTTTTAACTATTAACTAAAAACTTTGATGGAATGGCAGTTTTGTTGATGCATTCCGATTGTAAAAGCGTTTTCTCATTCTCTAACTCCGGATGAGTTTGAGGCCTCCGACGCCTTTTTTCTTAAGACTTTCTGTTGTGTCCATCTCTCTATCGGTCTGACTGCTTCGTCCCTCTCTTTAAAGGGCAAGAGTGGCAACATTGATTGGGTGTCTCTCTAAGATTCTCAGTAAACTCGGGCTCGAGCGACCTTAGTCTAAATTTCTTGACGAGCACGAGGTCGATATAATACATGACTATACAAATACATATTTAACATATTTTCGAGAGACCATTTAACTCCTGTTCGAGTGTCAGTTACCTTGCCTTGCAATCATGTATGTTATCGTGAGGTATTGTGTTGAGATAAGCTTAGTTCTATTCGAAACGTAATCATCATAGTTGGTACCAAGTTTTATATCTGAATGTAGCTTTAACCCCACTGATCGGCTACTTATTAAGTGTTTTTTGAAAACTTCTTTGTTTTCCTTGTTACTCTATCAATTCTCCTCTTTGCACGTATATAATAACGTCTAAGTATATCAAGTTAAGAAGTCAGGTCTTTACATTTCGACTCCACATAACTTTTTTTTTGTTTATTGTAAAAATAATATATAGCCATTTTTTAAAATTTTATATTTTCTTGGAGGTCTAGTTTATACAAATAATTAAATTACATATAAACCACCATTAATGTGTATAATAATTACTAATCCTCGATTAATGAATAGTGGATTCATAAAATTAGCAAAAATAACAATAACTTAACAAACGAACTATGTGGTATTTCATTAGATTGGTCGAAACTATAATATCAGCTATAACGACCCGCCATTAACCATAAACTAGTTTACGCATAGCTCGACTAATCTCACAAGACAACAATATGACTCATGAACCTTAGCCTGATAAAATTTGAAAACAATAATCGTGTATGAAATACGATGGGAAAGCAATGACTGTAATTACTAGTTAAAGGACAGGATTCATATCCCTAATGTTCTTGAAGAACTAGAGCAATAAGGATTAAGAGATGATCTGAAAAGAAGAAAGAGATCCAGGCTACAGATTATCAAAGCCAAAAGAAAGAATCATCAATAGATTCAATGCTATATATCTGGGATTACAATCCCTGTTGTTCTTGATCAGGCTACAGTAATACACAGTAAATATGTGGAAAAAAAACATGTATTCTTTTGGTCTCTTGAGAAAAAAGAATAGCTCTTGAAGTTTAAAAGAAAGATTCAAATTGGTCTCTGAAATGACTGTTTCGTTAGTGAAACTAATGAAGAGATGACTGAAGAAGTAAATGATGGAGGGTCTATGTTGATTTCAAGTGTTCTACAAGCTTTGCATATACTGCTTATTCTCTCTCCTTATGAGCTCAGAAAAGGCAGGTCCCACGACATAAGAGCGGAATTCTCCAAAAAGCCAAGGTCGCGGGTGGCTAAGAGGGCCCACTTAGAGACTCGGGACCTCAGCAAGAAATGTGAAGGTTCCAAAAATGAAAGCCGGCCAGCCGATAAGCGAAAGAGGATCTACTAGTTGAGTTCTGATTTTGAGTATGCTGGATCTACTAGTTGAGTTCTGATTTTGAGTATGCTTAGCATGCCAAGTAATGCCAAAATGAGGATGCCAGGCCACTTTTTCATTAGTGTCACTAACAAGAAACTAATATCATAGACCAATTTGAACCATTTATCAAGCTTCAGAGATTAAACGTTCCCATTTCTCAATCCTTCAGACCAAATCCTAAAGTGCATTCTTCTCAAAGATGTGTGCTATTGACAGGCTAAACTTTAGAGGCACCATTGTAAGACCAAATGTATGCATACCTTTGCTCAAACTAGCTGCACAACAGCAGCCACCCTCAGGGCTCCATGTTGAAGAAAATCGGCGAGCTCGTTGAATAGGAGAGCCGTCCGCCAACCCCATCCCTTGGGAGCTTTCGGTAGAAGAGTTCCTGCTTGTTTGAAGTTGCCAAACACCATCACCTCCCTCTTTGATGGACATATCAACTGAATGATTGAGGAAAATTGTGAGAATGTGTCAAACCAAATGTTTCAGTATAAACTTGTGCAAACTGTTGGGAACTAGAGTTGTATCCCATAGTAGGTGGTTTATTGCCTAAAGTACCTGATATCGCGCGGTGACTTTTTCACGAGAATCCACAAACATATGGACCTGAAAAATGTAATTGTCAAGTAAGAATGTTTGTAGACTATTCGCTTCAGATAATTGCATCAATCTAAAAAATGTGAGATCCCACGTTTGTTGGAGAGGAGAATGAAACATTCTTTATAAGGGTGTGGAAACCTCTTCTTAGCAAACACGTTTTAAAAATATTGAGGGGAAGCCCAAAGAAGACAATATCTGCTAGCGGTGGGCTTGGGCCGTTACAAATGGTATCAGAACCAGACACCGGGCGATGTGCCTTCGAGGAGGTTGAGACCCGAAGGGGGGTGGACACGAGGCGGTGTGTCAGCAAGGACGCTGGGCTCCAGAGGGTGGATTGGAAGGTCCCACATCGATTGGAGAAGGGAATGAGTCCGACGAGGATGCTGGGCCGCAAAGGGGGTGGATTCTGAGATCTCACATCCGTTGGGGAGGAGAATGAAACATTCTTTATAAGGTGTGAAAACCTCTCCCTAGCAGACGCGTTTTAAAAACCTTGAGAGGAAGCCCGAAAGGAAAAGTCCAAAGAAGACAATATTTGCTAGCGGTGGGCTTGGGACATTACGAACAAGGTCAACTCGCATCAGCCAACTAAGTGGTAAATGTTTAAAGAATAAGAGATCTTTATCACTCATGTTGCACCATTTCCAGATTAGATAACTGGGATTGAGGCTGACCTTTCTTAGAGAATCGGATATTTCCGCCTTCCGCCTGTGAAGAAATAATCCTGAAAAAATATAGGAACAAGTTCAGTCAAGGGAAGTATTAAACACATCAATACCAGGAAAAAGGGAGATCTTCAGGTGGATGATGGTCGATCATCTCATCGCAAACAGTTACCTAGCGTTCGGCGTCCTTGAGGGTCTTCATCGTTAAAAGCCTGAGCACTAACCTATAAAGCAAAGGAAATAAAGTCTGTAAGATACTAAGAAACAGACATTCCAGTAATACTGAGTAGAGTAACTGCTTGTATTAGCACCTTCCATAAAGAACCAGCATAGAAAAACTCAGGTGAATGCTTGACTTGGCCATCAGTAAGTCTATGAACGTCCTCAAATTGCACGCTGAAAACCAAGGATTGATTGTAACTTTGAGTATCAAACTGGTCCAAAATCCTTTATTTTATAAGCAAGAGAAGCTGATAACCTACCCAAAGCGAAAAGGAGGGAAGTGACTTAAAGGCGTTTTCATATCCAACGCAATCGTACTGTTTTCATTCTCCCACTCAATTCCAAGGGCATGATCTGGAGCTTGAAGCATCTGAACAGGAATACCAGTGGCACTTGGACCTGCCATGGAGGTTCCAGATATTCTGCTTTGCAGTTCCATCTCATATCCTCTCTCTGTTGGTTCTCCCTGAGCATTCATACCGCCGCTTCCTCCTTGGCTCAAACCAACCAATGCTGTCAATCCATCTCCTGACAAGTCCCCACTGTGCTCGGCTCTAGCCTCTGAATCATCATTAGCAAGCGACTGATGACAATTTCTGTTGCCCATGCCAATAGGTACACGGGAGAAGACAAAGCGTGTTGGAGGCCAAGCACTCGCTGGCACAAAAGTGGCTCCACGTCCAATTCCAGCAAGCCCTTCAATTGGCCCCCTAACATGTACTCGGACAGGTTTAAAAGGGCCATTTCCTTCACCTTGAGAAGATTCTGCAACATAAATGTTGCCCACACTTCCAGGAGAACTATTCTGATCATGCTCATTGATATAATATCCCGACGCACTGACTCCGCGTGCAAATGCAAACGGCTGCCTGCATGCACATGCTATACTTGTAAGGCAGCAACTTTTGCATGTATCAGCAACAATCTCTTGTACCCTTTGCCTTAAAAGCATCTGCCAAAAAAATATTATACAATTAAAAGAAGCTAAACTAATGTCCAATAGAATCACAGGCAACAAACCTTACAAATCTGCTAATTAAAGCTCAATTCAAGCAGGCAAATTTATAACTCACTACATATGAAGTACCAGTTAACTGACTAAACTCCTCAAAGAAATTTTAGCAGAATCAGAGATACATAAAAGAAAAGGTAATATTTAAACGTCGAACCTGCAGCCAAAGACCATCATTTACAGCTTTGCAAGGGAAACCGAACTCCTCAAGTTGTTTTCGCATATTGAGAAGAGCTTCAAAAGTCATATTGCAGTACAAAAGTGAACCCCCTTCAAATAAACTATCAAACACATCATAATCCTCTCCCCTTGCACTTAAGTTGCCTTTCGCGTAACTTTTAAGCTGCCTTCTACCTACGACTCTGCCTCCCCATGAAACAGCAGGCATGCCGCATCTTCCCCAATCATTTGAAGGGAGTCCGTTGGTAGAAGAGTTCACAGAGGCACAATGGCCTGTTTGGTCCCTGGCAAGCCAAGTATTGTTATCCAATTGATAGCAGCCTTCTTCTGATGGCCCTTCCATAGCAATCCCACTTGCACCAAGTCCACTTACTCCAACAGTAACTGGTAAATTAATATAAGAACATGAACTTAAAATTCCATTCATCTCGGAGAATGAATTATTCAAAGATGATGACCCTTCCGCGTTGCACAAAAATGGTGGTTCTAAATTTGACTGAGAGTATGTAGCTTGTTGCATCTTCTGTTTAGAGCTGCAAGCCCCTGTTTGGAAGTCAACCACACAGTCGGGAAGCTGAACAAGAAGATTATGAGCACCTTTATGGACCTCTAGGCCATCTTTCAAACTTAAATGTCCAAGCTCAGATTCCAACCCTTCATTAGTGGAATCCATTGAACGATTTTCTGGTGTCTTGGAATTTTCGATCTCAGAACTGGAACAAGCTGATTCAGAAGGTTCCTCCTTGCAATGGGCCCCTTTAGCAAGGAACGTAAACAATGCAAGTTCAAACCTTTTGATTAAGACCAAAAAAAATATCAGAAAAGAAAATAAATAAACAGATAAGAACTAAAAGTTGTTTAACAGCAAATCATATGCAGAGATTATCATATCCCTTACCGTCTCTCTTCGCTAGGAACCCATAATTCATCGGATGTCAGCAGAGCATACAAGGTCTGAGATGAAAGCTTTGGAAGTACCTACTCACAACAAGCATAACAAAAATTTAACATGATGTAGCTCAATTTTAAATTAGCACCTAAAATATTTGTTCAATCAAAATTGGTATCCCCTATTTCCTTACAACCAGAAAAACACTCATGTTCAATGAATGTAAAAACCACAGTAGTTAAGTGCCATTCTTTTCCAGAAAAACGTGTGCCAGGAAACGATGTGTGAGATCCCACATCGGTTGGAGAGGAGAACAAAATATTCTTTATAAGGGTGTAGAAACCTCTCCCTAGCATACACATTTTAAAAACCTTGAGGGGAAACCCGAAAGGGAAAGCCCAAAGAGGACAATATCTACTAGCAGTGGGTTTGGGCTGTTACAAATGGTATCAGAGCCAGACATCGGGCGATGTGCCAGTGAGGAGGCTGAGGGTGGACAAGAGGCGGTGTGCTAGCAAGGACGCTGGGCCCCGTAGGGGGGGGGGGTGGATTGAGGGTCCCACATCGATTGGAGAAAGGAATGAGTGCCAGCGAGGACATTGGGCCCCGAAGGGGGTGGATTGTGAGATCCCACATCAGTTGGGGAGGAGAACGAAACATCTTTTATAAGAGTGTGGAAACCTCTCCCTAGCAGACGCGTTTTAAAAACCTTGAGGGGAAGCCCGAAAGGGAAAGCCCCAAGAAGACAATATCTGCTAGCGGTGAGCTTGGGCTGTTACACGATGTCTGTATTATATTACCTACACACTAAAAATATAATATAAAACACAGCAAAATCTAATGTTATAATCAAAATGGCCACTAAAGTCTTTATTCCTTATGAATATAAATTCGAGATTAATTGACCAGTAAGAGGACTTGAAGACACATCCTACTTTTATGAGGAAGAAGTATCACCAACACAATGCATTTCCACATCAACATAATAGATGAACTATGATCATCACACTTGGATAAACCCAGTGAGAAAGAAGAGGAAAGCATGAAAAAAACTATGATAATATAACTCAAAATACCTCTTTCAATTCCATGGCACCACTTTGACAAAGGTATCCCCAGCAAGCATTTCTCACACGTTCTCCGTGTATTCCATAATCTTGGCTCTCCGCAAACACCTGAACCAAGTAAAGTACATGTACAAAATATGTGAAACTAAGGGATAGCAAAAGGAATAAGATACATCACTTTTACATTCTTAGAACCTGATAAACCAGGAAATTTGAAGTCCACAGCTCGGCTATAATAAAATCTGTACATATCGCACACAAATCCTGAAAGGGAAAAGAAAAAGTACAATACTAAATCAAATCCGGAATATGATAAGAAAAATACGATAAAAGGATGTCGGTAACAACGACATTATGACGATACCTGAAGGTCGAGAAAGGAAGCAGCAGCAAGAACACGAAAAGCATTATTGTCATTCAACTTAGGATGATGTCCGTACAGATATGCCAATGCCATTGCAATTGCCTCCCCATTGACATTCTTATCATCAACGTGCAAGGTCAGAACAGGAGCACTGGCCTCTTTCCATGGCCCATGAAGCATATTCCTGCAAGTCATAATGTTGGCTATTGATGTTGCAGATTCAAAACCCATAACAGCATATCCACTGATTAATGAACTATCATTAATTCTAACCATAGATCAACTAATCATTAAGAATTTTAAGAATATAACAACAAATACAAGATAACCAGTAAAACGCCTGGAAATTAACCAATGACATCAAATCCAGGAAGCTCACACAAAGAAAAATTCCATTTCTCAAAAAAAGCTCCACCACAATCAAACTAATAAAAAAAATTAACACCATCATAAAAACAGCCAAATAAATAGAATAGGTCGATCCCTACAGTATCACACAAGAACTATCTCCCAAAAGTCACACCCAAGCATGAACGAAATCAATGAATTATCGAAAATCCACAAACAAACAACTCCATATTTGCCCAAATTCAACTAATCCAGACCTGAAGTAAGAGCTGCGCGATAGAATTAAGCGATGAAGGCGGTACGTGGAGCCCATGGCGTGGACGATAATGTCAGAGAATGCGCCAGAATTAAACCCCTCAATCTGGATGTGGTCACAAAGGGAGGTGAGGTTGCAGTCCAAGGCGCGGAGCTCGGTGGTGCTCCGGTCATTGTCGGCATGTTGAGACGGCGGGATGGTCATCTTCATCGCCGAGCTGTATGAATGTGAAGAAGAATATTGGGCTTCCATACGCATGAATCTCAGAGAAGAAGAAGATTATGGAATGTTGATGATGATGATCAAAGACATTGTTGTTGCAGAACCAAGGACGAATGTAAGGGGCCGATTCCGGATTGCTTGCCCCCGATTTGTATTTGTTTTTGCAAAATAATCCTTTTAAAAATATTATAATTACAATAAGGTCCTCCTCTAATTTATTTCTTCTTATAACCTTTTGACTGTTTGGAAATTAAATTTTTAAATATATCAAATTTCGAATAAACTATCTTTATTTATTTTTTAAATATAAATATCAAATTAAGAAAATTACTAAATTATATAAAATACACGTCAGCTTTTAGTGAAATTCTTTAAAAATGAATTTTAAATAATATACTAAAATTGTTCCAAAATATATCTCTTATAAAAATAAAAATAAAAATGGACAAAATAAATCATCTTTTTTATATATATTATATAATTTAATTTAAATTATAGTGACTAATTATGATGGTAAACCATATAACTTTTGAAATGTATTGCAAAGGTCAACGATTTTATTTTGAGGCTATATAAATTCAAGGGCTAAGTTTCCGTATGTAATTTAGGTTGCATGTTTATAATCATTCAAGTTTGACATGATCGATCTTGCTTATAGAGTGGTTCGAGTCTCAAACAATTTTTTTTTGTCTCGAGATATTTGATCAATAAGTTAATCCAAATTTTACTTTTTTTTTTTTTTTACGTGCAGATTTATTTTAGGATTCTTAAATATTTAGATTTATATTTAGATTTAAAGGTCATTATGTAGATTTTGAGTTTAGTATTTGTGATTAATTAAACTAATTAACTAATGTTTTTTCCTCATATAAAAAACTCTATAAATAATAATTAAAATTTTGGAGACCCCAAAAATCAATTTAGGGCAATTTCTCATTCAATCCACAAATTCAATTTGAAAAGGAAAATGATCCATTTCCGCAACTTCAGAATCCCTAATGCTGGATTGTTGTTGCACGTAAGACGTTAAACGGTGCGTTTAGAAAGTGACCTGCTTACAGGCTGCGCTGCTGCTGAGAGATGGAAGCTGCTCTCCCTCGTCGCTGTCATTTCTCTTCCATCGTTGAGCCTCTCGCCTTTGAGCTGATTCGATCACTGTGAATCCTCAATGCTACACTCTCCTATACCGCTTGTTTGAGTATTCAATTTCTGTGCTTTATCCGCCACGCTTGTTCATCGGTAATATTCACATTCGGAGTCTGAAATTTCGAAATATGTGAAATGAAGAACTTTCTTAGACTCTTAATGATTACCCATATAATATTTTTTGGTGGGCATCTTGAATTTTGTCAGTTTTGGATTCATATGTTATGGAAGTATAGTCGACTGGTTAATGAATTTCTTCGTTGTTTTCTTGAAATCATCTTTTCTGTGTAAGAAATTTGTCGTTCTTGTTATTGAAAGTTGTTCCTTTGTTCAATATGATCACAATTTGCAGTTGCTTCTACTCATACCCTGCTTTCGGATTAAATTGTTTTTCAACCCTGTTTGTAATATCCATTTATCTTGTAAGGGGCTTCTTACTCTGCTTTGTGATATCAGGTGGGGAGCTGACATAGTGCAGTTTTTGACATGCGTTCATGAAGATGCTTTTAAGGAGCAAAGGTAAGTAATGATCTTCAGTATTGGCTTGAATACTAGTTCAATGAACTACCTGAAAACTTGCACTGTCAAAATTGATTTGAGAATCGGACTTGGTTCCTCGTGGCATGTTTGAGAGTGATTTTGATGCTCTTTTTTTCGGTATTTTGGTCATGAAAAAAGTGATTATGATCGTTCCAAACACGCCCGACATTCATCATACAATATCTACAAACTAAGGTTCTGTTTTTGTTGGTACATATCAATGATTGGTGGTCTATCAAGAGCTTTACATTTACATTATCTTCTCATGTTCGTTGCTGGTTTAATGGAAATCTTTGGCTCTATGGATTGCTATGTTCATGGCCATGATTTGGAGTTTTTTTTCCCTTTCTTCAATAGATGAAACAGGTACATTTTTTTTAAAGACAAAATTGTGATGTTTTGCATCGTTGAAATAAAATTTGGTTCTATAGCTTCCATTGTGCTAATATTGGAAGAATGAGAAACACTAGATCACAGTGGTCAAGGGCTCGGGAAAGAATATGCAACAACGACCGTGGTTGCAGAGTTTAGGAATAAGCAACACTTGACACAATTTTGTTTAACTCCCGTGGATTAGGTTTTCATGTATTAGTGGATTAGGTCAAGGGCTCGAGATCCCACGTTGGTTGGAAGAGGGAACGAAGCATTTCTTTTAAAGGTGTGGAAACCTCTCCATAGCAGACACGTTTTAAAATCTTGAGGGGAAGCCCTAAAGGGAAAGCCCAAAGGAGACAATATCTGTTAGCAGTGGGCTTGGGCTGTTACAAAAGGTATCAGAGCCAGACACCGGGTAGTATGCTAGTGAGGACGCTGGGCCCCTCAAGGTGGGTGGATTGTGAGATTCCATATCAGTTGGATAGGGGAACAAAGCATTCCTTATAAAGGTGTGGAAACCTCTCCCTAGAAAACGCGTTTTAAAACCTTGAAGGGAAGCCCGAAAGGGAAAGCCCAAAAAGGATAATATCTACTAGCGGTGAGCTTGGGCTATTACAAATATATTGATATTCTATCAAGTACTTCAAAATTTGTAGGTTCACATAGTAGTTATGTGAGCTTGGTCAGGGTGCAAGGAGATTTGTCCAAAATTTTTTTAGAAGAAGAGCAGGCCAATTATACTTGAGCTCGTAACGTGTGGGGTTGAAAAATGTAGAAGTGCTTCTCTCTTTCTCAACTATAAGGGATATACTCGTACAGTTTTAGGTTCCTTGTGGGGTTCCTATTCGTGCATTGAACGTTTCTTGGGTTGAATTTCGTAGTCAATTATTCTTTATAATTCATTTCTTTGCATGAAAGAACTTTATTTCATTCATATTATTGAATACAGATTATGTCTATTTCAGGTGCAGGACAAATCTCTTGTCTTGCTTTGAAGTTCAAAAACCCTTTTAGTTTTTCTGTTAAACTTTTGTCCTCATGCATTGAGAATTCTTCTCGAACAAATGGAAATGGCGCCCCAGTTTCGGATGGGTGTAATCTGGTGTCGTCAGCGAACAATGAGAACAAGAGACTAATTGTAGATAGTGTATGCCAAATTTTGGAGGCTGGTCCTTGGAGACCTTCTGTTGAGAATGCTTTAGCGGAGCTCGACGTTAAACCGAATCCAGAATTGGTAATTGGAGTCTTAAGAAGACTGAAGGATGTAAACGTTGCAGTAAATTACTTTCGATGGGCGGAGAGAGTAACAGACCAAGCATCTTGCCCCGAAGCATATAGTTCGCTTCTAATGGTTATGGCTAGAACTCGAAAGTTCGATTGCTTGGAACAAATATTGGAAGAAATGAGTATAGCAGGCTTTGGCCCCTCAAACAACACATGTATTGAAATTGTACTGAGCCTTATTAAGTCACACAAGCTTAGGGAAGCTTTTACGTTTATGCAAACTATGAGAAAGTTCAAATTCCGCCCAGCCTTTTCGGCATACACGACATTGATCGGTGCACTATCTGCATCTAATGATTCCGATTCCATGCTCACCTTATTTCATCAAATGCAGGAGCTTGGCTATGAAGTTAATGTTCATTTATTCACGACTCTCATTCGTGTGTTCGCTCGTGAGGGTCGAGTTGACGCTGCACTTTCTCTTTTGGATGAGATGAAAATGAACGCTTTTGAACCGGATGTCGTTCTTTACAACGTCTGTATAGACTGCTTCGGGAAGGCGGGGAAGGTGGATATGGCATGGAAGTTCTTTCATGAAATGAAAGCTAATGGTTTGATCCTTGATGATGTAACTTATACTAGCATGATAGGAGTTCTTTGTAAAGCTGATAGGCTAGATGAAGCTATTGAGCTATTTGAACACATGGATCAAAACAAGCAAGTGCCTTGTGCTTATGCATACAATACAATGATCATGGGTTATGGTATGGCTGGGAAGTTCGATGAAGCGTACAGTCTACTCGAGAGACAGAGGAGAAAGGGATGCATTCCGAGTGTCGTCGCTTATAATTGCATTCTTACTTGTCTGGGGAGGAAGGGGCGGGTAGCCGAGGCGTTAAAAGTTTTCGAAGAGATGAAGAAAGATGCCATTCCGAATCTTTCAACATATAATATTGTGATTGATATGCTCTGTAGGTCCGGAAAACTCGAGACAGCTTTGGTTGTTCGGGATGCCATGAAAGAAGCTGGGTTGTTCCCTAACGTTATGACCGTAAACATAATGGTTGACAGATTGTGTAAAGCCCAAAGACTCGATGATGCGTGTTCGATTTTCGAAGGATTGGATCATAAAGCTTGCACGCCTAATACGGTAACGTATTGTTCTCTTATAGATGGATTGGGTAAGCATGGGAGAGTTGATGAGGCCTACAAGCTGTACGAAAAGATGCTGGATTCCGACCAGATCCCGAATGCTGTTGTGTTTACATCTCTAATAAGGAACTTTTTCAAGTGTGGAAGGAAGGAGGACGGCCACAAGATATATAACGAAATGATACGTCTCGGATGTTCTCCCGACCTGATGCTTCTTAATACCTACATGGACTGTGTTTTTAAAGCTGGAGAAACCGAGAAGGGTAGAGCTTTGTTTCAGGAGATTAAGGCTCAAGGATTCATTCCCGATGCGAGGAGCTATTCGGTCCTAATCCATGGCTTGGTGAAAGCTGGTTTCGCGCATGAAACTTACGAGTTGTTCTACACGATGAAGGAACAAGGTTGCGTACTGGATACTCGTGCATATAACACCGTTATCGACGGGTTCTGCAAGTCTGGCAAGGTAAACAAAGCTTACCAACTGCTGGAGGAGATGAAGACAAAGGGTCACGAACCAACCGTTGTTACGTACGGTTCGGTTATCGATGGCCTTGCAAAGATCGATCGGCTCGATGAAGCATATATGCTCTTTGAAGAAGCCAAGTCGAAAGGAGTCGAACTAAACGTTATCATATATAGCAGTCTAATCGATGGGTTCGGGAAAGTGGGTCGAATCGACGAAGCGTACCTGATCATGGAAGAGTTGATGCAGAAAGGTTTGACGCCTAATGTATACACATGGAATTGCTTGCTTGATGCATTGGTGAAAGCAGAGGAAATCAGTGAAGCTCTTGTTTGCTTTCAGTCTATGAAAGACTTGAAATGTACGCCTAATTATATAACTTACAGCATTCTAATTCATGGTCTGTGTAAGATTAGGAAGTTCAACAAGGCATTTGTGTTCTGGCAAGAGATGCAGAAGCAAGGCTTAAAGCCGAACGTATTCACGTACACCACCATGATCTCGGGGCTTGCTAATGCTGGAAACGTCGTAGAGGCGAACGCTCTTTTCGAGAAGTTTAAGGCAAAGGGTGGCGTGCCTGATTCTGCTACTTACAATGCTATAATCGTCGGGCTGAGCAATGCAAACAGGGCGTTGGATGCTTATCAGCTTTTCGAGGAAACTCGATCGAAAGGTTGTAGTGTTAACACGAAAACTTGTGTTGTTCTGTTAGATTCACTACATAAGGCTGAATGCATTGAGCAGGCTGCTATTGTTGGCACTGTATTAAGAGAAACTGCTAAGGCTCAGCACGCTGCGAGATCGTGGACATAGACCTTACCGGATAGAACGAGAACGAGAACGAGACTGGCTACACCATGGAAACCGAAAATCTATAACAGTTCAGTCCTTTCCGTTTGCTGGTCAGACCGGCTACACCAGGTTTCGATACTGAACAAAGACGATGCAGCAGCAGGACTGATGCTCCGCTTCGGTATGCATGTTCTTACATAATCCTTAGTTTATGTCAAAAAACAAAGAAGTTTTAGCTGCTCTAAAGCTATGTTGCAAGTCTTCGTTCATGGCGTTTCGAGATGATGTATCTCTCTCAGTCTCGTTAGCGGTTGGTTTGGTTCGTTCGGGACTTCAGGCTCGTGATTTTGAGTCTCGACTTTGAAACTCTCGGGTGCCGAGCTAAGCTAATTTTCTTTTTCCAGATACATTCAATTCAGTTAATGGTAGCAAGAATTACATTTTGCTACACAATCAAGTTCATACAATGAGTTGTTCAAGTTTTGCTAATATTGTAGGCTCATTTATAATGTTCTTTTTCCTTCTGACTAATGGATGTATATTAGAATTTTTAAATAAAATAAAAGTTTATTAATAAAAGGTAATATATTTAAATATATATATATATATATTAACTTAATTTTTCTATTTAGCATTTGATTAGACTTATTGATTTAAAATAAATGAAAAATAAACAGAATTATTGCTCAATAAAACTGACTAAAATTTAGTTTAATTATACTTAATCAAACAAATAAGTTTAACTAATTAACGGACTTTTTTTTTCATTTTAATTTTTTAGTTTAAAGTGGTACTGATAGTAATGATATTTTTAAAATTAAAAAAAAATTAAAGGCGTTTTAAAGTTGGTAAATTTTTTTAGAGTATTAATTAAACTTTTAAAAACTCAAAACATTTTTTAAACACGGGGCATTTTTTTAAAGGTTAAAGAATATTTTTTAAACAAAGTATAATAGTATTTTTAAATTTTTTTAAAAATATTTAAAGATATTATTGAAATTTTTAAAAGTTTATTTTTTTTTTATGAAATTTATTTAGCCAACAAAATTTTAATACCATAAACTTGTTTCTTATTGGGAAATAATAATAATAATAATAATAATAATAAATCTGTATTTGCAATTTTACCTTATTCACAAAAGGAACGTAAAAATGTAAAAAAAAATTATAAATTTTAATAAAAATTTGATCGTGAAAAAAAAATCAATAAATAAGTCTTCTAAAACTCACAATTAAAAAAAAAGAATAAAAGTTACTTTTTTTAACTAACGATCCAAAATGACGTGGCGTCGACTGCTAAGGCTAAAACGACAGCGTATCGCGTTGAAGTCGGCAAGCTGGTTTCTCAACTCCAACTAATTACGAGCCGTTACAGAAAGACCACCCAGTTCCAACGTCTCTTTCCAACGGCGCCATTCAAATTTCAAATTTCTGAAACCTAAAAGGGTAACAACGAGCGTCAAACTCCCACTTTTTTCAACCCTTAAAGATCATCCTTCAGCCTCTCTCCATTTCAATCCGACCTTCTTCATTTTCCCTCTCTGTAATTCTCCTCAGTCTTCACCAATCACCATGGCCATGGCTCTAAGACCCATCGATAACGCACTGCCGGTTACACCAGAACGGCCGAAGAAACAAGCGAAAGTGGCCGTTCCAGTCCAGAAGCGAAGCGATTCCGGTGTAAACGATGAGAATCAGGCTCCGGTTCCTCCTTCTACAGATGTTGCCATTGATTATGTTTCTTCTGAGAATCTGAAGCCCTTGACGGACCCTGATTCTAATGTAACTATACTCATTTCCTCTTTGTATCTGAATTTCTTGTCTGTTCTGGATCTGATTTTTGTGTGTGTTTTTTTTCTTTATTGTGTTAGAATTTCATTGAAGGATTAGATTCGAAGGATTGGGTGAAGGTCTGTGAATCGCTCAATAATGTTAGACGTCTCGCGATTTTTCACTCCGACATTTTGCTCCCCTCGTTGTAAGTAGAATACTCTTATTTTGAAATTCTAGGGTTATGAAATTCTGGCGATGAATTTTCTTATTTTGATGAATTACAGAGAGAAAGTTATAGCGATTCTGATGAAATCGATGAAAAACCCTAGAAGTGCCCTAATTAAGACCTCGATCATGGCTTCGTCCGACATTTTCTACGCATTTGGTGATCAGTTACTCGAAACATCCACTACAAATGCATTTGATCAATTGGTGAGAGCATGCAATTCAAATTCTTCACTCTTTTCCTTTTGTGATCATTATTATGAGCAGCTAATGCAATGTGTTATTCTGGATCTGTTGGATAATCATTTAGTTCTTCAAAAACTATCTTCAAATCAAATTTTGAAGAAGGTCTTACAATTTTTTTCTTGGAATTCGGCTAAGAATTTTGATAGACTTTTTAGATGTGATTAAGCAAGTTTTGATTGTAAGAAACGCTGATAGAGACTTTCAATGGATCTTCAGCTGCTCCAATTACTGCTCAAAGCTTCTCAGGACAAGAAGTTTGTGTGTGAAGAAGCAGACAAGGCACTGAAAGCTCTAGTGAAATCCATGACTGCTCTGCCTCTGCTGCAGAAGCTTAAGCCGTATGTCTCCCATTCAAACCTAAGAGTCAGAGCCAAAGCCGCCATTCCAATCTCTAATTGTGTTTCTAAGATGGTACAAAAATTCTTGATTATTGCCTTGATTCTTCTCATTTTTTATTCAAACACTGGACTGAACTGATGAATTTTAACATGGGTTGCTGCCAATTTCCTCAAGGGCCTGGAAGAAATGAACCAATATGGGATTGTCCCATTGCTTCAAATGGCTGCAGATTTGCTAAACGATAGGCTACCTGAGGCAAGGGAAGCAGCTCGGAGTATAGTGATGGGAGTGTTCAAAGCATTCACAGCAAACGAGGAAGAGAAACAGGAGGCTTGGCAAAGCTTTTGCCAAACTAATCTGTCGCCGATTCAAGCTCAGTCTTTGCTCAAAGTTACCTCTTCCCTATAAGCGGTGGTTTTGGGTAAGGTTAGATAAGTGCTGCTGGGCTTGGCAGACCCTTAGGAGGATGATGATCATCAAGATTTCTTTTAGAGGTTTGGAAATTTTTATGTGTTCTATGAAAGCTTCCACTCTTACATGATGAGTTCTGCTTTCTACTTCTTAGGAATTTGTTCTGTAGAACAGCTTTTTTTCTTGGTTCTCTCCCTTCACCTTTGTTGGTGTGGAAAGAGAGATTGTGAAAGACAATAAACAAGTTGTTGTTGCACATTTGACTGGTAGAGCATGAGCAAATGAGATCCTTCCAAAGCATGAAGAATGAGATAGGCAATGGATGCTATCTTTCCATTCTTTTTTGCCGCATGAGGCGTTAATTTACCTATTAAAATATCGCCCGTCTTCACCTACGATCCCAATTCTTATTTTTTTGGTGTACTTAAGCTTCGTTCTAAAGAAAATAATAGGGATTCGTTGAAAATAGTGAAACTCGTTTAGTAACTGCAAGCCTATACTTCTTGCTTTGATGATTGTCACTGCAATCGTTGGAATTGGTTAGTTGCTTGCTTGATGATTGGTGGAAGAACGGCCTCTTAACTTAGCTTGGCTAACCATGTAGCAACGAGCTTTTTAGGCTTCATTTCCCTACACTCGTCCAAAACTAGCTAGTATCTTCCTCAATCTCGTTACCACACTAGTTAGGCATTTACCTTGAAATGGCAGACTTAAGACCAAACCTTCAATTATTATCGCTTAGCTTTTATATTGGCTAAACGAACCATTGGTACAAGTAAAAATGTATGTCTATTAGTCAAACTAAACGAAGATGAATTGCAAATGTTTTGTGTTACAGTAGAAGCATAAGTGACGTGAATTATTTAAGAATCAAAGTAAGATAACCGAACAATTTTCGATCATGTTTCTTGTGGATCTAATCGTTCATATAATATACTTGAAAAACCCAAATTCAAGATAAATTAATTTATCTTGTAAATAAAATCTTAAAATATATATAATTTTTACTAAATATAAATATAATTTAAAAATTTGAAAAAAAAAGCATAAATATATGTAAATATATTTAAAAAGTATAGAAATTTCATTATCGAGAAAAAATAACCCTAATCACCAACAAGGCCCCTCGAATTAAGAGGTGGTAAATATATTTTAACCCTAAAAAAAAATTAATACCATAAAAGTGAATGAATTTTTTTGGCGTCTAGAGACAGTAAATATCTCGATTAAAAAATTTAAAATAAATTATATTTGTTTATTATTAAACATGAAAAATTAAACATAATATATTAGAAAAAAATGATTAAATTATAACTTTGATCAAAGAAAGAATATAGTCTAAATAGTCGAATTTTTTTTAATATTTTTTAGAACCTAATTTATTTTTAACAAAAAAAGTTCTTAATTTAAATATTGATATTTAGAATTATTCCGCGTTAATTTTCAAAATATTTGAAGTTTAATTCCCCAAAGGAATAACATGCGTCATTTTTACAAAAAAAAAAAGAACATTAGTTTCCTCTCTCATGCTTCCTATCGCTCCGAGGTGAAGAACAAGAGGCTCT
Source organism: Cucurbita ficifolia (assembly GCA_033971965.1). Classification (NCBI taxonomy): domain Eukaryota; kingdom Viridiplantae; phylum Streptophyta; class Magnoliopsida; order Cucurbitales; family Cucurbitaceae; genus Cucurbita; species Cucurbita ficifolia. Next base: position 9,734,006 of record CM066967.1, on the reverse strand, counting down.
GCAAATGAATGGAGGCTAATATGCCGCCGTTCTCGTCGTTTGCCGCTGGCTCTTCGGCATTGAAGTGCAAGGAAGCCACTAAATCTCTGATTCAAACGCCTTCTTATCGAGTACAATTTCTCTCTTCGCTTCTGTATCTCTATGTGTGCGCCAGTCTGTTTGAATTACCAAGTAGTCCACTTCGAAAATTCAAGAACGATTACGTCTTTGTTTCTATCCCTATGTGCTGTTTCCTCGTTTTTTTTATTTTTTATGATGAATGATGTTCTTGCGGAGTTATTTGAGTACTTCATCTCCTGCTTGTTTAGTTCAGAGACTGTAGTGGTTCAATTGCTTATATTTGTGTAATGACTAAGGCCACGCTAGCAAATATTGTCTTCTTTAGGCTTTGCCTTTTGGGTCGCGCGCGATGGACTTGAGCCGTTATAAATGGTATCAGAGCCAGTCATTAGACGGTCCGAGGCACTGGTCGAAGTAAGGCTAGACTCTCTCCATGGTAGACGCGTTTTGAAAACCTTGAGGGGAAGTCCAAAAGGGAAAGCCCAAAAAGGACAATATTAGCTAGCTGTGGGCTTGGATTGTTATAAATGGTATCAGAGCCAGACACGGGGCGTTGTACCAGTAAGGACGCTGGGTCCCGAAGGGAGTGGATTGGGGGGTCCCACATCGATTGGAGAAGGGAACGAGTGCCAACGAGGACGCTGGACCCCGAAGGGGAGGTAGATTGTGAGATCCCATGTCGGTTGGGGAGGAGAACGAAACATTTTTTATAAGGGTGTGGAGATGTGTTTTAAAAACCTTGAAGGAAAATCCAGAAGGAAAACCCAAAGAGGACAATATCTGGCGGCGGTGGACTTGGGCTGTTACAGTTTGTTTAGCGCGTTTGTACTGGAAATGGTTCGGAATGCTTTCTTTTTGTGTTTGAATTATGGCTCCTTCGATTAATCTTTGTAATGACACTTTTGAATGTTGATTGATGGATTCATTTTTTATTCGCTAATGACATTTTATTCTGCATACTCGTTTGTGTCTCGGTATTTGCTCACTACAATCTCGTAAAAGAAACTTATGGCTTGTTTCTTTATTTTTATCGTTTAACTTGCTCGACCTGTTCTTGTTTTTCCTTTTTGGTTGGAAAGAAAAAACGACAAATTTTGTTTTAAGAGGCACTTCTCGCTGTTCAGTTGTGGAAAATGGTGTTTACCTTATTGATCAAATCTACTACGACCCTTATTCTGGATTGCCTTATGTTAATGTACTCATGTTTCATGTTTTTCAGGTATTATCACAAAGAATTTCTGCATCATTTAGGAGGGGTTCTGTTTCTTCATTTCGCTTTAGAGGAAGCTCTTCGGCAAAAGTATTTACTTTATTGAGCGTGACACATTACTCTACCTATTTAAATGATGAGTTCCTACCTTCCTCAAAGAGAAGGTCTAGAGGACCTGTTATGGCAGCAAAGAAAGCATCTAAAGGTGCATAGCCTCGGCAATTATGTACTACATTCTCCTTCAAACCCAAGCTTCTGATTTTAATAAATTACATGACTTCTTGAATAACTTTTTGCATTTTTATAAAGTTTTTAATTTCTTGGATGGCTTGAGTTTGTATAGAGACAAATGAAGGAGATGGAAAATACAAGCATACTGTTGATCTGCCGAAGACTATGTTTGGCATGAGAGCAAATTCTTCAGTTAGGGAGCCTGAAATTCAGAAAATATGGGATGACCATCAAGTTTTCGATCGAGTTGTTGAAAGAAATACTGGAGTATGTTCCACAGTCTCGGGATATCGTTCCTTCTTTTTTGCCCTATTCACAATAACTTATTTGTTGATATTTGGTCCCAGGAAAACTTCATTCTTCATGATGGTCCTCCATATGCCAACGGAGATCTTCACATGGGCCATGCTTTGAATAAGATTTTAAAGGATATAATTAATCGATACAAGGTTAATTCCTTCATTTTAGACATACTTAGTTAAATCAGACAACACACCAGAAAGAAAAAAAAAAGCTGGAATATGTTAATGTTGAGGATTACTGGGAGTGAGTCCCACATTGGTTAATTTAGTGAAGATCATTTGGTATGAGGCCTTTTGGGGAAGCCCAAAGCAAAGCCACGAGAGCTTATTCTCAAAGTGGACAATATCATTCCATCGTGGAGAACCGTGATTCTTAACAGTTAATATTGTATGTTTTGGATCCCTGGTAAATAGTTTCAATTCCTCTCAATGAAATTCTGTTGAGTTTCACTTGTGGTTATTATTGGCTTGAAACTTATATACAGGCCGAATTTTTGCATCTAATTTGAGCTCATGACTCCTTCCCCCTACAATAGCTACTTAATTTTTCGAAGAACGAACTTTTTTTTTTCCATTTAAAATATTTGTAACTAATATTTCTTTTTCATTTTATTTTCTTCTGTTAATAGCTCCTTCAAAACTATAAAGTTCGTTTTGTGCCTGGATGGGATTGCCATGGCCTTCCAATTGAGTTAAAAGGCAAGTATCTTTTTCATTAGTTAGCCTACATGACAAGCCTTTATTGAACAACGTCTTAGGTTTTGAGGGACAGATGTCAAAAAACTTAACTGTAATCTTAAGTTATTCAGTTCTGCAGTCATTGGATAAAGAAGCCAGGAAGAATCTTACCCCAATTAAGTTGAGAGATAAGGCTGCCAAGTTTGCTAAAGCTACGGTGAAAGCTCAGATGGCATCATTTAAGGCAATTTCTTCATCACCTTAACCTTGTCCTTCCAATGCTCTATTTTTCTAGCATAATGTTAAGTGATTAATCGGTATATGCTAATTTTAGTTCATGTCAACATTATGTCTATGTGAGCATGTTCATGTTTGATGATTTCTGAGTGCTGGGTTTAGTATTTCGTGGGAATTACTCTTCATAGAAAATTGATTAGGACTCTTCAAAATTTCTCCAAGTATGTTGTTTAACTTTTGCAGCGCTATGGAGTATGGGCGGATTGGAACAATCCATATCTAACTCTCAGTCCGGAATATGAAGCTGCCCAGGTAACCATTGCTGCGTTCTAATGTTCTGCTTTCTATGTGCTTCCTTTAAGCACTTTGAAGTCACAGAATTTAATTCGATAGCTTTGTTTTTGCATTGTTTGTATGTTAGATTGAGGTGTTTGGTCAAATGGCCATTCAAGGATATATCTTTAGAGGGAGAAAGCCAGTTCACTGGAGTCCCTCATCACGAACTGCTCTTGCAGAGGCTGAATTGGAGGTAAATCAGCTGTTCAAGCATGAGAACAAAAGGAAATTAGATAAAGTTATTACAGTTGTGGCATGTAGTATACATCTCATGCTGCTTCCTATCATTTTCTCAAATTTATAGTACTCTTTGTTTCCTGCCCTACCTGTTTGATAATGGCATTCAGTATCCTGAGGGGCATGCTTCAAGAAGCATATATGCTATTTTTAGATTGGTTAAGGAAGGTCCATCTTCACGCGGCTTGTTACAAGAATTTCTCCCGGACTTGTGCTTGGCCATATGGACTACTACTCCCTGGACTATTCCAGCCAATGCTGGTGAGTTTTTGTTTGTCTTGCAGTGGCAGCATGTGATATAAGACTTATTTTCGTATGTTTTCAAGTTATATTATCATCATTATTTTTTTATGATAAATACAATCCATTTGAGTAAGAAATGAACTCTTAAACATTTTTCTGGCTGTTCTTATCCCAAGCAAAAAATCTCCCTTTTCATGTTTATAAAGCCCTTCAAGCCATATGTAATATGTTAGACTCTTAATGTTGTTTTTTTCTTTTTTATATTCACGAGTGTCCGGGTCAGTTTGCATGCACTTTGACTATTTTCATGAGACAATAGACTTGCCCTATTACATTTGGACTCTTACATGCTGTTGATCTTTGGCAATGATTTTCTTAGTTAAAAGTTACTCTCTTCTAGGACTTGACTTGAGCAGTCTTGCTTTTATGTTGATATGTATTCTAACATTTTCTCTTACTGATCTGTGATCAGCGGTTGCTGTCAATGCCAAGCTTCACTATGCCATAGTTGAATTGCTGGCACCATCAGATGACCCTGTTTTGTCCGGAAATAAAAAGAAAAGGCATGGGAATATCCTGAAGGAGGAAAAAAAGCCTTTCCTTGTTGTGGCATCAGATCTGGTGCCAACGTTGGAAGCAAAATGGGGCATGACACTTGTTGTGAAGAAATTTTTTTTGGGTTCAGAACTTGAAAACTGCAGGTTTCTTTTCTTTCCCTAAACAATGAGAAGGAACAGTAAAACTGAGAGTTTCCCTTCTTAGCAAGTAAAGTTTCTAAATCGATTGTTTTCTTCAGGTATATCCACCCAATTGATAAGAGGGAGTGCCAAGTTGTTATCGGTGGAGAGTACATTACAACTGAAACAGGAACTGGATTGGTCCATACTGCTCCTGGACATGGTCAGGAGGATTATGCAACTGGTTTGAAGTATGGACTCCCCATAATATCTCCTGTAGATGATGATGGGAAGTTCACCGAAGAAGCTGGCCAATTCAGCGGGCTTGATGTACTTGGTGATGGCAATACTGCTGTTGTCAAATATTTGGATGATACATTCTCACTTATTTTGGAAGAATCGTATGGTAAGGTGTTTTTTCATCCCACTCCCCCCCCCCCCCCCCCCCCCCCCCCCCCCCCCCCCCCCCCCCCCCCCCCCCCCCGAAAAAAAAAAGAGAGAGAAAAAGACGAACCCGATTTTCTCAAAAGGAGAAAAGTTTATACTTCTAATCCCTATCAGTTGTCTTTCATAATTATTTGGTTTCATGTCATCTCTTCTTATACAGAACATAAATATCCATATGATTGGCGAACAAAGAAGCCAACAATTTTTAGGGCAACTGAGCAATGGTTTGCATCAGTGGAGGGATTTCGCCAGGCTGCGATGGATGCTATAGGTGAAGTAAAGTGGATACCTCCTCAGGTATTGATGTCAAAATTCATAAGCTAGAAAGTCCATGCTGAAGTCATTATCCTGTTTATTGGCATTGTTGTTTATTCCTGGTGCTTCATTCTTACCCTTTTTTTTTTTTTTTTTTGGCTGAAAAAGAGGCTCTAGTTTGGATTTTAGTTTTTCCATGCCATGAGTTTCAAATTCTTTTAACATTTAAACCACTATACATTGATGGTTGGAAGTTTGTTTTTGCATTTTTTCTGCAACTCAATGCACATGTGCACATTTTCAATGACCAGCCATTAATAAAAGCCATACTGCTTTTTAAGCTATCTGATTACTGATGCTTTGTGGGAATGGACTGCTGTCCAGGCTGAAAATAGAATCTCTGCTATGACCTCGGGTCGCTCTGATTGGTGCATATCTCGGCAAAGGACGTGGGGTGTCCCAATACCAGTCTTTTATAATGTTCAGACCAAAGAACCTCTTATGAATGACGACACTATAAACCATATCAAGTGTAAGATCTTATAAGAACTTATTACGATTCTATTTCCTTTCTTGAACTGTGTGTTTACTTATAATATTTCATTAATGTCATTGTCTATCTTAATTTGTAAATTTTTCAGCTGGACTTCTAGTTCAGTTTCCGAATCCTATTTTCTTACTTTAATCTACCGAGACATAATCAAGAATTTCTATATCCTTGAACACATATTTTCTTCATGAGGTTTCATACTTTTTATTATTTGTTTGACAGCAATAATAGCCAAAAAGGGTAGTGATGCTTGGTGGTATATGTCAGTAGACGATCTTCTTCCTGAAAAATATCGAGAAATTGCATCTGAATATGAAAAAGGGACTGATACAATGGATGTGTGGTTTGATTCAGGTATAATAGTGTTCCATTATTGAAATGATCAAATTTATATGATTTGTACATGTTTTGCAGTAGTGGCAATTATCATTTTTATCTCAATATTCCGTTTTTTTTATATGTGAATTCTAAGGTCTACTTGATTATGTTAGAAATAGTTCCCTAAAACGAACGGCCAAACAGTATCTCAGTATCCGTACTGTTTTTTTCCTTTTCTTTTCCTTTTACCTTTTTGCATTTAAAACTGTTCATCTGAGTTCTTAGTGTAATCAGCAAGATTGTAGAGCAAAGGTGAAGTCAATAATCCATCTAGGGATAGGTTTTATTCTCAGCCTACCATTTTTCAAGAACAAATAACATGAATAGTAACGTTTGTCGTGAAAAATTTTCTGATTGTCTTGCAACAAATTTGCTGGTACAAGTCAGTTGTATAATTTTTAGGCAATGAAGAAAAAATGCATCTGCAGTTACTATTGAGATCTTTCTAGTCAAAAGTCATGTAAGAGATGTGAATTTTGTTATTAGAAAGCCATTGAAAATTCTAGCTCTTTTTATTTCAGGCTCCTCTTGGGCAGCAGTATTAGGAACACGAGATGGATTTAGTTTTCCTGCTGATTTGTACCTTGAAGGTACAGATCAGCACCGTGGTTGGTTCCAAAGCTCTTTGTTGACGAGCATCGCCACTAAAGGTGTTGTGTTGAATTATGAACCTTTTTTTAGTACTGTGGAAACGTTATGCTGCTCCGTACTCTATTATTGAAGAAACTTAGAAATTTATTTTCTGAAAATTTATGAAATAGGGTATGCAAATGTAAATCATTTTCTTTTGTGTTTCATTTTCTCCCCCTTGCCCCCATCACTATTCCACATGTTTTGGCCTTTGGTGATTTAATTTTGTTTTGTGTATTGGATTATGAGATTCCTATCAAAATGTTATTTCTAAGTACTGAAAACGACATTTGCTTTACCACCTGTTCTCCTGTCTAAATCCCATTCATGAAATTTATTATGTTTGTTGATATAACTAAACTGGCATAGTTGAGGTAGTTGAAAATACTTTGTTGTGATCCCACAACAAGGAGAATATCCTCTATGCTATGTTGTAGCGTTCGCAAGTTAGCTGGGCAATTGCTACTATATTGTGGAAATCTATTTTTTTGGTGACATTTATGTATAATGGAATCAAATCTTTGTTGGAGCTAATCCCATATAATACGAACTTTTGGACTTTCTTTCTTTGGAACAGGGAAAGCTCCATATTCCAGTGTCATTACTCATGGATTTGTTTTGGATGAGAAGGGTCTGAAAATGAGCAAATCTTTGGGTAATGTAGTTGACCCTAAGATTGTTATTGAAGGAGGAAAGAATCAAAAGGTTCAAAATGTTGTACTCATATCTGGTTCCTCGTTAACCTACTTAAAAGGTGCCCTGTCTAAATCCCTTGGGTGTCTTGTTATTGTTTGGCAGGAAGCCCCTGGCTATGGAGCAGACGTCTTGCGCCTCTGGGTTTCGAGTGTGGACTATACGGGTGATGTGATGATCGGTTCTGAAGTTCTCCGTCAAATGTCAGATATATATAGGAAACTGCGAGGAACATTAAGATTCCTTCTGGGAAATCTGCATGATTGGACAGTAAGTTTATTTACATCATGTATATTTTTCTTAGCTTATGCCTCGTTGAAGGGAGGGAAGACTTGTGGTGCATCACCATTCTGTTTCCTTTTTTCCCTGCCCTTCCTGGAGGCACCATTTAGATTAGCAGCTCTTTCTGCTCATTTCTCTCTGTGCATCTACATAATATTAATACTTTATGTATCGATAGGAGGAGGATGCAGTACAGTATCAGGATCTTCCAAGGATTGACCAGCATGCATTGTTTCAGCTTGAAAATGTCATTAACAACATCAGAGAGAGTTATGAAAGCTATCAGTTCTTTAAGATCTTTCAGGTTGACTTTTCTTTTGATGGTATCATTATTTGATTAATTGGATTTTAGCTATTATCAGTAACAGTTCGATGCATTGGACACTGATAGACTGTATTGTCAGATCATATTAACACTTACTTTTCTCATTAGAGACCGATCTTTTCGTAAAGCTCTATCTTCTTCTAGCAGCTACAACTTTGTGGAAGAATGAAGAACTGAACTTTTCATCCCCATATTTGAGCTTATATTAATAATTCTAATGGATATCCTGGAAAAATATCATTCAACCGATGTCATGATTAATGCTGTAAAAGTGTTGTGGTCTTCTGAATTTTATTTTGCTTTCTAGAGCTAAGAACTACCGTTTATTTTGTATATTTGGTGGAACTTTGACCATGGGACTTTTCATATTTTCAGATCATACAACGGTTTGTGATTGTTGATCTATCAAATTTCTACTTCGATGTTGCCAAAGATCGATTATATGTCGGGTAAGTTTTCCCGTATCCTTGAAAGCTGGCTCTCTCTACTATCCAAATCTATAACTTGTTATATGCTTCCTTTCGTCACTGTGCCCATTTGCTGCTATCCTTGTGAAGTCACCATATGTATTATCGACGGTTTATTGGTCGTGCCCATGGTCGTGGAAACCAATTCGCGCTCTTGTTCACAGAACTTATAGTTCTCCATCAAATTTTAATGTGGCTGCATACTTTCCATTAAGTTGATTACAAGAATTCCATTTTATATTTAGTTCATTAAGGGGTTCTTTTTCATTAGCAAACTGCTCATTTTGTCAACCATTTCAGGGGATCCACAAGTTTTACTAGGAGAAGTTGTCAAACAGTTCTTGCAGCTCATGTTCTTTCCATAGCAAGAATAATTGCTCCAATATTGCCTCATTTGGCTGAGGATGTGTGGCAGAATATACCCTTCCAACATAAAAACGATGATGGTTCTGTTGCCAAATTTGTCTTCGAATCAAGGTGGCCAAGCTTAAATAAGACTAGGCTTTCTCTTCCAAGAGAAGAAATTGATTTCTGGGCGAATATTCTCGAGGTATTTATTTTCTCTACAGTTACAGAAGTTCTTGTAATGAATTTATAATCAAGACTGCAAATATCACTATATGTTGACGAAATGAACTAAACTAATCGATAGAACCTCGAATTTGGGATGATTTTCTAATTATTTACACTTCGATCAGCTAAGAACCGAGGTGAATAAAGTCCTGGAAGTTGCTCGAACCGGAAAGTTGATCGGTTCAAGCTTAGAGGCTAAAGTCCATCTGCATACCTCTGGAGATGGTCTGGCTTCTAAGTTGTGTGAATCCAACCATGACGCGGACACTTTGGAAAGAATCTTTATTACATCTCAGGTACCCTAACATTGTTTTTCTTTTGCCACATGCATAAACTACCACCATTTTTGTTCTGTATTTTAAAATTCAATGATTTACTGTATTACCGTATAATGACATCGTCTTGTCCTAGCTGTATAACTTCGTTTTTTGTCACAAGTCACGACCGTGAAGTTCTTGACTTAGCGATTGTTTCATCTGATTGTCACTTTGCTGAAAATTTTGAATAGTTCTTAACATTGCCATCCAGTTTTCGAAATGTCGAAAGACGTCTTGACATTCATGTTTTGACAAAATGACACATTCAGGTCGAGATTCATCAAGTCATAGAGAATGAGCTGATGGAGAACATACCATACACTGGAGAGTGCCTCATTGAAGGGAGCAAAGTCTGGATTGGGGTATCTCGTGCTGAAGGTTCCAAGTGTGAAAGATGCTGGAATTTTTCGCTACGAGTTGGATCTTTCCCAGAACATCCCACCCTCTGCAAGCGGTGTTTCGACGTCGTTGCTGGCTACCCCGAACCAGCTATGGCTGCAGTCAGCTGAAACTCCTAAGGACGAAGGTAGACTGTGTATCAATTTTGAACTGTGCCATTCTTTCCACCCAGAACTTACCCTCCGTTGCTAAGATCAGAAGAAGAGATGATGGGTGGTTTCCATGTTTTTAGATGATGTAATGAACAGGCAAGTAATCATCTAATAGTAAATAAAATAAAATATGACGTGTATACCATGTGGGATTAATGAATACCAATTTAATGATATTATTTTAATACTTAATTAAACAAAAGTGAATATATATGTGTGTGTATATATATTATTTTGAAATTTTTGTTATGTATTTAATTGAAAAATTACTTACCACAACTGATTTAGGTCAATGAGTAATTAATAAATTGAATTAACTTATTAAATCATGAGGGAGAATCACAATTTAGGGTAAAACGGTAAGAAAATACAATAAAAAAAACATTTCTAAATGTGATTTTTTAAAAAAGAAAACTTTAGTTTTTTTTTTTTCCTTTCCATTCGAACTTCTAACCTCGAACCTCTCGGTTCAGAGGTTCAACTTTTTACTATCAATTATTGGTTACGTCATAGGTAATAATTGCAATACTAAATGAAATTTTATCCTTATTGCATGAACTACGAACACCTCAAACATTTTCAGGGCCTTTGAGTCTATCATTACTATCTTTCTTTCTAATAAGATTCGAATATAAACATCTCGGGCCTATATCAATAAATACTATGAAGCAAAGTATCGTTCTCGTCTCCGTTCTCCCCTCAACCTCAAATGGTGGTTGGAAGGGGTAAAAGATTGAACTTTTCCCTAATAAATTTGAGTCAATAATATCACAATAATGTAAGAAAGCTACCACTAGATGAGGTTGAGATAATGAAATATCATGTCAATAAACAACTCATAAAGATTGATGAACAGATTTCTTCAAGAACTCCCTATCATTTCATTACAAAAACTGATCTAAGAAACAAAGCCTTCTAAAAATCAATGAAATTTAGACAGATTTTTAACCCCACAAAACAAAAAAGTTTACAATTCTTCAATATTATGGGTGACTGATATATATAAATATACCAAATCCATACAATTTTTAACACTGTTATTATACTTGAACTCATAATAACCATCAATCAACCCCCCTGTAAATTCAAGCATTTCCATGGCTATCAAGAAGATGATGATACCTTCACAGCTTTGAATGCAGGGTGAAGCAACCCGAGTTCATCCTTCACGTCTAATGGATTGCTCGTATCGTTCCGAACCCGCTTTACTCTCCTGCTTGCTAGTGACTTATGTGTAAAGCCATAGATTTGTAGAATCTGATTATCCCCAAAGTTGTATGCTCTGTCCATCTGTTTCAGACATCGTTCAACAGGGTAATCTCCGAACTTCCCGCACGGTTTGCACCCGACGAAATGGGTGACGAGAGGCCACCGGTGATCGCCGAACCCCGGATGGTGATTCTCGATCATCTCCTCGTACCGATCCACCAAAATGCCCCAATATCCGTGCAAATAGTACGCATTCTCAAGGTAAACTTTTCCTCCCCATTGATCCCTCTGCGTAGCCAACAAATACACCATGGCTGACTGATCATCGGCTTCGAAAACCGGTCGGTCCTTCAGCTCTCTGGTTAAGATCTTCCCAGCTTCATCTCTAATCTTCCCCTTCGGCCCCATTGGTGCCCAAGCGTCGAGAATGTCTAGTGCCCACTGGCAATTTCTCAGAAGAAAACTTCCAGTATTCAATCCAATCCAATTCTTCTGATCATAAACCATCTCATTCCATCCGTGAAGAACAAAATTATGATCCTTATACCGTTCCCATGGAACCTCAAAAGCCATATCAGTGAACATAGCATCACTATCCATCCACCATAGGAACTCAATCTCCGGATGTGAAAGCAAAAGCTTCCTAATCAATGGAAGCTTAGCCCAGAAACCAGCCATTTCAGCATCAAGAAGCGCCATATTATAAAAAATCTCAATCCCATGGAGCCTACAGTAATCGATCTTGTTCTTAATCGATTTCAAAAGGTAATGATCACCAACAGGATTCTCACAGGGCTTCGGCGAGGAACCAGTAACTAAAAGAACTCGAGGCTTATTAGGACCAATGAAATTAGGAAAATCAGGGTTGTTCTTCAGCCATTCAGCTCTCTGTTCATCCCAATCAGAGATTTTAGGGCCAAGACTATAGGGTTTACTCGGATCGGGCTTCTCATCCTCACCTTCATCCACCAAAATCTTCGAAATATCAAATGTGGCGTAATTGTTGGACTGATCAGCCGCCTTGGCAGTGGTATCCGGCTGTGCCTCTTCCAAAACACGACGAGCCTCAATACGACGGCCACGTGAAGAGAAATGGCTACGAATCTCATTGAAGTCCTGCTCGGGAGTGCCGAACTTACCAGCACCGACAATGCCACGGAGGACAACGACGGTGAGGAAGAGGCAGAGGACAGTGACGACGCTGTGGCGGAACGCCCTCTGGATCCGACGGATGCGAATGGGGCCGAGAATACGCTCAATCATCTTCTCAGACTCCGGCGACGAGATTCGGCGGGCCTCCGAAGACAAGCAGGAATCAAAATCAATGAGAATTGGAGATTTCGATTTCGATCTGGAAATCCGAAGAAGAAAAAAACAGGATCGACAGAGAAGAGGGTTTTACGGAGTCGGTGGAAGGAGGACGATGAGAAAGATCTGGAGAGTAAAGCGATTTATATATTCACACAGATTTCTTCCGTTTTCTTTTTTGTTTTTTTTTCCTTGTCGTCATCGTCAGTACTTTCGTCGTTGATTAATTTCTCCCTTGGGACCCACTTTATTTTATTTTATTTCTTTATTTCTTTATTTTCATCATTTTTATTTTTTTATTTTAATTCCAATCTCTTTTTGAGTTATGATTTCTTCCTTTATATGAATTATTAAATTTTATATGATCCCTAAATATTAATTTATTATTTTCTTAAATAATTCATGAAAAAAATTACAAAATAACAAGAATCGTAAATTTATGAATATTTTTCAACGAAAAATTAAACTTTTAATTTAAATATATATTTTAAAAGTTATGAAACTAAATAACTAAGTTTGGTATCAAAATATTGTTATTTTAAAAAAAATCTAAAAAAAATTAAACTATTTAACAATATTTTTCTTTGTTATTTAATAAATCTAAATTGATTTTAAAATTGAACTTTATTCAATAATGGAATAAACATCAAAATTTACAGCTAATGAAATGTGGTGGTGAAATGGTAAATAAAATCAAAATAATTTAAGATTTGTATTTAATATTTACAAAAGGCTAAAAGAATAATTTAAAAAACATGGCATATGGCTAAGGGGCCCACATGATGTTATTTTATATTATGCTGCATTTATTAATTTAATATTTTAACGTGGCAAATGACCTAAGTGAGGCCAGCTCTAAGTTTGTGGGGTCCCACTAAAGTCAAAATCTTTGGCAATTTTTTTATTTTTTTAATTTGAATATAATTTTAAAACTTACTTGAAAATCCATTATCTGTTAATGCTAACAATAGAAATTAAATTAAATTAAATTGGTTGAGTGAGAATGTGTGGGTTAGTTAGATTGGGTCGTTGGTTGTTCGATTTTTAATTATTTTAAATGTTACCTTATCGACTAGAATTTCATAAAAATCAAATATTAAATATTTTTTAATCATAATTATAAATATTCTTAATTTTTGTAATAATTTTAAGATGAACGGGTAATTTAATTAATTAGATGACAAATAAAAAAATTACAATTATTATGTAATAAATTTAAATAATATTAATTTAATGACATGCTAAGAAATAATGGACACGTAAACGTGGGCTTAGGGGTTTGGTTTGGTGAGAGAACGTGTAATAAAAGTCTATGGAGGAAGCTTCGTCGGACGTGAGGAATCTAAATAATAATAATAATAATAATAATAACAAAAATTGGGCAAATATTTCATATATAGAAATAATTATTAATTCACAATGTTATAATTTCTTAATGGTATAAGCATTTGATAATAATTTTAATTTCCTTGTTTCCATTTTAGAAAATATTTTGTTTATTTATACTTTTAATTGTTGAATTTAGTCGAAAATTATAAACAAAACATAAACTTTTTAATATAAAATTATAGCTACATATATATATATATATATTGTGATAAAAGATTAAAAAAAAAAGACTACATTTAAAATAAATCAAATGTAATAAAATAGTGATTGTAAAAATTGATAAAAAAAACAAAAGATTAAAAGAACTATTGTTCCTTTGATTTTAACCAAATAAACATTTAGTTTTTTTAACTTAATTTTGAAATAATTTAATTTATGTAATTTCAATTGATGAATGAATTTCATTAAATCTTAATAACAAATTTCATCATAAAAACTATATTATTGCAAAAAGAGATAAAGTAAAAAAAAATCCAAAATTAAATTTGGGAATACCAAGAAAAATAATAATAAAAAATAATTATTAAATACAATTTTATTTATTTCTCAAAAAGGAAAAAAAAATTAAAAACGGAAACATGGAAACATATAGGACGTGTCCATATTTGAACAAATTAGATGCAAATGGGAAGGTTGACGTTTTAGTCCTTCCTTAAAATGTAAGGACAGGGAATCTCCATTCAAATATAATTCCATATTCTTCATTTTATATATCTTTTTAAAGAAATTTCCATTTTCTAATATATTTGTATTAAAAAAATATAAAATTCAAAACTTTCAATTTTAAAATTTGAATTTTACTCATAATCGATCAAGGAACAAGTTGAAGAGTTTGAAATGCATTTAAAATTCAACAAATTTAACCTATAATCCGAAAGTCCTGGCGTTCTGGTTTTTCTGTATTCATGCATATGAATCGGATTTCTGGTTCATGCCTGAATCACAAAATTGAATCCAAACAAGAAAACAAAAAATCATTCGAACACATTATTCAGATACAGATTATTAGACGAACATATAAAAATACATTACAAAACTCGAAGTGTGATCTGGATCACTCTCAAGAAAGAAACAGAAACAAAAATACATCATGATTTTAGAGATCCAAAACACAGATCGAAGTTTCATACCTACGTTTTGATAAACAAATCACAAATCATTTCCCCTAATCTTACAAACCTTCGCTGTTCTAACAGCTTCTTGGTTTCGGTTTCATAAAGAAAAAAGAAAAAAAAAATCTACAACATCCTAAACAATGTGATAATTGATGAACAAATCGTTTAAAAAATGGCAAGCAAAATCCTCAATCAAAGATCAATAAAGACATAAGTAACAGCACAGAGATACGCAGTCCAAGCCAAACAAGGCTTAATCAGATCCTTAGCGAAGGGATTCACTCGCTTGAAGGTCCGATAACAAGCATACAGAGTAACTAAATCCAAAACGCAGAACAGAAACGCAAGCAGAAGAGCGCGAATCACGAGCACCAGAGGATTCCAAACGACGCTGAGTGAGAGATGCGCGATGTAGAGCGGAAGAGCGTTGGATCCGCAATGGAAGCCACCGTCGGCCCAAACGAGCCAGGCGGCGAGGCCGATTAGGAAAGAGGAGCTGATCGACGAGAGATGGAGGAGCCAGAGTGGCGCCACCCAAATCGGACGGTTGCGGTTGGGGAAATGGCGGGAGGAGCGGCCGAAGAGGAAGATGACGGCGATGGTAAGGGTGAGAGGAATGGCGACGGAGACGGCGAGGGATCGGAGCGCTCTTTTGGCCTTGGTGTATTTGGATTCTGGTCTGGATTTGAACGGCGGAGAGGAAGACATTGTTGAATCGAGAATTTGTGAGAGGATTGGAAAATTAGGGCGAAAGGGAAATAAATTTGGAGGCAATTAAAGGAGGATTGAACGTTACAGAGGGAATTCAGGTGTTCTTTTTCCGAAGAGCCTTCCGTTGTTGCATGGCGCAATTTCTCCTTTGAAGGATTCATATATAGGCTACAATTTTGTCCTCTATTTTTATAACTTTTATTTTTTTAATTATAAATTGAAAAATTCCACGTTTTAAAATTTTTAATTATTTATTATATATATATATTTTAAGCTAATTATATAAATTAAATGTTGTATATTAATTTATATCAAATAAATTTATTTATTCTTTTAAATTTTTAATACAATCTTAAACCTATATTATAATTTCAAAATAAATTTGTTAATTTTTTAAAATTTTGAATTAAAAAAAAAAAAAAAAAAGCTTTAGGGTTTCTGTTTTAATCTTCAGGTTTCTTCATTACGCCTCTTCTTCCTCTCGGATAGCTCGCTTTCCTCTTTGCGCTGCGGTTTGTTCTCTGTTAAGACTTTTTTTTTTTTGCTCATTTTAATTCTTCAGTTTGAATCGCTATTCGCTCCAATTGTTTGATTCATAAATGTAGGGTTTTCTCATTTTTGGTGGTCTCAAATGTATGTGTTGTTTATGAAACACTGATCAGTTCTATTGAAGCAGGTTTTCTATTTCTAAAGTTAGTTGATTCACTTATCAAGATGCAGAACGAAGAGGGAAAAATCACAGAGCTTTATATTCCCAGAAAATGGTTCGTAATATTATAGCCTAGCTTTTGATGCTTTTGTTGCTAATTTTCATGTGAATTGAGCTTTGATTATGACTTATTGTGTCTTCGATTCAGCTCCGCCACGAATCGGCTGATTACTTCCAAGGATCATGCTTCGGTTCAGATCAACATTGGGCATTTGGATGACAATGGCATCTACACCGGCCAGTTCTCCACTTTTGCTCTCTGTGGTTTCATTCGGGCGCAGGTGATTGTTATTTATCTATCTGTCTCTGTTGTTGGATTTGTAGTGATTGGATGTGGTTTAATCTGTTATTATATAAGAGTATTGACTTGGAATAGGACTTGTCTTGGTGATGCGATCAAAAATCTAATTCTATTCATGCCGATTTGGCTCGTGTTCTGCATTGTTCTGCATTTTTGTGTCGAAGTATTGTTTAAGATGAGTTGAACTTGCTTATGATTTCATCCGTCGGTAATAGATTTTAGTTCGCCAGGAAAAGGAGGCGCTATTGAGCATAACTTGTTCGATATTCTTATCGCCTATTCAATTGTGATGGCTTCTATTTTGTGAATGGCGGTAGTTAATTGAAACCAATCGTTGATTAAAAATGAATGCTAAAGGTTTATAGTTTGACTACATTATAGCCCTAGAGAAGAAATCTTGAGCTTAGCTAACCTAAAATCCATAGACAATGAAAAGCATTGGACGAAGGAAACGAAAAGGAGAAGAAATGAAAGAATTCTGACAATCTTCGTTTCTAAAGGCCTTCTCTGCTGTCTGCATTTGTACTATAACTTTTTTTTGAATGGCAAGAGAAGCCATTGGAGAGTAAACAGTCTGAAAGTATACAAATATTTCCTTTTACATCTTGTTATAGTTGTGTCCTCACGCATTGGAATCTGGGCTGATGAGAATTTAAGGATTTTTTCGATGTATTTTAATCTTCAACTTTCATTGGGCATGGTTGGAGGCTTGGGTTTGGATTTGTACTAGACCAATCGAATATTCAATTCGTATTAATAGCTAACCTAGGGGTAAAGTTAAAGTTTTGAGATATCTTTGGCGAGGTGAACCTTTGTCCCCTCTCCTTTTCAGGCTTGTTGTGGATGTTTTTAGTAGGATGGTCGTTAAACGTATTGAGGAAAGAATTCTAGAGGGTTTTGAGGTTGGAGAGGACAAAGCTTCTTGATCTCACCTTCTCTAAAGTTGGTTGAATGACTCTCGTTAGCTCTATGCTTTACTGGAATCCCTATTTATTTTCCCCCCTTTTTCAAGTTCCTTACTATGTGAGCAAGTCTATTGAGAAGTTGATGCATGATTTCTTTTGGGAAGGGGTTTTTGAGGGGGAAGGAGCACACTTTGCGAGATGGGTGACGGTTGAAAAACTGTTAACTCTTGGTGGGTTAGATCTTGAGAATCTCAGGGTTCGTAACAGAACCTCATTTGCAAAATTGCTCTAGCGGTTCCCTCTCGAGTCAGATTCCTAATAGTATAGGATTATTATAAGTATGATCCTAATCTCTTTGAGTGATGGTCGGGTGGGGTCAGAGGCTCTCCCGTAGAAAGAAATAGCCTTGGAGTTCCCTTCTTTTTTCTAAGTTAGTTCATCCTGTGGTGGGTAATGGGAAGCAAAGGCATTTCTGGTAAGATAAGTGGGTGAGGGATCTTCCCCTTTGCTTGTTGTTTCCTTGTATATATCAATTATCTTCCACGAGAAATCATCATGTGGCTGTTGTCTTTTTATTTTATGGGAGCACTCTCCTTTTTTCATTTGGGTTTTGTCATGCCTTCTTTGTTGAAGGAGGTGGAAGACATGAATCATTTGTTGTGGGGGCCTTTGGGGCGAGAGACTTGAAGCCTCTTTCTCTAAAGGGATTCCTTTTGTTGGCTTATTTTTTTATTATACCATCGTATAGGTGAGTTCTCTATGCTGATATTGATATACTTATGGTGCTTTACAGGGAGATGCTGACAGTGCACTGGATCGGCTCTGGCACAAGAAGAAAGTCGAAGTTCATCAACAATAGATGATTGTGCTTGGTCTGGTTCGTCTCTACTTCAACGTTTTCAAGGATAGAGATACACTAAACAATTTTGAACCTATTTTATTCGAGTAGTTTCTTTTGACAATTTAAACTCGTTAGTTTCTTTCAATGCAAACTCGACTACACCCGAGTCAGTACAAGCTTTGGTGGGTGAAAAGAGGGACAAAACTAAGGTGAATGAGATATGTTGAATTTCATTATCCACTGAAAGGAATTACCAGAGTGAGCTTCTATATGGCCTTAAGTTTTGTTGATATGATATGGATGCCTTTAAGCTTCCGATAGGTTGTCCTTGGCAATGTAGTTAATAATGAGAAAAGAAAATGAGAAGTAGTTACACATTTTCCATGGTAGCTCACTTGTTTTTCATGTCTGTTTAGGTTAATGGCCTTGAATTTAATCAAGTCTTTAGAAAGAAAGAGACCGACTGCATCTAAGAGTTCTTATTGTGTCTAGTTTTTTCATAATGCCATATGGTTTTTACTTTGTTGAGCGGTCGTAGACCTGGAAGAACCAGAAGTGGTAGTTGGTGTAATACCACAACAGATGTGCTCTAGCCTGAGAACTCGAGCAAGAAGCATTCTCGCCCTCTCGATAAGGGGTTTAGTGGGATGAGTTGCCTTGTTTTTCGAAAGAGATAGTTACACATTTTCAATGGGGGCGAATCTCAATTGAGATCGAAAGAGGTCTCCTTTTTTTATTCTTAGGAATGTACAGATTCACGCTCTAAATTTGAATTGCAAAATGGAAATGCTAGAGAGGCAACTCGACCGGAAAGTCATTGTCATTGTCATAAACATAGAAAGAAAAAAAGGGAGAAAGGGACAAAGAGATCTCTTTCTTTTATGTTCATGATTTGATGAAGGCCTCAAGCTTGTTTTGTTCCATTCTTAGAAGTCCATTATCTTCATAGTTCATAGTTCGTATTAAACTAATGGTTCTTTCAGTGGCTGAAAAGCCAATCCATTTCAAGTTTGCCTCCTCCTCCCTTCAAAATTCAGATGTCCTTTGTAGGGGCCATATGGAAATATTTGACATTTTTCTTCTAATTTCTTTTTATAATATAGTTTTTATGATGTATTAATTGAATTATAAGCTAATAACCTTGTAACACTTAAGGTCGTTCCTAACTTATTAGGACAAAGCTCGTTCAATCATGCGAAATAATATTATGCAGTTCAATCATGCGAAATAATATTATTCTTTTATACAAATGTTTTTTTTTACTTTTGGCATATGGAGATAAAATTAATATAAAAATTGCTTACTTAAAAGAATTTAGAATCAATTTTGAAATGTTTTAAAGAGAAAATTATTAATAGGCAAATATGAGGTTTTAAAATGAGAATAAAAGGCTAAATATGTAATTTCACGGGCAGTGTTCCTGTCATTTTCCAATTGGGATTCTAGCCCTTTAAACATTTCAATTTCATCTTTATTGTTTCACTAGATGTTAAATTTCATTAATGAATTTAACATTACAGTATATTTTAACTAAAAATATATATTAAAATATAAATTTATTAATTAATGGAATTACTTTATCCTCTAAAAGTTTTGATATGCCCATTCAAAAAATAAAAAAAATAAAAAAAATTTGTGACCACCATATGGCCACCTGAATTAATTAAAAATATAAATCATAATTTATCATTAAAATCTTAAATTTTTATAAACGAATCCATTTAAATTTTCTAAAAACTTTTTTTGTTTGAAAATGGTTAATATATAATTCTCGTATATATATTTTAATGAACAATTAACAATATATTAAAGAAAATAATAGAAATCATGGATAGAAGTTTCAAATTTTTGTAGTGTTTTTAAAAGTTCACATGTATTTTTAAAATATGATATTAATGGCTACGTTTGTATACTCATGGATCCTAATGATTACGACTATATATTAATTGTAAATTATTTTTTATTAAAATTTTTTAAAGATATTATTAAGTAATATGTGAAGTTTAGAAATATTTTTATTAATTTAAGTAGTTTTTTATTAAATAATAGAATTTAAAGATATATTAGAAAGAAAAAAAAAGCACATTTAAGTTGAAAAAAAATCAGTTAGGATGTTGGATAATTAATTAGTAAGATATTAAACAAAAAGGCAGAACGTTAAATCAGCAAAAGGCTGTAAAAATAATAAATAAATAAAAAATTCTCCAAATTTAGCAGAGGTTGTTCCTGGCCATCCAATGGCTTCGCCTTTAACGTACCACTCAGATACAGATTCTCCTCCATTCCCATTTCTGTCTTCGCTTTCACTCATTGCTTCTCTCTCTCAACACACTTTCCTTCTTTTTCTTCCTCTCTCCGCATGTGTTCTTCCCTCTCTGCTTCTCTCTTCACTTCTTCCTCTGCCTTTCGCTTCTGTTCTTGATCGCCGTTCGCTTCAATTCTCTGCTCTCAGGTGCGTCTCTGCCTTTCTTTTTCTCGTTTTTCAATTTCCAACTGCTTCGTAATCACTTCTCCATCGTTAATACCATTACCGGCAGCTTGTTTGTTTGTTTGTTTGTTGTATTATGTATTTGCAAGTGCCGTTTTGAATTGCCGAGTTTAATTGATTGTAGCGTGTGTTGTTGGTGTTTGTGGCGGCTGTGCGGCTTCTTCTATTAGGTTTTTTGGTTCTTCTCTGGATCGGTGTTTGGTTGGTTGGTTGATTGATTGTCTGCTCGGTTTGAAGTTTTTTGGTTTTGTTAATTCCAGGATTTATTTCTCCTCTCTGATGATTATTCGTTTAGCTGGCGGTTAATTTCTGTGAGCTTGATTAGTTTATCTTTCTCTTTAATTTTCATTTGAAGTGCAATTCGTTTTTCTGTAGCTGCCGTTGAAGTTAAGAAATTAATTGTTCTCGTGGCTATATGATACTGGAATGCTATTTCGTGTTTCTTTGTCATGTTCTTGTACTTTTTTTGGAACTGTGTGATTATTTCACTGTTTATTTTTTCTTTGCATGGCTAAATTTAGTTTTTCGAAAGGAAAGGAAAAATAACAGAAGTGTTGGAGGAGTTCATATGGGCTAATCAAATTTGATTGAGGCCGAAAGGAAATAGGAGTATGGATTTTCTATCAGATTAATACCCATAGTGTTGTTCTACTAAGATTATGTGTTGGAGGATTGATATTATACATCCTAGGTTTAAAATAATCTTCACAGTTTAAAACTCGTAGTTTCAAGTTTCTTTGGATTTATTCGGTGGCACAGAAAAGGAAATCCAGTGTGACCTTTCAAATCTGACTAAAATTGTAAATGTTGCATAGTAACTGAACTTTGCCAATTTTATTATTAAAGAGCTTTAAATATGAAATGTATTTGTTTTAACAGTGTTATAGTATGCTTCAAGAAGCTTCAACAAAACCCGAGGGAGAACTTGAAGTTAGCTTTGGTTATAAATGCAATGGTAACATAGATGGAATTCATGAGGTTTCCGACAAGCTCGAGATCCAGCCTGGACTTCGAAGGATCAGCAGTTTCTCTTGCTTATCTGGGGCTGCTTTGAGTGCAAATGCAACCTTAGCTAACACAAATATATGCAATGGGTTGATAGGAGTAGAAATACTTCCGACCTGGGATTCTCCTAACTCCTTCCGTAAGGTGCCCTCATCACCTACTCTTTCAAGGTTGGATATATTGTCAACGTCTCTGCAGAGTAGTCTGTCAAACTTAAGTTGCAGTCCATCTACCCCAACATCTGAATATGATTCATGCTTGTTAAAATCCACGAGTGCTCCTTCCGGAAGTGAAGGTTTTCTTAATGTTAAGGAATTGCAAGTAGCAGGTGGAGCTGCTGGTGAGGACAGGGTCCAAGCTGTTTGTTCCGAAGAAAATGGATGGCTGTTTTGTGCAATTTTTGATGGTTTTAATGGAAGAGATGCAGCTGATTTTCTTGCTGGGACATTGTATGAAACCATCGTATTTTATTTTAGCCTACTAGATTGGGGAGCTAAGAGTGAAACCTCGGATATTTTGGACATGGATAATTCACATCTTGATGATAGTAGCATTACTCAGGGAAGTTTTTCTTCTTTGAGAAACAACAGTAAAAGTGCTTCAGATATCAACAATATGTTTGAGAAACGTTCACATGCCAAAGCAGGAATGGCAAACTATCCTCTAAGGCATGGGGTGCTAGATAGCCTCCAGCGTGCTCTTAGTCAAACAGAGAATGATTTTCTGCACATGGTCGAACAGGAAATGGAGGATCGTCCTGATTTAGTTTCTGTTGGATCTTGTGTTTTAGTTGTTCTTCTTCATGGAAAGGATTTATATACGTTAAATTTGGGTGATAGTAGAGCAGTACTAGCTACTCTTGATGAAGGTGCAATGAGAGGGAATAGGGGACTGAAAGCTGTCCAGCTCACTGAGAGTCACACTGTGGATAATGCACTTGAAAGAGCGCGGTTACAGTATGATCATCCTGATGATCCCACAATCATTGCTGGTGGGAAAGTCAAAGGAAAACTGAAGGTGACTCGTGCTTTTGGAGTTGGCTACTTGAAGACGGTATGCGACAGTTATACATTGCGTGCCTGTCAGTATGGCCAAAATCTCATATAACACGAAATCATTTCTTTGCTTGTGCAGTGTATAGAAACTTATTAATAGATAAAATAGCGGCACTGTCTTAATATGCTAGTAATAATGCAGGTTGCTTCTGTCAGAAAAAAATAACAATAATAATAAAAGAAGCATGCAGGCTGCTAAACGAAATAGAGTTTTGGTGACTTTTTTTGGCCGGTTTTTATAAGAAAACATTCTCTGTCAAAGTACTCGTGCACCTATAATACCTGTTTTGATATTTTACCATAGCTATGCCTTAACCATGCATATTCTTTATACGAAACCACCACCCCAACCGCTACTTGTAAGGATTCTGTCTGTTTTTCTCCTGTCACTTTGGAGTTCATCTGACATTGATAATCCATATCAGCTCTGGACAGAAAAATCAATATGCATGATCACTTTATTATATATAGGACATGAATTTTCAGGACGAAGTTGATGTGGTATCAATGCTAAAAATGGTATTCATTTCTGAGTGAACCAGGTATACCACCTAGTCTGCATTGCTGGAAATGATTTTAGTCCATCTTAACTTGATTATTATACATTTATTTCTCTGCAGAAAAAGTTTAATGATGCTTTGATGGGTATTCTTCGAGTTCGTAACCTAATAAGCCCTCCCTATATTTCCACTCAACCGGCATTGTCTGTCCATAGGATATCAAAATCAGATTGCTTTGTAATAGTTGGCAGTGATGGTTTATTTGACTTTTTTGGCAATAACGAGGCAGTGAACCTTGTCCATTCATATATCTTGAGCAACCCAACTGGTGATCCTGCAAAATATTTACTGGAGCAGCTCTTATTGAAAGCTGCTGATTGCGCAGGTGAGCTCCAAAGATAGTTTTGTGTGAATGTTTGAATCGTTTCCCAATTTACATTTATGGAAGTAAAAGTTGACTATTTGTTGACTTATCTTTGGCATGATATTATCATAAATGCACGGCTAAAAAAATAGGACGTCTTTAAAGCTTACATTTCTTGTCATATGATGTTGATAGCTAAGTTAACTATTCAGTTTGTTTTATTGTTAATTTTCTGTGATAAAAGTTGCTTATATGTCTAAAGTTAAGCCTTCCCTTCAACAAATGGTGAACTCTCAATTCCTCGTGAGAGGATATAATATTAAAAACTTTTGACACTATTGGGAAAGAAAAGGAAGAAGAAATAGGGACTGTTGTTGCTATCATTTAATTCTCGACTAAAGCTAATGCTGTGGGAACAAGTTGAGGTTGGAGTACCCTTGCTGCTTTTAGATAGTATCCTCTTAGCTGTTCTCCCCTAGGATATTTTTTGGAGAGCTGTCCTTTTAATATTATAAATTCTTGTCGTTATTGAAGGATACTGACATTGAGTACAAGTTCAGCGAGGTCACTGCCCTTCATATCTGCCTTTGGCCGGCTGGAGAAATTATAGCAGTATTATAACGCTTATTTGTACCATGACTTTTTTATAGGCTTTGATACGTACGAAGTCTTTAGTACAATTTTGCCTCAGCTTGAACTTTGTACACAAGTCAGACCTAACCTCGAAAAACACCAGTTCTTAAAAAGAGCTGAGTTCTTTATTATCATCACATCATTTACCCCATAAGAAAACTATGAAATACTGGGCGTCTTAGAAATATTGCTCAGAAGTAAACTAATCTTGTGCTGGTAACTTAAAATTTCGGTTCTGTTTGCATCAACCGGTGCTGATGGTGTAAGAATTTTTGTTTTATAGGTTTTAGCAAGGAAGAATTAATTACCATTCCAGCCGGAAGACGAAGGAAATATCATGATGATGTAACTGTTATTGTAATCATCCTTGGAACAAATCAGCGCACCACAAGGGCATCTACTAGCATGTAAGCTTAAATTTGGCCGTTTTCACCTTACTTTAGCTCATTTTGTTCCATAGTTATATTCTGTAGTGGTAGTTCTCATACCTTATATATCTGAGTGAGAGATAATGGATTTTGATAGGGTTCTATATTTCTTGACATTATTTAGCTCAAAATCTGATCAAAGAATCTCTTGTTCTCAAATCTGGTTCTTGAACCTTTACAATAAAATACCTTTTAATTATAGTGAAGGTTCCTTTGTTTTTAGATATAGTTTGCTCAAAGATTGTAGAACAATCAAAAAGTTTGGATGTAACCACAAAGAATTGTCCTAGTGGTGGGTCTGGACCGATATAACTGGAAATACTATTCATAAATATAACTGTTCCTTCTCATTGTAGTCAATCTCTCAGATAATGTCATACTACCTTTTATCAGTTAATATGCTTAATTTAAGATGCAACTAGCAAAACGAAGCTTCGTGGTTAAGGTACATATATTACAAGTTTATCTCCCATTCCCATACTTCTTAAACTTAGAAAAAAAAAAAAATACAACTCATGAATTTCACCATCTTTTAGGGTCTGTTAGATTCTGCATCTTATTTTGATAAAATTCACCAAGTTTTTGATCCCACAAAGTCACTTGCCGCTAAGAACATTTCCAGGTTCTGGCATTGACCTTTATTTGCACACGTGACTTCACGAGTGATTGTGATGGTTCATATATCCATCCTACCCTGTAAAGTTTGCCTGCAAATATCATTACATTCTCCCACGGAGAATGACAATTATCTTTCTTCACCAGTGATGGCTCCTAAATTAAGTTTACACGCAAACTGATTGGTCCAAGACGCACTGAAGACTAGGAAAAAAATGTCCTTAGAATGCGAATAGTATCGTTTTCTTCTGAATTGTTTGGGTCCTAGATAATTGAACAACTCTGGTAATTACGTACTATTTTGATTTGTTCTGATAATATGAGCTTGTTACCATTTTCTTGTTTGACCCTTTGCTGAATTTGCCTTAGATATGCTAATAACAGACAGGGATTTGGATTTGAGTGGGGGCATGTTAGAGTAAGAACCAAAAATGCTTAATGCTGTCCACATTTTCGAAGTATGGATTTACAAAGTTCACATGTTGTATGAATGCATTTGTTCTAAATAGAAGAAATATCTCAGGCTGAATAATGTTAAACCAATGAACTATGGTGATGAACTTGAAATTGGATAATTTTATAGATTACTCCTAGTCAGAGTCATTAGAAAGCTTCTGCAAAAAGTTTTCATTTGACAGAGAACACAATAACCCTAAAGTACTTTTCACCCAAAAAATTAGAAGCACCCAACCCTTCAAAACTTTGCTACTTGCTAACCTTCCTGTCATTTTGGACCTCACTCATGTACATCTATCTATACTCATGCTCCGCTGTTTTACTAAAAATTAGCACTTCAAATCATCATCTCTTGCCTTTGATTTGAGATTGGCTGGGTTGTAGATCACATAATGATGCATCCATGGGCATTTTCTTCACTGAAATAATCCAGGTAGGTCTGTGGCTTAGCTTGATCCTCATAGTTTCCAGTTTGATCATACGAATGTGAAAATGGAATCGGTGGGACATGGTAAAGCAATTCAGGACCTTTAACTAAATGCGGCGCATAGTAATTTAACCCCAAATTAGGTGGAGGAAAATAATAACCCTTAGGACCCGTGTATATTTGTTGGGCCAGTGAGCTACCATTTCTTAGGCCCACATCTGGATCCACATTGAGTGTTCCATGTCCATTCTGGGGGTTTGAACCTGATTTATCACCATTGTTAATACCTGGATGCCCCTTCTTCTTCTTCTTTTCACCACTCTGCCCTACACCGCTTTTGTCTGGAGAATAACCCTCATGTCCAGTAGCATTGCCCTTGTAGTTGGCCACCGGCGGCGACTCCCCGGCCGGAAGCTTTTTGGTAGAGCTTCCAATATTCTTTGACTTTTCAATCTGTTCTACACGGTTATTCTTGTCAGGGCTGACCCTAAACTCAACCTTCTTTGCTGAAGCTTTGTTTGTACTCGGACTTCTTCCATTTTCTTGGCCATTCCCTTTGTCAGTCGCCAACATCTTGATGAACTGTTTCTCCTTTTCTGCTGGCTTTTCTGGCCAAATTTCCGCTTGTTTACCTGCTCTTGCGAGCCTCTTGGTCAGAGTCTCAAGACTAACATTTCCGGTGACCGTAACTTTCTGCTGTTCTGAATCAATGACGGTCGTATAAACACCTACAAGATTAAGAAAGGCTATCACTTCCAAATATTTGGACCAGTGGCCAATTGTAGAAGTACCCAAATACCCCTACGTTTGGCTAGGAAGAAAACTAACATAGAAAAAAAAATGCAACTTTCTTCATCTATTCCAGCTGATGGTAGTGGTTTGAGATCATGACTGTCAGTTGATAATTTTCTCACACATTTGAAACCAAAAACAGTAAAAGTGTACAATAAGGAATGGTACCGTCAATGCTCTGTAGAACTTTCTTAACCTTCCTCTTGCATCCTTCACAGTGAATAGAAACTTTCAAGATCCAAACCTGTTAACAAAAGAAGGGGATGAGCTAGGATACCCCAGGAGAAGAAAAAGAAGAAGAAAAGAAAGTTAAAAACTTGCTAATGGAAAGGCATGTTACCTGTGCTCTAAGTGGTTGTGGTGCTGCTTCAGCACATACCACAGCCATTGGAGGAAAATTCCCAGTTCAGAAAGAGATGAGTGACCAAAAATCTTCTGGTTCAGAGAGAGAGAGATTGAAGTGAAGTGAAGCTATAGAGTCGAGGAGCCAGTTTTCCATGGCATTGTTATATACATAGTATTGAAGAAGGGAGTTCAAAAGAGCACTGGTCTATCAAGAAAATGACAAAAGAGTAGCAGCTTTCCTAGCTTTCTCCCCGTAATTATAGTGGAATTTAAAAGCAGGCTGCCAGGTTTCACTCTCTCCCAACAAATGTCCTGGAAACTCTAAACCTCTCAAACAATTTAAAATCTTCATCATGCATTAAATGGTCTTTTTTATTAGCTGAACTACTCCCTCTTTAATCTCGATTGACCCATTATTTACCTTCTTCTATATCACATTACATTATTTACTCTTCCTTTTTCTTTCCACCAAATGTATCATACTATTATCTCCTCCCAGTTCATTCACAGCGGCTGCCTTTTCAATCTTGCTGTAACCCTTCCTCTTGTCTTTGGCATTAATGAAGAATGGTTCATAGGAATTAAGAAAACCAAGATTGTCCAGTGAGGGTTTTCCTTATCTGGAAATTGAAAATCTTTGCCACAGCCATCTAAGACTTCTTTTATTAGGTTTTGATAGCCAGTTTGGTTTTGAAATTAGGTCTCTTAGCCTTTATAGTCGTCCACATCCTAGAAGCATTTTTTAAATCTTTCGAAACTAGGAAAAGCAGGTATTATCCTATCCAAAAAACCCATGTTCGGTTTTTGAAATTGATAAAGATTTCAAAAGCAAATCCTAGCAAAGATATTCACAACAGTCAAACTGAAATTCAAAGCTACAGGAAGTTAAGATCAAAATTGTTATGTTGTAATAATTGTCACATTCTTGAACTTTTCAAGAATAAAGCCTCCAAAAAGTAGTAACAAAGAAATAACTAATACATAAAGACAGAAAATTATTAGACGGTCATCACTATGTAGCTACCAGTCCTACCCATCTTCTCTCTTATTATGCAGACAGTGTGACCTGGTTTAAACCATTATTTCACTGTCTAAACAAAAAAAAGGCCATCCCCTTTAGGTAGACGTGTGGCCATGATCCTTGAATAAAGGCATGTAGTTAAGATGACAACTTCAACCACCACCAGACTGCCACAGTAAGTAAATTTTAGTCGCAAAATTGCAAATAATGGATGAGGGAAAGTAAAGAGAAGAGAGAGCACTCCCATTTTCCCACGCCATGTGAGATACCCACGCAACATAATTTTGATTGACAGAGAGAAAGGAAAGGTAAAGGGACAACACAATTAACAATGTAGATGAAAAGGAAAAGAGCCTTGGCTTTTCTGTGTGTTGTAGCATTTCCAAGTCTTGTTGATATTAAAATGGTAGGTGGTCTTATATATGCACCATATTTACTTCTCCTTTTTCTCTCACTAAATCTGTACTTCCTCACTTTGTCAGCAAAACTCCTCTCATTTCCCTTCCTTTTTCTGTATTTCTCAGCGCACAACTTCCTTCTGTTGGATATTTGTATATACTTAGTTTTACAGAGCAAATATAGTATACGTTTTTGAAGTGTTCTTTTAATTATGGGGCACCACATGGATCTCAATCAGATTTGGTTTTTGTTAGTTCAACAACGTGGAAAAGGTGCGTATATTCAAATTTTTGACCTCTTTATTGAGAATATATATCTTAATTGTTGAGTTATGATCGAGTTGATACTTGTTGATTGAGTTGGTAGAATTTTGAGTTTGATAGCCTAAATTAAATTTGTAGTCTATTTTTTAGCGATGTAGTTGGATGTAGTTGGTTTCAAAAGTATTTTTATGTATAGCTTGTATTTGGTAACTTTGGACAAGCAAACCCCATACACCTTATTTAGGTTTTGGTCAAATACTCTTTTAACAATTCTCTGGATCCAAATATTGATCAGAATATTCTTGGTTTCTCATATTTTAATATATACTATCTAACTAGTTAAGATATATAATGCCGACTAAAAAGTCAAAAAGTTTGAATTTCCTTACCTCGAGATGTTGTCAATCCTAATTGTCCATCTATTACCTTTAAAGTTAAAGGTTGGATCTCCCCCTAAATTTGTTGAACTAAAAAAATTCATAACAATGTTTTACCCTTCACATTTTATTTATTTATTATTAAGAATTATCCCCATTCAAATCTAACAACCCCAGTGGTAAAAAGAATTGAAAATTCAAACCTTGGGAACAGAAAAAGAGAAAGATAAAAGACGATCTTTTTTTAAAAAAACATTAAAATTGTTTGTCAGCTGTGGCAATAACTACATCATTTACTGGCCACGTATGAATAATTCATAAAAAGAGTGATGAGATGTTCTTATGAACCAAGAAAGGAAAATAAATAGGAGCCTTTGAGTAGTCAAATTTGCTAGTTGAGAAGAAACTTGAAATGATATTTTGATGATGAGAAAAATTAACTGATACCACCAACCCAGCTTCCCAAAAATTAAATACATATATCCTTGAAGAATGAACTTATTAATGTTGATGTGCGTGTAAAAAATTACACTTACAAATTCAATGCTTCCTTAAATGCCGGGAAAATCTTATCAAGTTTAGATAGAGAGACACAGAGAAAGAGTTAATAGAGATTCTTATAAAACATCAAAGCTTGAAATTTATGCAAAACAGTAAAATGTGGAAATCCATCGCCACATTACGAACACAATGGAGATTCTCTTAACTTCCAGCTTCATTTCCCTTACCCTCTGTTAAGCCATGTCATCCATCCTTCCTACCCTCGTCTTCATCTTCGTCTTCCTTGTCGCTGCTTTCCACCACAGGATGTTGATGTCGAGTCTCGTTATTGTCCTTAGAATCATCCTGAAGCTGCCAGGATTCATAATTTTCTTCAATGGCAGTTAAAATATACGGTGGGACGAGGCGGGTTAGTGGTATTTTGTTGAGTATGAAAGTCATTAGAATTAGAACTTACACCCAAGTTCCTCAGGCTAGTTGTCACATCTTCTTGTTGCTGCTGAAGGGTTGTCCTTAGTTCTTGGAATTCCTGCTTTCATGCCACAAATTTATTACCCTTGGCACATTCAATCTGAGTGAAGCATTTGGCTTACCGTGCGAAGTTGATCCACCTCAACGTTGAGCGATTTCTTGAGTTCAGAGAGTTCCTGTATGAAGATTGAATGTCTATGTCAAGTGCTACTGGAAAAACAGATACTAAAGCAGAAAAGAACAGGAATATGCATGACCAACAAAAGGGTCATTAATATCCTATGTTTCTTTTTTCCCTTCTAAACCAAGGTATTGAGGCTGGAAACATTAGCAGACTCGAAACCCTTTTCGAACTACCAAGAATCAGTTAACTGATGTTGCAACAGCCCAAGCCCACCACCAGTAGATATTGTCCTCTTTGGAATTTCCTTTTCGGGCTTCCCTCAAGGTTTTTAAAACGTGTCTACTAGGGAGAGGTTTCCACACCCTTATAAAAAATGTTTTCTTTCTTCTCCCCAACCGATGTGGGATCTCACAATTCACCCCCCCAATCCCTTTCCTCTGGAGCCCAGCGTCCTTGCTGGCACACCGCCCCGTGTTCACCCCCTAAGGCTTAGCCTCCTCTCTGGCACATCGCCCAGTATCTATCTTTGATACCATTTGTAATGGTCTAAACCCACCGCTAGCAGATATTGTCCTCTTTGAGCTTTCTCCTTTGGGCTTTTCCCTTCAAGGTTTTTAAAATGCCTCTTTTAGGGAGATTTTTCTACACTCTTATAAAGAATTCTCCTCCCCAACTAATGTAGGATCTCACATACATCATTTCGAGCCTGCAGTAACCACCTATCTGTATAAGCCACAAGATCTAATTTAGAACACTCCATTTGGAAGACCAACTTGTTTATGGATCATCTAGACCCATCAAAGAAAACTAAAACACAGATATCTTAGAACAAGGCATTCTGACAGAGATAAGCCTACTTATAAGAAAGATATGAATACAAAGAAAATGCACTACCATTAACTTACACTGCGGTAGGTATTAACTTGTGTGTCTAGCTTTAACCTCCAATTCTGGAGATCCTGAAATGCTCAGACACAAGGAAAGTTCACAAAATCAGAGCACAAAAACAACTAAATGACCAAGAACATCCAACTTAACCAGGCTCACAGCTACGGCATTTTATATCTTAGACTCCACCTGCTTAAGAAATTGAATTCTATCAAGCAGCTCTGCTCTTGATTCGTTCAATTCCTGAGAACAAACAAGTCAAAATCTCAGAAGGCTGGAGTTAAATTCACAGATCAAGTTAACGTACTCAAGAATTATAAACACATTGTAGAAAAGAATACCATAATTTTCGACCCAATGGGGGTGAGATTCTCCTTTTTCTGTGAACAAGAAAGAAACAAAAACAACAAAGCTCATAAGCCCGAAAGCCACAATCAATCAGAAACTGAAAACGAAGGAAATGAAGGGAACTCACGGCAGGGTTGGAGGGAGTGGAAGAGTCGGCGTTCGCCATTCAAGCAGGGATCGAATCGGCTTGAAATGGAGATTCAGAATCTGATGAATTGAAAATTAGGGTTTTAAAAAGGGTGGGTTGGGTGAAATGGAGATCAAAATTCAAAATTTGAGGAAAGAGGAAGCGAAATGGAGGGAATTGAGAGGGGGAGAAAGAAGAACAATGAGAGGAGATGGGGACGAGTTTTGTGGAAGATTTGAATTTTTAACCAAATCCCAATCGGTCCCTTTCAATATGTATGTTGTGGTTATATTAATTTGAAGGTTGTCTTTTTCTTTTTTTTCTTTCCTTTTTTTTTAAAATTGATTGCCTCCTTCTGCATTTTAAATTTTTATATCGTTTTTATATATATACTTTAAATTCAATAATGGTGGGCATGTACTTCTCTTTTACTCGAGTATCACAAGTCATGCACATACATACATACATATATATATATATATAATCGGGTTAGAGATGTAGTTATGAGTGCTATAGATGGTTTAAGGAGAGGAATGGAAGTGGTTGATACGAGAGCTCCTCTAAGTGTTCTAGTCAGTAGAGCGACTCTCGACCCAATTTTCAACGTGCTTGAAGAGCCTATTGATAATTTGAGTTTGGTAGATGTTCACACAATATCTCCTATTCATAGATCTCCTGCTTTGAGACAGTGAGATACAAAATTATCTATTTTTGAAACATGAATTAAAGTAGATCTTTTAGCCCCTTATGGACATGGAGGAAAAATAGTACTATTTAGAGAGGTTGGAATGAGTAAATGACCCGACATATTTAATATGTTTGTCATGCGAATATATGCAATTTTATGTTCTTAGAAACAAAGTATTTTTCACTTTCAGCTATTCGATCAAATGAAAGTGGTATATTGGTATATGGGCTCGATATAAGTTTTTAAAGATTGGCTTCAAGTTCGTAAGCAACCATTCTATCAAAAATGATTTTAAGGAAATAAACCTTAATTAAGCAATTAGCAAGATTTTGACTCGTTGTCTTATATATGATTTCATTGATAGTTTTGAAATCTGACTCGATCTAATAGACTTTTAAGGAACGTTTTATAAAATTTTGATACTCATCCGTTAAGGTTTTTAAAACGTGTTTATAATAAAAGTAAAATGTGTGGCATATACTCTCAAATAGAAAACAATGAACAAAGAATCAAAATATATGAAAAAAAATACTTTATTCTCTCGAAGCCTTCGTTGGATTCTCCATCTGTTTCAAACCAAAAAAAAGTTGGGCAAACCAGAAAAATCAGCCACTCTCTTTGGATTTGATTTCTATATTATTCCTTTCATATCAAAATTTCCACAATATTCCCTCTTCGAAACTTTGCACAAAACCCTTTTTTTAAAAAAAATAGAACTCTTAATTAATTAGATTTTTGTGCTCGAGAAAGAAAGATGTCATAAGCTTCTTCGGTTAACGATATTGACCTTCTTTATCTTACAAAAACCAATCTTTTAATCTCGTTTACTTACTCATCATTTTTAGGTTATGCTAACCTCTTAATTGTTCGTTCGATAAGTGCTCCTTTTTCAAACTAGAATAACTCTAAACGTTAGGGAAGATTAGGGAAGACCCACTCTAAACCGACATAAAGTATATAAAAAAGAAAGATTCTTTGTGGTTTTGGAAAAGTTATATGAGTTGGGTAATGATCTCCTTTACACGGAGAAAACATATACAACTGTCGCTTTTCAAATTTCAAAAAGTTTTATGTACATTGTTGCTATCGTCATCAAAACCCTAAAATGTTGAATCATACATATTTTCTTCACGTTGTCTTAATATACCCTTAGATATTACACAAACACGAACGCAAGTGACGTCGTCCTGATTTACCATGACTTATTAGTTTAAATTTTAAGTTAATTGATGATTTAACATAGTATCAAAGTAGGTGGTTTGTCAAGTCATTGTAATTATATTTTCTCTTCAAATGATATTGATTTTCACTTATCGAACATTCTACAATTTTCACTCCCACAAGACAAAAAAAAGGTTAGAGTGTTTATATAATTAAGATAATTTTTTTGGTTGGCAACGATCAGAGATGTCCATGAGGCGGGGGCGGGGACGGGGACGGGGAAGTTTTTTTCATTCCTGTCTCCACCCTTATTTCATTCACATCTCTGCAAAATTCTTTATTTATTTTTGCAAGGATCGTGAACGAATATTTTTTCAATTTTTATATAGTTTAAAAAAATATATTCATTTTAAATAATTTTAAATGAATAATTTATATTTTAAAAATAGAAAACATTCCTAGTTCACAAGAAAATATATATATAATAATTTCCAACATAATTTCTAAAAATTCAAATCTCAATATTACTAATTAGTCCCAAAAATATTATTTAATATAAATTTTAAATTTCAAAATTCAAATTTTCGAATTTGCATTTATATATTTTCATACTTAAATTTAGTTTAATATTTTTTATTTTTTTATTCTTCATCCATTATTTTCATTATCGAACATTTCCTAGCGACATAAAAGAAAAAATGATAAGATATAGTTGAAATTTATTTTAATTGACAATTTAGGTGGTACACGTAATACTTTTCTAAAATGAACCATAATTCAATAATAAAAAAAATATATTATTCAAATTTTATAATATGTTAGAACTTTGGTATAAAATGTGAACCAACAAATAACCAACACATTATTTCAAAAAATCGCATAAAGTCTTCATTGAAGTCTACATTGATGTACATATAGTTACGTGAGGAATATATAAATATATATTATATAATATATATATATATATAACATAGAATATATTCAAAGGTTTATAATTATTTCTTAAAAAGTATAGTTTCTAAGTCACACTTCTATTCTCCTAGCTTGATGACCTAAGTCCATTATGTAAAAATACCAAAAATATAAAATAAAATAACAATCTTTAATGATATTTTTTAATTTTTTAAAAAAAAATTATAAAGTTTAAAAGTATTTTTATTAATTAACCCGCTAATTAGGCTTAAAATAGAAAAAAATAAGGAGACGATGGATATACCACATGGGCATGTCAAGGGATTTTTTAGAAAAGTCATTTTAAGAGTTTAAAGCAAAGTCATTGTGAGAAAGTTGGTCGGTTTGAGACGTAACAACTTTTTATTATTATTATTATTATTATTAAAAAAGAACTTTATAGTAAAATGTTTATTAAAAGAAATGTAAGACGTAGGTTAAATTATAAATTTGGTTTGTGCAATTTCGATATAAAATTTTAATAAATTAGAATATCATTCTGATAATTTAATAAAATGTGTCGAGTACGTGACAATTAACTATCAATATGTCAACGAGTTGACTTTTTGTATTGAGCTGATTGTGTGGATTAAGTAATTGATTGGATAAAAAAAAATTGTCGGGAACTCGTTTTTTTCATCTAATAAGCTACTTATCATATACAATCCGCTAAATACAAAAATTATCGCATTGATATATCGATGGTTAAATGTTAATCTTTTGAGTTCTTTATCTAAAATTTTTTTAAATTTTTTTTTTTTAGAATCTTAGAAACTTTTATTATATATATAATTTTCAAAACTTTTGTTTATAATTTTTGAAAATGGGAGACATAGTACAAATATATAACTTTTTTTTAACAAAATTGTTATCAAATAGGACAACAACTTTTTATTATTTATTTTTTAAAATTAAATTAAAAATTTTAAAGTGCTTTTTTTAAAAAGTGATTAGTAAGCCAAAAAAAAAAAAACTTTTAAAAGTAGAAATTTAAAAATAAAAATAAATAAATAAATAAATGGAACCGGTTATATACCTAATATTCCAAGAATTTTAGGGTTTATATTCTTTGCGTGGGATTATTGTGTAAGTATGATCTGTAGAAGCTTAATACGTAAGGTTAATTATAATTAGTAGTTTAATCATTTATTTTAGGTTTTCCTTTTAAAGTGGACACATACCAAAAGCCCTAATATTCTACAATTATCTTTTCATTTTTTTTATATGCTTTTTAAGCCTCTTATTTTTAATCTATATTTTTAATCTATATTTTCCGACCCAAAACCCCTAATTAACTATGTCCGTGTGTAAATTAGTCTTTGTTCGATCTTTAAAGTTTGAAATTTGTTTTAACGGTCATTTATTATTATTTTTTTAACAATTCTATTATGCTCTAAAACTATTTAGTAACCAACTTCGAGTTTCAAGAACCTCGAAAACATAAACCTGTCGAATTTTGAGAGTCTAGAGACGAAATAAAAATTGAGATGAAATCTTGGAGACCAAGTTACCCTAAGCGTTTTTTTAATATATGTTTATAACAATATGAAATTTGTTTTCAATTAGTCTCTCAAAAATGTCATTTTTTTCCTTCAGTCAATTAACAACTCTGCTCTAGAACCATTTAACAGTTCAACTCCGCTCTAGAACTATTTGGTAACCAACTTCGAGCTTCAAATATTCGTTGGAAATCAAATTCAAACCTCGAGAACAAAAACCCGTCGAGCTTTGAGAGTCTAGAGACGAAAATAAAGACTGAATTCAAATCTCGAAAACCATGTTATCGTGAGCGTTTTTTAAATATATGTTTATAAAAGAATAGTGGTGGTCGAAGGGAATAAATGAGAATTGGGAGATTAGGAGGTGACAAATGGAGCAATGAAAGCAAAGAAATAGATATAGATGGAGGAAGATGTGGAAAGGGAGCAAATTGTTGGACCATTTTAGATACCTCAACAACAACCAAAAAATGAACAAAGATTCAAGTTGTTGTCTAAACACTCAATATGTTTTGTTCTTTGGTCTTCTTGCTTTTTGTTCCATCACTTTGTCTCCTTTTCATGCCAACTCTCTTTTCTTACGGTTTCGTTGTCGTCTCACGAATCGACATCGCCCACTTTCAACCTTTGGGACAGTATTTGTTTGCTCGTTTCTAGTAGCTTCTAAGTATAATGTGTATACGTGAAGGGTTTGGAAGGAATAACCCGATCAATGTTCTAGAGAGAGTAACCGTGCGAGTTCGTGTTACCATATTGAACCATACTCAAGTTGATAATCGTTTGCTCGTTTCTAGTAGTTTCTAAGCATAATGTGTATACGTGAAGGGTTTGGAAGGAATAACCCAGTCGATGTTCTATAGAGAGTAACCGTGCTAGTTCGTGTTACCATATTGAACCATACTCAAGTTGATAATCGTTTGCTCGTTTCTAGTAGTTTCTAAGCATAATGTGTATACGTGAAGGATTTGGAAGAAATAACTCAGTCAATGTTCTAGAGAGAGTAACCGTGCGAGTTCATGTTACCATATTGAACCATACTCAAGTTGATAATCGTTTGCTCGTTTCTAGTAGTTTCTAATCATAATGTGTATACGTGAAGGGTTTGGAAAGAATAACCCAATCAATGTTCTATAGAGAGTAACCGTGCGAGTTCGTGTTACCATATTGAACCATACTCAAGTTGATAATCGTTTGCTCGTTTCTAGTAGTTTCTAAGCATAATGTGTATACGTGAAGGGTTTGGAAGGAATAACCCAGTCGATGTTCTATAGAGAGTAACCGTGCTAGTTCGTGTTACCATATTGAACCATACTCAAGTTGATAATCGTTTGCTCGTTTCTAGTAGTTTCTAAGCATAATGTGTATACGTGAAGGGTTTGGAAGGAATAACCCAGTCGATGTTCTATAGAGAGTAACCGTGCTAGTTCGTGTTACCATATTGAACCATACTCAAGTTGATAATCGTTTGCTCGTTTCTAGTAGTTTCTAAGCATAATGTGTATACGTGAAGGGTTTGGAAGGAATAACCTAGTCAATGTTCTATAGAGAGTAACCGTGCTAGTTCGTGTTACCATATTGAACCATACTCAAGTTGATAATCGTTTGCTCGTTTCTAGTAGTTTCTAAGCATAATGTGTATACGTGAAGGATTTGGAAGAAATAACTCAGTCAATGTTCTAGATAGAGTAACCGTGCAAGTTCATATTACCATATTGAACCATACTCAAGTTGATAATCTTGACGGTTGTTCATCTAAAAGAATATGAATCTCGGGTACATATAAGACAATCTTGATGAATGATCTCGACCAGTTCATAATATTATGAATATATTATCCAAATCACATATTATTTTTTTATAATTTTCCAAAATTAAAGAATAAAAAAAAAGAGAATATGAAATTTATATATATACACATATATAATTCTATTTTAATTTTTTTATCTATTTTTTTAATATTTTATTTTAGTTCTTGAATTTTTGTAATATTAGTATTAAAAAAATCCCTAGTATTAATTTTTTAAATGATAAAAGTAAAAAGAGAAAATAAAATGAATATAAAAGTTTGGAAATCCCCAAAAATAGAGTATTAAAATTTAAAAAAAAATTAGGGGAAAAGACATAATGTGGAAAAGTAATTGTTCGTGTAGCCCATTTGAGGGTATTCACACAAACACACAAAAGACAAAGATTCTCACGTGTGGGGTTTTGAAATAATAATAAATAAATAAAAATACTTTATTTTTCTTTCCTTTTAATTTTCAAAGTCTTTTGGAATTTTGCAATATAAATGGATTCCCATATCCCATAATTAAATACTCTATAGATTCTTAAACAATGACAAATTTCTTTTTCTCGTAAAATTCATATCAATCACGAAAAATTTAATAGACATCATTTTTACCAAAATGAGCATAACTCAGCTGTAATTGACACGTACGCTCAATCAAGTGATTAGAGGTTCGAATTCTTAACTCCCATCAAGCACGTTGCATGAATTAGGGTCTACCCAATATGTGAAACACTACGCTTAAGAATTACGATCGCGAGACGAAACTCAATAGAATTGACAGAGACCAGCACAAGCAGTGGATCAAGTAATTTAACTCAACCCAGTGCACAAAATCTAATCGAGCCTTGACATATGATAACAAGACCTGTTCATAACGGGATGGTCAAACGCGACTGCTAGCATCGAAGAGAGTAGGAGTTTCGAGCTCTCGGCACGAGAGAAGAAATCTGTATGAACAAAATTGTAACGACCCAGGTCCACTGTTAATAGATATTGTCCTCTTTGGGTTTTCCCTTTCGGGCTTCCCCTCAAGGCTTTAAAACACGTCTACTAGTGGAAGGTTTCCACACCCTTATAAAGGGTGTTTTGTTCTTCTCCCCAACCAATGTAGGACATCACAATCCACCCCCTTCGGGGCCTAGCGTCCTCGCTGGCACTCGTTTCTTTCTCCAATCGATGTGGGACCCCGCCTTATCCACCCCCTTTGGGGTCAGCGTCCTTACTGACACACCGCCTCGTGTCTACCCCCTTCGGGGAATAGCGAGAAGGCTGACACATCATCCGGTGTCTGGCTCTGATTACCATTTATAACGACTCAGGCCCACCGCTAACAGATATTGTCTTCTTTAGGGTCTAGGCCGTTACAAAAATAACCATTATGATAGTCGATAGTGGAGCAAATTAGGCTCGATAAATTTGGATTTTTTTTTTAATTTTGGGAAGACCCCACTTCACATTAGCCTCCATATCCAAAAAATAAACATAAATAGCATTAAAGTTTGGTCTCTCTCTATATATATATATATACATAACCCTATGTTAGCAATCCCCACATTATTCCCCAAACCCCATTGCAAATCTCTGTTAAACACAATGTCGGGCGTTTGGGTTTTCGACAATGGGGTGATCCGGCTGGCGGAGGGCGGCGGAGGCAGCAGAAACCGGCGGCGGAATGTTCTAATTTACACGCCGACGAACGAGGCGATGACGACATTGACAGCGCTTAAGAACAAGCTGTTGAGTTTGGGATGGGAAATTTACTGTGAAGATGCAGAGATTGTGCAGTTTCATAAGCCTTCTTCTGTGGACCTTATTTCCCTTCCCATGGACTTCAATAAGGTCAAGGCTAGGCACTTATACGACGTCGTTGTGAGGAACCGTAATCTTTTTCATGTTAAGGACATGCAGTCCCAGTGATTGTAGGTCCCTTTGTCCCTCCCCACGACACGACGTCGTTTTTTATCATCTCTCTCCTTCTCTCTCTCTTGGGTTGTGTTCCTTTGTTTGCTTCATTGGTCATCCTTTTCTGATACTTTTGATTTTTTTTTTTTTTTTGTTGTTTTTTTTTTCATGGGTGATTGATTGATAGTGTGGTTTGATGTGTAATAAAGATCGTAACTTTGACCTATTTTCGGGTTTATTTTTTAGGCTAAAACACTCTGATTCTCTTCTTACGAGTGCAAACATTCGAACTTTTTACCTTTTTGTCTACAATATATAGTTGAACTTTTCACACGATAATTTTGAACTTGAATCCAATTGTAACGTTACAGATGTTTCGTTCGTGCCTTCTGTGAAACTTTCTTTTATTTACATGGATCTTAGGGTATGAATTCCCGTGGAGAATTGGCAGCGATCAAGAAGAGATCTCTCTTCACTCCCCCTCATTTTCATCATTTAAACAGGGATTTTCCACCCTATTCGGAGCGGATTCCTTCAAAGTCATCTCTAATGACTATCAAACGAAAAAAAGAGTGAAAGGAAAGCTGGTAAGGAGGAACGGGGAATTGACACGTAAGTAAATCGAAAAGGGGTTTGAATTATTTTTCAGTTTTCTCTTACAAAGTTGATGTGAAGTATGACAAACTTAGGTAGCCGGATATAGTCCCCACCTTGTCCTCCCCTACTCTAAATTTATTAATTTTTTTTTATCAATATAGCCACGTTATTTTACATGCTAAATAATTTCTCGTCAATTTAGTGATGAAGTCGAAAGTTTTCTCCGATGCCCGAGTTTCTGTCCTTATTAAATAGTTAGTAAGAGAAGAAGGGCCTATATGCAAAAACATCATTTTTTTGTTCTGTCTCTTAAAATTGCACAAGTTTCTTTAACTTTTGGATGGTTTTCATGCATATATTTCAGCTAAGAAAATAGCTCCCATGCATAATTAGACGCCCAAGAAAAATATAAATAAATAAATAAAAGAAGTTAGCTAAGGGTAATTATATTGATATATATATATATATGTGGGGTTAGGTGACCTGACACAGCACGTGCATGCATCACAGACAGGTGACGATAAGAGTAGCCTGATGGGTCAACGGATAGCCCATGTTGTGGGGGAAAGAAAGTTTACTTTCACTCCTGGTGAATCTATATTTCTATTACCTCATAAAAAAGTTAATATAATATTTAAATTTATGTTCCAAACCCTAAAATAGTTCGTAGGTGTGGATAGCCTCGTGCTTAATGATCATCTTATGGTTATCAATCGAGAAGGTCTAGATAAATCCATCTCTCGACCATCTAAATTTATCAAGATCTTGGAGAGATAAACAAAAAACACATATTTTCAAGAGTAATATACCATGTCAAACCAAACCTTTAAATTGCAAACTCTTGGCAAGCTCATCGATAAGACAGTAGCATAGTTAAATAGATAAAATGTTCTTGCCTCTCGAGCTCGGGTACTCTAGCTTGGTCGAATTATTCTTAAAATAGAGTCCTTTCACCTTTTTTTTTTGTCATCTTTGTTAGTACAAGATAAGGGAGTTGTACTATACCCTAACTATTCATATGATTGGATGGTATGTTCCTTTACACTAGGATATTCATATGATTGGATGGTATGTTCCTTTACACTAGGATTTTAACTATTGTTATAAATGTCTTTACTTCTAAGTACTTAAAAAAGGAGATTTCAAAATGTTTCAAGCATTCATTCTAAACAGACCTTTAGTATTTTGTCCCAAGTCTAAGAAGTTGTATATTATATTTGCTTTCTTATAGTACAAGTCTATCAAACCTAGACTACCGCCACAATTCACATAGGCAAGCTATAATTATTATAAACCTCTATTTTTTTCTAACAAGTCATAGTAACATAGTCCGTTGAAACATGTCTAAATCAAGAGATCAAAAGTTCAAATATATCTTCTCGAATAAACTCCAAAAAAGGAAAGAAAAAACAGGTTATTGCTATATATATATATACATACATTTGGCAATTGGCAATTACATACTCAAATATATGTACTTTAGGACTCCAAATGTATACTTATAAGGAAAACTTGAGAGAAAAAACTAAATGATTATAATGAAAAATCCAAACAGCTCATACTAGATTATGAGCTAGAATTAAGCACCAACCTCAGAAAAAAAGGCAGAAATGAAGTGAATTTTATCTGTTCCAGTTGATTGAACCAAATTTTGGGTAAAAATGCCACAATAATCCACCAATAGCCCACCTGTTGATTGGCCATGATTTTAGGAGATCATGTAGCAACTGAAGTGAAACCAAGGCTGGTTTGTACAAAGTTCAACCAACAAAATACTCAAAATCAATCATTGAATGCCAAAACCCAACATGAAAATGAAAATATATGAACCTACCCATCAAATCAAGAAGGTGAGAAAAAGCTCATTAGCTCAACAATAGGATATTCAAATCTAATGAAGAAATGAAAACATTTTCAAGCATAGTCTTTGAGTGCTTATTCATAAATCTAAATAAGCCTGCACTCATCTCAGCAAAACTTCTAAGAGATAGGCAGTTTGTCTTTAACACGTATTGAACAGAGCAATAATGAATCTGGTTTCGCCACAAAATGAGCCAAAACAAAGACTTGGGACTTAGAAGAAGAAAGGAGGACCTCCAAGGATAGAATTTGAAGAAGAATTAAGAGCTATAATCGTAGAAAAGTCCTCAGAAACCGACACCGACAAAAGGAAACTAGCTGAAAACCAAAATACTCCGATATCACTTGTCACCATCGCACTTTTTTTACAACAAACTTTGCGATTGTGCGATACTCACTTTCAAA
Source organism: Cucurbita ficifolia (assembly GCA_033971965.1). NCBI lineage: Eukaryota > Viridiplantae > Streptophyta > Magnoliopsida > Cucurbitales > Cucurbitaceae > Cucurbita > Cucurbita ficifolia. The sequence goes on along the minus strand of CM066967.1, from coordinate 9,691,357 downwards.
CACAAAGTGAGTCCAAACCAATTTGTATTCGCGTCGCCGACGGCCGGACAACGTAGGTTCAAGCTTTTGGCCCCGATTTGAGAAGAAAGTTTTAAGAAACGGAGACAGAGAGATTTTTTAAAGAGAGTTTGAAAGCAAGATTGAGAGAGATTGAAAGCTGGCATACAAGCAAAAAAAACAACACAGCCGGCTTAAATAGCATATAACTTTTCGAGTAGGAAGACCGAAAACAAGTGGCTAAGAAAACTCATTTCTATGGAGGACCATTCTAGCTCAATTCGCCACGAGTTTGATTATCAAACAAATGTAAGTATTGGCTTCACATGCAATAAGAAATGACCGAGACAAAAATGAGAAGCTGGCATCTTGCTAAGAAGAAAAGAACAGACCACTAAACCCACACGGCACATGCTTGTCAAAGTGGATTAACAACAGATCATCAAAGAAAATCATCAATACGATCATAACAAGAAGAAATTATTTGGATGCAGGAAAGCAATAGGCACTATCTGATCTCTATGACATTAGATAGCCCGCAATTGGGCAATAGTTTCATTGTTCTCATAAATTTAACATTCTTAAAGCGACAAAACTTAACACCAAGGTGTGCAGAACTTACAAATTTGACATCATGCCTAAGGCAGTATACCAATTTGGGCTTAAAATCCTCTCAATCCACGAACTTCACAAGAAAAGCTCGAGTAATATGATACCCAAAACGAGTCAACTCGTCTTCATTGTTGATTCAAAGCTCATCCTCCATCCTCAAATACTCTCCAATATCCGACTGATGAAGAACCACAATCCCATTAGGGTCCAACTTCCTACAATCCTGAGTGGACTTCGCCGCAATTCCGAATCCCAAAGGCACGTCCGACATAGAATACACAACGACTCCATCACCAGGAGCAATATTTTCAGTAATCCGCCCTAAGCCTCCTTTCAAAACATGGTTCCCATACAAAAAAGACATCTCAGAGGTAGGTTTAAGCCAAACCTTGTGTCTGGCATTGGCGGACAAGAGACCTAGCGAGTGAACGGTGAGATGAAAACTGCCGCCATGAGTGAACTTGCCAATGCATGTGCCGAGAGCCACGAGATTGTTACGGGCTACGTTGGTGGCTCGCTTGACGAGAGAATCGCTGACGTAATAGACCTTGTTTTTGTGGAGGCGGAAGCAGTAGCGGCCGGGATTTTGTTCGGGGCCTTCGTGAGCGGGATTCTCGACGATGTTCTTGAGGTTGTTTCCGGTGAATTTGTGGAGCTTTTCGAACACGGCAGTGGTCTCTTTCTCGTCTAGGGGCCTCATCTTTGGCGGACGGAGCAGGGAGATTGGGGGGTGGCGCGGTGGATTTGGAGGTTTTGGAGGTTTGAGAGTTTATATAGAGATGGCTACCACTTTCTCGGGGATTTTCTGTGGAGAGTTTGAAGAAACCCTAGTTGAAAAGCTGAACGATTAGTAAAGAAAGCCCAGGCCTGATATTAGGAAAGCCCATAAAAAATTGTTAAATTACAATTCACACCACCACACTTATAAAAGTTAAAAAATATAACAAAAAATCTATTAAATTTTAAAAATTAAATTAAATATATCATCTATTATATATTTTTTAAATTCAAACCTGTTAGTTGAAAAACAAAATTAAAAAACTAAAATTTCAATGCATCTATTAAAAACTTGATTAAAATTTCAATGCCCATAAAAAAAGTTAACTAGAGGGCGAGTATGAGACACGCGCACATTAATAACTAAATTAAAACAAAAATTAATAACTAGAGGGTGAGGGAGGGCGAGTCTTAGACACACGCACATAGCTGGAAGGAAGGCGTCTGGAGCTGCACAACACATAACTGGAAGGAAGGCAAGTGGAGCCGCACGCCCATAACTGGAAGGAGGGCGAGTGGAGGCGCACAACACATAACTGGAAGGAAGGCGAGTGGAGCAGCACAGCACATAACTGGAAGGCAAGGCGATCATTAAAAATTTAAAATATAGGGGTGATTCAACAACTAATTTGAAATGAGATGATTCAAGGTGCAAGAACCTACAATTCTTCTTGTAATATTTTTTTTAGTATATATTAAACTATAGGCTGTTCATCGAAGCTTGAGTCGACCAACAAACTGTTCACAGATCGACCTTAAAAAAAACAAAAAAGAATTCTCGCAAATGAATGTTGTTGTTGAGTATACAAAAGTTTGGAGGAGAATTTTGCACAAACCAAAAGGCTAAAAAACAGATATACAGACCACATCGTTTACATCAAAAGTGAAATCAGCCGTCTGCGGCGTCCGATGCTATATCTCCGATCAACAGCCCGCCCAACATTCCCCCGACCAACCCAGCTCCCAATCCTAATCCCATGTGGTTCTTCTTTCTCTGCGGCTTCGGCTGATAATACGACGGCTGCGGAGGATATGCGTACGCCGGCGGAGGCGGGTACCCATACGCCGGCGTAGATGGCTGCTGTTGGTGATTGTAACCATACCCAGGTTGAGACGGCTCCGGCGCGTACGAGCTGTACAACGGTGCCGGTACGTACGACCCATACGACGGCGCCGGAGAGTACGCGCTGTATCCCATTGGCAGCTGCGGGTAAACTGTATACCCTGCCTCCTGCGACACCACTTTCGGCGGATGGATCGGGTGCAAATTCGAAGCTGGATGGTAAGCTTCCGACCGAGGAGGCAGAGGAGGAGGATAAGCCCCACCGTGAGCGACGTCGGAACCCGAAACCGGGCTATAAGACTGGACCGGTCCCGGTTGAACAGGACCGGATGGCGATTTGTCCGCAAATTTGAAGGAGAAATTTAAGACCCCCTGGGGATTTCCAGACGGTTTTCTCACCTGATAACTAAGATGCTGCATCGAATCGCCCTTTCCCTCGCCGGCGGAATCAAGAAGCTCCTTCACCGGAACGTAGACCTTGCCGATATCCCTATCGCCGAGATTCCGCTGGCAACAGAGCTTGAAATTGAGGGTAAGGCGGTTCGCCCTAGCGGCGGCCTCGTCGATTGCGAATTTGATAGAGAAATTCCAGATCGGGTTGCTGCCACCTTCTTTATCGACGGGAGTTTTGAATCTCTGGCTGGATTTAGACTTGGCGTTGTCGGCGGTCACGAGCTTGACGACGGTGTAAACGTCCATCTTCATGAGGAAATTGACGTTGTTTAGGTCTCTGGCAGAGACAACCTTGATCTCCATGGATCTTTCCATGGGGAGATTTGTTAGAACGGAAAAGGAAAGAGAATCGGAGATCGGAGGAACTTGGGAGGTTGAGAGAGATCGGCGGCCAGACGTGGCAGAGTAACGTTTTGGATCAGAGTCAGGTATTTTATAAGAACGAAGACAACTAGTTTCTTAGGCAAACGGATGAACCGGTCAATTCAATACTCCCCAATCCGGATGCTTCTTTGAAATTCCTACAATAAATTATAGAGCAAGAAATATAAAAAAAACTAATAAATTAATTCCTTCAAACTTTTTTTAAAAAAATAATTTTACAAAATTATTGGTTATGAGGTTTGGAATGTTCGAATTTATTTGGTAAAATTATTGTTACGACCTTTAAAATGCTTATAAGCTTGAATAATGTAGATTTAGTCTAATTTGTATGATTAATTAATCATAAGTTTTTGTTTATTTTGTCTAAAATAAATTTATTAAAAAACCATCGATAAAATCGAATAATTTAGAAATGAATCACAAAAGAATATGGGTCAAACTCGGGATATGTTGAATAGGAGGAATATAGGTCAAACTAAATTTTACGAAAACATAAGCACAACCAAAATGTTAAGAATCATTAAGCCTCCCTTGAGATCTAAGACTCGACTCTTTACTCTGGAGCCCTCAAACAAAATACATCATTTGTTCAACATTGAGTCACTTTTGACTATACCTTCGAAACTCACAACTTCTTTGTTCGACATTTAAGAATTCTATTGACATGATTAAGTTAAGGGAATGGCTCTGCTACCATGTTAAGAATCACGAACCTACACAATAGTATGATATCGTCCACTATGAGAATAGTTCTCATACTTTGCTTTTGGTTTCTCCAAAAAGACCTCATTCCAACGGAGATAATGTTCCTGGCTTATAAACTCATGAACCTCCTCTTAATTAACTAATGGGAGACAACTCCTTGAAATAATTCTCAACACAAACGTGTCCATGATTCGGGAATAAAAACTTTACAAGATCTATAAATATTTCAGAAAATAATAAAAACTCAGCAAACCAAACCAAACAGTTCAACATGATTACTTGGTTCTGAGGTATTCCACATATTTGTTTGGTTCGTTGTCTAAACTTCTGTTTTCCAAAGAGAAATTAATAAACAAACAATGCCCATCTTCCATTCCATTCAAAAGGTAAGAACTTAGAACCTGCACAATAATTAGCAGTTGAGCTTCTGGAATCTGTATGCTCTAAAAAGGAAACAGATACAGCAACCTCCTGCCATTGATTCTACACTGAAGTAATCCATTCCAGACCTCCTTAACCTTCTTGTTCTATATTTACATTCGCCATAGCAGGGTGGATGGAGCATAGCATAGCATAATCACCAGCTTTCTTTCTGAGGATGGGAAGATGAAGCCATAACTCACAAGACATGTTTTGCTTTCACCACTGGACACTGTACAGAGCAAAACACGAGGAGCGTTCAAGAACGGAGCGATCGAAGAGAAACGTTGACCGAGATACGAACGGTATGCAGCAAAAAATAATTTAAACATGAACCACACTGCTCGAAGTTGGCAAGGAGACTTGGTTCACCATAAGGCTCAAATAGATTACAAAGTAGCAGTTGTTCTATGTCTAATTAAGCTTCCAGTTTTTGGAACATATTACCATTGTCATTGCAAATAGTACTTTCTCTGTCATCTAGTTCAAACTTATCTGTGTGTCTCATCTTGGCATGAGCCTGCTCAGAAGTTCTCAACATACAATTCTCTTCTAGAAAGACATCCCTACTCTTTCGCTTCTGTTTTACATCCAATAGTCCTAAAGCATGAGCTTCGAGAGCTCGAGTGGTCGGTGGTCGGTTTCGATTACTTTGTCTTCTAGAAACCATGGTGAAGTCGCGTTCTGAAATATCCACACTTTTTTGTCCTTTCATTTCTGTGGTGGAACTTCCATGGCTGTCGGAATCTTGAGGAATCGGCAAATTAAGGTCAATCAAAGAATGAGGAACATGTCTACTTTGTGGAACATCAATACAACTAGTAACTGTACTGCTCCTGGACAAAGAAGACAATGGCCAATTCTCCTTGGACGAATCGATTCGGAGGAGAATGTCGCGGTTTAAATCGTAACGATCAAATGAACTGTGCTCCTGATCTTTTAGCTCAGGACCTGTGAATATTTTAAATGAACTGTAGCTTGCTTGTTGACTGCAAGTGTTTAATTCCCAGCTTGGTTTGGTATAAGCAGTGATATCATTATCAGATTTGGGGTTTCCCTGGCTCATTTGGCATTGAACAGCCTTTCTTTCCTGTGTATTGTCCAATAAAGATTGCTTATCCTCCTGAATTTTCACGTTGATATCAGTAGAATGTAGGCTGCCATCATCTGGAGACTCATTGTTTGAAGAATTGTCTACACAAGTTTCCACATCAATATGAACTTCTTTATCCAAGCTGATTCTTGTGCCTTCCTTATCAAAATGCATAGTATTATCAGAATGAGTATCATCCATCAAAATCTCTGAAGAAATATGCTCATCATCTTCAGAATTACTTTTGGAAGAATATGTATTTGTAAATTCGACTGGCAAACTTCGTAGTTCTCTGACTTTATGTGTGCTTCCATTAGCCAAACTTGTATCAACAACCATAAATTTCATTGTATCTGTACTATGAACAGGAGTTCGTGGCTTAAGATAGCAGTAACGTTGATGACTAGGAAAATCTTCCTGATCCTGCTTTGTTTTGCCAGTCAGCTCATTACTTTCCTTGTCACTGCAGTGTTTTTCTACAACAATGTCGAGTTCAAGAAGCCCAGGGTCTGAAGCAACCATACTCAGGACATCACTAATGGAATCAAAGTAATGTTCTCCCTTAACTTGTTTTCTTCTGCAGAATTTCTTCACACCAGGGATCAAGAACACCAAAGAGTGTTTTAAACCAAAAGTAGTACCATAATTGTTAGCCTGCTCGGAGTGCCACCCTTTTGCTAACAAGCGGGGCCAAACAGCCTCCCAGAAGAGATCACTCGACCGGGCTTTGCTCAACCTAAAACCTCCTGTTAGAAATTTGACGATTTCATCAAGTGTTAGTGTGGAACATGCTTTACCAACTGGAATTTCTGGCCGGGCAGGATGAGCGTGATTAGACTTAATCGGATCCATGGTGGGGATGGTAAGGTCTTGTTTTCCTTTACCAATTCCAACAGCCTCTACAAGTGCATTTAACCCAACTGTAGCTTTCAAAGAGAATACATATCCCTCCAGCGATACTTTACCCTCAACAAATCTCCTAGAAACCTGTCAATGCACCAAAAGTTGAGATCTAGGGAAACAAAATACATATTATTATAGGATGAAATGTCAGAATAATTTCAAGCGTCTGCTGTAGATTTCCAAGCAGGTCAAGACTACATAAACAACAAAGAAATGTCTTTTTTTACACTAACTAAAGCTATCCGTAAAAATGTTCAAAATAGGACAAAATGTTCAAGAAAGTCTGCTAGCACCACATACTTCACAAGAGTGAGTAAGTAAATGGGGTCAAGAATACATAAATTTGTGAGATCTCACATCGGTTGGAGGGGAACGAAACATTCCTTATAAGAGTGTGAAAACCTCTTCCTAGCAGACGCGTTTTAAAACTGTGAGGCTGACGGTAAAACGTAACGGGCTAAACCGGACAATATCTGCTAGCGGTGGGCTTGGGCTGTTACAAATGGTATCAGAGCTAGACACCGAGCGGTGTGCCAATGAGGACGCTAGGCTCCCATAGGGGGTGGATTGTGAGATCCCACATCGGTTGGAGAGGGGAACAAAACATTCCTTATAAGGGTGTGGAAACATCTCCCTAGCAGACGCATTTTAAAACTGTGAGACTAACGGCAATACATAACGGGTTAAACTGGACAATATCTACTAGCTGTTACAAAATCATTTGTGAAATTGAGGAAAAAAATGTGTGCTTTTTGGATAGGAAGAATGAATCAAGCATCTCAATTAGTAAATACGTGGAACTGTAATGTGTCAATCTATTCTTTTATGCTACTGCTACAAAATCAGAGTGTCAGTTCTACATTCTCCACTGATAATATGGGCTGCCGACCCTTGACTGGCTCTCTAAATAAGCACATGCTAGTTTCACAGCAGGTATTCTTTAATTTTATTGTTCTTTAACATTGGTGAGGTGAGGTTGTGAATGTGCGAATAAGTTGTTATATGATCAAGAAAAAATTAAACTTACCTCCACTAAGGTGTTGTGCTTTTCCTCTGATAATGAGGAAAGCAAGCGAGATGACAACTCCTGTTGCCTCCAGCCACTAAATAACTTCTGTCCACATATGCATTTCTTGCCTCTTGCTTTACGACATGCCGACCATCTGCGGTATTTCTCAGATCCATAAAATTTCCCATAATAGAATGAAAGAATATCACCCATCTGTTTTGTTCCAACAAATTTCTTCACCTGAACGAGGTTCTTCCCAAAAATGTATAATCCAAGCAGAAGACTAGCCATTTCCAGGTCACTCCAGGAATCATTCAAGGAAACAGGAATCACCCATTGGCCATTATCAACATTGTTTTCATTCATTTTCATCTTCATTTCTTGATGCAACAGAAAATCCTTGTTTTCCAAGGTTCTAGCCTCTCTAGCTTCTAAGTCATTTTGGTTTGATGCCAAAACAATATTATTACTACCATTAGTTTGCATCTGTTTCAGAATCCCAACATCATCAATACGAGCTACCGGTGCAGGAAATCCAACATAAATATCATGCAAACCATCAGCTTGACTTTTCAAAAGCTCCAAATAGTCTGATTTGGCCATAAGAGGAGGAATTATTGCCTGAAATTCATCCCCAATTCGAGGAAGAGCCTCAGAATCTCCAAAGTCATCCCATGAACTCGAAATTTCTGGAGAAACAGACTGCTCAGGTGACATATCTTCGCTGCAAGTACCTTTGCTTTTTATTTGAACTGTATCCATCTGCAAAATCCATTCACAACATGACATCCCTACAGCATATATTCTTATCTTCAACTAATTCTATAATTATCATATCAAGAAGCATTAAACTAGCAAGATTTAATTACGTATGAGAAAGTTATCTTCAACACAGGCATAAAACGTTATCTTCAACACAGGCATAAAACGTTGATTAGCAGCCAATTAGATCCGCCACAACTAGTTGAAACAAATTCCAGATACTAAACCCAATGCAAAAGAAAACAGAAAATATCATGTCAACACCTACCATTACAAATCATATTCGTCCATATGGAAGAACACAAAATTTATATATAAAAACTGCGTTTCAAATCTACCAAATTAATCAAAGAAAAGGTTACAAAGATCCATACATACATTTAAAAAAATCTCTTAAAAGCAAAGAGAAGAACAAAGTGTTAAAACTCAGATCATCGCAGTCATATCCAGATCCATGTTTTAAGCCCAAAACGTCTCATGACTTCAAGAAAAGCTCCACTCTAAACTTAAATATCAAAACTCCAGTAAGAAAACGTTCTCAGAGATTATCCCAATGTGATCCAACGAAATTAAACTAATCTACTCGAGCAAACGCATCAAAAGCTCTAAGTAACACGAAGACAAAAATCGAACAAAATTCAAAAACCGGCGTGACGTTTTATTCTCTTCCTGTTAGAAGCGAAACCATGTTGTGTCTACGAACTCACAAGACGGATTCCTGAAGTTTCATCAATCCATAAACAAAATCGAACATATGATAGAAAAACAAACGTGAAAAAGAAATTTACAAAACGAGTTTTCGAAACAACAAACCACCGCGAAACCATCTACGAGTAGTGAATACAGTATAAAATGGAAATACTCGTAAATTATACTCGTAAGGAAGAAGAACTGTACCTGGTTTAAGAGAAGGTTACGCTCCCATGGCGATAAATACAGAATTGAAAGCAAAAAAACATGGACGATATATAAGAAGAAAATAAAGAAAAAGAAATAAAGCTAACTTGTTTCTGTGCTTCTGAGAGAGAAAAAGGACGAAGAGAGAGAGAGAGAGAGGGCTTATTATAGAGAGAGAAAGCGGGGGCTGAGGTTCGTTTCGATGGACGGAGATGAGCGCCACCACGCGCGGCGGCGGCGACGGCCAGTCGTGTGACACGTGGCGATCATGATTCGGTGGTACGATTGGATCATCTACAGGCGTGCTCATCAAGATGATATGTTTAACGAATTAAATCATGACACGTGGGTGGGTTGTGTTGTTGCGGCGGAAATGAATGTTGTGGGGCGCTTATTTTTTTAGGGGTGTTTGTGCACGTGCGAGTTGGCGCGTGGAGTTGTAAATCTGGCTTTTTTGGAAATAAATTTTTTTTGTGTGTTTTATTTTTTTAATGCTCTGAAATGACCCATTGGCCTTTCTTTGTGTATTTATTATTTTAAAAAGTTTAAAATATATAGTTGGAACATTAAATTAAATAATTTCGAAAAGTTTTTTTTTTTTTTTTTGTGTGTGGGTGGAGGAGTCCAATGTTCCGAAATGTTGAATGGCTTAGTTTTTCGTCAACTTACTTCCGGATAAAATATGGATTAGATTTAGGGGTAATATTGGTAATATATTTTTTGTTTCGTTTCGTAACTCAACTAATAAAGTTCAGCTACCGTAAATAAATTGACAAAATTTCTAATTTTTCAATGCTCGAAATTCTAAAAATATCTCGTTTCTTCAAATAAGGAAGCTCGTAAAATCTCAAAATTATCCATACCTCACGATTATTACCGCCGTTAAAAATTATTTCATTTTTAATTCTTGAGCTAGCTATGTAAAAATAATATGGTGGATAAAAAGTTTAAGGTTAAAATATTATTTTAGTAATTTTACTTTTAAATGTACAACAATTTTGTTTGTGGAAAAATATTAGAAAAGATGGGCCAACATCCTCGCTGGCTTAACGCCCACTGTCTGACTTTGATGCCGTGTGCAACAGTCTCATAGTTTTAAAACGCGTCTGTTAGAGAGAGATTTCCACGTAATGTTTCACTCACTCTCCATTCAAATGTGAGATTTCAATAATTAGTTTTTTTATTTTAAATATAGGTTGAAACAATTAATTGCCTTCTATTATTTTATAATAATAGCACGGATATAAAGATTGATTTTGGTCGTAATAATTAGATATAAAAGATATTATAATATTTTTAAATAAAAAAACAATATTTTTCCTATTTATCTTTTATATGTAGAGATGCGCCTTGAATTTATCATATATTTCTAAATTATTAATTTATGAAAATAAAATAAAAGATTAATTTATTTTTAAAATTTTGAAAATGACATTTTAAAAAAAATAAGAAAGTGATTGAAACTGTTTTTTTAATAATAATAAATTTACGGGTCAATTTAGAACAAATCTTCGGTTTAATAATTACGTGGATATTAGGCACTTCCAACGCGCCTTTTTTTGACCCATTTTTGTTATGAAAAAAAAAAGAAAATCAATATTAATTGAATTAATTTATTTATTTATAAAGTTTTACATAATCATTTTATAAACTTGAGAATTAACTATGAAATAAATCACTTGCAAATCATTTAAATTTGTTTCAAATTGTATTTAAACTAAATTATTAAATGGGGAGTTTTTTTTACGTGGGGGTACGAGTTTTAAGTTCGTGAGATCGGTTTTCATAGTTGAAATTCATATTTGTTACCAAAATTTACTGATCTGAATTACGAGTTTGTCGGTAACTTAAGTGACGATAGTTCACAACCTTTAAAATTTTATCTCTCTAACTATTGGATACTTTTACAAATCTCGAATCAATAAAATTAGGGCAAAGACGGGGAAGTCTTCCCTGTCATCGTCCTCACCTCCTATTGAATACTTTTACGAATCTCAAATCCACGAAATTAGGCCAAAGACCAGGAAGTCTTCCCAGTCCTTCTCAAATCCATGAAATTAGGGCAAAGACGGGAGGTCTTTCCTGTCTTCGTCCTCACCTCCTATTTCATTTTTTATTTCACGAAATTCTCTATATACTTTTACAAGATTAGGACAATGATCTCCGAAAAATTTCACATACACAAAAAAATATAATATAATATTCAACATAATTTCTAAAAAATCAAATTTCAATGTTACACCATTTTTCTATTTATATACCTTTTTAATTTTTTTTAATTTTTTAACTTTATGATATTATATTATATGATGGTTTATTTAAAATCACTATTACCTAATTATAGGTGTAACTACGAGTAATATACGTATACCAATAATTATTGAGAGAACAATTTTTACTCGTGCATTTATTTAAAGATCATCACTCTTCATTTGATTAGTTATGCAAAAAATCAATTCGAAATAATATTACGATTTAATATTCTTTGTTAGTTTCACTTCTCTCGTTCTTATTATAAATTACGAACCTCATATTTTGTTATTATACCGATTTTACAAACCCCATATTTTTATACTATATTGATGGGGTGTTTAAATTATTCGAGAACCCGACTAATCTGTACCCTGCTTTTAAGATTATGATGAAAATTAAGAATATTTGACGTTTGTAACTAATATTAGTGAGTCCGACCTTACTTATAAATATTTAATATTTGAGTTTTACGAAATTTTAATTATGAATGTAATATACACTGTGGATATGGATATGTCTGAATTTTTTAAAATAATTATAAAAACAAAAAATCCGGAGACCCAACTCAAGTCCGGTTCGATTCAACAACCTAACTCCAACCTAATTCATATAGGACTCAAATCTTGTTTAATTGTAAATTAGTCCCTAAACTTTTTATATTTACTAAATTATTAGGTATAAAATCAAATTTATGTATTCACCAACCTGATCACCTTCTCCGTCTCCCACGAAAAACGAGCATGTTCTTTTCGCTGAAAGATCGACAGCAATGAAACTTTCATGCGCTACTTTTCTCCGCCCTCAAAGAAATCGTCACTTCTCCTTTAAAATTCCTCAATCCGCCATGGATTTCTCTCCTTCTCCTCTGCAATCTCAATCAGCCTCAAAGCCGCCATGGCCGTCGCGCCTTTCCCCTTAACCGACGAAGACCTAACCAAAGATGAGCCTCTGAAACTCCTATCTCCGGCCAATCCGACGCCGGAGGAAACAATCTTCCTATCGAACATCGATCTGGCGGTGGCCTTCACTGTCGAAACCGTTTACTTCTTCGAGAACGGTCCGGCGGCGGAGATGTCGAGGATGGTGAAGAAAGCGATGGCGGTGCTTTTGGTTCCGTACTATTTCTTGGCCGGTCGGCTTCAGGTGAACCGGGAGACTGGCCGGTTGGAACTCGTTTGTAACAATGCCGGCGTTGTGTTTGTGAATGCGAAATCGAAGGTAATGATGAAGGAACTTGGGGATTTGTCTCTTCCGAATCCGAGTTTTTGTCAGTTTGTTCATCGGCCTGGACTCCATAGAAGCCTCCCGGAAAGAGCTCTGTTTACGATTCAGGTACATGACGAGAAATGGTTGCATCAATTGGTAAGATCTTCAAATAACCTAGCTATTAAATCATCTCTACTTCTATAGGTTACGAAGTTCGCGTGCGGCGGCTATGCGATGGGAATGGTGACAAACCACGGCGTTTTGGACGGCAAATCCGCCGCGGATATGTTCCAAAACCTAGCCTCAATCTGCCGCGGCCAAGGCCTCAAAACCCAAACCATTTTCAACAATAGAACATGCTTCAAGGCTCGAATCCCCACTCTTATCACACACCCTCACCAAGAATACACTTGCATTTCTCCAACCCAAAAACTCCCTTCCGCCTTCACCACCGTCACCAAGCTCTCCCCCTCTCCAGCTCCGCCAATCGCCGTCGAAAACCGCCGTCACACCGTTATCCCTTTCTCTCCCTCCACCATCGCTGCCCTGAAGCGTGCCGCCGCTCCGTGTTCCACCTTCCAGGCCATATTGGCCCAGCTCTGGCGGGCCAGGACTCGAGCGGTTTATACAGACCGGCCGGATGAGATCTCCATGGTTCTCTTTGCGGTCGATGTCCGGTCCAAGATCCGCCCGGTTCTCCCGGATGGGTTCGTCGGGAACGCAGTGGTGACTGGGTTTGCGGCGGCGCGTGCGGCGGAGGTTGTGGAGCGGCCATTTTCGTTTTGCGTGGAGAAGGTGAAGGAGGGGATTGAAAGGGTCTCAACGGAGGAGTATGTGAGGTCGGCGATTGATTGGCTGGAGGTTTATAGAGGCATTCCGGCGACTTGTAATGGGAATAGTTTTTATGTTTCGGCTTGGTGGAAGTTGGCGTTTAGGGAGCTGGATTTCGGGTTCGGGAAGCCAATCCATGGCGGTCCGGTGGCAAATGGGAACGATGAGTTTGTGCTGTTGCTTTCTCCGGCCAACGGCAGCCGGGGGAATACAAGTAGTGTCAATGCTTGGATCAGTATGGAGGAGGAGAAGATGAAGAAGTTCTTGCATCATGTCTTTGCAATATGATCAAATTGCCTTAAGTTTCTTTGTCTGTACCTATATTTTCTAAGCTTTTTTTTTTTTTCTTAAGATTTTAAAAACTTGTTCTCTACTATAGAGAAATGGTGGAAAAACGGACACAATTATAATTGACACGTAATATCGATCAAAAGATTAAAAATTTGAATCTTTAGTCTCAATGTTGGATTGGACGTCAACCGTGTTTGCAAAATTCACCCGTGTTGACCACAAAGAGAATCGGGCGGATCTTGGACCTATATCTATCAAAAGCATACGACATTAATCAACACTCGTTTGCAAGTTCACTATTCTTCATCAACTAAGAAAAACATTGAAACGAAACAAAAGTGAATAAAAAAATGTGACTTATAAGTTTCAATTATGTCCCTAAATATCATGATAAATTACAATTATGCCCTTATTGTTTTGAGAGTCATTTTAAACCCTACCCTCGAAAAGTTGTTCAAAACAACAAATTCGTTTGGAGGGAGGACGATGAAGATTATTAGGACACTTTTTAAGGGTACTTTTTATGGGTAGGCATACCACAAAGGATGGCTTCAAGAAGTGTTATTTTTTGAAATTATCTTGTTAAGTTTGTATCCTATATTGATATGTACTAACTCGATTGAACTTGGAGATTCAATCTTCTAACCCCACAATTATTTTATTCTAAAATTCTATAATAATTTAATTCATGATTGAAATGCTCATTTTAGTAAGAAATCTAAGTTAGGAAGAGATTATTCTTCAAATGGAGTCGTCCATTCCACTCCACGCTCCCAAGGAAATCACTTACTAAAATCGTAGTCGAGGAGGGAGAGAAATTTGATTTCAGAAGAAAGGGAGGAAGCGGCGGCAATCAACAAAGAAAGGTATGTTGTTCCTGAATTAGAATCAAAGAAAGTTTTCTAGGTAGGAACCAGACGGCGGCAATAGCCTGGGTTTAGGAATTTTATCTGATTTCAGAGGGAATCGCCGCCATAGAGATCCTTTCAGCTAAGGAGTTTCGTGGGATAGCCACAAAGGCTTTCGGGTTCTCTTTAATTTCGTCTGATCTTTGCCATGTTGTTCGATCAATTGACATGAACTTAATTAGGGTTCCTAGAAATGACTATCTCGGAGGATTCCGCAATCGATTCAAAAATCTCTCCTCCAAATTCATATGAATCCGTAGTTCTTGGTGGAACTTTTGATCGATTACACGACGGTCACCGTCTCTTTCTCAAGGTATCTCTTCTTACTTTTAATGGCTTTTTCCCCTATAAGTTTTGGTAGTAAATGGTGGAATTTAGGCTGCAGCAGAGCTGGCTAGGGATCGGATTCTGATTGGAATTTGTGATGGTCCTATGCTGAGTAAAAAAAAGGTACTCACCTCTTCCTGAACTAGCAGCATTTACTTCATTTTTGTTCATTTTCTTTGTTGCTCGATCGTTTTTAGTTCTTCTTTATCTACATTTGGAAGCGTTGAACATACTTGCGTTCAATTCTGGATAGCTGGTATTGAGTTTAAGAAATCCATTCAGTGCGTGGTTTACAAACTTTTAGTGCATTTCTAGTTAGTGTTACAACATATTATGCGTCTGTTGAGCCCTTGATGTTATTTCTTGATGGGTAAAAGAAAATAATTTGTGAGATTCCACATCGGTTGGGGAGAGGGGAACGAAGCATTCCTTATAAGGGTGTGGAAACCTCTCCCTAGCAGACGCGTTTTAAAATTGTGAGGCTGATGACGATACGTAACGGGCCAAAGCGGACAATATCTACTAGCGGTGGGCTTGGGCTGTTACAAATGGTATCGGAGCCAGACACTGGGCGGTGTGCCAGCGAGGACGTTGGGCCTCCAAGGGGGTGGATTGTGAGATCCCATATCGGTTGGAGAGGGGAACGAAACATTTCTTATAAGGGTGTGGAAACCTCTCCCTAACAGACGCGTTTTAAAATCGTGAGGCTGACGACGATACGTAACGGGCCAAACGGACAATATCTACTAGCGGTGGGCTTGAGCTGTTACAAATGTATTAGAGACAGAAACTAGGCGGTGTGCCAGCAAGGATGCTGGCCCCCAAGGGGGGTGGATTGTAAGATCCCACATCGGTTGGAGAGGGGAATGAAACATTTCTTATAAGGGTGTGGAAACCTCTCCCTAACAGACGCGTTTTAAAATCGTGAGGCTGACGACGATACGTAACGGGCCAAACGGACAATATCTGCTAGCGGTGGGCTTGGGCTGTTACAAATGGTATTAGAGTCAGACATCGGGCAGTGTGCCAGCGAGGACGCTGGGTCCCCAAGAGGGGTGGATTGTGAGATCCCACATCGGTTGGAGAGGGAAACACAACATTTCTTATAAGGGTGTGGAAACCTCTCCCTAGTAGACGTGTTTTAAAATCGTGAGGCTGACGACGATACGTAATGAGCCAAAGCGAACAATATCTACTAGCGGTGGGCTTGAGTGGTTACATAATCTGCCACTTATTACAAGTCCTCTAAATAGTTATTTTCTTTATAGAAGCCACGGACGATTACTTTAAGGAAAAGTATGAAGGTCAAGTATTTGTCCTTTCGTTATAGAAGGAAAGTTGCTTTCTAGAAGGGCACCATGAAAAGTAGTCACTTTAGAGGTGTTATACGATGATTGATGTATAGTCACCTCCTTTATTTCTTTGATGTAATTTAAAGCTGTTCTGTTGATGACGTCGACGAAACCTTATTTGTTTCTGGGTCGATGAGATTGAGATGGTAATCTAAATTGCTTTTTTACTTCATCGCAGTTTCGGGAACTTATACAACCCATCGAGGAAAGGATGCAAAATGTTGTAGATTATGTCAAGGTACTTCATTTAAGAACCTTTTTCTTTTTGGGTTTCATGGGTTAGGCAGGTTTTCTTGCTGTAGTTGGTAATGAAAAAAATGGTAAAGGTGCATCTTATACTTCATTTCAGCTTCTTCTTTTCTTTTTTTTTTCTTGTTTTCTTGTTCTTGTTTTGAGCAACGGAAAGATTAATTGATTGAGCTACAACCACAACAGCCTTAGGCATGGGAGAAAGACAACCAAAGAAACGCCAAATCCCTCATTGGCTAAACAATCATTTGGTTATGCCATTTTGGGCTTTGCTCTAACCGAAGCTATTCATTGTTTGTGTGAGATCCCACATCGGTTGGGTAGGAGAACAAAACATTCTTTATAAGGGTGTGGAAACTTCTCCCTAGCATATGCGTTTTAAAAACCTTAGGGGAAGTCCGAAAGGGAAAGCCCAAAGAGGACAATATCTGCGTTTTAAAACCGTGGGGCTGATGTCGATACGTAACGGGCTAAAACGGACAATATCTGTTAGTGGTGGATTTGGACTGTTACACTACCCCTCCCCTTGTAACCAGTTTAACGGTATCCATTGTGAATATGATCCCACAATTCAGCTAGACCTCAGCTAGTCATGTTCTTGATCATTTTTTGAATGGTAGTACAGACTAGAAGTTAATGATAACAACTCATCAACTTTCGTTTATGCTTGCAAAATTTGTTTCAAGTTTAAACTGTAACTTTGCTGCATGGACCTGGCTTAGATTCCATGGACCAAGAAGTCCATTTCTGGCATATGTTCATGAAAACAAATTCATTCCTCATTGACTCCGTTTCATATCTTATGAATAAATGTTATTTCGTTGCTACTTGCATTTCTCAAGTCACAAGTCACGTCGCGAGACGAATTTTTTGCAGTCTGTGAAGCCAGCACTCTTGGTACACGTCGAACCTATCGTCGATCCATATGGCCCATCCATTGTCGACGAAACTTTGGAGGCGATCGTTGTCAGGTTTTCTCCATTACCATGTTTATTTTCCAATAAACCCTTCACCGTAAATCTGATGTTGCTTTTCTGGGTTATTCCTTTTGGCAGCAAAGAGACATTAGCAGGTGGAATGTCGGTTAATAAGAAGCGTGGCGAGAATGGGCTTCCGCTACTGAAGGTCGGTCCAAGTCTTTTCTCGTCGTCTTTGTCTGCAATACCAAAAAGAAAAAATCCCATTCTAAACTCGATCCGTTCGATGTTTCTGGTTTGCAGATTGAAGTTGTTGATTTAGTTACTGAGGAGTCTGGTGGAGATAAGCTGAGTTCCTCAACACTAAGAAAGCTTGAGGCAGAGAAGGCTGCCCCTGCCTTGCAGCAACAGACACCAAACATTACTCATCAAGCCAACATATAGATAGAGCTCCGTTGAGAAATTATTTGTAAGAGATCTCAACACATTATCTTGAATTCATATGAACATTCTCATAATCTTAAACCCAATAAATTATCGTAAAGAATTGATAGATTTGCTAGGTGTTTTCTGGCATATCGCTGAATCTTTCTGTTGGGAACCACGAATCTCTACAATGGTATGATATTGTCCACTTTGAGCATAAGTTCTCATGACTTTACTTTTGGTTTCTCCGAAATGCCTCATATACCAATGGAGATATTATTTCTTACTTATAAACTCGTGATCATCGCCTTAATCAGCCAATGTGGGACTCCCTCCCAACAATCTCAACACAAACGATTAAGCGTATGTTTGAGAATGCTGTTGAAAGTACTTTAAAGGATATTTTTTTCGAGATTTAGAAATATTTATGAATTAATTTTAAGATAGAATATTTTCATGGGAATTTTCCTCATGGTAACGGTGGGCAAAGCGGCGCCTTCGGGGGTATGCGGCTTGTGTGTACCGTCATTTCGGATTCTCGACCTGTTGCGGTACTGGGTGGATCATCACCCACTCGAATCAACTAGTAGATCATCAAATCAACACAGGGACTCGGTGCATTCTCTCGATGAGTTGGGAGATGGGGCAGCCCTCACGACCCATATCAATCACACAAATAAATGAGATATTTAACCAAATTATAGAGATTAAATAAAAAATTTGTGGTTAATTTATAGTTTAACATTTTATTTATTTACACCAAAGATAGGACAATATATATATATATATATAAACTATTGTTTGGAGAACTAACAAAATGAAGAAGAAAAGTTATATAAAATATTATTAAATTTATGAAATTTATACTGTTTGCATAGAAAAAATAATAATTACAAAAGTAAGAGGGAAGATAGATATATATGCTAATTCTTAATTATTGAAACAAACAAATTAAATTTATTTTAAAAGTTATTTGGTCAATTTCTTATTAATAAAAAAATGTTCTTTTACTAACAATATTCTTCATTGTTTTATATAAAAATGTTAAAATTCTATTACATAAATATACTATTTTAATTTTTGGAATGAATGAGAATATAATAATAATAATAATAATAATAAACTATTCCCTTAAGAAACTCTAAATAATGAAAATCTTTTAAATTTCATTAAAATTCTATTAGTTTATAATTATAATTTTTGAAAAATTTTACTCCAAGATATTATTTTTAAGTCTCTTTTTTCTTTTCTTTTTTTTAAATTATAGAAATTGAAAAATATTATTATCAAAGAAAATCCTCGCTAGCACTTTGCAACTTATCCCACCAACGCCCATCGGAATTTCTTTCCGCTCATTTCCCTTTTCGATCGCTATCTACAGGGTTTTACTTTCCGCTCATTTAATCAGTTTCCTCGTAGGGTTTTCATTTTGTTTTGGTTCGAATCTGCTTTCAGTATCTCCCTCTCTTTCTCCTGGTAATTTTCTCGTTCTTTTTTTTTTAATTGATCTGTCTGCAAATTTCTGGATCATAGTAATGTATTTTTGTTTGTTGTTTCTGTTACTCATGTTAAGATTGTTTTGGAGTGGTGTAATTCAGATCATGAATGGTTCATTTTCGCTATTGAGTGGGAGTTGGATTGAAATTTGTGATTCAGGATGAGTTTCACTAATGTTAATCTATGTTGTTACCTTGAAGCTTGAATTTCATATTCGAATTGGGAATTTGAAATTTTTGTTGTTTGTTGTCATTTCCGTTTCCAATATTGTTCGTATTTTGATTGGCGTGTGATCTGATTGTGAATGTTATGGCCCCATCTGTAGAAATAGGAGTTGGTGATAATACGACGATGAACGAGCGCAAGACCATTGATTTGGAGCAAGGATGGGACTTCATGCAAAAGGGAATCACGAAATTGAAGAACATTCTAGAGGGACTGCCGGAGCCACAGTTCAGCTCGGAAGACTACATGATGCTCTACACGTACTAATCTTTCTAAACTTCTGGTCATGCTTGTTTTCGCCTTTTATATTTATTAGATGGATACTCATTGGAGGATTGGAATGGGAGTTCCAATTAGTGCCCATTTCAATACTCTTTGAAGGCTTATAGTCTTCTCTGTTTTCTTGATAAGTTTGTTTCTTAAAAAATTAGATTACTTTTGAGGGTAAGGAATTTGAATTGGTTGAGACTCTCTTCGATTTCGCTCTCTATTAGAGAGGTTGTTTTTTGGTGGGTGGGTGAGGGTGAAATTCTTTCTACCGTTCTTACTTTGCAATTTGAAGGTTGGTTTGATGGAGTTGATTAATTCAACTTACGATGTCTTACATGTCTGCAGAACCATCTATAATATGTGTACTCAAAAGCCTCCACATGACTACTCACAGCAGTTGTATGATAAGTACCGTGAATCATTTGAAGAGTACATAACTTCATCGGTAAGAAATATGTAGTTTATGTATTGGTTTTCCTTGATCTTAGGGCCATTATCTTTCTTGCTTTTCCTTGATCTTAGGGCCATTATCTTTCTCGTAACATGAAATTTAGCAGACATTTGTTTTGGTGATGTAAATGGTTAAGTTTGCTGAGAATATATACATGTATTTTAGATATGAAACATTTGTAAAATTATCTTAGATAAGAGAGATAATAGTTTATGTAAATTTTATTATAAGAAGAAAGGAGTTCTTAAATGGAAGAAAGACCCATTTACATATAAGGAAATAATTTTAAAGCTATATAATACAATAAATAGAAATATATTGATTAACCGAAAGGGAAACATAACTAGAAATAACCGGCACTCCCCTTCAAACTAGAAATAACCGGCACGAAGTTAATCATCGTGTCAAACTGTTAACAAATGGGCTAGTTTGAACCATTCTTCTGCTGGCCGGATATCATTTAGTACTATCTTCATATGTCAAACTTTTGACACACTACAACATGTTGAAGAATCATGAGCATTTCTTTCCTATCAATTTCATGTCAATGTCCTTAATGTTCTAATTTCACCGTTTGTTTGGGGAAAGTAAAATGCTTTTGTAGTCTTATATGATCGCATCTTTCACAGCACATTGTGTTGTTAGTCCTAGTTTCATATATTATATCTGTATCATTAGTTGTTGTTTCAGACACTCACAGTTCAACTTTCTCTTCAGGTATTGCCATCTTTGAGGGAGAAGCATGATGAGTTCATGTTGAGAGAGCTTGTGAAAAGATGGGCAAACCACAAAGTGATGGTTAGGTGGCTTTCTCGCTTCTTCCATTATCTTGATCGGTACTTTATAGCTCGAAGGTCACTTCCACCTCTTCATGATGTTGGGCTGACTTGCTTCCGGGATCTGGTATGCTACCACCGAACACTGCACTGGGTTTTTCTTACCATGTTATATTTCTTGCCTCTTTGCTTGGCTTACCTGGTTGTGTTTACACTTGTGAAACTTGCAACTTAACTCTGCGAGTCATTGCAATAGAATATGTTGTTGATATTTGTGTTACTTCAGGTTTACCTGGAGTTAAATGCAAAAGTTAGAGATGCTGTTATATCACTGGTATGTTAACTTAATGCCTTTTATTTTGTGCACCATCATTTAAGTTTTGCAGTGCATAACTAGATTTCTCCTATCAGATCGATCAAGAGCGTGAAGGAGAGCAAATTGACCGGGCTTTGCTAAAGAATGTCTTAGATATATTTGTGGAGATTGGGATGGGGCAAATGGATTGCTATGAAAATGACTTTGAAACAGCCATGCTCAAAGACACTGCTGCATATTACTCTCGAAAGGCTTCTAACTGGATTCTCGAAGACTCCTGTCCTGATTATATGTTGAAAGTAATTCCTTTTGTTCTTTTATTAGCTTAGTAGATAAATATAATCTTATCTTTCTGGTAGGATTACTTATTCATATTATTGGACACTCTAGGCTGAGGAATGTCTAAGACGTGAGAAGGATAGAGTTTCACATTATTTGCACTCTAGCAGTGAGCCTAAACTTCTTGAGGTTTGTTCTATCTTCCTAGTGCCTGTGTAATTAAAATAAGTCTTCTTGATCAACTTATTTAGCTGGTACTATCTTTTTTTCATTCTTCTTTGATGCTGGTCATCCTCATAATTGTAGCTGATGTATTGCATTTTCTCTTTTCTAGAAAGTTCAACATGAACTGTTGTCTGCCTATGCTACCCAACTGCTTGAAAAAGAGCATTCTGGATGTCATGCATTGCTTAGAGATGACAAGGTACTTGCACAATTTGCTATATTTTATTTTCAAGTAAATGGTTATTCAATATGAAGATGAACCTATATTTTCTTCTCCTTTGCTGTTTATGGGATACTTTCTAGGTGGAAGACTTATCACGAATGTTCAGACTGTTCTCTAAAATTCCTCGGGGGTTAGATCCAGTTTCAAATACATTTAAGCAGGTTTGTGATTTACCACTTCAATTTACCCTTATATTGTTTTTCATTTGAAATAATCAAAATTATTTTCTTTTATTTGTCTACTGTTCTTCTGAACTCCTATGAGCTTGTAAAATTTCTATCATACAGCATGTTACTACTGAGGGAACTGCCTTGGTGAAACAAGCAGAAGATGCAGCAAGCAACAAGAAGGTTTGTTATTAATTGCTATACGTTTTTCATTTCTTGCATTATACCATTATATTAATCTTAAGTTTCGCAATTTTGGTTGATCATGGGCCAACAGGTTTTGGATTGTTAATTAATTATTATCAAGGTAGTCTGCAATGGTTACATCTAGCCTAAAGGTGCATTATTGTTAAAACTTTTAGTAAAACCTACATATTTTGTCTTCAAGGAATTTTCCATTCAAGCAGAGAGCGTTTCTGCTTATCAGAGATTAGAGATGTGGTTGACAGATGACATAGATGAACAGTAATTTTTCACTTTCTTATTTATTTTGCATAAATTAGTTTCCCTTATTACTTAAAATTTTCTCTTTCTTTATTTTATTTTCATATATTACTTGGAAATTTTGGGTATCTTGCTGTTTCATTCACAACTTATTTTCTTCTTTTGGAGACTTTCCGATGTGTTGTAGCAAATATCGTACGTAAGTTTCTAGTTTGAGCCAGATATATGGGCATGTCTTTCAACTGGGCTAAGAGCTAATAAAATGAATGCTGTATAATTTAATAACACTAAGAAATTGGCCTTTTGCTTGCAAGACTATTTTAGATGTTCATGTTACAATTTCGGCATCCAATACGGTAACCATGTATAAGCAAATTGTGTGTGTTATTGTTCTTATCATCCTCATCATTGAATCGTAATTAGGAACTGAGTGTGTGCTTTTGAAAAGGTTTAATTCCGTCAGTGTTTGATCTAGGCTGTGGTGCTGATTTTATGATTGAGCTGTACTTTTCATGAACATTTAATGAGTTTCCTATACCAATATTGAAAGGTTATTTTTATTGTGGCTAAGGACTTATTTTCTTTCCTTCTCTGTAGGCTGAGAAGAGGGATGTCATTGGCTTGCAGGAACAGGCAATCTTCCTTTGTCACATTCTCGCACTCTCTCTTTTGCTCTCTCACATGGTGTCTTAAAATTATGATCTGTGTTTTAGGTGTTCGTAAGAAAAGTGATCGAGCTGCATGATAAATATTTGGCATATGTGAACAACTGCTTCCAAAATCATACACTTTTCCATAAGGTATGTTGTTTTTTACTAGTCTATTACAATGTGCGAAGTATGAGGTACACATAGATGCAGTTATGAGAAAAAGATATAGTGATATAGAACTATTATGATTTAAATTGTTACTAAAACTTTATATGCATCTATTTAGGCTCTCAAGGAGGCTTTTGAGGTCTTTTGCAACAAGGGCGTTGCTGGAAGTTCAAGTGCAGAGTTACTTGCAACTTTTTGCGATAACATTCTTAAGAAAGGTGGAAGTGAGAAACTGAGCGATGAAGCCATTGAAGAGACTCTGGAGAAGGTTCATTCTTCTTTCCTATCTTCTATTCCTTCTACCCTTAATGATTTATGGATGACGCTATGATTATAACCCTTCTCTGTTTGCAGGTAGTGAAGTTGCTTGCTTACATCAGTGATAAAGATCTTTTTGCTGAATTTTATCGGTAATCCTCTAGATCTTAAGATTTATTGGTTTTAGAGATAAATTATAAGAAATGAAATAACGATGATAAATTGCATAACTATTTGCAGGAAAAAGCTTGCTCGACGGCTTCTTTTTGATAAGAGTGCCAACGACGAGCACGAGAGAAGTATTCTGACTAAACTGAAACAGCAATGTGGTGGTCAGTTCACCTCAAAGATGGAGGGCATGGTATGCAAGATTTTTGTGTGATTTAAAGTGCTTGATATTATGGAAGTATTACATGTGTTTGTCTTGGGGTCTCCTTAGGTCACAGATTTGACTTTGGCAAAGGAGAATCAAGCCAGCTTTGAGGAGTATCTTACCACTAATCCACAAGCACATCCTGGCATCGACTTGACGGTTACGGTCCTGACTACTGGGTTTTGGCCTAGTTACAAGTCCTTCGATCTCAACCTTCCGGCCGAGATGGTAGGCACAGGTCTCATTTCAAGTTTGACCATTTACAAGGTGTACAACTTTTATCTTAATCTTTTTTTTTTTTTGAATTTAAGGTTAAATGTGTTGAGGTTTTCAAAGAGTTTTATCAGACTAAAACAAAGCACAGGAAGCTTACATGGATTTACTCTCTGGGTATCTGTAACATCATTGGAAAGTTTGAACCAAAAACTATTGAACTGATTGTGACTACCTATCAGGTTAGTACATCGACCTAATCGACATTCTCGTAAGTTTTGGGAACTCGGAGTTTGTTCTACTGCCAAGTCCTTATTACTGATTTATATGGTCCTTTTTTGGTATGTTTGTAGGCTTCTGCCTTGCTGCTGTTCAATTCCTCTGACAGACTTAGTTACTCAGAAATTATGACTCAACTAAATTTGAATGATGACGACGTTGTGAGACTACTCCATTCCTTGTCGTGTGCTAAATATAAGATTCTTAACAAGGAGCCGAGTACTAAAACTATCTCGCCATCTGATCACTTCGAGTTCAATACGAAGTTTACAGACAAAATGAGGAGGATCAAGGTTCTAATTCTTCACTAGTTAATATATCCTTCTCATTGTTAACCGTAGCAATTCTTGTAAGATATGCAGTGTTTTGATCTTCCATTGTGCAGATTCCTCTTCCACCTGTGGATGAGAAGAAGAAAGTAATTGAAGATGTCGACAAGGACAGACGTTACGCGATTGACGCATCAATTGTTCGCATTATGAAGAGTCGGAAAGTTTTGAGTCACCAGCAGTTGGTGCTGGAGTGCGTCGAGCAACTCGGTCGCATGTTCAAGGTTCTCTCTAACACTTCCATGTCGATACTTTGGTTTTTCTAATCTGCTTTTAACTTTCGGAATCTAAAAAGAAATAATGGGAATTTGCAGCCCGACTTTAAGGTAATCAAAAAGCGGATTGAAGATCTAATCACCCGAGACTATCTGGAAAGAGACAAAGATAACCCGAGCTTGTTCAGGTACCTAGCATGATCCAGCCTTTGTCAAAGAAGTGTTACGATTCTTATGACTAGAAATAGCTCTAAAAGGAAATCGTTCGACGACGATGACAATGGAGATGGCGGTACGAGTTTGAATGTAAATTAAACTGAGAAAATCGATCTGTTCGAGAACCATTTTTCCATCTAAGCAAGTTGAGATGCTAGTTATATGATTAGAAAACTGATGGAAAATCTGAAAATCCCAATGTTGAGATGATTATTGCTTAATTGGGCACATGGAGTGAAAATAATTGAATTTATTACTGTAATTTCCATCTGCATATTGATTATTGAATAATTAGTTCCTTAGTTGTTATGCCTCAAACAAACTCTACGACTTTGGATAACCACTTTTTTCTCATTAATATATTATTAATATTATTGCTGTTTTTTTTGTTTTTTTTTTTTATAATTTTATCATTTTTGTATTTTTGTTTTATAATTATTTATAAATTCATTATCATTATAGATAATTAAATATCAATAAATATATTTTTATAAAATCGTATTCACATTATTTACTATTATTTTACTATTTTTAAAATAATATATTCATCTTGATTAATAGGTTAGTACAAAATTTAAAAAAAAAAACTTTTAAAAATCCAAGAAAATATTTATTTCATGAGTTTTAAAAATCTAAAACAATTTCGAAATTTTCGTGATATGTAATTTTTTTTTAACAAAAAACTTAAATCATAATTTTATTCCTTCCTTAATTAATGAGCTTTCCTTCCTTCGATCGTTCTACGGAGATTCAGATAATCTTTTGCCGCCAAGGGTGCGCTCTCTCTCTCTCTCTCTCTCTCGCGCGCTCAGGAAAAGAGTGATCGGTAATTATGAACGATGGACAGATTTTGTGGAAATACATATGTTTTAATGAAAAATTTACGGAGTGTAGATGAGATGCCATTTTCATGTTGAAATTTCTATGAAATTTGCAGGCGTTGATGGAACATTTTCGCGCAAACGCGCCACAATGCCGTATCAACTCCTGACAACCATATAGTTGGTGAGGTTTTATCGATTGTTAATTTTTTGCACGTGAATGAATCTCTTCTTGTTTTTTAAATATGATCGAACAGTAATGGTCGGGATTCGAAATGAAAGAAAGGGGGAATGTACATAGCGAAAAGCAAAGCCACAAAACGTGAGCGATTGCAATTCTATGGAGTAGTGGAAGAAAGAATGGAGAAGTTAGTGAAGCAAAATTGACGGTCCTCTTCAGATTCCCAAATCACGAGGTATCCAAGAGTAATTAGTCAAATAATATCTTGATCATGCATCTTCCATCTTGCATCTTGCATCTTGCATCTTTTAATGTTTTGTGAACTAAAATTATATACCTCAATCATTGAAATAATCATGTTTGACTACTGCAACTAAATAAAGTTTTGTGAGGGTGGGATTTTGGGGCCCTTGCGCTGAGATCATCTTCCTTTTATACATCAAGAAAGCAAGTTGTTGTGAAGGATTAATTTGACGTTTCCACTATTACTGATGGGAAATGGAGAGAAATTAAAAAGGAAAAGGACTTCCTCTTCGTGGGCATTGGATCAATTCTTAGTGGGTTCTGGTCTTTTTTTCACGCATAATAATTACAGCCACATTCCGATGACTCTGCGGTTTCCTTTCATGATCTGCCTCCCCTACTTGGAGGATTTATATGTTTTTTGCACAACATTTTATTTCTGTATCAAGAAACAGAAATATACCCCCCAAAGCTTTATACTTCAGTTTCTAATGGCATGATACAAGCTAATATGAGAAACCTTAATGGTCAAGATATCTCCACTCCTCTGTGTAATTTGAATCATCTCACTCCACATGTAAAGTAATATTCTAAAAATAAAACAAAAGCGTAGCACACCATTTGATATAGATGATTACTTCTATTACTAAACTAAATGTGTCATTTAGTAAATGTTAAGGGAATAAATTCACATATAGATAATGATAAATATATAGGACCAGAACCATGTTTGAACTTTATTACATTTCATATTCAATTTTAATCTGTTTTACCTTTTTCTCCTAACGGCTTAGCGTTTGGAGTAATTGAAAATGTTAGCTTTTAGTTTGGATCCTAAGACACGAGCACAGCCCACGGTAATTTTGGAAATCAGGAGACGCCCATGTTAAATTTAGCAATCTCAACTAATGCATTTGGATGGTAAATGAGGCATGATAAGGAATTCTTCTACTGCAATCATTTTATAATTGCTTTTGTTGAGTGATTTTGACTGCTTACATTCATCACGCCTGTATTGACACTAACAATGTGAACATGACAGCATGTACTTGTTCACCTGGACCTTGCTTTTGTTATTGTTACTAGGCTAAACCTTTCATAAGTTTTCAATCAGCAAGCTAAATTTCTTTGTCTCCGTATTTTGATTATCATTTGTTTTAAAACTTAGAATTTTTTTAATCTTCAATTTTGAAATCTAAATATGTTTAGTCTTCATCATTAACACCAATTGAAGGTCCAATTTTACTACCCAAAACTGTAGTCCCTTCCAATGAAGATAAATGGACTTCATTATGATTTCACTGGCTAACAATTATATTTTAGCATGAATTTAGCTATCCTTATGTTTGCATGATTTGCTAGTCAATCTTTCAAATCTTACTAGGCCGTTTTTGCCCATTTATTTCTAATCCATTCCCACAGCTACCAAAATAAAGAAATAAGTTTTACATCTATATTTCGTGTTAACTAAATTTAAAGTTTTCAAAGCTGAAAAAGGGAGAAGATATAATGTTCAGAATATGGAGATAAACAATTCTTATATAGCCTCAACTCACAATTTCTCCGCCTATTATCGGACTTCATATTCCATTTTCTTTTCCTTCTGTTGTATGCCGTCCACTAGAACGCGAATAAATTTATCTTCAACCAGATGGATTAGTTTCTAGGTATAGGACATTTCTATGACAATAAAATGTTCTAAATTAGATTTTTTTTGTTCTCCCGTTGAACATTTTGGTCTTTTTTCCTCAAATACTTGGTACAAATCACGGACCCAAATGTTTGTCGAATTTGGATCCTAGTCAAACAAAATCTTCAGGACGTAATTAGGAATTTTAACTTATAAGTTATAGCTTTCAAGAATTTTTATCAGATATTTTGATATTTGCATGTGGACTTCTTTATCTGCACCCTTTCTGCCCCTTGAACTTTTTCTAACAAATGGAGACTCTACTACTTCCATTAGGCACTCTCTGCCATTTCTGATTGAACTTCTGGTGGATGAAACACTGTTTTTCTCACCTGCCCAGCTCTGTGGTGGGTCAGCATGAAAAGCCATTATTACAGGGGCTCTTTCAATTAGTTTGTTCAAGACATTATTACATTTGGTCTAGTCATGCTTTGCTTTGTGGACTGCTTGTTCTTAGCACTCAGAGAACTAAAAGAAAATTAGTGAAATAGTTCATGTTTCTATTGAAGCACTAGATGTGAACAAATTCATAATCTATGAGCTCTTTTATGGCCACTACCCAAGAAGTCCTTTACCCAAATTATAGTCATAGATGCCTCTTCCATTTCTTATCTTGGTGGCTTTAAAACAATCTGGTGGCGTACTATGTTGTTGGTTCCCCATATGTAGATGCTTCTTAGAATCTTGTTGAAAAGGGACATCTTCGTCACGTTGCACTTGTTTGTCTTACGAGTACAGCTGCTATTTGATTGAAAATCCCAAAAGATAGAACATGACTTGACATGAGAGGCGTCAAATCTCAGAGGCCCCATTACCAAATTGTCGAATCTAACAACGCTTAACTAGGCAAGAGTTAACTTTTAACTGAACAACCCATTTAAATTTAGAAATAAGTAAAGACAAGATGTACATTATGCATGTTGATTGATATTTTCCCCCTAATATTAGCTGAATGCTGACGTCACAATACTGCTCTGCTAAATTCTATACAGTATCGAGCATTGGTATCCCTAGGTGGGAAAGTTATGATGCTTTAGTAGGAGTTTTTGGTTGGAATCTTCGCAAACTCCAGGGTTTTCTTTCCTTGTAACTTGTTTGTGACATAGTGTTTACTGTATTCTCCATGACTATATCTTCTATATTTGCATGGATTGTTTTTATCCACGAATTCTGGCATTGGTTCAAGCTCTATGTCATAGCTAGGTGCATAAAATGTGACTATCGAAAGTCGGTCAGTCTGCTTGTGAGTCACAGCTCTGTGCTCCACGCTTTTGTACCTGCCATTTGTAACAACCTGCATATAAATCAATGAGAAACGAGTCAAGTCTCTGTTGTAAGATAAAAAATCATTTCTTTATTTAGACAAAGTTTCATTCACACCTCCATTGTATCGCCAATGTTGATCACAAGTGCATTTGGGAGAGGTTGAACAGGAACCCACTTGTCGTCTTTAAGGATCTGAAGCCCTACTGAGTTGCCCTTTCCTTGCTGCAAAACAGTTAAAGCACTTCCATCGGAGTGTGGGCTCAGCCCCAAAACAAGATCAGGTCTCGAACATGGTGGATAGTAATTCATCCTTATTGCCTGTACGGCCACCCCAAACGCCTTTCCAAATACGTCCTCTTTTAGGCCAAGGCCTAAAGCTATGTACTTCAATAGATTCTGGCAAAGCTTTCTTGCTTCTTTAGAGTAAATCTCAACAGTATTGCTGCAAAATGGTGTATGATTGTAAGTAGCTGAAAAGTTAATTCAATGGTGACATTAGAATTACAAAAAAACCACCTGAAATTTGTTGGCTTCTTTGGCCATAATAGAGGGCTTCTTATAGAGTCAGGTATAACCCCCAGAGCAAACATGTTACACCAATCCAACTTTTGGTGCTCTGAGAACACAAAAGCTTGCCCGTATCCTTGAACTGTGCCCGGTGCCATTCGGTACTTCTGCTTTTCTTCCAAAGGTAGCCCGAAGAATTCCATTGCCTCCCCCTCAATGCTTTCTAGTAGGTTTAGAGCAATTCCATGATTAATTACCTAAAAGATTACCAAGGCCTTAGTTTCCATTGCCTGTTCTTAAGCCTTGACTGAAAAAAGAATATTCGATTAGTCTTTACCTGAAAAAATCCCCATTCCTCGCAGGCAGAGGCTAGCTGCAATATTTCATCTCTGTTTCCTTTTAAAAGTTTGGATATATCAATAGTGGGAAGTTCAGAGGATGAGATTAAAGCTGTTGGTGGTGTTGGCCTCTCTTGTACGCCCCTGATAAATCTTTCGGGAATAGTGTTAGGCTTAAACTTCCTGAGTTCTTGCACATCATCGATGTGTCCTACGTTGACGGGAGAACTAGGCACTGGAGCCATAGAGAGTAGAGAGTTAGAAACAGAGTTCTGAAGAAATAAATTTAGACCAATGTTAAAGCTCTTGGTAATCCAACTTGGAATGCAAGTTTCGTTAACTCAAGATGAGCTCGTATTTATAGAGCAAGGCAAGCATGCATCCAGAGACTTGATGCATTATTTCTTTTATTTTTTAAAATATATTAGAGTTCGGGGAGACATTGAAATTTGGAAGCATTATTTGAGACGTGTATTACACTCGCGTATCGTTTTCCTGTAGTTACTTGAGCCTTGACCAATTTGATTTAATTTTATAGAGCTAGGATAGCATACATTTTAGAGACTTGATAGGTTCTTTCTTTTTCAATATTTTGAGAGTTATTTTAAAAATGTTAAAATCACTTTTACTTTTATTGTGTTTAGATTACTCTAAAACATGTTTTTAATTACTTAAAACAAAATTTTGTAGTATGAAAATGACATTTAAAAATATGTCCTAGAGTAATTTTGAACCATTCTCTTCTATCTATGCACCCTTTCTCATTTCCTTCTTCATCTCCTTCCTCTAACATGGAAATCCCACTCATTGATTTTAATTCCCCTCTCTATCGTCGATCCGCTCTCTTTCTAGATTTCTAACCTGCCAATCGCTCTATTAAGTTTTGTTTTCTTCTCCTCTCGCCAAATCAATTATCTCGGATCGATCCACCAGCTGATTGGTTTCTTAATTTGTTAGTATAATATATCATGTTTTCATGCATGTCATTGATCAAAATTTCTTGTAACATGAGTATCTATTTTTTTCATTTATTTTATAGATCCCACATGATATACTATAGCTATGAATAGAAGGAAAGGATAAAATTCCTATACTGCTGTACTACCTTTTACATGTAGTAGGATATGAGAGGGGTAATAAAGCAGCAAGTAGCAGTACTTCTGCATGGCGTGGAACTAAAATTCAAGAATATCTACCCTTTTCTATGGCTAGAAAGTGGAAGGCGAAATCGAATATATTTAAAAGTTTTCTTTCGATTTGTACACGAATCAGGATTTGACTGAGGAAATACTGTTCGCTTTTCTATGATGAATTTATGTGTTGAGTTGCTGACTAAATTTTGAAGTGGATTATATTACAGGTTAAAGTCTTTTTGTTCTAATTCCAGCAGTGATCAGATGGGAACTCGCGCATATTCAAAGTTCATCCATATGAGAATATTATGTACCTAGTTGATGACAGAAAGATGTCCGAGTATGCTGGGCAACAAAAGATAAGTGTTAAAGTCTTTAAAAGCTTTTCTTCCATCTTTGCTGAAAATGAAATCTACTTTTACTTTTTTGAATACTTTTTAGTTGTGGCGGTGGAAGATGGGGGCTCAAAGAGGGATGGAATTTGATAAAAGTGGGCACATACCAATATGTTCAGTACTCTTTTCAGGTGATTCTCTATTTGGTCCTCCGTTTTTTTAATTTTTTTCCAATTTTATTCTTGATATATTATAAGTTTTTAATGAGGTCTCTTCGAAAAAAACATCTTTCACACAAAGTCAATGTATTATTAATATATTTGAAATATATGAATATGTTACTTATCAGATGACACGCAACTTGTCTAAATATATTAATGAAGTAGTAATAATAATAATTTGATGACACAAACTTTCTTATCAAATTTCAAAAGAATATGAAAGCATTTACTGAATCAAAGAAAAATTGAAAACTTTTATTTTGGTTCTTTTATTTTGAAACTTATTTTATTTTTGTTCATGCACTTTCAATAAATTATCAAATCATTGCTTGTTCTGATAAAATTTAGTCACTATAAATTGTAAAAATGTATTCTCTTTTCATTTAGACTAAAAGTGAACAACTCCAACAATTTTTTTAACATATGTGTCAATCAGATATGTGTCAATCAGACGTCGAGACATTGATGAAAATATCGGTGAAGGTATAGGGGAAACATCGATATTACTATATTTTTCGAAGTATAGGTAAAAGAGTTAAAATACAGTTCATGGGGTTTGAAATTTGGACTTTCTTCCATTTTAGTCGAATTTTAAAATTAATTTGTACCTTGCTTTATGCTTAATCCTTTTCGACAAAAGTATCTGTTTTTATAATTGTTGTCTTTACAAATTTTAGAAATCTATTCACACTACAAATTTTAGAAATCTATTCACACTAGAATTCGTTTCTATTATTTTGTAAAATTAAATTAATACTAACTTCAATCTAAGAAAATGCAGGTGCGCGTGGACATGAACATGCAGGAGCATTGGTACAGTTTCAAGAAAATCACAACTTGACCCGATCGAACAGAGCCTTTGTAAGATTCTCTCTTCTTTTCATTTCTCGCTAAAAGGAACTGAACATATTCGACACATCAGAAAATTACATGCTTTTGTCGTATTGCTGATGACTTTTACCCTTATAATGCTTTGTTCTGTTCCTCGTACATTTTTCTTTTTCTATATGGCGATGTGGGCCTTTCATTTCGGAAATACGATGAACTCCTATATGAATACAAGCTTGAACCAAGAATTTAAAAAGGACAAAGTGTTTGTGGCCTTTTAAGAACTAGTGCCTAATTTTCAACTATAGAAAATATCTGGCATACCTCTAAATTTTTATTTTATATCAATTGGTTTGAAACAATCTTTAAGCAATATGATATTATTACTTTACTTCCTAGGTTTGTAGTATAGTTTCCAGAGGCTGTAGCTGTAGAGTCATTTGGCTCTTCATATCTTCTACGGTTGAACTTTGAAGGTCTGTCAGCCAATCCTCTCACTTCAAAAAATTTTCCAGTTAATCATCATTTGCGTAAGTAAAGATTCCCTCTTCTGAGAATAAAATGCTTCACGAGGAAAGTATATTAGCCAGCAATTTGCCTGATAATAATGACCCATTTGCTTCTGTTTTTTTCGTTTTGTGGAGCAATAGTTTGTTATTGGCTTGGATACTAATCATACAAAAAAAACTCATTTTTTTTAACAGTCCTTTTGTGCAATATTAGAATCTTATTATACTATATTTGCTTGCAGTCTAAGATCCAATCAAGAATCTTCAAAGTTCAAGTCTCTTGAAACTTTTAATTTTGTATTTAATTGATCTTTTAGACACTTTTTTCTTTCAAACTCACATGTAGATGCAAAATCAGCGATTCTGATTTTTCACTTCACTTGTGCTAGAACCAGAAGAAAGAGGGGGGAAAAAGGAAAGCAAAAGGTGAAAGCATTTTGTTATAAAAGATTCCACAAAGCTTTAAAGCAGGCAATTGTGGAAGTGGGGACAGCAACCACGATGAAATCACAACGTTGGTAGTGGTTGGATTTACTTATAATAAGTGTAGTGCGACGTGATAAAAGCCTTCAATCAATCATATGTCTCACTGTATCCTTCCGTCTCCCCTAAGTTACTAAATTTTTAAGTTTCAAATTGTCTTTTTTTCTTTATATTGTTATTATTTGTCTACTTGCCTCGTACTCCTTATTAACCAACTTATGCAACTTACGAGTACATATAAACTCAAAGTTGCATTAATAACAAACAAAATAAGGATATAAATATTTTAAAACTTCTACTCAAATTCTAACATCAGAAATCTGTAAATGTTTCTATCGATGACGTTAGTTAGGCAACCTCATAAACTCATAAATTTGTATGTAATCCAAAGATAACATTTAAAAAAGAAGTGCTTATTAGTTTCAATAAGAAAAAATGTAAAAGTGCTTATTGTTTTTTTATGATTGGAATGAAGAAGAGGCTCATTTGGTAACAGAGAGTTCCTCCAATTGGGACAAATAGAGAGTTCATAATTGCATGAAGACTAATAAAGAAAAATCCACTGAGATAGAAACATAAAAGAACCCAAAGAGGTGATAATTGATCAGTCATTAAATTATATGTTTAGTCTCCAAATTAAATTGAATAGGTTAATAATGAAGTTTGAAAAGGTGAATATTTAAAAACTTTTATCTATTGGATATTTTTTAAATTCATGAGCTTATTGATAAGAAGTATTAAACACATTTGAATTTATTGAGTAAAAAAAGAACATACAAAGTTTTAGAGC
The DNA here is from genome assembly GCA_033971965.1 of Cucurbita ficifolia. Taxonomy (NCBI): domain Eukaryota; kingdom Viridiplantae; phylum Streptophyta; class Magnoliopsida; order Cucurbitales; family Cucurbitaceae; genus Cucurbita; species Cucurbita ficifolia. Next base: position 9,656,603 of record CM066967.1, on the reverse strand, counting down.
TACCTCTATTGAGTTTTCCAAATTCAAAGCTGTTGGCAAAAGGTCCAACCTTGTAGTATTTGTGTGATACGCTGATATCCAAAGCATAATTCAGTTGGTTAGACACATATATCTTCAATAAAGAAAGATTAAATATTTGACTCTCAGCTCAGAGATGTCGTAGAAAAAAACAAACTGTTGTTTGGTCCCATCCTCACTTATTTCCTTTAGTTACCAGCACTAAGCTGGAAATTTTCCTCATGTCCCGACTTACGTTGTTGGGGCATTGATGGTAGTACAATGTTAGAGCCTAGGAGGTCAGATCACTAGCAAAAGACTGGTGCTTGCAGTCCTTGGACGTCCTCTGAAGATTCCTCGCTCTCTGCTATCATACTACCAAAAATTAGTCATTTCATCGTACTCTTTGTCCATTCCTCCTTGTAATATTTTGGTATGATCTATCTATTTTGTTTTGGGACTACGCCTTTGTTGTTTTGCCTTTAGGTTTCATTCCGAAGATTCCATACCAGTTAAGTCGTCGTCATTAATATGTGGTTCTGGCGGGTTAGGAGAAATAAGTCTTTATTGGTTTGATTTTGGTTGCATTTCCGAACACTAGATGAGTAGAATGTAACTCTACTCTAGCTTGTTGCGAGTTGTCGACTCAAGAAGCCATAGATGCACTTCTTGGCAATGAAATCTGAAGACTACAAAGAGAGAGAGGGGAGAGAACTTGTCCATGTTCTCCCCCAAGAAAGAAACAATTTCATTGATGCCCTTTCTCCGAAAAAGGAAGAAACAATTTCACGGAATTGCCTGGCAGAAAGCTATGACTGACAAGCTTTTAAGTTGCCAAACAGAGTATCTATCATAGATAAGTGGATAAGTGGATAAGTTACTAATTTACTATTTATGATAGTTCAATGTCCCCACCATGCGAGAATTCGCAATCGTTGAACCCATGGAAGTTTTTGAGGTTTTGAAGATGCATGATTGAACACTATCTCGAGCCTTCTCTTCTCCTCACTATCTATGATGTTTTATCAGGTGGCATTTCAGGTTCTGGCACAAATATTCACTATGTGGACTCATTTGACGACCCTAAGGTTTTTTCACTGGAGCACTTGTGTTGCGTGCTCCTTCAACATTCTAGTAAAATTTAACTGGTTATGGTGATGGTACAGGGCTCTTTTGATGAAGGGGAAGCCATGAATTCTGAGCCTAAAAACCAAAAGAAAAGGGACAAGAGGAGAATGCAAAGCAAAAGGTTGAAATTCCTAAATGGTTTTGTTTGTGCTCTATATAGTTCTAGTGTTGCCTCTACTTCCTCATGATAAATCTGTTGTGCAGCAGACTGTTGAGGACTCCGAGTGTGGGGAAGAAGCCCAAAAGGAAGTTGAAATTATGAGATGAAACAAGACATGGACCTTCCAAATAACTGGAAATAGTTCAGTCTTTAAGCCCTATAGGGTTGGAAGCAAGGCAGTTTTTAAGGCCTATAGGGTTGCTGTTCCTGATATTTTGAACAAGGAAAACTATTAAATCTCAGATTCATGAGCCTAAAACATTTGATTGACTTGGTTTCTCTTCACGAAAAATCACTGTTTAGCCTCCCTTTCTTATATTGCAACATTCTTTTCTTATGAAATTGCAACTTTCTTTAAATTCAATGGCTTGAATTCAACTGTTGGTAAGAGAAGTTTTTTCCCTATACATTCATGGCTTCTATCGCTTAAATGCCTCTTCTAGACAGTGATTTGCTTCTAAGCGTTTACAACTAGCCTTGAACATAATTAATTTTCTACCAGCTTAGATATTCTAGACTTCTTGTTCAAAGGATTAATAATCCCCAACGAAAATGAAGATTATAGTCTCAAAATCTAACCCAAAATCATGAAGCTATAAGTAACTAAGCTATACTCCTAAAAGAAAAGTACTTAAGCTGATTAAAAAGAGGAAGGAACAATACGACTAATGCAGAAGCAGGTAGAAGATTGATTTTCATTCAATGAAACTACAATTTGCTCAAACTACAAGGATTTATACATAATTCCAGTCTATGGTACAGTCAGACAAAGAAACTGATAGCCAAGGAGATACAAATTTATAATTCAAAAAGTGAGGCCAAAATATTATATCTAAAGACGTATTTACTCACCTTTTCAATTTGTCTTAACACATGGGAAGCGGATTTGAACCTATGTAGGTATAAGCGCAAGTATCTGGCTCCTTATAATTCCCATGCACTTCTGTATCTCTGCATATAGTGGAAGGTTCTGAGGACAACATGGCTGCAAACTATTGACAGCAGAATCGAGTACCTGAGCAACATCAGCTGGCGGAAATTGTCGTTCTGTGCATTTCTGCATGTTTATAGCAACAATCAGGATTTGGAAGTCAAAAACTATTATCCTCGTGCGTGAGAGAAACGAGAACCAAGCATGCTAAAAGTACTCGACTATTATGTACATTATTCGCAACCAACAATATGCAAGATAACAATAATACTCGACAAGTCTAATGAGACGATTTCCCTGCTTTTCCACAAACAAGAAAAAATTGCAACACCAATTTGTCAACGGTTACACTGTAAAAAGTCCCTCTTTTAATAACGCCTTGAACTGTATGAATCAGTTTGTGATGAATAAACAACCAAATCTTCTTATTTATGCAAAACAGAAAATCAGAAACAAATTGGGGGATCATAGATCATTGATTCAACATCATTCCTGATAAATAATACATAATTGAGTGGAAGACTCGAATGAAGCTCCCTTTACCTGAATCATGAGTAAAGTGGCTACACAGTGCGCAATAAGTTCTGAAGGGATCTCCACTTCAGGCTTGTCGGATGGGCTATTGGACTTGGAACCAACTACATAATTAGCAGCTGATGGGTTTGATGAACCCGCATTGAAATGATTCTGAGATACTGGAGTGGAATTACTAGTATCTGCAGATGTTGATTTCACAGTTGGCAAGGCCAAATCATCTACTGAGAGTTTATTACTCACAAAATCAATGGCTTCTTCAATATTCTCTAAATTACTTTCTCCCTTTTTCAGAGAAAGAATTGCCTGAAATGATTGTTTACAGCAAATGAAGTCAGAGGAAGCACAAAATCTGCAGGAAAAGAGATCTCCAACATGGACTCTGAAGGAAGCATTTAGGACTTGGATGCATTCAATAACTTGATGAAATTTTACAGTGTAAAGATTTAAAGTACATACATGATAATCTCAGTTACTTTTAAGCAAATCTAAATATCATGAAGTACATTACGTCTCTATAATGGTTTGATTGGATAGTGAATTTTGTTCAATGGATATAGATATTAAATATTTGAGGGTTTAAAATATGGGATTTAAAAGGTACACAATCTTAAAGATATATATATGGAAATGCAGGAGAATTAATGTTTGGGAAATGAATTTGTGTATTTTATTCTACAGATTGTTCTAGTTGAAATTTGATTTATGCAGTCAATTAGTTGAAATTATGAGAAAAAATTAGTGCTACGAAATAATTTAATAATTAATAGTTTTGTGAAAATTCATATTAGTTAACAATTGACTAGACAAGTATGTCCATTATTTACATGAACATCCAGCGCAAGATAGATTATTCATAATACCTAAACACCGACCAACTGATGATCAAAATGGTTAGATAATAGTAAAGGTTAAACCTGCATTGCTTCATCGATCATTGTTTGAGCCTTTGCTCTGGAACTTCCCACAATTTCAGCCACATGGGAACCGGGTTCTTGAGCATGAGAGCAAGGGTCACCCAAATCATGCACTGGCTTGAGGAACATCAATGGTGAAGTCCCTTGATACGTATTGCGCTGCCTCAAGCTATACAGAGCAGAGGAGACCTATATATACTAAGAAAAATAAGCACTTGAATAAAAAAAAAAGGAATTAAGCTGGAAATGGGATCATTAAAACGCATGCCTGTTCATTAACTTCATTCAACTGTAATAGCACAGCAGCATATTGCTTCTTAAAGTTCTCTGAATCCTTGAGCAAGTTGTCTCCATTTATTTGGTTTTCCAACACCTCATCATTCAAGCGCTTCAATTCAGACACCACCACCTCCTAGATTTAGGCACGCATCAGTCAGGTTAAAAGACATTCAATTTGATGTAAAGGTTAAAGCAAAATAGATTCTACCTTTCAAACTAGTCTCCCCCAGAGTAGGACAAATAAAATGTTACAAATATTAATGAAAATGTAGGACAAATAAAACGTTACAAGTATTAATGAAAATGTAGGACAAATAAAATGTTACAAGTATTAATGAAAATGTATAGGGAATGTCATTAGGATACTATTAAAGATATAATGGTAATTACTTAGGAAGGGTTTGTTGGATTATAAATGGAGGGAGTTAGGAAGATTGGAGGAATGGGAGTTGGTCCATTGTGGGACTTGGGAGAGAGAGAATCCTCAAAAATAGTAATTTCTTTTCAATACTGCAATATAACACTTGTTTTCTTATAATTGAAATCTTGACATAAAGTTGACAATATGAAGCTAATATGATGTACTACCTTCTTGTCAAGTGCACGTGACAATTCAGACAGAGCATGAACATCAGCTTCTTTAGCTTGAATTTGAGCAAGGACAGAAAGTTGGGAACTTGCCTCCTGTTGGATACTGACAGTCTCATTAAGCCCAAATTTAGTTTGTAGATTAGAGCACCCAAGGTCGACCTGGCCACGAACAATTCCTTTATCACTCATCGGCAGGTCAATAATAATGTGTTGGCCTAACTATAGAGTAAGCATTTCAAGCCAAACTCCGTTATCTCAAAACCCCAGAATTAAGACGAGTCTTTGTTATTCTATGAAACTAAGTGTATAAGACAGAAGAATGACAGAACACCTATAGAGGAATAAGAAGTATTCAAAAAGTATTTAGAAAAATAAAAGGTAAAGTAAAGCTAGGGTTTTTTAATTGCGTGCAATTAAGGCTATTTTTGGAAGGATTGGTCGAAAAGGAATTACAGTTTTTGAAGGACAAAGCTGCCAGATGGGAGGAGACTTGAGCATTGGTTATTGAATATCGTCTGTAAGAATACTTGATTCTATTGACTTCCTCTAAAAGCTCTAGATAAGGCTGAATTACCTGTGTTTGTTAGAGGTCTATCATAGTGACATTCATTGTTTTCAGTTCAAAGAATGCAGATTTTGGAATCCAATTATGCATGTCTGAAATGTAGAAGAATACAATCCAATTACGTAATCTATAATTCTATATCGATAATAATATGACCTTCGCTACCTGGTAGCATGCCAATGTGATGACGTGGAGAAATATGCTCAAATAAGCTACTCATGCATATCATCTAATTCAAAAAAAAAATAGCAGAATACTAACCTTTGCCTGTTTAATTAATTTGTTGATATGATGAGTGGAAGGGGAAATAAACACAGAACCATCAGTGCTTTCAAGTTTATCGTTACTGGTTGATTTCATATAGTCTTCAATCTTCGCTTCCTTCAGTAAGCCATTAATCTTAACCTCATTGAGGTTACCAAATATCTTATCGAGAGTCACGCCATGTCTTGACAAATTTGCAGGCATGTTTTCAACTGGATTTAAAGGCATACACTCGATATCCTGTGATGGAGGAGTCAAACCATGCCACTCAAATATAAATCGTACATACATAACTAAAACTAAAACAATCCATAAGAAGTGAGCTTCTTTTTCTGTGGAAAATGCCAACGTTAAGCAAAGTGTTATGCCTATGATCATCATCTAAAATTAAGAAACCTGTCAGAAACAGTGTCTCTTGTTTCTGACATGTAGTTTAAACCGTTGCCTTATTTGGGGATGAGATTGCCCACATGAAACAATAAGGATCTACGGCAATCTCAATTCTATCAAATGAACAAACCATAAAAATAAAGAACTCATGAAAACATAATTACCATGACAAATTCAACCCCAAGTTCAGGTCGGTCAAACTGAACACGGCACCTGCTATAGTCAACAGTAAGTACACTTCCATCATGGATCTCTCTTGTTTTTGGATGAATGGCAATAACACGCTGTCCAACAGATAATGGCCGAGCTAAATCGGTTGGAAGTCCTTCCCTTGTGCCTGCACGAAGTTCAGCATAGTGTTTCCTAACAGATTCCCTATATTGATTTAGCTTCTGTTTTTCTTCTTTCAGGAATTGTGCAGAGAATCTCCGCGGTCTCCCAAGGGAACTGAATCAAGACAAAACTACAATATTTGGTCTTCTATAGACAGTGTCTCGAAATGAGTCAACAGGATACAAATGGACAAGTTGAAAAAAAATACCTTCGAATAACACCCCATTCAACACGTGTCAATCTAGGAATGTGACCTAATCCAACATGATTTAAGTACTCTACAAACTCACATTTTGCAAACCATGGGAAATCAATTGCACTGTAGAGCCACTCAAAAACACACCATCTACGCAATTTATGCCAAGATAGGCAATTAGAATGCTGCTCCTGCAATTATAAACATACACCGTAAACAATACAGGATCCAGTATCCAAGAAAATTTATGTCATGACCAGAAATACTAACCTTGAGATCATGTGGTCCATCATCTAATGATTGAGCAGTTACATTAAGTTGATCAATCAAAATGTTATCAGCAATCTTTGAATCTCTTTGTGACTTCAGCAGGTCCATCTTCCGCCTGCTCCTCATTTTGGTAGGCAAGCTGATTGGGTTAATTGATGGAACTTGTGTTGTGGATAAAGCATAGTCACCATCTTCTCTTTTATGGTCAGTACTTGAAGACGAATGATGATCTAGAGGTTTTAATATTTTGCTAGATTTTGCCAGTCCAGCATTATGAGGGGACCGTTTAACTTTACCAAAAGAACTCTTTCCATCATCTGTAGCCTAAAACAAAAACAGAAGGTATGAAATTAGGGGGGGGAACGAAGTTTACTGGAGCAAGAGCCAATTGTAAACAAAATCATGAGCATAAAGCCTTTCTTAGAAACATACAGGGCAATGGAAAATCAAAATCTATGAAGTTAACACGAAGGAGAAATGAAAGTATTGGTTAATTGTTGTTGTTCACCATGTAAACCTTCAAAGGCACAACTGTTAGAGATAAGTATGAACAGGAAGGAAGTCAGGATAGGTAGAGTTCCTAAGGCAATTAATTTTTTCCTAGGCGCTATTGCTCACAGAAGTATCAATACCAAGATATAGGCTTCAGAGGAGATTTACAATTAAGGCATCATCTCCCTCTGTTTCCTGCCTTTTCGTTCAAAAAAAAAATGTAGCACTAGGTCATTTGTTCCTCCGTTGCAAGTTCAGAGCAGAAGGTTGGTACTTTGTTTTTCTCCCATAGGAAATGGTTTTTAAAGCACAGGCATTCTAATGCTTAGCTGAGGCCCAGCCTTTCGGTTATCTAAGTTTACTCTTGAGAAGAAACTCCAAGCAAGATTTAAAATCTGACCACTACGGACCTAGGCTATTAAAAGTCATGTTTTTGAATTTGGATGGCAAGGATATGGCTCCTTATAGAGTCCCACCCAGGCACTTTTCTGTAAATTACGACAATTATTTAACTATCGCCATATGGAAGAACTTTTTGTAATCAAATCGGTTTTAGTTGGGCTGATATCTTCTCACCTTACTTATGTAAGCTTTCTTCTCTTTTCATAAAAAAAATGTCTATTATCAAAATATATATATATATATATATATATATATATGTACTATTAGTTTATTATAAAAAAAATCAATAAAAGTTTTTTGGGTCTCAACTCAAGGGCAAGCTTAATGTTCTTTGGAATACTGCCATCAAGTCACAGTGGAAGCTTCTTATAGATGAAAAGTCTTTTGGTTGTTTGGCTTTCTTTTCACTCCATATAAGTGGTTGAATCCCTGAACATTTTTCTATCTTTTCATCCATCAATAGAAAGTTTGTTTCTTGTTGGAAAAAGAAAAAAGAACAATAATAGGATAACAAAATTCATTAATTCAAAATGTGAGTTCATTTTAATTTCTTTGCTATATAACATATTAAAAAATAAAGAATTAAGATAGAATTGAAGGAGGACTCTTCTAAAACAAGGATCGAATAAGACCCACACCTTGATTTTCGGAGTGTCATTGACACGAGAATCGTTGCTATCTTCATCTTTAGATGAAATCTGTGACCATAAATTTCCATATTGTCAAAATGCATTCCACAACAGACAAATGATAAAAAAAGACAGCAGCAATTTAAAACCAGAAAAATTATGATTGCAATCCATCCTTACTTTAAATGGAGAGGACTTCTGTTTCCTTTTACGATTTCCATTATTGGATCCTTGAATTCCCTCTGCTTCAGGAATAGGACCAACATTGTTGCCTAAAGCCTTTCCCGTCTTAGATGTCTTGAAAGCAGAGATTCCAGCTCCCACAACCGAATGATTCCCTTTCATTTTAGACTTGTCCATGACATCAAGATTTTCTTCTTTAACCTTTGCAGAAGGCTCTAATATAGAGAAACAAAAAGATCATGTTCATCATCACTCTAATGGTTGAGGAAGGAAGGGGAGGGGGGAGGAATTGATAATGATAGTCACAAAACAAAGAATTTATTTCAAAGCCACCAAATTTGATTTCATCTAATAAATTTAAGCATATCCAATTGAATTGCAAGAGTTCATTGATTTAGTAACAAGCTGGGAGAGTTTGAACATAGAGGATATGACCAAAGCTAGTTCATTAAATCAAATGTGTGCAGCAATCCTAGATATTAGATTGCAGCATGCCCATATGTTGGAAACTGCTTTGCTGTAATAAAAATTAGATGAATGCAAGTTGAGCAACTCGAGTGTCAATCAAACTACAATTTTCCATTTACTCAACATCCTACGCACTTATGGCTAGCCCCAGCTTCAGTTAAATCAAGATTACAACTTCACCTCTAGCAATTGCTGGCATTTTATACTGACTAACTTTTTTTTTTTCTAGTTGGCATTCTATTTACTGAATTTTTATGGCAACCAATATCACATTTACTCCATATTTTGAGACAATCAGTTCATACGCCACCTTTCTGTAAGCTTTCCCCAATAGTATTATGAAGAAAGAGGAAACAGCTTAGAGATGCATGAAGTGATAAAGAATCGTTGGCAACCAAAAGAATTAAAAAAATAAAAAATAAAAATACAAAACGAACCAAAACACAATGTATAAGTAGCTTTCATGAGACAAGCCTCAAAAATAAATTTTAATTGAAGAATAATTTTTACCAGTGTCAGCAGTAGAGTCTGGCATCATCAAAGACAAATCAGCTAAAGTTTGTAGTGCATCAAATGCTGAGCATTCATCTGAACAGAGAACAACCAAAAGAATTAAAGATAAGAACACGACCTTTATTCGGTTATGAAAACATCAAAAAGAAATAAGGGGAAAAAAAAAAAAGAATCACGCATGCATTTGAATATCTAATGATAGAAATAGTGGCTAGAAGCAACATCTTAAAATACATACATACAAATTCGCATTTTCAAATTAAAAATAGAAGAACTACAACACATTACCTTTCCATCCTTCAAATTTTTACCCAACTTTAAACAATAATTAATTGATTGATTGATTATAAGATAGAGGCAGCATCCAAAAGAAAGAAATGGCCACTTCTAGTGATATGTGATAAGTACAGTAATTATAAATTGTACTCCGAATCTAAAAGACCTAATGCTAACTGATCCATAACTTGTTAAAGCTTCCAAAACTTGCCATCCCTAATCAAACATATGAAAGCAGGAATTTACTGAATACCAAACCAAAACAAAAACTACTTAAATTTGAACAAAGAATTCAAAATCCAGTTATAATCTCTCGTCCGCTTCACACCCTCGTCCATTTCACAAGACACAAAATCATCCCATACATAAGAAAATATGCACCATTGAAATTTTACTAACAAAGGAAGAAAAATAGACAAAACTTTAGTCAAGAAGGAAAACTAAGCTAATAATCTGTCCTCAAAAAATTAATAGAACAGATAAATACAAAATACAAAAGAAGGGAAGATAACCCAATTCAAATATATTTTTCAGCTTACCTCCAAATAGAGCTTTCTTACTTCTCTTCCTTGGGCCTTTAAAAGAGGTTCTCACAGATTTTACATCAAAATCCTCAGTTTCAACTTTTCCCCTCAAACTGCCTGACTTTTGTCCCTCTTCAGTCCCACTACAAGCTTCCTTGATGTCATCCAAGTGGTTATACATACTTTCTTCAACTTCTGCCTTCTTTCCATAGTACCTTTTACCCTTTCTTTGAATCTCACGAGTATTTTTCCCATGATCATAGTCTGCATTATCAGCTCCAGTGCTTCCTAAGCTTAATTCACAACCACCTTCATCCATTTCACTACATCGAAACTTCGTACTCATCATGTCTGATTCACTTCGCTGAATATCAAATTTACTTACAGTCAATCCCTTTACATGTTCAAAATAGTGGTAAAGAAAGTAATAGCATGTTTCTAAAAGCTATGAATAATTACCATCCTGTCATTTCGGATAGGTGAAAGTACATGACCTTCTATTTTCGGATTTGGTGTTTGTGAAAGTTGAGGAGAACCATCACGTTGTGAAGCCTCCGTTAAAACTAAAGCTATCTCATGAGCAACATCATCATCAGTTGGATCATCGACCTTTAGCTTACTAGTATGCCTGGAGGGTGAAAAAATCCTCTCTCTACTATCTTTATCGTATGAATATGATACAGGGACGCGCGGAGTCCGTTTTCCAACAGCATGAGGTTTAATTCCTAACACCATCCACATACCAATAAATGAAATCCGAAAACATGACAGCAATTTCCCGTAAATGATTTTAAAAGTTAAAAAACAGACAATGTAACGAAAAGAGACATTGCTATATCCAGAAAGGTACTCCATAAATTACCCACCCAAGTGCCCAAAAATTACCCCCCCCCCCCAAGACAAAGGTAAAGAATGAAGGACAAGTACAGAAAACCTTTTTCACCAAAGAGAGAAATTTGAGACATTTCCTACCAGAACGCCTTTTCTTCAACAATGACAGGCAGCCATAGTTTGTTGGAAGTGACTGTGATTGTGAAGCATCTCCAAAATGTGCATCCAATCCCTTTGAGTTGTTATTTCGTGACTTTCCACGCAGTCGCTTTTGAGGCTTTCTTGTTGCTTCCGAATCCTCATTACTTTCTTGCTCACTTTCACTGTCTCTCTGACAATGAATCTATCAATTTAGACCTCAGAAGAGCCATATGACCTCAACAATAGCCATACAATACTCTGTAACTTCCATGCAAATTCAATATGCTAATATAGAAACAAAATACATTGAACAAAATATTGCAGAAGAAATATATGCTACATCTACATTCCTATTTCTACGTTTCATACATAACCCTCAAATGGAAAGATGCTTCAATGTTTTCAGCTCTTAGAAGAGATTGATAAGTACTTTCAGAGCTCAATACAGCAAAGGAGCACAAAGTACTTGAGGGTGATAAAATTCTGACTTTCATTGCGATTTTGCAGCACAAACCAGTAGAGGGAGGGCAGAGGGAGATGCTAATGTTCTCTCACTAAATTTCATCAATTCATCAAAGTGTTGATTCTAGCATGGAGAGTCCACATGAAGAACTTTACTTCCCTTTTCACTTTGAGTTTCCACAATTTTTTATCAAAATAATTTTGGGATAGACTTAATATTGTCAAGAGATATAATGAAACTGGGCCTGGCAAGAAAACTTTCCAGAATTTCCAAACTTCAATACTCTGTTGCCATGATTGAGGCTGTGAAAGAAGCTTTCAAGCATATGAAGGAGGGAAACCGCCCAAAATATCCTCCAAACAATAAAAGGCAAAAGCACTTCTAAAGTTAAAGCACTATTCATGTCCCTTCCACTTTCAGACTTCCTTATACATTTTGGTTGTTTATTATGACGGGCTAAAGGAAGAATTACTTTCAGTTCATCAGTAAGGTCATGAGAGCTTCATGTGCCATTAAAGGAGGAAGAATCGGCAAGTGCAGACCAACCAAATGATTCCTCCCCATACTTGCCGATGATTTTATATCATAAAGATCCTATTTGAAGAGCATCCTTATATAGTCCATTGTTTGCTTATCGTAGTGAGAGCATTTATATAATCTTCAAAGCTTTGTACACCTTTTTTCAACGCATACAATATCTTATCTTTAAACAAACTAAAAACTAAAAAAATCACCCGCAACTTCATCTCTTCTAGATCAATGGACGATGAACCAGGGTAAATTAGCTTTATATTGACAAAAATAAATTCTGGGGAGACAAAAACTTATATTGATGAAAGAAAATTTCTAAATTTAGTATATACACGGTTCTATTTCAAAACAAGAGGGGGTAGGGGGTAAAGAAACGAAAGAAGGGAGAAAATAACACACAGAGCAAAAATCTTACCAGTACGCTGTAATGATCAGTCATCATTGCAATTAACCCAACAACTGAAGCAGTGCCCTCTGGAAGTGATAAATAGGCCTGAAATCAACAGAATGTGTATACGCATTTCAGAAAAACCACAATAATAAGATGGTGTCACGGTGTTGACATTGCCAAATATTAAGCATATATGTTTTCCAATAATTTTACAAGCCACAACCAGAATTCCAAAAAATATAATTATGCAGGAAAGGTAACAAGATAAATCACAGTACCAATTTAAATCGTGTCAGGTAAGTAAAACTCCAAAAGAGCGCCAACAATCAAAGTGGCCACAAACTAAAAAGGTTTTTTTATCGGATAAAAGAAAACTCGATATTAAATGACAACTCAAAATTTTCATGACCTTTAGTACACTATGTAGAGATCATAGAGAACACAAGCAACACATAAAACATGCAGCAGAGATATTCTGATTAGATAATAAGTATAGGGAAGCAAATGGGGTTGTGTGCTACAAATACACTGTATAGGTCCCCGATTCTAGGAATACAATATACAACAGACAAGTTTAATGGAAACTTAATCAGAAAAGGCATTTGTATAGAAAGATTAATGGCAATACAAATATTTAAGATAAGTAGTGTGAGGGCTGAGATCATTAGGAAAAAAGGGGTTTACCCTATTCATGGTGAAAAGAGCCTCGACCATTTCGGTAGAACGGTTCCTTACTGCAGCAGCTACCTGCACAAAAGTACCAGACAAAAATGTTGCAACCCAAATACAGTACCAGTATCTGTTTAAGACTGAAGAATGAGGTGCAACTACAGTAACAAATTTAATTGACATCTACAAGAAAATTACAAGTATAAGCTTGTTTTCTAAAAAAAATTGAAGAAAGTATTGCATGATTTTGAAACAAGATACTTAAAGTTACACGGCTCAATTTTCCTGTGGCAATGAGATTCACTTGGCTCGCAGCACTAGAACATTGTCATGACCATTCCATAATTGATACTAACCTTCTTCCAATCTTTTCCATATTTACGATATGCTTCGTAGAACTGCTCAACCTCATCTCTGCTCCATTGAGGCCCTAACAGGTCAGCAAATTTCCTCTTCTGCAAATAAACAGAAGATGGTTATAAAACTACCCTGAACCAAACTTATCATTGTTCTTTGCGTGAGAGTTATACGACAACACTAATCAGTGGTCACCAATGACTCCAAATTATATCTTATACTAGTTGTGAACAACTGATTAAAATGAAAAATAAATGATAAGAAGATTCAAATAAATTTTATAAAAAATAAAAAATAAAAATAAATAAAAACTTCAAATAATTTTTTTTTAAAAAAAAAACAAACAAACAAAGCACTACAAAATAAGAGGAAAATGGAGTTGGTAAATATGAATATAGTCACGATTTAGACAATCAGCCTTCAACAGCTGAAAAACTATGATAATAGTTAGACTGACACTGCAATTTACTTCAAGATAGCCTGTACCCAATTAGCAACTAAAGTTATAAATTGAAACAACGAAATATCACACTTTTATTTGCAAGTGGAAAGTCGACAGACTGAACAAATCTTGGATAAGTCATCTTCCACCACAAACTCACGTACCTTCTGCTTGCCTTTGCTGGGAGCTTCCACATATTTGCTTGAAGAGGCCTCATTAGCAGAAGAAAGCCGCTTATTAACACTTCTGGACTTTCTTGACGGGGCCATGAGCTTTTAGCAATCTGTAACACACATACAAGCACTAATGTCTGTTATGACGTGATTGAAGTTTAGGAGTAGCATGCCCTCTATAGACTTGTTTTAGCACACTGATTTAATACCCTATAAAGTACCAGTCCAGCACTTGCATTCACCCAAAAACCCTCTTCATAGAAATTGTACTTTTAGAGCGAGAATAGTGGTTCGTGAAAGCACGACTTCAAACGAGAATAATAAAGCAACCGACTTGCGAAAGAAAACTCAGCAAATGTTTCATTGCTGAATCCAGCATACAAAAACTCAAATGCGTAGAAGAAACGAATAAGCAGTATTTAAAACAAAATAGCCTTTTTTTTCCCCCTGTTCAGCTACCAGTCAGTTGTATGGGAGGGGAACTCAAAAGAAAACCATTGCAACCGGAGTAGCGATGAAACATAGTTGGTCAAAAGTAGCCCAATGCATGTTAGCTGATAACTAACAAAAACGGAATGAAACGAATAAATCCAAATTTTTAATAGCGATAACACTCCCTCAGAATCCAGTAATTGAAAAAGAAGAAGAAAAGGATGTGAGAAGACCGTATCAGCGAAGTGATCTCAATTATCAACCGAGTAAGCGAAATACAACATCAAGAAGCAAACGAAATACAAATCTCGCTCAATTCACTCAGAAAGCAAAATCCACAAATAATTAAGGAAGAAAGAAATGTTCATCGTCAAGTAAAGCCCTAGCAGATGCAAAAAAAATGAGATTATTACCGATTTTCAAATGGCTGGTCCCCGTCGTGAACAAGCGCGTCTAGGTCCTGAGCATAGAACAAACAGTGCAAAGATCAATCGAGCACAAACTGAAGTGGTTGAGGAAGCGATTGACGAAACAGAAGAAGAAGGTGACGACGACGAAATCCAGAGAGTCGACAAGAATGAAGAGGAAGAAGAAGATGATGCGGAAGAACAATGGGATTTGGGGGCATAACCGCGAAACTTTAAAAGTAATAAACTGTGCAAAAAGAAAATTGGTACCAAAATGCAATTATATATCTTTTTTTTTTGTTTCATTTAAATATGCCTTCCTCGTTTTAAATTATAATACAAATAAAATCCACTTTTTTTTCCTTTTTTTCAAAATTCATTTGAAAATTGGGAAATAAATATTCATTCACTTTTTATTTTAGAGTCTTGATCGAAAATATATATCCCATGCAATCGATCCTTTTTTCTCTTCATATTAAAAAAGAGATACGAGAAAGAGTTCTTATTCATAATGAAAAGGAGATACGGTAATGATGAGCTGGGACATCTCTCAGTAGCCTTTGACGGGTCAAAAAAGATCATTTTTTTTTTTAGTGATTTATTGAAAAATGAAGTTTAGCTTAACCGCTACTCATTTGAGAAAAAGGGTATTAAGTAGAGAAGACACCGTTTATTTCAACGCTCGGTTAAAACAGTTAAGTCCGTTTAAAGGCTATCCTTGTACTAACATGGTGTGTAACATTTTTATGTAATTTAATGGCAAAAATATATTTGAAATCTTAGCCATTTCTTTTCAAAGGAAACTTAGATGAGATTTTAACTATATTTTTTTATTCCAAAGCTTTATTTATTTTTTTCCTTAAATTGGGAGATATTTTGGGATGTGCATTTAGAAGGAAAAAAAAAACTAAACTAAAAATGCTATAAAAAGATATTTGAAATAAAATAATTATAAATAAAACAATCAATTAGAATAAAAATATAAGATGCCCAACATAAATCAACGAATAATATACTTATTACCATCCTAAATTTTGATGGTTCAATCTCCACAAGAAAAAAAAAGGGAAATTAGAAATGCTCTTAGCTTGCAGCGGCTGAGCATTGTGATAGCCATTCTCCATAGACTGACTGGTAGTAACCTTCCACCAATCCATCGAGGCCCTAATAGACTGACTGGTAGTAACCTTCCACCAATCCATCGAGGCCCTAATAGACTGACTGGTAGTAACCTTCCACCAATCCATCGAGGCCCTAATAGACTGACTGGTAGTAACCTTCCACCAATCCATCGAGGCCCTAGTGTTGCAAAACTCTACCCTGAACCAAACTCATCGTTGTTCTGTTCCTTTCACAATGAGAATTCTATTACAACACTTGGTAATGGTTGCAGCATTAACTCCATATCAAATGCAATACTACTATGATGTACTGAATTAAGAAAATGTGTGAAAACTTGATGAACTTTGAATTGGGTTTCTTTCTACGTTATCTTTGCTGTTTATGCCGTTCACTACATGAGACACAAACGAGTTATAGATAGATGGTGGCTTGTTCTATGAAGCAATGTACCGATTCCTCTTATCACGTTGTGTTTTTCTATCTATTCTAGCTCGGTATCACTTCCTTCTACTTTCGACTTGTCACTATGTGGTGAATTAGCTATAGAAAGCACAGAATCACATTGTGTTTTTCTATCTATTCTAAATCGGTATCACTCCGTTCCATTTTCGACTTGTCACAACATGGTGAATTAGCTATAGAGAGCACATCGCATATTATTAAATTAGCGATAGTAACAACAAAGACTATGTAGAAATATAATTCAAAATTAACTGAAACTAGCTAAAGATTAGGGACAAGGACATTCCCATTTTTGGCATTCATTTCTGTAACTAAACACGATGTAGATCAAAACCTAAGACATAGAAACGACTTGTTTGAACGCAAAAGGTGTTCGTTCGTCGAGTCAAATCAGCTCATATCATCATCTAGCTAACAATGTAAACAGTACAGATAATGTAGAGAGACAAATCAAAATTCATCCACTTATATAAATTTGAGTGGTCAATAGGCATATGAACTAAAAGAACCAAGTAAATATTAACATTTAAAAGAGAATGAGCATTCTATTTTGAAGAAACCTCTAATTTCTCTGTATACAACTTCAACAATCCAGGAATGCGCTTCTTATGAGGCTTGATGAATTTGTCTAAGAAGCGTTTTTCTGTGGACTCAAACAACATAGGAAGATTCACATGTTTCTTAATCAAACCATTTGACAACAAAACTTGATAAACAGAACCTCTAGGAACAATCCTCTTCTTTAAACTAAGAGAAATTAAAGAAGGTCTTCTAGCAATGTAAGAAGATTCACATCCAATTTGGTTGACAAAAAAATCCATTACACCATTAATCTTATCCTCAGAAGCCATCATACACCATGGGTGCCTTCCAAAAGCAAAAAGGATCTCTTCTTCAGGCCATCCCCATTTCCTATAAACTTCAACCTTCTTTTTCCATGTAGATTTGCTCATTGCTCGCAGAGCAAAAACAGCAAGAACAAACTTCAATCGCAGAGGATTGAATCCCATTTCCTTAACTTCCTCCACAATCTTCTTGAATCGAATGGAACTTATCAAAAACACTCGAGGCTGGTATCTAAGAATGCTTGCAATGTTTGAATCAGGCACTCCAATTTGTCTCAAAATTTCAACATTGGGACGAGCAGAATTTTGAAGATCCCAAGTGAGAAGACCCACAAACCGTTTTATGGCTGCAATAGTCTTCTCCTCGGTTTGAAGCAAATCATGAATATAATTAAAGGATGGAATGATTTGTCTGTTTAAACTTCGTTTTAGAATAGCAGGAAATCCACAAACTAATTTAGCAACCTCAGGAGAAGAAAGGCCTTTAGATTGGAAGAATAACAATTTGGGCAATAGGGTTTTTTCGGGGTTTGTTGATAGAACTTGAGGAAATTTCTTGACAAGCTCAGAGATTTGTGATTTTGAGAATCCATGATTCTCAAAGAACAGAATCACAGGCTTCTCATTGCTCTCAAAATTAACAAAATTAGAAGGCAACGACGCAGATATCGGAGATGATACAATCTCGGAAGAAGTCAATAAGAATCTAAGAGATTTCAACGGAGATCCGGAAAATGATCCAACTGATAATGGAGCTCTAACTATAATGATTCTGCGAAGCAAATGGTACATGACTGTAGAAACTCAGCGAGGAATAAACTGACCTGATGCTTCCTTGTTGAGAAGAAGAATGGGAGAAACCACGAACGCCAAGAACAAAGAGAGGGAGAGTGATAAAATGAATCACTGGTTGTGTGGTCAAATCGTCAAGTAATTGTTTCATTTGGGTATTATAGCGATGTTCTTTTCTTTTTTTATGGGCCGGCCCAATTATTGAGAGGTTCAAGGTGACCTGAGAATATATGGGCTTCTCAAAATGTAAAATGGGCCGGCCCAAATATTGAGAGGTTCAAGGTGACCTGAGAAATAAATGGGCTTCTCAAATTATAAACTGGGCTGGCCCAATTTGTTGTGCAATAGAATGTCGGACTTCCTTCTACTTATAACTGGGTTTTTATTTTTCTTTTTTCGATAAATATCATACCAATATTTATTATAAAAAAAAAAATTATAACGCAGAGTTGGTGACTTAAGCAACCCGAATAGAGTTCTCATCTAGCTCAACCCAACCCTCTATTTTTAGGTTGGGTTGGGTTATCGGGTAAGCTTTTTCTTAATTATTATTATTGTTTTAAAATTTTCACTTATGTACGATATATGTTACATTAATAACTAAAATATTATCAAGTTCAAATATCAAACATTTACTTGTCACAACACATCACTAATATCAGTTACAAACGTTTAATATTTTTAATATTTTTTAAAAAAAATAATATAATTGGATTGTTCAGTTCAACTGAGAAATCAAACCGAATTTTTTGTTTTTAAAAAATTCTAACTCGAAAATATATATATATATATATATATATATAAAGAATGAAAAGTGGGGCCCAATGCAGGCCAATGAGAAGGCACGTTAAGTGCTTGATGAAATGCCAAGACACATATGGGGGACCAATCCATGGCCCCACTCGATTGCCCTCCATATTTTTCACACCCACACTTTTTTATTTTAAATTATTATTTATTATTTTTTAAAAAAGGAATTTTATCTTTTTTATTTTAAAAAATTAGAAACCATCTTTTATTTTGATTATTAATAAACTTTTAGTTTAAATTTTACTTTTTATCTCTTGAATTTCAAATTCTATGTTTTATTTACTTTTTTTAAATGATTAAATGTTTCATTATATAGTCCTTAAATTTTGCTTACAAATTAAATCATTAGCTGTCGTTAGCATTCATTTTCTATTAATTATTTGACATAAATATGAAATTGTTTCAAAATTCAATATCTTAATACATGTAACCTTAAATATTTATGTAGAAATAAAAAAAAAACGAGCTTATAATTCTAATTTTAAATCACCCCGATTAAAAACACTTCGAGCCTAATACTGGTATGTTAATTCTAGTTTTACGAGTGATATGTTGCTTTTTAAGTCTGTATTTTTTTATGGTATAATTAGGTCAAGACAAGAATTGTACATAATGAAATTTCGTTTAGTGGATCGAGATTTTTCACATAATGAATTTTCTTTTTAGTAAATGTTTCAAAATTACTTTCATAGTAAAAATAATAGTAACCTATAACGGCGTGCCAGCGATTAAGACGCTTGATTTGATTAAGTTGAAATATCGACATTCAGACACGTTAACTTTTCACCAAATATTCTAATGGTCTTTCATACTGTGAGATCCCACATTTGTTTGAGAGGAGAACGAAGCATACGTTACAAAAGTGTTGACTTTTCATCAAATATTCTAATGGACTCTCATACTGTCATATCTCACATTGGTTGTGAAGGGGAACGAATGGAAATCTCTC
This sequence comes from Cucurbita ficifolia, assembly GCA_033971965.1. Taxonomy (NCBI): domain Eukaryota; kingdom Viridiplantae; phylum Streptophyta; class Magnoliopsida; order Cucurbitales; family Cucurbitaceae; genus Cucurbita; species Cucurbita ficifolia. The sequence goes on along the minus strand of CM066967.1, from coordinate 9,636,744 downwards.
CTCAGTAGACGCGTTTTAAAATCGCGAGGTTGACAGCGATACGTAACGAGCTAATACGAACAATATTTACTAGCGGTGGGCTTGAGTTATTACAAATGATATTAGAGTCAGTCACGGGGCGATGTGCCAACGGGGACAGTAGCCTCTTTGATTGTGAGATCTCACATCGGTTACAGAGAGAAACAAAACATTTCTCGCAAGATCCCATATCAGCTCGGGAAGGAAACAAAATATTTCTCGCGTTTTAAACCCGCGAAGCTAACAATAATACGTAACGGGCTAAAGCGATCAATATTACATCTACCAATAACATTGTTTTTTTAGAATATATTTTTATTAATTAAGCTATTTAAATGTCATATAAAATTCTGGTGGCGTGATCTTAGGCACTTAAAATAATAATTCATGGGTTTAATAATTTTCAGAGGACTTTCATTTGTTAATAATAATAAATAAATAAAAACAAAATAAAAAAGTCTGATTCCAGTGTGAACAAATCAAGGGATTGATTATTAAAAAATAATAATATATAAATATTGTCGCAATACTTCTATTTCGAATATTTATTAATTAATTTAAAACTCAACAATCGAATATTCCCTTAAATAACATTTGACACATGTTTTTTGTATGCTTTGTTGGACCCTAAGCTAAGATGTTTGTTGAGAATTAATTGAATTAAAAAAAACCGATTTTTTTTCCCTTTTAATGTAATATATATGACTCAAAATTGCAATTAGTTCTAATTATAATTTAATTAACATGATTATTGTTTAGTCATTAGAAATTAGGATATAATTTTGATAAATTTAAAGGGCATAATTGTAATTTTAATAAAATTAATCCCTGATCAACAATAATGAAGATAATTACCCAATGACATTTAGGGTAATTGAAAAGCTTCAAAATATTGTTTTATTTTTTAAAATATCAAATATATTACATTTTAGTCCATAAAATTGCATAAAAACTACTATATATTTTTCTGATCGATTTTATATATATTTAACAAAAAAAAATTAGAATCTGATTTTTTTTTTTTTTATTGTAAGCATTTGGTGACAATGTAAAGTATAAATAATTTATTAAAATGAAAAGATAATTACTTTGAATAATTGAATATTAAAAAAATTAAATCTCCTCTATAAAGTTAATATAAAAAGTTGGTTAAATTACAAATTTAGCCTTATATATTTATAATTGTATCTATTTAGTCTTAATTTTAATTTTTAATTTTGTTAACAATAGTCAACTGGACATATTAATTGAACTCGCTAATAATAATGTAATATAACACGACATAATCAATTATGTTGTAGGGATAAAATTATATACGTTGGTTAGACAGATAAATTTAAATACTTTTATTTTATTTATTACGTTAATTTTATTATTTTATCTATCGTGTTAATCACTTGCTTAGATTTAATCAATACGTCACGCCTACATTTGAATATTATTATTATTGGAATTAATTCATAAATCTAAACTTAGATTCAAATTTTTAGCCCATGCTTTATTTTTACCATTAAAGTTTTGGGTGAAAAAAATGGGAATTGACAAAACGAGACAGAGCTCACAGAGAGTAGTATAGTTCTGCCCGTATTTTACAATAACTTCCACAACGAGCAAATAGCTCGCCGACACTCGGGAGCTTGGGCACAGTGCCGCGAACCAATTACAAAAGAGCACTTAATTACTAAACTACCCCTCCACTTGTGGCTATCGATCTTCCAAGTCAAAACACACAAAAACCACTTTCCCACCACCGGGTAACCGCCTGGTTCGGTTTCCGGGTACTTTGCCGACACGTGGGTTTACTTTTCGGGTCGACCCGACTACCGGCGCTCCCATATACGGGTACATTTAAGACTTCTCACCAACTCTCCAACCCCTCCCACAAACGTCGCCGTTTCATTATCTGATGCTGACGTAATCTAATCGATATTAGCCGTCCATTTACTCGTACTGAACGAATCCCACGATCCAACTTCTTCCAAGCTAACTAGATTTATTTTTCTTTTTTAAAATCCCTTTTCTTTTACTAAAAAAAAAATCTAATTGTTTTGATTATTCTCTCCTCTTTCCACCGAATTTCGTAGAGAGGTTTGTAGGCGCTATAACTTTTTTTTTTTGTTTTCAAAAAAATAAAATAATATATATATATATCTTTTTTTGTGAATATAATTATTTAAGGTTTAAAAATATTCTTAGTTTTTAAACTTTTGTAATTTGGTTTTTTAAATATAATAATTTGGTCATTTTAAGTGTAATGTATAATAATTGTAGGGATAATTATATATTTAACTTGGTTATTTTATTTATAATTTAATATTATCTATTAAAGTCGAAAGTTATTAGTTGACACGTATAAAACTCATGTTCAAGTAATAACTTAAAGCGTTTATAATATATAGATAAGATTATGTATCTTGTATTATTTACGCTATTGATATGTTCAGTTTTTTAATTGTAAAAAATTAGTTGATTAATATCATTTACGTGGAAACATATGAATTGATGTATCTTATGCAATCAGTTTGTATAAAACTGAACAGTAAAAAATTTAATATTTTTTTTATAAATCCGTTAATTGTAATATTAATATTTATTTTATTCGTGGTTAGTCTTCACCCATTAGTAAAAGAATAATAACGCGTAACTTTTAAAAACTATTTTACGATTGGTCCTCAGTGTCACGATCATGCTTATCCAAAAAGTGTTACCTATGGTTGTATAATCGTTATTCTACTATCGCAAGAGTGCGATTGTGACACTTAACACATTCTATCGTTCATTATTTTAAAACTGAATCGGTCATTGAATCGTTTACAACTCGGTCAATCTATTAGCCTTAAAATTCAATTTTGAATGCTACCCTAAAGACAAATTATTATTTAAGTCACGAATTAAAATTTAATCATTTCATAAAGTTTTTTTTTTAAATTAAAAAAACAACTTTTTTTAAGAAGATCCCTTTGTAACATGCCACCTGGACTTTTAGAGAACATTAACCTCCAAATTGTTATAATTCTATTCAAGGAAGTAGACATCAACCTCCCGAGATTTAGCTCATAATCCCCTAATTATCTCTCTTTTTAAGTACACCCTTCCATACAAAATGACCGATTTGCCCTTCTCTCTCTCTTCCTTTGCACGCTTTTTGTAATCAACTCCCCACTTCACTTTATTTAATTTCTTTTATTATTTTATTAAGAAAAAAATTCCTTTTTGTTTAATTTTTTCTCCAAATTTTAAAATATATATATTTTTTTTTGGAAAAAATCGAGAATTAATAAGTAACATTTCGAATAGGATCAGACATGTATAACATGAACGTGTGAGACATGTATAACGTGAACGTATGACACGTAATGAGCCAAAACATACCGTATATGCTAGCGGTGGGTTTGGGCCGTTACAAATAGTATCAAAGGCATACACAGGGCGGTGTGCTTGCGAGGGCACTGGCCCCCAAGGGGGTAGATTGTGAAATCTCACGTCGATTGGAGAAGGGAACGAAACATTGTTTATAAGGGTGTGGAAACCTCTTTCTAGCAGACGCATATTAAAACCGTGAGAATGACAGCCATATGTAACGACAAAAGCGAACAATATTTATTAGCGATAGACTTAGACTATTACACATAACTAGTATCGTCCTAAAATCTCTCAGTATAGTCAATAATTGAAGCTCTACATTTTAATCAAAACTATATATATTAACAAATTATTTGAGGCGACACGAACCAATAAATTAAATAAATTTATTATATATTTTAAAATTTAAATATTTCATATTTAAGCTATTATAAATGTAATTCAACTAAAATAAGGGGAGAATATATGAGTTATATATAAGTTTTTTAAGGAGTATTTATCATAATTTGAGAGAAAAAAACAAAATATATAAAAACACAAGAATAGGAGGGACAATAAACTTGTGGGTATGATTTAAATAATTTAATTATATGGATTAAATTGCAACAAAATTTAACAACATATATTAAATTACGATATAATTTTAATTTAATAATTTATAATACTACAAATTCGAATTTCTAACATTTTTTTATAGATGATTTATGTTTAAATTAATCTAATTATACTTAGGTTGACTTTTCAATAAATTTTTAAATATTTTATTTATGAAAAATGAAGGAAAACACGTCTATGAATCATCGTTTTAAGTGTAGCAATGAATTCTATTTAATTTGAAAATATGGTTGGAAATGAAAATAAATAAATACATATTTCTCAAATAAAATATTATGCCCCATCTCAAACCATCCCCAACCCTATCCTAAATATTTAATCATTATTTTCTTAAATAAACTATTTTTTTATTTATTGAGAAAAAAAAAGAAATATTTAAATAAACAAATAATAAAATATTCTATATAAATAATTTGTTGATATAGTTCTTATTTTGACTTGGGAAGGTTTTTCGGTAATAGGAAGATCCACGATAACTCTTACCTGTACTTTACCATTTCTCTAAAATTGTTCGCTCATAGCACGATACGATCATAATCGACGCGTTGCTTCAATGACTCGATATGAAGATAAACTGCCCTACAACCCGTACTGTCGTATCTTCGAAAACTAAGTTGTATACTTCAATCCTTCAAAAGCTGGCTACCTCATATCAATTTTAGTTGAACTAGCTTCGTATTTATTCCCTTCGATCCCGACTCATGATTAAAAAAATATAATCGAGAATGAAACGATGATAACAACTCAAAAGTAGGGAAGAACCCACCATCGAAACTGTACTCTCAAGAAAGCTTAAATCGATTATTAGCTAAGATTATCTGCCTCAAGCTCGAAATTGCTCTTCGATGTAAGTTTTTGTGCAATTACCGACTATATGTTTTTTTTTCATTTATCATTACAAAAATAAAATAAAAAATGATATTACCCTAAATAATTTAGCCCTAACAAAAACAAAATGATTAATTCATCCTAATGCAAAATTAAATTACTAAAAAATGTAGAATATTTTTAATTTATGTTGAAAAAGAAAGGAAGAACAATCAATTTTATTAATGATAAAAATAAAAATAAAAATAAAAATATTTTAGCGTTTGGCGCGTATAAAGACCAACCAACTCCGACACACAAAAAGAGAACCTCTCAAAGCTATGGAACAGAAAGGAAGAGAGAGAGATGAAAACACAAAGCGCTTCTAGAGAGAGAAAACAGGAAGAAGAAGCTCAAACAGAGATACTGTAGTGTAAGAGAGAGAGAGAGAGAGAGAGAGAGAAAAAAAAAGGGCAAAAAAAAAAAAAAAAACCCACAAAATCCAAAAAGAAAGCGCTTCCCCAACTCCATTCATCTTCCCCAATCTCTCTTCAGACGATCCCCATGTGATCGGAACCTCCATTCTTCCTGCAACAATTCAATATTCTCTTCTTCACTCATTACTGCGCAATCTGTCACTAATCCATCACTTTTCAGTCATTCAACCAGCGGAGGCCGTACGATGAAGCCGTACGGTCAGTCTATGGAAGGCTCTCAGTCCGATCCGTCGCCTGAATGGACTGCGTCGGGACCTGATACAGGTCATGGAGGTCAGTTTCTCTACACTGCATTCCGACTTCACTCTTGACTTCTACAGATTTTCGCTTCGATTCGTCGGTTTTAGTGGTTTGCTGATGGTGTTTCTTTGTTTGTTTCTTTGATTTTTTATTTTCCGATAATGTAGAGCCGGTTTGGCCGTTGGGATCGAGGGAACGGGAATCGTACCCCGAAAGGCCTGAAGAGGCTGATTGTATATACTATCTACGTACCGGATTTTGTGGATATGGCTCTCGTTGTAGGTTCAATCATCCTCGTGAGCGTAGCGCGGTATTCCTGTCGATCCTTTTCTGCTTGACTGAATTGGTCTAATTTTAGGGCTTACTTTGAGGTTTGATTGGGCTTTAAGCAATTTGATGCTTCGAACAGCTCTACTCAAGCTTCACTTCTATTATTTTTTGTGTTTATTTGTTCTTGTTTACTTTCCACTCTACGAAGATGAGCTTTTCTTTTAAAATGTTATCGTTGAACTGTCGGCAAAGTGCTTTCAACTTTAGGCCTCTTTTTTTTTATTCGTTGATTTTGGTGGATTTCGCACTGATCAGGTTTTGGGAGGTTCGAGACCTGGTGGAAGAGACTATCCCGAACGAGTAGGGCAGCCTTTGTGCCAGGTACTTTGTTTTGGTGGTTCGATTGGATATGAAACTGTTGGTATCTAGTCTTCATTGGGATGATGTTGGACAATGTGCGTTAGTGAAATTCTGTGAGAGTGTAGGACGGGGGCTTGTATGTTTATTTTGACTACGATGTGTTGTAGTTGGTTGATTAATGTATATGCATAGTATCTTGTTCATGGGTTGTAATTGTTCTGTTGATCTGAATGAAATCTGCAGTACTATATGAGGACAGGAATGTGCAAATTTGGTGCTTCCTGTAAGTATCACCATCCTCAGCAGGAAATGGGTTCTCTCAGCCCCGTGTCTCTGAATTTCTATGGCTATCCACTTCGGCAGGTTCGTGCTACTTCCTTTTGTACGCTTTGTTTGTTTGTATGTTATTTTTCGAGTTCCAGGACACACACTGATACATTTGTATATGTCCAGGGGGAAAAGGAGTGCTCTTATTATTTGAAGAATGGGCAGTGCAAGTTTGGTGCTACGTGCAAATTTCATCACCCTGAACCGGCTGGTTTGCAGTTTCCAGCACCATCACCCGTTCAGGTTGCACCACTGCCAGCTCCAATGCCTCCTGGACCCTCTGTTTATCCGCCTGTGCAGTCTCCATCTGCACATTCGTCACAACAATATGGAGTAATACTAGCAAGGTCTCCAATGCTGTCAAGCCCTTATGTTCCCAGCCCTTATGGTCCTATGTTGGTCTCCCCAGGGGTTGTACAATTCCCAAGTTGGAATCCTTACCAAGTATGTGCATTCCGTTATTTGCCATTTTGTTTCCTTTTATCCGTGCACCTAATGGAGCTGTTATCAATTGGTGCAGGCACCTATGAGTCCAGTAGCCTCTCCCAGTGCTCAACCTTCTGTTGGATCAGGGCAACTTTATGGTATGGCACAAGTTTCGCCTTCTGCACCTGCTTATGCTGGATCTTACCAGCCAATGCCATCTGCTGGTGCGTCAAGTACTAGCCAGAAGGAGCACTCGTTTCCAGAAAGACCTGGGCAGCCAGAGTGTCAATATTACATTAGAACAGGGGATTGTAAATTTGGATCTTCTTGTAGATACCATCACCCACCAGAATTGGTTAATTCGAGATCAAGTGTTGTTCTTAGCCAAATAGGTCTTCCTCTACGCCCGGTTAGTCTCTCTTAACACAAAAACCTCAAACTTGGATTAAAATGATGCTTTGATTGTCAATCTTTTTTTGTCCATCTCATATCTTGAGTCACTCTTCCCTAACTTAAATAGTTGGAGTGTATCATCCTTTGCCCCTTTTGGACGTATTTAGTGATTGACATCAGTTTTATTGTCCAAATGTTATTTAATTACAGTAAATAATAAAAAAAAGCTCAATTCCAAAACTACTGTTGAGATTATTTCTCAGGTCTATGGGAGAAGGCTTAATGCTCAGCCATCCATAAGATGTAGTACTTTTCCCTATAACTGATTGCTCAAGCTATGAAATTGATGATATAATGCTTTTCCTGCTCTTGTTTTGGATATCTGAAGTAGTTATATGCCCATAGAGAATGGTTTGACTGCTAAGTTGCAGACGTTTGCAGTTAGGTCTCTGTTTGAGTAGTTAACGTAGGTAAAGTATTGAAATATGTATCATATTCTGCAACAAAATTTCTTGTTGTTAGTACTGGAATTTAGGGGACTTTTAGTCTCAATATGTTGTTGACTATCGATGAATGAAATTAGCTTTCATGTCATTGTCATTATTTACAGTATAAAGTCTTGGTTTTATTTATTTTTATTTTTCTTTATCTTCCTGACCTGACAATCATATTTTATTTATTTTCTCCTTGAGATCCATGTTGGAAGAGCTCATATATACTTCATGTTACAAAAAACAAAAATTGTTCCCCCTTGAGGACTGCACGTATTAGAGCTGTTAGATTTAGGGATTTGTAGTGCTTAAATTTCCTTTCCTTTTCTGCATAGCAAGAGCTTAAAGTGGTTAAAGGAAGTTCTTAGTGGCAAACTTACCGCACTGTACTTTGTATGCTATGTGATGGGCTAAAAGCAATTCAAACATTGATTGAATTGTAGTCTTCTTCTTAATCTGCAGCTATGCAGCTGCTATCCTTGCGAGTCAAAAGGCTAGATTGAGTTTATTATCATTATTCAAATACTACGTTAGTTTAGATTAATGCATTTTCTGGTAGCCATTTATCTCCTTTCTTAATGTTTATATGGTCTTGTTTCTCTTTTTTAGCCGTGTAGGCAGATGGTTTCTAACATTATCTTTTGTCAGGGTGCACCACCTTGTACTCACTTCATGCAACGAGGAATGTGCAAGTTTGGCCCTGCATGCAAATTTGACCACTCGATGGAACGACTTAGCTACAGTCCATCTGCATCATCTCTTGCTGATATGCCAGTGGCACCTTACCCTGTGGGATCGGTAGTCGGTACTTTAGCCCCATCATTTTCATCCTCAGAGTTGAGGCCTGAACATTTTTCAGGACCCAGAATGGATTCTAACCCTTCAAGAATGTCTTCATCAATGAGCACCTCTAGTGGATTGGCTGGTTCAACTACATCGAGGACAGAAATGCATTCTCATTCAAGTGTTCAACGATCTTCTCAAAGTTCAGGCCTGTCAGCGAGCAGTACCTCCAGCACCACCAGTGTGGAGGGACGTACTTGAAGCTATGCTGCCTCAGGATCAAAAGATCCCTATTTTTTGCCCAATCCCAAAACCAAAGACCTTTCCTTTTCCTATTATAATGGTCCCATAGTCCCAGGTCTAGCATACATCAGCTCTGACCTTCTGTGTCCATACAATCCTTATATTTCAATTTATCTCAGCCTGAATAAGTTATGGTCAACCTAAAAGAATGTAGCAAACTTCGTACAGCCTTCTTCCTGCCTTTAGAATAATCCTGAAAGCAGCATAGCAAATCAGGTAACTCTGCATCACAACTTCATTCCTGGAGTTTGTCGCCCAATTTGCTGCTTTGATCGATCTTCTTCTAGACATACAAAATGGTCTGTTCCACGGTGATTTCTTTTCGAGCTACACTCAGCTTATGTCTATCTCTTTCCATGTTTTCCTATGACCAGGGAACAAGCTCTCAATTCAAATTGAACATGAATTTGAATCTACGTTATATTCCCACTCGTTTTTTCCCCTCATTTATTGTGGAAAAAGATGTATTTAAGACTCGGGGAGTCATCCCATTGGCAATGTGATCTTGTACGGGATTTAAATATCACGTTATGTAGTGACATTCAATGCTGGACTTGGCTTTGAATGGATTTACAAAGTTTACATTTCAAAAGAAACGTGCAGATTCTATAACAATTGCCTTCTATATGTTGCTTGTGATATAATGCAGGGCAGTTCTTCCTTCTGAAGTCTTGTGAACTTTAGTGCTGAAATAATACCCCTCTCCCCCACCCACCTAACTTTTGATAATGCGTAGAAAAATACTTCTGCTACAATACAGATCTCTTCTTGCTGTTGAAATAGGAGAGCCATGATGATGCTGCCCCAACAATATGAGGTAATTCTTCCCCCAATCTGGCCATTGAACTTACAAGACAAGATTCACTGATGGGTTATACTGTTGTTTATTACTAACAAATAGACAAATCATGATAATATGCTGATATATGTCTGCTGATGCCTCAAAGGGAGAGATGTTGCCTGATATTTACCATTTTTTTTTCTAAAAAAGAGAGAGAATCCAAATCTAAGCAATTCATATTTGTAATGCAGGTTCCTGATTTAGTTTGTCTAAGGGGGAATCTTTTCAGATTCAGATGTCCACTTCCTTTCCCCCTTTCTGAAGGTAACTGTTGCTTTCTTGAACATTCTAGAAGCGACCCCATTTGCAAAAGTCAAGGACAACAGGCCTACCCATGCCAACAAAAAGCTTCAATCAGCAACTCCCCCAAAGCCAAGCAGCAAAATAGGCAAAGGAACAAAAAAGAAGCCGCCTCAGCCGATAAGAAAAGGGTCAGTGAATGAAAAACATGCTCAAGCTGGTCTCAAATATGGCTAAAATGCACTGGTGAGCTTCTGAAACCAAAAGGTCTTTTTAATCATAAATGGGTCTCTTCCGTAGTTAGGTGTTCTCAAATTCTCCCTACTCGGAAAGTTATATACTATTTAAGCCGTTGTGTTGTCTTTTGCTTATAGTGATATAACGTTGCTTTTAAAATCTTCTCTCATTCTTACTTTCAAACTCGCTTTCATAAATCTCTCTGTCCCCGTTTTCTAAAACCTTCTTCTCAAATTGGGCTAGAAGCTCGAGCATACGTTGCCCGACCGTAGGCGACGTGAGTACGAATTGACTTGACTCACTTGGTATTGGGAGTGAGTGCCGCACAATCGCAAAGTCCGCCGCCTAAGAAAAGTGCGATTGTGACAAGTGTAAAAGCACTTTCCATGGAATCACTTTTTAGAGTAGTCGGGTTTATAAAAAGCTATGTTTTAGAGATGAACTCTTACCCTTCCAAGATCTTCTCTGCATTTATTCTTGGAATGTTTTGTTGATCTGTTCATGACCTCTAAATGGATCTCCTTCTCCCAGTGCCTTTTATATTTTGGGGATTATTCTTGTGTGCTTTCTTTACAAGGAATAATAAAGGCATATTTAAAAGATGTTCCTAATTCTCAGTTGCATATTGTTTATTTTCTTTCTTTAATTATTACCCTTAATTTCTAGATTCTTGGTCAAATTTCCCCTTTTTTATTTTATTCTCTATTTACAATAATAGAATTTCCAAGTTCTTCACATGTGGACAACCAATCATGCAAATGCCTTCCAAGTTTGTGTTGTCAATTTCAAAGGACATACATTTATAGACAATTCAAAGCAGCCTTAGATTAGGGGTAAGTTGGTGATTAACATTTAAATTTGACCCTTAAAGATTAGGACAACTGTCCTTATCATATCCCTTGATTTGTACACCCACATGTCCCTATGTTTGGCTTCTTAATTCCCAAAGCTTACCCACTTTTTAGTTTTTTAATATTACTAATTAAGACCATACAAATGAAAGATAAAGTCAACTTTTTCACCTTTGATTGGGTCAACTTTAACAAATATTTTGATTTCATCCACATGGTCCATACTCTACTGATTATAATATTTTAAATTTATACTTATTTTACTAAGTTTTGATGAAAGAAATAAGTTGAAGAACTTTGTTAGATTTAATCCCAATCATGAGTTTAATTAACGCCGTTGATTAGTACGGAACAAAATATATTTTTGCTAAGTTGTGAAAGAGGTGAAAAATGAGAGAGATTTCGATTTTTCTTTGAGTTCCGTATGTGAGAGTGAAAATCTGTGATATACCAGATCGGTTGGAGAGGAGAACGAAATACTCTGTATAAAGGTGTGGAAACTAACATACGCGTTTTAAAGCTTTGAGAGGAAGCTCGAAAGGGAAAGCCCAAAGAGGACAATATCTGTTAGTGGTGGGTTTGAGCCGTTACAAATGGTATTAGAGCTAGACATCGGGCGATGTGGCCAGCGAGGAGGCTGTTCTCTGAAGGGAGTAGACATGAGGTGGTGTGCCAGTAAAGACGCTAGCCCCGAAGGGGGGTGGATTTGGTGGGGGTCCGACATTGATTGGAGAAAGGAACGAGCGCCAACGAGGACGCTGGGCCCTGAAGGGGGGTGGATTGTGATATCCCACATCGGTTGGAGAGGAGAACGAAACACCCTTTATAAGGGTGTGGAAACCTCTCCCTAACATACGCGTTTTAAAGTCTTGAGGGGAAGCCCGAAAAAGAAAGCTCAAAGAGGACAATATCTGCTAACGGTGGACTTGGGCCGTTACAAAATTGAACCTCTAATCTTTTTGTTGAACATTTGACACTTTAACCAATTAAACTATGCTGAAATAGAGCGTTAAAAACTTTATTAGGTACGGTAATTGTTGAAAAAAATAATTTTTAAGTTTACACGGTAAAATATGTGACCAACGTTCCTTGGAGGACATTATTTTTGACCCTTTAGGTTAAAAAAAAGATGATCTTTCTTTACACATGATTGGAAAGAATATACTTCCTTCCAAATCTATTCTTTATAAAGAATATTCAAGTGATTTTCCTCTCAACAACAGCACTTGAGTAAACTTTCCCTGTTATAAAAACACTTCAAACCAGAGATTGGCTATCTGTCTAAAACAAAAGCATTGTAAGTTTTTGTCTTCATTAAGAACACAAAATGACAAAAAGAAAACTGGGGAAGAGAGAGAGAGAGAGAGAGAAATATGATGAGAGAGAAAACATGAACTTTTTTTTTCATATCACAGTAGCAAAAACAAAGCAGCAGAGAAAGTACATGCATGAAAAAAGGAAGAAGGAAAAAATAATCACTATCTTTTAGCCTCAGATTCACCAACTTCAAACCCATTGCTGCTCAAAGCAATGGATACCCAAAATCAAATGCATCACCAAAAGGAGGAACTGAAGGACAACAAGTAGAAGACTGAGGCAACAAACCACCATAAGAACTGTTCATAAATGGATGAAAAGCTTCATCTTCAGCCACCATTGCAGAGGAGGATGAGGAAGAAGATGAGCTATTGATTATAGCTGAGAGTTCATCACCATTACTCTCCCAAATTTGCTGTTTTTCCCACACTCCATCATTACAACAATTTGGTTCATTCACAATAGAGCCATAAGTCATGGCTGAAACATCCAGACCTTCAAAAGGAAGTGTATCAATGGAGTTTGAGCCAAAGAAGCTGAATTTTTGAAGATGATCATTTGATTCAATGGATCTATGGGTGTTCTTGAGCTGGGTTTTGTGGGTAGAATCTGAAGGGGGTTTCAAGCAATTATCAGGTACAATGCAGCTCAAGTAACCAGAGTTGGAATCATTAGAGAAGAAGAAATTGGTGTCATGATCATTAGCAGAAACATGGTGATTTGATGAAGTTTGAGGAATGGAGGGCTGAGATTGAGCTTGATGAAGAACAGGGGAGTGAGTATCAGAATTAGGAAGCAAAGTTTGGACATCAAAAGCAGAGAGAATGGAATGGAAAGTTGAGGTGTCAGAGTAAATGAAGTTGGTTCTTGCTTGAGTACCCTTCATTGACAGGGCCGCCCTGTCATAAGCCAAGGCAGCTTCATGGGCAGTGTCAAAAGTGCCAAGCCAGTGCCTTTCTTTGGTTGTTGGGTCTCTAATTTCAGCAGCATATCTGCCCCATGGCCTTCTTCTGACACCAAGGAACCTTCCTGGTTCAGCTTGTTTTCTTCTGCCTCTTCTCTCTCCTCCAGTCTGAGATATTGGAGATGAGTTTCTTTGAATTAGAGCAAAACCCATTTGAGATTGAGCAGTTTCATAAATTGGGTAGGCTTTATCAGAGGCTTTGGAGGTAGCCATTAGAACAAAAGGGAAAAACCAGTAGAATATGAAGGGGAAGAACAGTTTGGAGAAGAGATAAAGGGAAGTTTTAGAGGTTTTTTGGGTTTGGGATGAAGGATTGAAGCAGCTCTTGAAGCTCTTTTTAAAGAGAGTGAGTTGGTGATGGAGAAAAAGGAAAGAAAAAAAGAAGAAAAAAGTACATTTTACATGTCATTCTATGGAAGACCTCTCACTGTTCTTATTCAATCCCCTTAATCACTCTGATATGAAAGAAAAAGGTACAAATCCAGGGATATTGTTTTACAATCTCATCAAATATAATATTTGAAAACGCTATTTACTTTCTTTTCAAGTCCCCATAACAGTTGGAACTATCCCTAAAAGAAGAACAAACAAACAAAGAAGAAGAAAACACACCAATTTGAATGTGTTCAATGTTTACATGGCTCAAATAACCCACCAATTTGGACATGTTTGTGCGCAGTTCAAGCAAAACAGAACCATGGTTTGTTTTTGTGTTTGCCCTTCTGTCATTTTAGTCCATATACTTTTTTTTTCTGTAATGTAACGAGTTGAGGATTGTTGGGAGGGAGTCTCACGTTGACTAATTAAGAGGATGATCATGAGTTTATAAATAAGGAATACATCTCCATTGGTATGAGGTCTTTTGGGACAATATCATACCATTGTGGAGGTTCGTAATTCCTAACATGGTATCAGAGTCATGCCCTTAACTTAGTCATGTCAATAGAATCCTCAAATGTCGAACAAGGAAGTTGTGAGTCCTCGAAGGTGTAGTAAAAAAGTGACTCAAGTATTGAACAAAGGGTGTATTTTGTTCGAGGGCTCCAGAGAAAGGAGTCGAGTCTCAATTAAGGGGAGACTATCATACCATTGTGGAGGTTCGTGGTTCCTACCATAACGTTCAGTAAGCCAAAAAATGCATGTAATAAGGCCAAATGGAGATAACGGGTCAAATCTCTCGCTACGTCAGTGGCTTCCTAAGTTTGTACATGTAAGTACCATATCAGGTCCATTTGGTTTTCACTTAATGCAAACTAGAATATCTATTAACATTTAAAGTTATTACACAAACCAAAGTAGAAAAGAGGGACTAAAAAATGCATTTTGACTAACAAATGATAAGACAAAAAGTGTTCCTCAGGTTTGTTTGAACACTGTGATTCCCTCCAAAACAGTTCATTTTAATGAACAATGGTGGGTTGAAAAGAGAGAGAGAGAGAGAAAAAGATGAAACAAACAAAGACCAAGCTGTAAAAAACTGAAGAGGAAAACTAGGCTAGTTTGGAACAGAATGCCTGTAAAAAGTAGTACAATTTCCCAGCTTAACTTTGTTTGAGACCTTTTATCAAACAGTTGAAGGGCATAACCTTGAATGAAAGAAACATGGGTCAGTTTCTTTTCACTCTGATCTCCAAAAGCAATGATAAAAAAGGCTAGATAGAGTCAAAAAAGGGGCAAGACAAATTAAGTTGAGAAGGAGATTAAACTGCAGCAAAACCAAGAGGAAAAGCAAAAGAAAGGTGCATATGTGGGGCATCTAAAATCAGATATATAATAGCGCAGAGGTTTTTGAATGATACTCAAATTCACATGCTAAAATGGCATTGGGAATAGCATAAACCAATCATAATCCAATTGGGTAAGGCTTGTTGTTCTTGTTTTTAGCAAGGACTCCTCACAATCATGCTTCCACCAATATTAAACATAATGATTGAGGCATATTCTGACTGTAAAAAAACATCTCAACAACAAGACAAATGGCAGAAAGTGGCACATAAATAATATATAATACTAACATAAAACATTCATTCATTCATTCATTCATTCAAATGAAAGGATATGAGGATTATATTATGAACTCGAAAAACTTCTCTTCTTTTTGGTATAAAAAAGTGTTGATTCTTTTGATTTGTTGTTGTTCATAGTCATAGAAATGATGGATTCTGTCAATGACTCCCATTGACTGATCCACTAAAATCCCAAACGGACAAATACCCATTTCCCTAAATAGGGATTTCTAGTGACCCATTTGAGCAAATTAGAGAGAAGAGAGAGATTTTGGTCTCTTTTTTGTTCTTTTGGGAAAGGTTACTTGAAGACAACACCGAAAGTGGAAGAGGGCAATTTTTTTAGGGGTTTGGAGAATGGGAAGCACATGGAGGGAGGGGGCAGGGGAAGGGGAAGGGGAAGGGGATATGAAGTGAAGTGGTTTTTGGGCATTTGAAGAGCACAAAGTTTGGTCAATCCTCTTATGAAAAGGTGTGTGTGACCAAACCAAACGGCAAAGGCCTGGCCACCTACTTCTAAAATGGAACTCAAACTCACTTTCTTTTCAACTAAGTAATCATTTCATCTTCAATTTAGTTCATAGAGTGTTTGGCATATAAAGATTTTACCCGAGCTCGGTTTGATAACCATTTTGTAAATATCAGTGATTTTTGTAAATATCAGTGATTGTATCACGATACTGTGAGATCCCACATTAGTTGGAGAGGAAAATGAAACATTTTTTTATAAGGGTGTAGAAACCTCTCCCTTACACATGCGTTTTAAAACTGTGAGACTGATGGAGATATGTAATGAGTCAAAGTGGACAATATTTGCTAGCAGTGAGCTTGGGTTGTTACAAATGGTATCAGAGCCAGACATCGAGCGGTGTGTCAGTGAGGACGCTGGCCCCTTAGGAAAGTGGATTGTGAGATCCCACATTAGTTGGAGATGAGAAAGAAACATTCATTATAATGGTGTGAAAACATCTTCCTAACATACACGTTTTTAAAACTGTGAAGCTGACAGTGATACGTAACAATATCTGCTAGCGGTGGGCCTTCGCTGTTATGGATACATGGTAGATTTTCATTTCCTTTTTGAACATACGACGTTTTTGTACGTATATGTGAGATCTAAGTCGTTGTCACGTGAAACTTCGAATATTTGTAAACTACGAAATGAAACTATTACTTTTAAAATTTATCCATTGGAGCGTAATTAGATAAATACAAGTTATTCAAACAAAAAATTAGGAAAAAAAACATGTTTTTTTAAAAAGAAAAAACAAAAACCACTTGAAAAAAAAAAAAAAAAAAACATCTCTCAAGGTAGTGATTTTGTTGAGAGACGAGAATTTTGCACATTGTTCGAAAGAGGCAAAGGGCAAGCTTGGGATTTTATTATTAATATTTTCGAAGTGGGTCGCCCGGGATTTGGGGAAAAAGATAAACGTGTTTTGACGACAACTTTCTTTTTTCCCCCTAAAAAAACATCTTTCTATGTTTTTCTAAATTCCTACTTTATTTATAAATCTACTCCACTTATATAATTAATATCTTCCTTTTATTTTGCACCGACCCAAAATTTTGAATTTCCGACCTCTTCAAAGTTAGGTAATGTTTTGACTAGTTGAACTATCCGTGCATTTAGCTTCGACCTATTAGAGAGTTGGAGAGCCACAAACTCAAAGGTCGTCTCGATGTTTGTGCCAAAGTTCGTTTCAACTTAGACCCATTGGAGCTTAGGAGGGTTAGAGACCCTGAAGTTCGTTACCTTCTCAGTTCTTCTCCACATTTTGAGAAGCCACGAGTTCTTCCCATCCAAAGCTCTTCTCGACGTTTGGGCCACAATTCGGCCAAACATTGACCGGCTAAAGTCTTGGAGGGCTAAAAACTCAAAGTTTGTCATTTCAAGGCTTCGTCTCGACGTTTTTTACCAGAGTTCGTCTAAAATTAGACCTGCTAAGCCTTTGGAGGATTAGAAACCCTAAACTCGTCTCAACGTTTGTGCCAAAATTGATATATCGAATAATTTTTAGTTGAATTGAAATGACGTAAAAAAATATTTAATTTTTTTTAGCTCATTCATTTTTTTAATCATAATACACCTCACTTACTAAATTTTTGTTGAAATGTAACCATAAATTTATAATAAAAAGTTTTCATTGTGTATATACGTTTAAGCTTCGAAACAAGGGTCAAATTGGTCAGTTTTAAAAGTATAAAGATAAAAATAGACGTAATATAAGTACAAAAATCTAAATAATATTTAAACCGTAAATAAAACGGTCAATAATATTTAAACCTTCGACCCTTGAAAATAAGTAAATAACTAAATAAATGACCCGACTAAAAATTAAATAAAAATATAACCCAAAGTTTGAATACAGATTAAAAACTTTTTAATATGGTAAGATTTAGTATTGAAGTAGATAGATTAAACTTAATTTAATAATAATCACTAAAGGAAAATAATAATAATAATAATAATAATAATTTAATCTAAAATTTTTATATTTCAAGATTGTCCCTTTGTGTTTTAGCCCTTTTCTAGTTCTACTCTTTTTAGCTATTATTTTATTAACAATAATTTGACCTAATAATAATAATAATAATAATTATTATTATTATTGAAGCACTCTGTCCTTCGTATTGAAGTAATCCTTTTCTAAGATCTATACTTTAAATGCTTTTAAATAAAAATTTAAATATATAAAGAATCAAATCCAAATTAATTATACGTTTAAAAAAAAGTCGAAATTAATTAGAATAAAGTGGATAAAAAAAAGAAGAAGACATAAATGGTGTGATCCCACACTAGTTGGAAAGGGGAGTAAGGATTCCTTATAAAAAAGTATAAACTTTTCCATAATAGACATGTTTTAAAATCGTGAGGCTGTCAGCGATGCGTAATGGGTCAAAGAGGACCATATCTACTAGTGTTGAGCATAGGTTATTACAAATGGTACCAGAGCCATACATTGAGCGATATGCAAGTCCCTAGCCTCCAAAAAGGCTGGACTGTCAGATTCCATATTGGTTGGAGAAGTGAATAAAACATTTTTTATAAGGGTGTGAAAGTGTTGCCATAGTAGATGTGTTTTAAAACTGTGAGTCGATACGTAACTGTTACAAATGATATCAGAGGCAGACACCGAACAGTGTGCCAAAGAGAACGCTAAGACCACAAGGGAGTGGATTGGGAAATCCCACGTTGATTGGAGGGGAAATGAAGGACGATTAATTTTTAATTTATATTTTAAAATCATTATGTGAAATTTGAAAATTGAAAAAAAAGGATTTTTTTTTATTAATTTAAAAGGTTTAAATGGATAGTCTCTTGGTGGCAGACCAAAGCACTCATGCAGCATGAACAGAAGGACATGAAGGACACAAATTTTGAACATAATTTTGGGTTAATTGGAGCCTTTGGTCAAATGGGGTTTGACCCATAATAATAATAATAATAATAATTTTAATCCCATTAACTTTTTTTTTTTTTTAAATTAAAAAAAATTGTTAATAATAAATAAGGGTTTCAAAGTTAAATGCTCCAAAAGAGCACCTTTTTGGGAAGCATGCAAAAACCTTTTGAATTAAAAGCTTCTTCACAAGTGGGTCTCACATTTTACAAACTTTTTCTTAGGTTTTTTTTAGGTCAACGGCTCTCGGGAAGGATATCGAATTGTCGATGACGTTTAGAATAGTAATTGGTACCTTGTCCACTGAGCCATACTCGATTTGACTACTTAAGAGGATTTTCTTTATTTTTGTAACAGCCTAAGTTCACCTCTAGCATATATTGTCCGTTTTAGCCTGTTACGTATCACTGTTAACCTCACGATTTTAAAATAAGTTTTCTATGGAGGGGTTTCTACGCCCGTATAAGGTATGTTCTGTTCCCCTCTCTAATTGATGTGAGATCTCACAATACACCCCCTTGGGAGTTAGTATCCTCGTTGGCACATCGCATAGTGACTGACTTTGGTACCATTTGTAACCGCCCAAGCCCATCGTTAGCATATATTGTCCGTTCTAGCCCTTTACGTATTGTCGTCAGCCATACGCGTTTTAAAACTGTGAAGCTGACGACGATATGTAACGGGGCAAAACAGACAATATTTGCTAGTGGTGGGCTTGGACTGTTACATTTTTGACGTACGATACTAATTATTTAGCACTTACAATACATAAATGTTCCCGATAAAAGTACTTAGTTCTAATCTACTTTCAAATGCATTTTAATTGGCCAAAACACGAGTAAGCATTCTTACACGTCTCAAAAGCTTGAAGTCCCATAAAGAAACTAAACTTAGGTTAACATTACCCATCATAATTAACCCAACAACGTTTGAGGTAGGTGTGGATAAATGTAAAGAAAAATATAAATTTCGACCACGTATATGAGATATTATTAAAATTTCACGAGTTTCTCGTAACAACTAAATGTTTTAAGGTTAAATAAGTTTGTAAAGATATTAGTGGATCGGGCTATACATATATAACGATTAGGATACTCACAAATAATAATAATTAAAAAGAAAAAAGAGGGAAGAGTCTTAGGTTGACATTGGAAAATGAAGATAAAAAGTAAAAGAATGGGTAGAGATCACGTGCAATATGATGTACTTGAAATTTTTTCGTATAATAAATAGAGAGTCAGATGTACGGTGTAGATTAAGTATTAATTAAATACATGTGAAGATGTACGGCGTAGATGATGAGTGATTGAGGAATGTGTTGATAGGATAATTATGAACAACAGTGGAAGGCGAATCGGAATGAACGGTCAAAGATCGGAAAGGGATTTTATGATTAATTAGATTGGACGGCTAACGGCTAAGTCAAAGTGGCATGAGGGTGTACCTTGTTGTCCCTATCGTAGGGCGCAAACCACTGGATTTACTCTCTTTGCCATTTAAAGCAAGAATTAGAAAAAGGACCGGTAAATTTTTAAAAATTTCCATAATCCTCACGGTAACTAATGACTTAAGGTAAAAAAATAAAAAATTTGTACCAAAAAAGGTAATGTATAATAATAGTATATTTTTAAAAAGCCACGTTGTCATCAAACTTTAAAAAAAAAAAAAAAAAAAAACTAACTAACTAAAATTAAAATAAAAATCCAAGATCATAAAATAATAACAATTAACTTACATTTAATTGAAAAATTATATATTTAATTTTTTTAGTACCACAAAACTCGAGCATATATGAAAATTTAAATTTTGATCTCGAGAAAACAAGTACATGTCAATTATGGTTAGAAAGAGAAGATCTCA
Source organism: Cucurbita ficifolia (assembly GCA_033971965.1). Taxonomy (NCBI): domain Eukaryota; kingdom Viridiplantae; phylum Streptophyta; class Magnoliopsida; order Cucurbitales; family Cucurbitaceae; genus Cucurbita; species Cucurbita ficifolia. The sequence continues at coordinate 9,616,131 of CM066967.1, read as the reverse complement.
TATAAATATATAATTTTATTATGAGTTTGAAATTTTTATTTATAACATTTTTATTTTAATTAAATAAAAATAAAAATTTAAAAATTTAGGAACTAATTTAATATTCTTAAAGCTTATAATCCTATTAGACAAATTTCCATTAATTTTAAATATATTAATTATTATTTAACCACTTAGTTATATTAATTTTTCCCTCTTAATTTTGGTAGGTCCCACACATTGAATAGATGATGTAACATGGGTTATAAATTAATAAATGAATGATTTAGTAATTCTATAAATATTTTAAGCTCATCATAGCCTACTTAATCTCATTATCATCAATTTTCATAATAAAAAAATAAAGAAAAAAGAAAAAAGAAAAAACTCATGATATCACCAACATTCTCTTATTTTATCTTTTAAAGAAAAAAAAAGGACCTTTTTTGTTTCTCAAAATTGAAGCAAAGGTAGCAGCCTATGTATATAATATTGGCTTAGATCTGAACTGTTGGAAGAATGATGGCCAATCATTTCCATGTAATTAAAAGTATATATTAAAACAAATATTTATTTTGTCAATTCCAAGAAATGTCACTTATTATTCAAACCTTCATTAATGATGAATAATAATAAATACAACTTCTTTATTTTTCTTAACTTTAATTAATTTGTTGCTAATTACCTCATAATTTTGTTTTTGTCTAATTTGTAAAAACATGCTTTGGGAATAAGAGTTGGTGGCTCAATTTATTTGGGGTCTAGAAATATAAAAATAAAAAATACCAAATAATTTCCTTAAAAAAAACTTATAAATTTTTAAAATTAAGGAATATGTATTTTTCACTTCTCAATTATATTATATATCATTATTAACAATACATATGTTCATATCAATAATACATTCATTTATACAAATATTATATGTTAAAGAGACTACTCGATAATTTCCCTTAAATTCTTTTTTTTTCAAATTCAATGGAAAGAATAAATATTATTATTTTGAAACAAATTAAATAAAAAGTCATTTAAAAAAGATAGGACGAAATGCGTCACAAAAGTAAATTCACATTTAACAAAGAAGAGACAATATTAAAAGTTGAAGACAACGTCATTTTGTCTCAATTAAGGAGACCCACATACAAAATTTCAAAAGACTAATCATCGAACTAATGTTTTACGAGCAAAGAAATTAGATTCTACACTAATATGTTCACATAAGGTCATCTGATTTTCAACGTGCACGTTGTTACTATAACGTCACAAGTGCTTTACCAATTGAATCGGGTAATGATATTGCTAATAATAATTGCCCAAAAACTAAAATAATAAAGCTAGATTGTGGTTATTAGGGACAGCCAAGTGTAGAAGACAGGAAGAAGACACATTTGAGAGAGTACATTAATCATGAACAATAACATGAACAGAGGAAGATCAGTACTAGGAAGAATCAGAGAAGCATTAATTCTGAGCTGTTTTTATTTATGTATGGGGAAATGGAAAACGAATGACATTCTGAAAAGAATGATAGACAATATTTTCAGACAAAGACAGAGATTTGAGAGAGAAAAAAAACACCAAAAAGATCTAATGTAAGAAATTGCAAGATTTTTTTTTGCTGCATTTCGGGAGGGGGGGTCGGTGGTCTTGCTTTGCTTGTCAAGTATTAGTAACAGTCATTGGTTTTGTTTCAGTTTCTATATCGAGTTTCTATTTAGACTCATTTGATAATTATTTAATTTTTTTTTTAAAAAATGATCGGGAACTAAATAAGTCACATGTGATGAAATTAAATCATGAAAACAAACAATAAAATATATAAAAAATGAACAACAAAACGAGTTGAAATATGAAGAAAAGTAAACCAACAAACCGGAGAGAAACTGCAAATTAGGGGCAGATCCCAAGTCCCCGAGCGCCCATGCTGAGTGATCTTCGTCCAGTCCAGTCCAACTAGATCCTCTTATGATTTCATTCAAAAAGAAGTTAGACAAAAACTCCAAGAAAGTCATATAAATACTTTTCTTCAACCTCAAAAAAAGTAATCTCTTCAACTTAAGTTTCGAATTTTGTAGGACAACAATCACATTGGCGTACAAGTTTCACAAATAAATTTTTATCGTACTGCTATGTGAAAATCAAGGCCATTATCCTACTCAAAATTTGGTAACAACAAAACTAAATGTTAAAAATGTCGATGACGGTATCATTTCCTTCTTTATCTTGGCAAGCACCGATTTTTATCGACACTCGTGTGAGAGATAAACGAAACAATATAGATTACAATAATGCAAGGGTTATTGAACTTCCAATACAAACACCAATTCATTTTCTAATTTGAGTGCCTATGTTCTTAGATTGTCTATTATGAAGACTTGCACAAAATAAAAATAAAAAAAGAGAGAAAGTTGATATATCAGTGTTTATTTCTACATAGTTTACACAGAATATGATGGTTACACAACAAATAATCTCACCAGCACTTTATATCAAAGAACAGCCTAGAACCTTGCAACTGCAACAGTTATGTAACAACACTCTAATTTGACATAAACTTTACGAAGTCTATGCTGTGTCTATTTATGGTACGTGATCGACTCAACCACAATTTTCATGAAAGATTCAATCTCTCCTTTCTACTCATTTAATTTAGCATTTTAGAGCTGGGTGCAAAGGTTACCATAAAATAATGCTGCTCCATTCGGATCTCCTGGATGTGTAAGGCTGTTCATCTGATCCATGGAGAAAATTCATCCTTCCTACCATTAAGCAAAGAACATGAAGGTCAAAGCTTTTCAACCGTCATAAATCGTAATGGAACGTTTGCAACACGCCATAGAAATAAAGACAGCACCAGTATAAATTTACTGAAACGTTAATAACCGTAGCTATTAGCTCTAGAGAAGTAACAATGGAACTGGCAATAGCACTGAGCATGAAATATATTACAGGCTTAATCTCAAAATTTAGAGCAAATTTCATTGGTTCCTTAAAACAATATCAATTCAAAGCAAGCAAATTCCAACGATGTACCTACCGTTATCAGCATCAAGTTACCAGTGAGCAAACAATGGCGAGTTACTTCCACTCAGGCCATTTCACAGAATCTGATCTTTTCTTCATATTAGATGGACCAGAGCTATTGGGTGAATCATGCCAGATCATCTCCATCTGAAGATAAACGAAGCAAGAAAGTTATGGATGCCCAAGTTTTTTTAATCTCAATATCCAGAAATCCCACCAATTAGCTACATTCAAAAGAATAAATAGTAAAGAGAACTCTGCAGTGTGGATGTGATAGATTTCCTATATTTTTTCTACTTTATCTTCTTTATATTAATTTTATCGTGTAACCAATTATTTTTAATCATAGGCAGTTGATTAATTTCTTCAGGCATGTTAGCTTTCATTTCTGTCACCAAAAACATAGCTAGAGAGTTTCTAAGATACAATTGGAAATGCAAGTGATGTATGTAGCTGTAGCATATGGTATATAACTAGCATGTGATGTAAAGAGGATGCAAACCTAACTCCTTTAATTTGAACATCATTCATCAGTTGTGGCTAAATCTTAAGACAAGCAATTGTGTACATTTGTTCCTTGATTTGTGGATTCATAAGCTACCTTGACTCAAATTTATATGACCACATTTGGATAACTGTTTATTTAAATGATGAATATAGAAGATAAAGTTATTGAGTTGTTAATTGCTTGATATTGATGTTTTAGAAGGATGATTGAACCATCAAAATCTCAACAATAGAAGCTTATTTGTTATTTAGTGAGAGAGAGACTACATAACTTTTTTAGAGCAAAACAAAGAAGATTGAAGGTTATTGACTTTCTGCTTTAGGTCATGTACTCACTAAAATTGTCTTTGCTTTTGCATGATCTTTGGTATGTATTTCATGTATGCAACTATGTGAGTTTTGTGCAGCATTGCTTTGAACTAATGGCAAAAGTGCTAGGTTGAGCCAAATAAATTAACAAAAAAAAAAAAAAAAAAAAAAAAAAGTAATATCTAGCAATAAAATGAAGCATGAAATATACCTCTGCAACAAATACTGTGTCACCCTCCTTGATGCCAAGTTTTCTGAGAGACTTGTTGACACCACATGCCTCCATGACATGTTGGAACCTTCTTTCGGACTCCATGTAACTATTGCACGAAGTGCATTAAGTTCAATGACCATAAACCGAAAAGGAGATTAGAAATGAAAAGAAAGATAAGAGGAAGTGTAGAAATCGATCAACGATTTAACTGCCATGCAACATTTTAACTCAAAAGAAAGTCAAAACATCTTGGGAGAGCTCCCTCTAGAAGAAAGGAAAGGGACTTTTTAATTAGATATTTTTTCTCTTTAGCAAAGTAATTAAAAAGAAAGAAGGGCTATCGATTCTAATAAAAAAAGGGTAGAGGAGCTTCTTGTATGCAATTTTCAACTTCACCGGAAAGCACTATAAAACATCTTTTAAACATACTTTTTTTTTTCCTCCTTTTTCCAAAATCTTCTGGAAGGATATGCCATTAGTAGGAAAATCCAGCTTACTTTTGTTCCGTAATAAAACTCGGTTAATGTAAAAACTCTTACTCTTAGTTGCATGGTAGGAAGCAATGGAAACTTAAACATATCTATTGATACCGAAATCATGAGTAAAGATTAACTTACCGCCAATTTGTCATCTGAACAAATCGTTGTAAACCAGATCCAACTACATGCCAGGAACCGTTATCACGAACAATTTCAAAGTCATCAATAGAAGCACTACGTTGCTTGTGTATTCTATCCGCCACATGGTCCAGATTCTCTGGTATTTTCCCACCTAAAAATGGACAGAGTTCGTTAACACAACTTATTGATTGTGAATAAACAATCGAAGATTTATATAATAGAGAAAAATTCTGGGAACAATAAGTTATATGACCTTGAAATTCCCTGGCTTCTTTAGTTCCCCTAAGTAGCTGATATGCAGCACTAATGACTTCATGAGTGCCCTCTCTTTTTACGGCACTCATACAAAAAGTTTCAATCCCACGAGCTTGAAGCTTTTCCTTGAATGCTGGCCAGTTTTCGTAAGCTTCAGGAAGATCCATTTTATTATAGGCAACAAGATAGGGTTTTTCAGCTAGTTCGGGGCTAAAGAGCTCTAACTCCAAACGAACAGCATCAAATTCATATTCAGGTTGTGGTCCTGACCCATCGACCACATGCACCTATAACTCCACAAGGGAAAATAAAGATACTTTAGCCTTCCATACATTACGATGCCAACAAGTGTTGAAGAAAAAATAAAAATGGAAAAAGAGATTGCAGTTTCATTTTCCATAAAACACTGTAGAAGAGGTATTTATGACATTTCGCATCATTCCAATAGATCAAGGGATTATTGTGAAGTAATATTATAATGTACAAAGCCTTGAAGAAGGTAAATTTATCATTTAGCTTCATATACAAATGCGAATAGATATACCCATTTAAGAATAGGACTTTTATGATTAATCAGCACTCACCAAAAGGATTATAAATCAAGTGTAAACTATAGGATATGAATTTGTACCAGTGCAGAACACCTTTCAGTGTGACGTAGAAATTCATGGCCTAAGCCAAACCCCTCGTGTGCCCCTTCAAGTAATCCTGGAAGATCTGCTACCACCATAGTTGAGTCATAGTCAAAAGAAACAACACCTAAGTTTGGGAGTAGGGTAGTAAAAGGGTAATTTGCTATGGCTGGCTGTGCAGCACTTATCACGCTCAAAAGTGTGCTTTTCCCTGCATTTGGTGCCCCCACGATTCCAACGTCTGCAACAAGCTTTAGCTCCAACTCCAACCACCTGAAGAAAATAATTAGTACTCCTATCCAAATAATCATCCATTCATAAGACAGCAATAAGTTTTTTTCTATAAGAAAACTACTTTCATTAAGCTATGGGAAATAGTTTTTAACGAGTTGCTAGAACTGCCTGTCCCCACCTCATCTCAATCCAATCCGTTAGAATGGCATCACCCATTTTGCTCAATGATCTTACGTCACTATGCATCTGGCACTGAGGGAAAATGGCACGTCCATTCGGGACAAAAACATTGAATTTTTTAGAACCAAAATACCCAACCCCAAACTTCATCCTCACAAGGTTTAGGCATTAGTTCCCACCAAACTAATAAGAGCTAATGCCCTCCACCCCATCTTCCATAGAAACCCTCATTATTATTTCAATTTAGCACAAATGGGGAAAAGGATCTTTAAAGATGGAAAGGAAGTGAAGCGTAATACAACTCCAAGTAGACATGATTAAAGTCAGTATGCCACTTAAGGGAACAATAAAATAATAATAATAAAGCTCTTCATTAAGCAAGCTTAAGTATTTTTTTTTACAATCAGATCTCAAAACGGGATTGCTCTAGATTTGTGCCATAGAGGAAGACTTGAATATAAGAGGATGAACAAAGAATCCTCACAATCCGCTAGTTGAGCGCATCTAACAGAAGCAAAATCACTATTAACATTGGCTTCATGGCATTTATCACAATCGATTTTGAGACCAAAAATCAGCTCAAAAGAGGATAAGGATTCTGTTGATTTGAACAAAGAACTCTTCCCTGAGCAAAAGAAAATAGTATCATCCGGGAATTGAAAAAAGGTCATAAGGAACCCTTCTTTCCCACCATCAAGCCTTCGGCTAAGCCACTCTCCACATCCCTGGACAATGTCTTCCATCGACAAAAAATTTATCAAGAAAATCTCAACTCAATGATCCTAAAACACATATTATTGTGAAAAGCAAAATTTTTATTGATAATTAATATTGATTTAAAATTCGATAGGTTCCTAATGAACTCTATACTGTGTCAATGAGAACCTCATCCATTATTTTTCTTTAAGCCACAGAGCTACTCAATTAGAAGAAATAGTATGAGCTAATACCTTCCTCATTCCATCTGCCAAAGCCTTAGCATTGCTGTGGTAGAGATTTCTCAAAAGATTAGTTGGCTAGGAAGAAGACAAATGTAGGTCTCCCTCATATTCACATTGATTATACCACTTTGAAAAGACTCATTAGCCACCTCTAATAAATTGAAAAGACTCATTAGCCACCTCTAATAAATTGGGCTGGAGCTTAGTAATTTCTCAATCACCCAAATATAGGCCAACGGGAACCATTAAGATGTGACACCTTGAAACTTTGTAAACTAAACACAGCCCTTAATCTCCTCAGAATGAAAAGCCTCTTCAAACTTTCCCTCTAAGGATGCGAATCTAGTCCCTCAACAAATAGCTTAAAAACTTAGGAATGAACATAGAAGGGAGAGGATAAGATGACCATTTTTTCCATCTCCTTGTCCCCAGTAGTCACGCTATCATTATCATCAGCAAGAGAGAATCAAATTTCCAGAAATTGGAAAAGTTATGAAAGAAACACGTGTAGCTATCCCTTTCCTTCATCCACATGATTCTTAATTTCATACTCACCCAGCGAGACCATTATAAGAGTACAATCAACTTAACTATCCTCATTGCTTGAAAAGAAGAAGAATGCCCTCACACGGGCAGTCTCCAAGCACAAAGGAGGAAACATTTGAACAAACGACCATTACTAAAAATGGGTGCAAAACAATTAAGAATATGCGTGCTCGTGTGGTGAGAGACACAACAAGAGCATTAGGTACCATTTTCAAAAAATCATACAAAAAAGGAAGAACATAAAAACTCACATTTCTGAACCCTCTTCTCCATTCTCTGAAATCTTCGGAACCTTATTTGACCCGGACTTGAATGATGCATTGCCTCTTCCACCTCTTCCACCGCGCAGCAACAGAGCCCGCTGCCCCGGGTGTAACAATTCCAACAGAATCTCCTGGCTAGATGCGTCTCTGATCACTGTTCCAGGGGCCACTTTTACCACCACATCCTCACCCTTCGCCCCGTTTTGCATTCTCCCCTGCCCATGACTACCCCTTCCTGCACGAAAATGTATGCCATTTCGAAATGGCAATAGCGAATTCATCGACACATCAACTTCAACATACACATTCCCACCTCTCCCTCCATCTCCTCCTGAAGGGCCACCCAGCGGCACATACTTCTCACGCCGAAATGCCACAACGCCATTGCCACCGTCTCCAGCTTTAACATAGATTTTCGCTCGATCAAAGCACCGCATTACTGCTGGCAGCCCCTTCTCCTTCACATCTTCTTCGCCAGCTTCATAAGCACCATCATAATAGGTTTCCACTTCATCAGTATTAACAAATGTCCCCTTCCTAAATGCCAAAACCTTCTCTCCTTCCTCATCTAACTCTTCCTCTTCCTCTTCCACTTCACTATCATCGCCATACTCCTCCATTTCAGAGTCATATTCCCCTTCAAACACTTCAAACTTCCCATAGCCATTCTCAAAAGCCAAATTCCCATCCAATCCTCCTTCCTCTTTTTCCACCCTCTCTTCGAAGTTCAAAGAATCCAAATCATTTTCCTCCTCAATTATCGCAACATCCGAATCCAAAAGCTTCACCTCGGACGAAACCTTCGAAGAAGAAGAAGAAGAGTCAAAAGACGGGGAATCAAAGCTAAGAAGAGCGAAGTCTTCCCTGGGAGGGAGGCGAGTATAGGTAGTGGCTTCAACGCCAATGGAAGATAACTCCTTCGAATTGGTTCTTATCTTAACGCTATTACGATCAAGCTTGTTGTTCTCTTGAAGCTTCTTGGGCGACGGTATTCTTCTAGGGTTTCGAATTCTGGGCCGTGCAAGAGCTTGCGGAGCAAAGCAAATTGAAATGGCGGCCATTTCCAAATCCGATGAAGCGGCAAATTTGCAGTGCAACTTCAAGTTCGCGGGGTTTGAGATGCGGTTACGAAAGGGGTTTTTCCAGCCATTCAATTTTCGACACGTGTCTATAGACTTGAACGTCATCTTAATAACCCCATCTTCACAACCACGACGTCGTTTTGAATCAATGACTGTACTGGTGGTTTTGCATTTCGGCCCTCGAATTCTTGAAATTTATATTTTGGGTAATTCTTTTTTTTATTATTTATTTAACATTAAAAATTAAAAATTAAAAATTAAAAATATTGTCTTGATATGAGTTTTATTTAATTTCCGTCAATATACTTTAATATAGCTTAAAATTAGTTTAATTTAATGTTATTTTTTTTAAAATAGTCCATATCAACCTTTATTCTATAAATTTACATAATGTCTTTTATTACGTAAATATTAATATTATTATTTAATCAAATTTAATTAAAAATAATAATTTTGAATTGACGGTTTAGACTAGTTTTAAATTTTATTGAAAAACATTTATACTACGTTACTAGACTTGGGCTGATACGACACAAATTAAGTATGTTTTTTATTACTTTTTTTAATATAAATTTAAGATTTAAAATAAAACCTATAGCATAAATAGAGAGTTTGTATATATATTATTTATGTATTATTATTATTATTTATAATTCAAACAATAAGAGAAAACTTGGAACTTGGAAATAGCTGGCTCGTGACAAAAGCTAGAAAAAGACAAAAAGAAAGAGGCCAAATTTTGGAATATTGAAATTTAGTGGCCAATTGTGTAAGTTTTGAAAGAATATCGAGGTTAAATTGAAAACAATTTAACAACGAGGCCCTGGGGTTGATAATTATTATAGATTTAGAGAGATCTCCCAAGTGGCGAGTAAATTAACAGAAACAAAATCATCACCGAGTTCATTCATTCGTGAACCACCTTAGACCAACCTGCGTCCGGCTCGATCGGAGCTAGGGTTTCTTCACTCGAGCTTCTCCGGCGGCTGAGAGGTGTCTTGAATCGGATAATTGAAGTCGCATTCCAAATTGGAGTTGTTTGCGTAGCTTGAGAGCACCGGTGGTTATTGCTCAACTATGTATAGTGGTTCCAGTGACGGCGAAGGCCATGAGGCCCCGCAACGGAAGGTACCTCCAGCTTCGTCTATGCTGTGGGTGAGGAACCTCAGGAGATTCATCGGAACCGGTACCGGGCTAGGATCTGAAGCTTTGATGGGTTCGTGTTTCCCCCATATTTCTTGTTCTTCTTGCTCTCTGTTAGTGTTCGTTTGTTTTACGGAAATGTTCTCTGATTTGGTTGATTTTCCTTTACTATGGCTGCAACGAAACTTAATTGTGCTGAAAGAAAATAGGAAGTTGTTTCAATACTTTGAATCTGTAACTTTTTGTTGTAAAATGTGGAGTATTCAGTATTTAGGAACAAACGATACATCTGAAGAGGCATAAAAATCTGAACAGATCAAGCCCTGCAATGGCTATTTCTAGTCGATCTGGGTTCTTGAAAATTGAATTAATTCAAAAAAATCTGCAAATGCATGCCTCCTAAATTGCATAGCATCTTTTGTTAGAGCTTCCGAAGAAAATTGATCAAAGGTGAATGTATGCTACTTGATGAACCCTTAAATCTACTTTGGAACCCTAATCTTCTATTTTGGCCCTTTTAAGCATGCATGTCTATATGCACATGTTCTTGCTGCTTTAGGAATTCATCGAGTAGAGTTGGAGACTCTTGATAATTATCCTTCCTCTTGGATCTATTTTATTTTAGAATTTTTTTAAAACTTTTTGGCTAGGGTTCGTCAAGGAAATTCTGATTATGATCTAGCAATTAGCAATTCCTTCCCCCTCTATATACATTTAAATGATAAGTTCTGTTTTTTTCCCTCCTACTCTTACCGCTGTTACACCTTGATCAACTGTGTATCTGAAAAACTATTGTTGATGTTAGAAGAAGTATGACAGTGAAATGGGGAACCTAATTTCTTTTCCCCCCTCTTTTTTGTAGAGCTTGAGACAAAAAAAATTCTACTTGATATTTTCAAAGAGAAGCAACGGAAAACTGCTGAAGCTGGTACAATCCCAAGTTTTTACAAGAAGGCATGTGTAATTATAGTTTACATGTATTAAGAGTAAACTCGGCTGCATAGTTAGTCCTTTGATTTTAAATTGAAAAAGAGATGCTTTATCATGTCCTAATGTATTGTTGACATCATGATAGAAGAGATGCAATTTTGCATACTATTGTTTTTTCTGAGGGGTGTAGGGATACAGGGTAGAAGATATACTAACCCAGAGCTTGGCTGTGCCATTTATTTTTATTTGTTTCATTGAATTGTGTTTTTCTCTTCTTTAGAAACCTGAGGAGGGATCCATCAGCCACAGGGTTCAGAGACTTGCCAAGTATCGGTTCCTAAAGGTATAATTACCCTTATCCATTTGCACGACGGATGTTCCATAGATTTATCTGTTTGAGCACAATTATTGAGTTTTCTGCATCACACATTCTTGATGTGCAGAAACAATCAGATCTTCTGTTAAATGCTGATGATCTAGATGCAATGTGGGTTTGCCTGAGGGAAAACTGTGTAATTGATGATGCAACTGGTGCAGAAAAGGTAATATATTTCTGGCTTGATATTTTCGGCAACATGCCACATAAGCTTACATCTGCTATATTCCTTGAGCTGAAGTTCATATAGCAACTTGCATATCGCTTAGGATTGCTATTGGAAGCTTTGCCAGACATGACTGCATAGGTTAATATATTAGCAACGTTTCTGGAGGAAAAGTGTACATGTACAATAGTATTAGCTTGCTTAGCAGCCTAAGATTGTGAGTGTTCTGAAAGGATTGTTTATTTCATTTTAAAGTGCATATTTTTTGTTTCTGGAAAACGTTAATTTAATGGTTCAAGGCAACAATTGTACATGGTAATTAACATCCTGTGATTACGATTGTCTGTCCTTGTAACTGTAATTTACCTCTGGTTATTTTGTTCGAGCTCTTATGACTGCAGCATATTTTGCTAGATCTGTAGTAATGCTTACATGTTCTCTTGTTTTTCATTCCTTAGATGAACTACGAAGATTTTTGCCACATTGCTTCAGTATGTGCTGAGCAAATAGGACCTAAATGCCGGCGATTTTTCAGTCCCTCTAATTTCATGAAGTTTGAGAAAGATGAGTCTGGAAGAATTGCAATCCTTCCCTTCTATCTTTATGTGATGAGAACGGTGAGTTTAGACCCTAAGGATTAGCGATATTCTTCCATATCAATGTATGAGATAGTATAAATGATGGAATAATCTGCACTTAGAAGTCAATAGTTGTCGTGCTTTTTTTTTTTTGCCCTTGCAATGTTTTTTTAGGACAAGGGTTCTTTGCTATTTTTTAGTTTTTTGACAAAGGCAATGGCAATTGAGGGATTGGAACCCAATATGCGTGCATTATGGCAATTAGTCTTGGCCAATTGAACGGCCCTATAGGACTTTGTTGAAGTTATTAAGATAAGTAATATTCTTTTTAGCATTCTGTTGCATCATTCAAAGATTGCATACTCTATATATGAACTATGAAGCATTCCAAGGGAGTGGAACTTCAATGTCTATTTATTTATAGAAAAGGCTCTTATTTATTTATATTTATTTTATTTTATTTTTATGAAGTGATAGAGAGAAGTCTGTTGAGATGTTTGGAGGATTTTTATTCTTCCATGTCAATTTGATATGGGATTTTCTCTTTATTCTGCAGGTTTCTCTTACACAAGCGAGAATTGATATGAGTGAACTTGATGAGGATTCTGATGGTTTCCTTCAACCTCACGTATGAGCCTTCTGCATATTTTGTGTTCAAAGACTGGATATACGAGAATTTTATTTTATTCCTGTGGGAACTTACGTATCCACATTAATGAATGCTCCATTATCTTTCTGTAGGAAATGGAGGGCTATATAAGAGGTCTTATTCCAAATTTGGCTCAACTACGAGATATTCCTGCATCTTTTGTGCAAACATATTGTCGTATAGCTGCTCGCAAATTCTTCTTCTTTTGTGATCCTGCAAGAAGAGGTTTGCCTACGGTCTTGAATTGTGTTAGAAATATGTTATCTTGATTTTTCATAATTCCTTCGTTTAATTTTGTATTTGAACCCTTCAATATCTATTTTTTATGGTAACATTACTTGGATTAATGTGTCTTTAATTTCATTGTTGATTTTTGTAGGAAAAGCTTGCATAAAGAAAGTGCTGCTCAGCAATTGTCTTCAGGAATTAATGGAACTGCACCAGGTAGATCATGCATCAATATGCTCAAGGTTAATGTGTTATCAAACACCGAATTGGCTTTTGGTGTGAACTTATGGCTCTAGTCAAAACAAACCTAAACTTAATGCATGGATAAAAATCAAATTCTTAATAATATTGTGAAAGTCTGAAAGATTCTAGTTTCCTGATAAAAGAGATTCATATTTTAATAATATGACTTGTATTATTGAAATTAAATGAAAAAAATCAAAATAAAACAAAGTGCAGTGAGCTATGAATCACATTTTACTGGAGTGCTTTTTAAGTAATACTTTTACTTCAATTTGAAAACATTCCCAAACACATCTCAAGTTTATAAAGACTAAGAAAGTATGAATAATTAAAGAACTTTTATCCATGGTGATAATACTAACAGAAACAACGAAATATTTTGTGCACTTTGACCCAAGAAAAGACTGTTTACTGAATTAAATGTGGCATATTATTGTTTTAGTATATTATCTCTTTTATAGGAAACTGAGGAAGAAGTTACTGATACTGAACAAGCGGAGAACTGGTTCTCCCTAACATCTGCTCAACGCATTTGTGGTGAGTTACATTCATCTTACTTGAAGATTCATCCAGTGTTATTTCCTTTATCTTTGTGCTAATTCATTGTTTGAAGGGTTGGTTATTTTTGTTTGTTTTTTTCAAGTCCTTGAAGTACTTTGCCTAGGTTCTAGGTTTTTTGGGTACATGTGATAACTGTGGAAAGGTGTTCATTCTCTTAGTTGGCTGACCGTGTACTTCATTCCTACAGACATGTTTCTGGCTCTTGATAAAGATATGAATGGAACATTAAGCAAGCAGGAGCTACGAGAATATGCTGATGGGACTTTGACTGAAATTTTCATTGAAAGAGGTTTGTGTTATTCATTCTATGAACTCACCATTCACCATCCATCATTGAATGGTTTTTTTTAATTATCTAAGGAAAACATGTTTCGCATGCTTATGTCATGCATATCTTCTCTTAGTTTTTGAAATGCTAATTGTCTATCCATCACTTTCTAATTATTTTCTTTCTATAGTATTTGATGAGCATGTTCGTCGGAACAAGGGTGGAGGGAACACAAGGGAGATGGACTTCGATAGTTTTCTGGACTTCGTTCTTGCCCTCGAAAATAAAGACACTCCGGAAGGGTTGACATATTTGTTTCGGTGTCTTGATCTTCAAGGGAGGGGTTACCTTACAACAGTAGATATTCATACTCTTTTCAGGTGAAGTCAATTTATCCAGTTTCTGTTCAAATCTAATCAACTAAGTTCATAATCAAATGAAAATGAAGGAAGTAAAAGAAGGGGAGCATCTACAAGCAAGATGCTACCTGATACAATCTTCCTACATAGTACATCTGTGTTTTCCTGCTTGTAGAATCGAGCACATTCTACAAGCCTCAAAATACCAGAGACATAAATTACACGCATCGCAATGATTATTATTTTATTTGTACGAAGAACTTTCAGTAGTTACATACCGAGTAATCGCTTTAGCCAGGCGATAATTGCATTTTATGACGAGGACTTTTGTTTTTTTTTTTTTCTATGATACAGAGACGTGCATCAGAAATGGATAGAGGGTGGGAACTATGAGTTGTGCATAGAAGATGTTAGAGATGAGATATGGGACATGGTTAAGCCAGGCGACCCTCTAAAAATTACTTCGAACGATCTACTTAACTGCAAGCAAGGTGGCACGGTTGCAAGCATGCTAATTGACGTGCGCGGTTTCTGGGCTCATGATAACAGAGAAAACCTTCTCCAGGAAGAAGAAGAACCAGAAGAAGAATGAAACGACTAAAAAGCCTTCGTCTCTGCTAACCTGGTAATAGCCTCTTAAGGTTTGGAATTTGCAACATAAATCATCAAGTCGAGATCCCGTTCGAACTTCTTTGTAAAGTAGATAACTGCTTTAATGTACTACTTATCATGTTTGAGGTACGTACATATGCTAAATTTTAACATGCTGTTCTGATTCTGAATGTTTTTATAGTTCTGCTTAGATGTGAACTCAGCCAAAATATTTGGTGTAAATCAATGTATACGGCACAACAGCGCCACCATGGAGAAACACCGAGGATTATTGTTATAAAAGGCCCTTTGGAAGCAAGTAAAAATTGAAAAACTTAATAATTTTTCTAAAGCGTTTTATTTCCTTTTTATACATGCATTATTATTAAATAAAGAGTTTCTAGAAACAATAACTTTCTGTTAATAATAACAGTAAAAAATCAATAAATTTTTTAATCGAAACTAGAGGTGAATGATTTCTAAATGGATTCCTTCGGAGGAAAGAGATGAATGGTTAGAACTTACTACTCTTTTTACACTTGTAATCAAATACAAGGCTTTAACCTTAAACAATCTAAAGCCCATTGGCCGGAAGTTGTTGAGAAATATCTCTCTTCCAAAATCTACATTCAAAAAGAGGCAACTGATTTCTAAATGGATTCATTACTGCTGCCTCAAGGGGGGAAATGGGTTTCCTATGAGCTCTGATTTCAGAATTCAGAATGTTACTACATCCCTAACAAAAATCTCTCCATCTAGAATTGGAATCATCTAAATTTACAGAAGCCTACCATGATCTTCTTACCGATTCAGGTCGTTAAAATTTCATTCCTACATATGGAACGGTTTCCTCGGCGTCGGTGCTCGGTTCTCCATGGACTGCAATCTTTGCTTTAGATGGAATACTTCAACCTAAATAATTCATTTGATGACAGAAGAAGGTAAATGTTATGACGCAATATGAAACCATAAGCCTAAGATTGGAACAGAACAAAAATGCACGATGAATGTACTCATTAAAACACCAACAGTGAAAGCACTACCCTGAGC
Source organism: Cucurbita ficifolia (assembly GCA_033971965.1). Taxonomy (NCBI): domain Eukaryota; kingdom Viridiplantae; phylum Streptophyta; class Magnoliopsida; order Cucurbitales; family Cucurbitaceae; genus Cucurbita; species Cucurbita ficifolia. The sequence continues at coordinate 9,600,203 of CM066967.1, read as the reverse complement.
CGACACTGACACTAAGGGATAAGTTCGAGGAGTCTATGAGATTTAGATATAGTAGTCCTAGCCAAAATGAAAGATACAAGACATTTTTATGAAGTAATTCATGCAGGGTGGTCAAACATGTCATGTAACCTATCAGTGGACTATGTTCACAAGAACGAAATTCAAAGGGAGAGCGAGCAGATACAGCTTTATGATTAGATACCCTAGTAGTTCTAGTCATAAACTATAGCTACAAGATGTTTTAACATATTAACCCGTGCAATGCGGTCATGTAACCTATCAGTGGACTATGTTCACAAGAACGAAATTCAAAGGGAGAGCGAGCAGATACAACTTTATGATTAGATACCCAAGTAGTTCTAGCCATAAACTATAGCTACAAGACGTTTTAACATATTAACCCGTGCAATGCGGTCGCCAACATTCTAAGTAATCTGTCAGAGGATTATATTGACAAGAATGAAACTCAAAAGGGAGAGGGAAAGAGATAGAGATGTTCCAGCTTTGTGGTTAGTCGAATACCTGAAGTTGGAAAGCCCTGGCCCTTTCTCCAGCAAGGACTCCTCTAGTAGAATGAAGCTCCTACACAAAAAAAAAAGAAAAAAAAAATCCCCAACACTTGAGCATCATGGTACATAAATTCGACAGAAACACAAACACGACCATGCCATGAGACAAGTATAATACCTTCTGGGTGTCATCCAAAACTGCTTTGAGGAAAGCAACATCATGTTCAAGGCGGACATTGTCAGAGTGGACGATATTTGACAGGCTGTTGGCCTCTTCTTTTGCTATTTCTACTCCTGCTAGCTTATCTCTCAGCATTTCCATCTCCTTTATCATATCAGCTATTCTTTTCTCCATCTCCTGCCGGATCTTTAGAGCAGAGGATAAATTCTTCTCCACAGCTTCTCGACTTGCCATGGCTGCTGCTAATTGCCCTTCGAGAACTCCGTTCTTTCTAATCAATGCCGCCATTTTCGCTTCATAGAACTGATATATGCTCGAAAAAGTGGATGATGTTACTACTTTGCCACTGTTGTCGCTGAATAGATCAGTGTTATCCATGGGATGATATCCAACTCCCTCCTTGAAGGGATTTGAACTTTCATATTCGTATACAGAAGGTAGTGTCTCCCCGTGGAATTCACTTCCAGATTGAGTTATCTTGTTTTCTGTTGCCTGCACCAAACGAACCGTGTCTGATATACGTTAAACTTCCTAAAAAAAATAAATGCAATGATTCACAATTGTCAAACCCACATCATATATTATCTCCAATACAACCAACTAGACTTACCTGAGAAGTAGAGGAATCATCTTCTGGACTCTTGGTTGTCTTAGTAGTTTTGTCAAAGGCTTCATCATTATGAAATTGCTTGCGCAGTGAAATATTTCCAGGAACAGGACTTGGATCGATAAGTGCGAACTCTGAAATGGATTTTCTTCCAGAACCGTGTCCAATAGCAGATGCTAGATTTTGTCTAACAGTCGAGTCAACTGAACATGAGAGGGAGCATCACTAAGTTTCCATGTAAAGTTGTAAAAAATACATGAATTGAAGTAAGAGTTTCTGGGATTTTACTAGGATTGGATCGGTGCCTAAAGGATGGTTCTTTCTTTTCCATGGTCAACACTTCAACCTGGGACAACCATGAAGGGAAAAGCAAAAAAACAGTAATTTAACATTTTAGTGAGTAAAGAATAATACTTAATATAATACTGAATCTTACCTGATTTGATGGGTCCTTTTTGGATCCCCCAAATGCAAGAAGAAGTAAATCCTTCTCCTTGTGCTGCACGAGCACTAAGCTGAAACCCTAAGAACATATCTACATTAAGGATTCATCCAAGAATAGTGGTTCACACAAAGTAAGAGGTCTGTAATTAGCACACTATATTATCTCCAAATGATTGCTTCTCAAAAAGAATTAAGTTTTTTAAGAATAAAAAACTGTATTTACAATAGCTGGTTTATGATTGAAGAGATTATACAAGCACGATGCAAGACCAACATGAACAGTATGACTGTGGACTACTAGAAAAATAGTGTTAAAAAAAATTGTTTAAACTAAAGGCAATCATGAAAAAGATTTAGCCCTAATGTTTGACAGGCTTCAAACATAAAATTCTTATAACAAAAATGCGCAAGAATTGTGTATGAAACAATAATAAAGATCCATTAAGAAGGTTTTAGCAGTTTTCCTTCCCAGAGGGAATATCATAAAGATCCAATAAATAGCAAATGTGGGCAACATACAGCAACAAGTAAAATCAAGATTTTCACCACTCACCTTATTGGTGGTGACAGAAGATGGAGGAGACGTGACAGCAACAGACCACTCATGTTTCAGTACATCAAAGATTAAAGTGTCTGTATGTCCTGAGAACAGGGGAAAAAAACGAGAGGAAAATCAGTTCATGGTAAAAAAAAAACTACATCATGTAATTGTGGAGTAAGTATTATTATTTGCTTCTTAGACCATGAACATACTTTTTTTCCTGCTTCCACCCCCTGCTATGCACCATCTAGTTCCACAGAGAACACCACAGCAACCAGCTCTAGGTGATGGATGGAAACCCCGTACCTTTATTCTTGACCACACCATCTGCCCAAGGTACAAAAATAGTTCTACATACAATCAGGGTTATATTCGAATGATGTTCTGAATTATAGACTTGGTTAACTTTGTAATGAAAAGCATATTTACATACTGTCTCAAAGTCAAGTGAGTATAAATCATTCAGGGTCCGGGATTTTGATGTCCCTCCAAATATAAGTAGTGTTTTATCATCATAGAGAGCGGCCACATGGTTGGATCTTGCAGATGGTCCTGTTCCTCTGACATAGATAAGGAAATGTAAGAAGACGAAAACATCTAACATCCCTAATAGTGTAAAAGAAAATGACAAACTAAAGGTTCTCTTAGAATTACATAGCATCAATTATGCAAAAGTTCACGAAAAAATTATACTAATAACTCAACCAACGCCAAAGTTACTCACGTGCAATGTAGAGGGAGCCAGGTAAAAGATTTAAGGTCAAACATGTGAAGGTCGTTGAGTTTCCTCCTCCGACTATCTTCACCACCGAAGAGGATTAAGACAGAGCTAGCTCTAACTACAGTGTGACCACTTCTAGCAACCTGCAATAATTAAAGTTGCTTAACTTTGATATCATTCACAATTAATCTCCTCAGCAAGCTCCCATTTGTGTGTTCACAACATTCCAAGAAACTAAGACCGAGGGGGAAATGATATCAACTAGAATTAACCATGAAATCGAATTAAAAAATATTCAATCAAAATTAGATGGCCTATATTTTTCCAAAGATTAAGATTCCAAAATTGAAAAGGAAAAAAAAAATCAAAGGATTAATGGAATCAATCATCACTAAACCATTTGATAAAATGTGTAATGAATTTGAGTAACAAATACTTCCACTGACATCTAAATTTTGACAAGGTAAAGAAAATACAAAACAGTACAGGTATATCTCCCTTTGCTTCCATCAGCGACCAACATTCTGTCTCTGTGTCGAATGCCCAGACTGCAAGGACCACAAAGATCAGATTACCAAACATAAGAGAAGAAGTATCAATATTAATAGTAGAATATTAACCTGCAATTCTCTCATTTCCAGGCTCTGTCTTGCCCCCAACTAGGAGAGCTTTCTTCCCCCATGAAACCTTTTCGAAAATAAAAGTTGAGCAAAAATAGATTATGAGATGTCATAAAGAGTGTCCCATCACCCTGGGTTAGATGAATAGATGATAATATTGTGCATTAGAACTCATCTCCATAAAGGATGTTTTAATCTAAGATCTTTCTGATGGCATTTCTCTTGCTCTAATTTGGTATATCAGAAGCGTAGTCCAGTCAGGAACTGGTATTGATGGGTCAATAGAACCATATAATGCCTCATCCTAAAAGTAAGTGGCTCATTAAAATAAATCTCTAATATCCTTTGGGTCCAGAAATTGCCCATTTTGTTTATATTCACTTAAAGAAGTCCACTCTATGAATCTCAACTCAAAATCCTGCCTGGTCTGTTGGTTTTAGAGAATTAGTTCCATGGACACAAAGATTTCCAACAATATATACATACCAACACGCACACCCGCTATCTATTGTTATTTGTGACAACTTACCAGACTGTGACCCTTGCATGCAGGGATCTTCAATGGCAGTGAGCTAGGTGATAAGTAAAGCTTTGATGAGGCTGTGCTCCAGGTATATTTATCAAAATTAAGCACCTGCAGACAGAACGATATAATCACTATCCACTCGGGCAAAGCAATCACTCGAGTGTACATAGTTGGTGCAAAGAAAAATGAATCTCTCAGACCCCAAAAAAAAAAAGAAGAAGAAGAAGAAGAATCACAACCTGTACATCATCCAATAATCCATTCCCAGATTCGCCACCAACAACAATCATCTTATTTCCAATAACAGTTGCCGCATGCTGTGAAAAAAATAAAGGAGAAAATGATCACCTTCTTCACATTAAAAGATCACGTGTAGGTCTAAGCCAATGTAACATTATCATTAATGTCAACATCAAGAATTGAAACAGAGAATTATACATTGAAACGAGGAGCTGGTTTTTCCCCTGCAATTGACAAGACCATCCAATTCTCAGACTGTCCCGAAGCACCAATACTGATATCAGGAACGTCAGAAGCACGTTGGCCATCATGCTCTCCAGAATGCTTACTTGTGGGTGCAGCAGCACATTCAGTCTACAAGCAAAAACAGCTTAAGAAATGTGCTATTCTATTTCAAACATGAATCTAAATCAGCAAAAAAGAAGCCTCACATTAGAACTGGTAACTCGTTTGGGGTGCCTTATAGGACTCCTAGTTCCCTGAGCAGGATCCGAAAGCTGGACTTTCAATCTACGTTTACGAAACAACTTTTTCAATCAAAATAGGGTAAATATGGTCGCATTAATTCGTGTTTCTTCGCGGTTAGCAAGATAAAGAAGCAAATAGTAGAAATAAAAACAAAGCAACGAACTAATTTACGCATAGTTCAGAAAGAACTGACTCAAGATTTTCCAGAAGTCAAATAAATCTAACAAAAGCTTCACATATTGCCACAACAGAAAAACAACAACAGATATAAACCGACATAATCGCTAACCTTCCGAGCTTCATTCGTCTTCGAAACCCGAACATTTTCGTGAACTAAAACTTCTCGGTGAGCACCAGTAACTTCCTCTCACTCCAAAGCCCTAAGCGCTTCAAGAGAACAACCTACATTACCATCAAACGAAGCTCCACAGCATCAACCGGAATCCAGATGAAGTTACGAAACACAGCCACATAGCCCAAAGAAGCACAGAAACAGAGGATTTACGGTGAAGCAAAAGCGCAATTGAATCGGATAGTGATAGCAAAACTCGGAAATAATCCAGAAGAAAGAAATCAATTAACACGACAATGGATCCTGCAAAACAAAAGCGTAACTCTGAGGACGATCAGATACTTTTTGGTTCAGTCGTCCATTATGCAGATGCGACAAGGAAAGAAGAAGAAGAAGAAAGTGACCTTAAAGGCAGCGTACTTTAGCATTTACCTTGTAAGGAAGCATAAGCGAGTACAAGTAAATCGCTAAGTTGCGCCATGTGAAGAACCAGACAAACGAGGCTGAAGGTAGTAGAACAAGAAATAACCGTTGATTTTGGAGGGAGAGGGCTGGGTCCCACCGCATTTAATTTCTTTTTAATATAATTGTTCCTTTTCGCCCCTATAGTCTCTAGGTTTTTTTTTCACTTTAATAAATATAAGTTCACATATATTTTTTAATAAAATAAAATAGAACATAAAATTATTTTCATTTTCCTCGGCCTCTACCATTTTGGATTGAACTATACTCATGTTGACGTATCTAAATTATTACTACTCCCTAAATAAATAATAGATCTTTATATTAATATTTATATTTATTTCAATGATTCTTATTAATAATATTTTATATATATTTACTAGATATTAATTATTATTTTTTGTTTGATTGACCGAGATCATCGTTAAATGATATGTTAGTTGAGTTATGGTTGGGTTGGGTTTGAATTTAGTTTTTTTTTTTTTTATTAAAATCATGAAATAAAATGGAGATAAATAAATAGATTAAAATGAAAATAGATATTCAATCCTTTATCGTCCAAGTGGGGACCACACTATCATCGATCTTGGAAATTGGAGCCGATGAAAAAGAAAAACAAGCGGGAAAAAGGCTTATCGGGATTGTGCGCAATCTGGATTCTCACGTGTCGAACATGGACTTGACTCTGTCGTGGGCTTCCATGGGCCCAACAAATAGTTGTTGTTGGGCTGGCCCCATTAAAAGTCAAATAAATAATTTAAAAGGTATCATTGTTGTTTGGTTGGTTGGTTGATAATATAATTGAGATTATATCATTATTAATTAATGGCAAGATTAATGACTAATTTTTAATTAATCAATTTTAAAAATAGTTAAACGAATGATATTTTACAAAATTTTATAAGCATATATATTTTTTTAGAATATTTATATTGAATTTTGTATACGTAATTTGTATTTTATAAACTAAGTTATGCTCAAATTGACTTCTTCGTTATTGGAGTTACGCTCTTTTATAGGTCTAATTTTTAAATTTTCACTCCATATTTATTGTAGTTATTTAGTGTCAACTCGAGTATTGCTCATATCCTCCGTCAACAAATTCAAAATTCTACTCTTATATATTATTAAATTCAAAAATAATATTTTGAATTATCATTGACCGTAGATTGATCATATGTAATCAAAGTCTATATGAACAAAAACCGATCAAATCGATCTTCACATGCTTTCTCTAAATACAACACGATAGTCGATTAGGTCATTTTTGTTTTTTCGAAAGGAAAAAATAGATTTCAATCAAACAACTCGGTTTGTTTGAGTTAGTTGTATCGGTTGTATCACGTGATCGAGCGATCAAATTACAACACCTAAACTCATATTCGTTTAAGATAGTAATACAACACAACAATCGATTAGGTCATTTTTTTAGTTTTTCGAAAGGAAAAAAATAGCATTCGACCAAACGACCTAGTCCATTTTAGTCATTTGCATCGGTTGTATAAGGTGATCGAGCGATCAAAATACAAAACCTATAAACTCATATTCATTTAAGCTAGTAATCGATTTCTTATCCACTAAATTACACTACCGGACAAAACATAAAAAAGCCTAGGTCAGCTGAATTTAAGGTCAAACCCACAGAGCCCCAGCAGCCGTAAGCATGGGAATGAGGGAACGATTAAGATGAAGAGTCATAATTTCATTGGTACCACCGACCAGTTGGCCGCCAATGAAGACAGCCGGAACCGTGGGGCTAAAGCCAAGCATAGACAGAGCCTGCTCGATCTCCCTGCCTCGAGCGATCTGGTCCACCTCGTGCACCGCCGGGTTAACCCCAAACCCACTCAGCAGCCTCATCACGGTGTGGCTCATGCAGCACGTGCTCTTGCTGAAGATCACGACCGGCCTCTCTGAAACCATCCTTCTAACTCTCTCCATTCTTCTAGCCGTTGTCAGCTCAAGTTTGAAGCCACCGGGAGGGCTGCCTATTTATATGGACCAATTACACCAGGAAAGGTAAAAGAATATTGAACCGGTGAAGGAAAGTCACGGAAGGAGGAATATGTAATTTTAAGCTGCATTTACGACATGTCGCATTGGGAAGATATAAAGTGAAACGACAACATCGGAATCTTTGCAATTGTAATGCGGAAAATAGAGACTTGTCCTTCCTAAGCCATCGCATTTCATCATCGCTTCAAACTTTATATTATCCATTCTTTTTCATAAAGTTTGAGTCATTTTCGTTATATAATATAAATTTACTTCAAAAGTTTAAATAGCATCACTCAAATTTAGTCCAAAATATTCCGTGACTCAAAAATTCGATCAACTCAACTCAATTAGTACAATTTTAATTGAGTTTGATTCAAATAATAAAAGTATACGAGTTTAATTTGTTCGTAGGTTCTTCTAAATTTAGTATAGATTTATCCGAACTAACGTGAATTTATTGTTGATTTTAAATATATATATATATATATATATATATATATATATTTTTTTTTTTTTTTTTTTTTTTTTTTTTTTTTTTTTTTGCTTGTGACATAATTATTTTATTGATTACTTATTTTTTTTAAAATTCTTTTTAAAAAATTTGAATCCTAATTCAACGTTGAAAAATAAATAAATAGATATTTTACTAATCGGTTATCATTTAATAATAATTATTTGAGTTAGAAATATTCATCAACCCTAATCACACTACCATTTATGTACAATACATCTCCACTACTATTATTATAATATTCGTTATTAAAAATAGACAGAAAACCTAATATATTTTTATTTATATTTGAAATATTGGAAATTATTGGTTTTAATTATTTTTGGCTTGAAATTGGAAAAATAAAAATGAAAATGAAAATGTTGGTGGGGAGGTGGATTCGAAATGCTGTAAGGTCCCCAAACGTATCCAATTTTTTTTCATATGATACGATGCCGTTTCAACGCCACCTCTCACCACATAAAATAAAATGTTTTTACTTTATTTTATTTCCTTTTAAAATGCTAAAATGCTGTGAATTTTTTACCAGCAGAAAAATGGAAAAATTACTGTCGAATGGTAATTAATATTTTATCTAAATCTTAAAGATGAACCTAAAATATTCTGGTCTCTCTCCCACTGACAAAAAAACATTAGGCTATGCATGCATGCACATTGGTTCTTATGTGGATGGATGCCCCCATGACATGTTAAAAGCCATGCATAAACGTCCCTGTGCTGAAGCCAAGGGGCAGGGTTGGTGAAGGGGTTATTTTGGCCTTACCAAACCCAACTTGGTTCCTTATGGATATGTATGTATGTATACACATCAACATCGAGAATATATATCATCACTATAAGAATTCAGGGCTTTTTCGACACCATGGAATGTCGGAAAAGTAATAAAAAAGGTGTCAGCAAAGGTTCTTTCTATGCAAAAAATGCATCGAGAATGGTTGTCGGTAACATCTAGTTAGTTTGCTTTAACTCATTTTACATAGCTAAATTATGGTTTAACACATCATTAGAGATCCCAGAGCATAAAGCAAGGGCCTACAATAACTAAATTATGTTATCTAATTAGAAAAATCATGGGATAAGAGGGAGGAGGGAATGACTGTGATACTAAACTATGTCGGGCGAGGAGAGGACCTTCTCCCAGTGCACTCTACTGTCGTGTCGGGAGAGGGTTTGAAATATTTTTAGTGTTGATGTACAACTGCAATGATCAAATCTTCTCGAACATAATAGTGTCGTAAAATAGTTGTAGAACAAGATAGAATTATTTTCCTTTTTAAGAGAATTTTATGATTTTTGGGTGATGGAGGACAATTCATATATTGCATTATTATTGCATATGTGACAATGGGCTAAAAGGATCATACAAAAAATTAAAGGGGATAAGATCCAAATAATAATCCTAATCCAATTCTATACGCACATTAAGGGCCATTTGGAGGCACAATTACAACAACAACAAAAAAAAAGGTAGGTCGATGCCACTATGACCATACGTAACGAGCCAAATCGAACAATATCTACTAGTGGTGTGCTTGGGCTGTTACAAATGGGTCGATGCCACTTTGACGATACGTAACGAGCCAAAGTGAATAATATCTACTAGCGGTGGACTTGAGCGGTTACAAATGGGGTCGATGCCACTTTAAGGTTGGAGAGAAGAACGAAGTATTTTTTTTATAAGAGGTGGAAACCTCTCCTTAGTAAATGTATTTTAAAACTGTGAGGGTGAAGATAATACGTAATGAGCCAAAGTAGACAATATCTACTAGTGGTGGGCTTGAACTATTACAAATGGGGTCGATGCCATTATGGCGATACGTAACGAGCTAAATTGGACAATATCTACTAGTGGTGTGCTTGAGTTGTTACAAATGTGGTCGATGCCACTTTGACGACACATAACAAGCCAAAGCGAATAATATCTAGTAGCGGTGGACTTGCACTGTTACAAATGAGATCGATGTACCAAATAATCTCCACCTCTACAGAAGAACGAACACATTTGATCGTATTGACACGTAGTTTCAACCAAAAAAATGAATGAATATAAGACGAAGAATAATATCGATTATATTATGCTCTAAAAGAGATATGTGTTACAAAATAAAAGATAAAAGAATATCTAACCCCAAATCAAGGACATCTTGTTCTGTTTAACACAAACTCTTTGACATGCCCTTCGAATATTATTATTATTATTATTATTATTATTATTATTATTATTATTATTATTTCGCCTTTGATCCATTGCTATATTCACGTGTTCTTGTTCTCCTTTTCCACATTATTTAGGTTTTTTAATCCAATTATTATCCTTTTAAATATATATATTTATTTTTTATTTTTTTTAATATTTAGCTCAGCTCATTGTAAGCACCTAACCCTATCTCATCCAATGGCTGTTACATATTCCACGTGGCTTTGCCACCATTTCACCTTGGTTCGATGCACTTTGTTTCACGAATAACACGATCTATAAAAGAGATTTGATAAGTTATTTTAGTCGCCCATGTCGTGCTCGGTTTGGTCGATGCCTTCTCATCTCTTCCTTCTTCGAGTTCGAGTTATGGGAGAAGGTATGTCTGGTGAATAAGACGTGACATTAAAGCCAAAACTTTGAATTTCTTCGACCCTCAAGTCGAACTCACCGAGACATTCTAATCGACATCTTTTTAGGAAAAAATCAATATTTATACCTTTAAATTCGAGATTATATCAGGTAAACATTAGACTAATAATTGTATCAATTAAAACCCTAAAATCTAGTTAATATAAATGCCCATAACTTGTATTTTTATTTAAAATTTTTCAATAATACCTTTAAACTTTCAAAAAAAAAAAAATTAATGTCATTACAATTAGTTTTGAATAAAAACCGAAATTTCAAAAGTATTTCAAAAATGCTCTTAAAAATTATAGATGACCACCTTGCATGGTGTTATGGTCGTACATTTTTTACTGTGCAACATCATGATCTTGAAATGCTCATAACAATCTTTAAACGAAACTCGAGCCTCATACACATTTTTCGCCCGTTTTTTTGACTTCGTCGAACCTTAGGTGAGGTTTGTATTTGCCAACTAAACACAACTCATTTTAAAAAAAAAAAAAAAAACCTTACACGAAACTCGAGCCCCATAACATTTAATAATACCCTTAAACTTTCAAAAAAAAACTTTTAAAAACGCCCTCAGATTTAGCTTAAAATGGAAACGTTAGTATTTTGTTTCAAATGTATACCCTAAAATTTTCAAAAGTATTTAAAAAATGTAATTAATTTTTTTTTTCAAATTATAAAAATTATAAGTGACCATTTTGTACGGTGGTGTGGTCGTACATTTTTAACCGTGCAACGTTATGATCTAAACAGGCTCATGGCAAACCTTAAACGAAACTCGAGCTTGACTTCGTCGGACCTTAGACGAGATTTGTATTTATCAACCGAACACAATTTGTGTGGAATCTGAAACACTGCAGCCCACAGTTTTGATTCATCATCTTCTACTTCTCTTCTTCTTCTTTCTCATTCTCAGAATATATGGAATAAAATTCTTAAATCTTTTTTTCAATATCGAAGAATATTACTAAGCACATACGTCTCTCTCTGTCTGTAAAGAATCATTTCATGGAAGCTTATGGAATGGAAAATGGCGTTGAGATTACAAAAAAAAAATAAAGTATGATATGATCATATGTATCCTTTTCTCTCTCCTCGCATCTATGGCCACATTCCTATTCTTTCTCTCTCTTACCCATAGTTGACATTCTTCGACATCATCGTTTTCGTCTTCGCTTTCGTTTTCTTCTTACTTTTCTTACGTTTTTTCATTTCGGGACAGAGCGAAGAAGAAAGGAGGAGTAACCGAGCTCAACTTTCATTCATTTGTCTTGTCGAAAAAATATATTTTTTTTATTTTTTTCCTCAAAATTATACGTGTTATGGATCTGAATATAGCTCGATTACAATCTCATAGGTCGAGAGTGACACGTTTGAAAATTTTCTCGAATTAATTGACCTAATTTTAAAATTATAGGTATTAAAATTGATATCGTAAATTTTTGTCGTGTTCATACGTGTCGGGTTATCGTTAAGCTATGTCGTTTTTTCAGTTGTCGGTTGATTTATCAATTTACTTTAAACGAAACCACACGTGTCACTATCAAAATAAGACTGTTTTGTAAAACTCCATTTTTTCTAAAGCTAAAAATTCCCCTATATCTAATATGTCCTTTCCTCCCCCACCTTTGCTTTTCTTTAATTAATTCTTTTTTTTATTTTTGGTTAAATACGTCACATTTATTTTATTGTTATAACTATGCTTCAAATTTTTTTCCAAGTCAAAACCCTAATTTTGAACAATTTGAATAACGGAATAATTTATTATTATTATTATTATATTAATTCATCCTTACCCAATTTCCAAATTTTAACTAGCCCTTATCCAAATAAATAAATAAATAAATATATATATATATATATATTAAATATTAAATTATAAATTTAGTCTTAAATTTTTAAAATTGTATTTGACTTTTGAACGAAATTCTAAATGAGTTGAATCAATAAAAATTTAAAATTTAAAATTTGTAGTTGATTTTTAAAATTTTAAAAATTTAAAAATACATATAAATATATATTTTTTAGAGAAAAAAAAACTAATTAAAAAAATAATAAAATAAAAGATACAGTTCACAATGTGCAGTGTATATATATATGTGTGTGTGTGATTATCCCACCGTGTACTCATAGCCAACCGTCTTCTTCTTCTTCTTCTTCTTCATCAAAGAGAGAATAATAGGATCACCCGGCGGTGAGTTTGGGAGCATCAAAAGACACAAGAATATTAGAAAAATGGACCGGATAGCGAAAGTGGCGTCACAGAAAGCGGTGGTGATATTCAGCAAGAGCTCGTGCTGCATGAGCCATGCAATCAAGCGGCTGTTTTACGACCAAGGCGTGAGCCCCGCCGTGTACGAGCTGGACGAGGACTCGAGAGGGAAGGAGATTGAGTGGGCTCTTTTACGCCTCGGCTGCAACCCCTCCGTGCCCGCCGTCTTCATCGGTGGCCGGTTCGTCGGCTCCGCCAATGCCATCATCACCCTCCACCTCAATGGCTGCCTCAACAAATTGCTCAAGGAAGCCGGCGCGCTTTGGCTCTGATCGCCGCGCCCGCGAGTATCTGTGTTTTGAATAAGGTTTAATTTTGATAGCTTTTTTCCCCCTTTCTTGTCTTGTTGCTTTCGAGAGGTTATTGCAAGGAAAGATTACCTCTACGTAGAGTTTGTATCAATGCTTTCAAGAATATATATATATATATATATATATATATGAACTTTAATTTAATGTTCTTCTTTTTTGTGGCCACAAAAAAATTAAAGGGTAGATTTTATATTTTTGTTCGTATGTTCGTAGAAAAATTATTGAATGAGATTGTTGCAATAAAATGGTTCATTGTTTGTGACAAGCATATTTTCGGATCAGCGGTCACATCATAATAGTTTTATTAAATAAATTGTCACGTTCATATGAAATTTTTTTAAAATTTAATATATCTTATTAAAAGAGAAGAATATGTGTATATACGATAAAGATGTTTATTTGAGTGGAGAGTTCGATTATTTTGAATGTTGAAATTTTTTTACGAGTGTATCGATTTATACCTTTTGTCCAATTATGTTAAAAAAAACGTTAGTTTACATGTGGGTAAATTCGTAATCATATCATATTAATTCTTGAAAATGAATTAATTCCAACCCTTCGTTTCCAATAACATACGATTTTGAAATGGTGGGTCAGAAATTGATATACTATTTTTTGAGAAGATGTTTTTATAGGTTAGTTGTGACTAATGAAGATATTATTGACTAATTAGCCCAATAAAATAGTTTTAAAAGAGTTTTTAAGTATTAAAATATATTTTAAAGCCCTAATAAAATCGTTGTAAACAAGCTATTAGTCATATCTATGACCATAAAATTTCATAGTTACTAGTCAAATCGAGATCGTATAGATATGATCGAGAATCTAATTACATTTAATTATTTAATTTAATATTACTAAATTTGATCCATTTAAGTTGGTTCTTACTGTGTGATGGTGACCTAGCCTAGTGATTGTACACCTTTGATCGACGACGATTGCTCATCTTCACCTTTGACGACATGTTTAAACAACAGTATCATAATTTATATTTTATGGCAACATTATTTCATTTTGAAATAAAAATGATTTATGTTTTTTTTAGGTTTAATTATCCCAAATTTAATCCAAATTTGCTTCGAAAGCCTTTATATTTTAATTATTTCCAACTCGACTCAATTTTGAAAAACTTTCATAACATGCATACGATAACGACTCAAGTCTAATCATATTTTAGAAGTTAGGTCGTTATACTGATAACTATCTCTAAAAGTATAAAGTTTTATGCTCTTTAAAAAATAAAAAATAAATAATAAAGATAAAAGATTTCATGACGATATTATTCTCGACAGTGAAAAAAATGAATATGAATATCTTTTTAATTTTGTCTCATACTCCTTAGACCAATCACCTCAATATATAAATATTATATATATATATTTTTATTTATTTATTTAGTTACTAGATTAGGTTTTATAATTACACAATTATATTAAATATATATATATATATATATATATATATATAATTAATTAATTGATTATATTTAAGTTTCTCTATATTTCATATTAATAATAGTCATGTATGCTAATATTTCAGGCTATATGTAAACATAAATATTTAGAATATTAAATTAATTACAACAATAATGTTTAAATATTTGTTTTTTTTAATATACAGGGAAATAAATTAAAAGTATAAAGAAAAAAAGAAAATTTGTAGGGCCCACGTGAGCGTCACGAGAACATTTATTGGGAAATTGGTGGGAATTATGCAACAATACATCAACGGTAATGTGGTGTGTAAGCATTGAAAAAGATTGGTTTATATTCCAATGTCAAATCAATAAATAAGATTGGATCAGATTTTTTATTTTATTTTTTAAATAAGAATATATTCTTTGCTAAGAAAATGGGATAAATCTCAACATCCCACTAGTTTCTTTACAATGTCGGGTTTCAATGCAGATGATAAAATGAGAGCAATTTAACGATAATTGTCGTGTATTTTCGACTAAAAGATTAGAGATTCAAATTTATTTACCTTCAAATATTGAACTAAAAAAATTGAATTAAGATAAAAATAATAAGGTCGGGTATATTCAAAACGGATCAAAAAAAAGAATTTAAACCTAATTAATTTTTTTTAATTATTGTATTTGATTTTTTTTCGAACGTATAATAATAAAAAAGGAAAGTTGTTTGATTTGTGTTATAAAATTTAGATTTTTAAAAAATTAAATCACTTTAATGGGATTCGTGTATTCTTGATTAATTGTTAAAAATTTAAATTTTATGTGGGTTGAAACTTGGGCCAAAAATAGGTATTTGTAAACTTAGGCCCAATAAGCCCAAAATGGGGAATTTTTTTTTTATAATTAAATTTATTATTATTTTTTTGATGAGGACAAAGATTTGATGTTTAATAAATAATGTGAGACATCCCTCAAATATAAAATGGCAGAAATAAAAAAAAATTAATTTAATTAATTTGTATGGATTTGAGTTGATGGGAATGGGTATTTTATTAATTTATAATTACCCATTAAACAAATATATAAATTATTATAAGGCAAATTTAATGTCAATTTTATTTATTATTTTATGTTTTCGTAAAATTGAACTCATTTTCTCGCATTTTTATTAAACAAATATAAAAAGAAATAAGATGAAAAACGCTCCCAACCTACCCATTTCATCCTCCATAGAGCTGTGTATTGTAATTGATCCGAACTTGTTCGAACCAAACCTCTTATAAAAGTAAGTGAAGGGGAGGATCGAATATATCCTTTTGAGATAGTAATTAGCCTATTATTCCGAATTTAGTATAAATATGTTTTCCTAACATAAATAATAATAATAATAAAAAAAATAGTCAGCGTTGAGGATCAAACAAGCCAAACTTTTGACTTCATGGTCTATCGTGCTGGCTCGAGATTTCTGTAAGTCAGAACAGCTAATTCAAGTCCAAGTTTCGGTGAACGAGACTTTCCAAACTCAACGATCTTCTATATATATATATATATATATATATATATATATAATATTTATTTATTGGATAATAAGAAGGCATTAAAATGGGATTTAAAGCATGTGTTTAAGAATGTCCGTCACAAATGTGGGACCCACTCCTCCGACCCCGATGATGATTATTACCCATCCATTCTGCCACTCGCCGTTAATATATATATATATATAATAATAATAATATTTTAATTTTCCTTTTCCCAAAGGGTAGAAATAAAAATAAATAAATTGTTTACAATAATTTCGTTATCGATTTGCAGTTAAGAAATTAATTGCACCCAGATTTGGTCTTAAATTCAATACCATATAAATATCTTATTTTTTGTTGTACTTAATCGAGTATTTTTTAAAAGGAAAAAAAGGGAAAAAAAAAAAAGGTTTTCGCAGTTCTTTTTCTTTACCTTACTACTCCTTCACGATGTCAGTTTCTTCGATTTGGTGATCTGCTTCTCAGAAATGTTCGTCGCCATCTTTCCCTTTAAGGGGAGAGTGCGATTTAAGGGGAGAGGACCGATTTTTAGGGGTTGGATAGGATTATGAGCACTTTTTAAGTTAGTTAATTCGGCCCTGTAATTGGGGTTTTTGGGGTTTTCTTGCTTGTTTTTAGTTGATTATGGGTGGTTGTTTTCCTTGTTTTGGATCCTCCGATCGTAATGGCGCGAAGGAAGCTGCTAAGAAGGATTCAGCTAAGGATGTCGCCACCGCCCAGTCTCATCGTGTTAGCAGAGTGAGCTCAGGTGATAAATCAATGGCGTTCTTATCATTTTTCTGGCGTTAATTCTTTAGGGTTTTGCTTGTTTTCATGGCTATGGCTTCCTTGAACTGTGGAAGTTTGCTGGTTCATTCTGTTTTCGTTGTTCATAGGTTTTTAGGAGAAATTTTTGTGGTTTTGATCTGAATAATTCAATGGCGTTCAAATTTTTGTGGTTTTTACTTCCTCATTATCTTGTTCTTGGCTTAGTGATGTTTTGAATTAGTGATGTTTTGTGAATGTTTTGACACTGTGAAATGATTAAGGTTATAGAACGGGAAAAATGTATGTTGAATTGTGAGTTGAATTAGCTTAGTATGGTTGGCATGATGTCTAAGTTGCTAGTTTTTATAGATAAATCGAAGTCATGGAGTGTATCCGATGCTAAGAACGAACAAACCGTTCAAAAGGATGGAACAATGGCGCATATTGCAGCTCAAACGTTTACGTTTCGGGAGCTCGCTACAGCCACAAAGAACTTTAGACCTGAATGCTTACTGGGAGAAGGGGGGTTTGGACGGGTTTACAAGGGCCGCTTGGAGAGCACGGGACAGGTAAGATAATGTTTTTCACATATTGAATTTTATTATCTTGAAATGATTTGTGACAATGGATGTATAGGGCACCGATCATGTAACAGCCTTAGCCCACCGCCAGCAAATATTGTCCTCTTTGGACTTTTCCTTTCAGGTTTTCCCACAAGGTTTTTAAAACGCGTTTGATAGGGAAAAGTTTCCACACCCTTATAAAGAATGTTTCATTCCCTTCTCCAATCGATGTGGACCCCCCCAATCCATCCCCTTCGGGGCCTAGCATCCTTGCTGGCATATCGCCTCGTGTCCACCCTCCTTTAGGGCTCAGTCTCCTCGTTGGCACATCGCCCGGTGTTTGGCTCTGATACCATTTGTAACGGCCCAAGCCCACCACTAGCAGATATTGTCCTCATTGGACTTTCCCTTTCGAGTTTCCTCTCAAGGTTTTTAAAACGCGTATGCTGGGGATGAGTTTCCACACCCTTATAACAATGCTTCGTTCTCCTCCCCAATCGATGTGGGATTTCACAGATCATGTGAAAGCCTCCGCCCTGTTGAGTATAAATCCTTGATTGTCCTTATGCTTATACGTGAAACAAATTTATGACATGAATATTAAGTTCTCAATGACTGCTCTTGTACAGGTAGTGGCTGTGAAGCAGCTCGACCGTAATGGTCTTCAAGGAAATCGAGAATTTTTGGTCGAAGTTCTAATGCTTAGCCTGTTACATCACCCGAATCTTGTTAACTTGATAGGCTATTGTGCTGATGGTGATCAACGGCTTCTTGTTTACGAGTTCATGCCATTGGGGTCGTTGGAAGATCATTTACATGGTTTGATATCTACCCCTTCTTTTTCTTTCATCTTGTGATAGGAACAATTTTTTAGCTTTCAAATCTGAAAGCACATCTTAATCATAGATTCAGCACTAAAGGACATACTAGCTTGCTAGATGCCCCCACCGACACCATCATAGGCGCATACACAGAGATTATGTGTTGGGGTGGGTGGGGATCTTCATTTGCTGTTGTGAGATCCCACATCGGTTGGAGAGGAGAACGAAGCATTCTTTATAAGGGTGTGGAAACCTCTCCCTAGCAGACGTGTTTTAAAAACTTTGAGCGGAAGCCCAAAAGAGAAAGCTCAAAGAGGACAATATCTACTAGCGGTGGGCTTGGGTTGTTACAGCTGTCATCACCTTCCTCAGTTTGTATCTCCCACCATCTATTTTAACCGTGAGTTAACTCTCATGGCCGGATAAAGGGCTAAATCTCAATGGATCAAAAAGACCACTCTTCCTTACGATACCGTTTCTTACTTAATTAGGATGTTAGATGCATCTTTCTTATTACTAGCGTAAGTTTATGCGACTCTTGGAGTTCGGAAAGTTTGAGTTTGGGATAAACAAACCAACCTGTCGCAAATGGCTCAATGTCTTATTGCAAATCTAACTTCTAAGTCGAATATGTAATAGTCCAAGCCCTCCACTAGTAGATATTGTCCTCTTTGGGCTTTCCCTTTTGGACTTCCCCTCAAGGTTTTAAAACGCGTCTGTTAGGGAGAGGTTTCCACACTCTTATAAGGAATGCTTCGTTACCCTCTCCAACCAATGTGGAATCTCACAATCCAACCCCCTCGGGGTCCAGCGTCCTCGCTGACACACTGCACGGAACTTGGCTCTGATACCATTTGTAACAGCCCAAGCCTACCGCTAGCAGATATTGTCCTCTTTGGGCTTTCCCTTCCAGGCTTCCCCTCAAGGTTTTAAAACGCCTCTACTAGGGAGAGGTTTCCACATCCTTATAAGGAATGTTTCGTTACCCTCTCCCACCAACGTGAGATCTCACAAACATTTTCTTCGAGCTTTACTTATCCATCAATTTGTATTCTTCAAAACCTTTGTGATTACTTTTTGTACCTGTCTTTTCAGATTTTCCACCAGATAAGGAGCCCTTGAATTGGAATACAAGAATGAAGATCGCAGCTGGTGCTGCAAAAGGATTGGAATATTTGCATGACAAAGCGAACCCGCCTGTTATATATCGAGACTTGAAGTCGTCTAATATTCTTCTCGACGAGGGCTACCATCCCAAGCTGTCAGATTTCGGTCTTGCAAAACTAGGTCCAGTTGGTGATAAGACTCACGTCTCGACGAGAGTAATGGGAACATATGGTTATTGTGCTCCCGAGTACGCTATGACTGGTCAGCTTACTCTCAAGTCGGATGTATATAGTTTTGGAGTTGTCTTTCTTGAACTTATCACAGGGCGCAAGGCGATCGATAATGCCAGAGGTCCAGGAGAGCATAATCTTGTAGCATGGGTGAGTATGTTTTCTGGCTCTTTTCTTTACTGTTCTCATTCTTTGTGCATTTCAATTTGTATGAATCACTCAAAGATTTTGCTGGCAAATGGTATACAGGCTCGGCCACTTTTTAAAGATCGTCGAAAGTTCCCTAAGATGGCCGATCCGCTGCTGCAAGGTCGTTATCCCACGCGGGGGCTTTATCAGGCATTGGCAGTTGCAGCAATGTGCTTGCAAGAGCAGGCTGCTACTCGACCTCTAATCGGGGACGTCGTTACTGCTTTGACATATTTAGCCTCACAAACTTATGATCCTAATACAGCTGCTTCTCAAAGCAATCAAATGAGTGGATCTACTCCACGATCCCGAGATGAGCGGAGAGGCTTGCCAGATGGATTGGATAGCCCTGATGAGCGTGGTCGTGGACGTTGTTCCCCGTCAAACTACAGAAACTGTGGAGGTACCGAGCTAAGCAGAATTGACACGGGAGGCGGGGGGTCTGGTCGAAAATGGGAATTTGATGAGTTAGAACAAGAAGAGTCTCTACGAGACAGTCCTGCATATACAGGACGAGCAAGGGAAACACCGAAGAACCGCGACGTAAACAGAGAACGTGCAGTCGCAGAAGCAAAAATGTGGGGTGAAAACTGGAAAGAGAGAAACCGGGCGAATGCGCAAGGCAGCTTCGACAGTTCACGAGAATGAAAGCGATGAAGCTCGACGTTTCTCATCACATTTTGCTTGATCTTCTGCTAGGAAATGAAGTTGCCAGTGGCTACTAGACTACAGGTAAAATTGCAGCAAGAAGAGGAAGGAAAGATTCATATTACAAACACAACAACTACAGGTATGTATCTTCCATTTGCAAGTCCAACCCAAAAAAACATTGTTCGACTGTTCTTGCTGCTGGTTCTTCAACAATGGTGAGGTAAAGAAAGAGGGAGAATTGTGTAATCAAATCGAGGTGTCGAGAGTAGTTAGGTTGGTCGGTCGGTCCCATGTAATTTTGGAGATGTCTGAAACTTCATGGGGACTATCGGAATGAGTATTGGAAAAGAATAGAGAGTTCGTGTCGGGTTTCCATTGTCATCTGTGGCTGTTAGTTTAGTTCATTCGTGTATCACTCATTTAGTCGAATATCACATCATTTTTATAAATACAGAATTTCTAAATCTGCACAAATTATCATTTGACTTAATTACATAATTACCCTTGTGATTTTTTTTAAAAAATTAATAACATATATTTTGTGGTATTTGAAGTTATAATTTAAATAATTTTAAATATCTCTCTTATATAAATATTTAAATTGAAAAAAAATTAATAATTATCTTCCTTTTTGGTACTTTTAAGACAAAATTTAATATTTATGAAAGAGGAGGGATTAAATTGAAAAATGATAATATATACGGGACTTACTTGAAAATTTTCATATTTAAGTTTAAAAAAAAAAAATCAAAATCATAACATTAAAATTTATGATATGATTTTTTATTGAGAGTATAAGTAATTATGGTTAGGTTGGGTAGCCTAATTTATTAAAATAGGTAGCGTAAATTATTTAAGAATTGAAATAAAGATAATAGATTTTTATTTTTTTATTTTTTTTATCTAAGGTCCCTTAAATTGCCCTTAATTGTCCAACTTGAAAAAATTAAATAAAGAATTTTAAGAGAGGCGAATCCATCGCAGAAACAGCTGGCTCAATTGATGGTAAAAGCGTAAATAAGGCAAGAGGTAAGGGCATTTTTTGGAATTGAAACGACGATTTAACTTTACGCAATCCATCGCCTTCTCAAGTCGTTTTCCGTCATTCTTCTGCTTCGTTAAACTTCCTCCGTTTGTTGCAGAAGAATTTCCTTCTCCGGCAAGAACTGATTCTACTTGCTTAGGTGCTTCGAAACGCTGAATTCTCTTATCTTGATTGAAGTCGGTGCCGTCACCGGTAATTGAACGTTCCGATCATTGGCAGAGCCGCTGATTCTCTAGCTGGTTTCTCCTTTTCCAAGTTCGTTCGCTATTATAATTTTTTTCTTTTCATAATTGTTTTTTTTTATTCAATTCATTTTCCTGCTTGTGGAGTGTGATTCCAATTTTGAGGAGATTTTTTCGATTTGATGAGCCGATTGTCCGTTTCTTGGTGTTATAGGTTCTGATGATTCTCCTTTTAATCGCCTTGCATTTTGTTTCCTGTTTTTTTTTTTTTTTTTTTTTTTTTTTTTTTTTTCAATGATTCATTTAGTATTCTGGAGTATGGAGAGGCATAGGTGGTTGAAGGTGGCGATTTTTGCTTGTCTGGTCGCTTTTTCCGTCGGAAGGGGTAATACGTTCAACTTTTTTTTTTCTTTTTTCGTTTTGATTTGTTTTTAATTATTAAGTATTACAAGGAAGTGTGCATGTTTTTAATTTAATGTATATATATGATTTTTTTGGCTGAAATTTCGAGTTCGTCTAATGGTGTGCTTGAACTCCTCAAATTCAGAGTTCAGATTGAACCACAAGCACAGCGGGGATGCTATTTCTTTCAACCATACTCTTGCGGAAATCTTGGTGCAATATGCTTCTGCGGTATGTTTTTATCTTTTTAATGCCCGGTGGTTATTTTGTTCTTCATCTTATGTGCTACTTATAGTTACGTAATTCGCTTGAATTAAGCAATTTGTGATTTCAGGCGTACATATCTGATTTAACGGAACTGTTTACTTGGACATGCTCAAGATGTGATGACCTGACTCAGGTATTTAGGTAATCTGATGATTTTCAGGGGTGTGGACAAGTACTAGACATTTAACTCTTTGATATTCAAGTTTTGTGTATATTGAGGCAGTACTTTGTTAGTTTTCTTTTTGCCAAAATAATCGGCACTTTTGTTCATTTCCAATGGAAACAGGGGTTTGAAGTTATAGAACTGGTTGTTGATGTCCAGCACTGCCTACAGGTATATTTCATTGGATGGTTTTTGGGAAACTAGTCGAGGTCGGTTGAAATTTGTTGTTGTGATATCGTTTTTGTACTTTGCTGCAGTCATATGTCGGAGTAGCAAAGAGTCTTAATGCTATCGTTATTGCTTTTAGAGGAACTCAAGAAAACAGGTGAGCAAATTGAGGTTTATCGGTTTGCAAAGTTTCATTGGAACAAATGATTTGGTCTTTTATAGTGGACAAATAGCTTCATTTTGCTTGTGGTGTATAGCTTTTGCATTTAGAGAGTGAAAAACTGATCTAAAGACAGTAATACTTTGACATTTTGGACGTACAAACTACTGATTATGCATAAAAAGTTTCCCCAGTAAACTATTCCACTGGTATTATGCTTTCTGTAACTTTGTCCTTGCTTTCTATTTGATGAAACGAATTAATCAAATCATCTGTTGACTTGTAATAGATAAATATAACCATATTAACACCTCTGATGTTGGGGCTTGGTGATGGTCTGATTTATGTATTTAAACTTTATTTTCAGCATACAGAACTGGATTGAAGACCTATACTGGAAGCAGCTTGATCAGATGTACCCTGGCATGCCGGACGCAATGGTGTGTGTTGCAAAAAGTTTCTGTTATTTGTTCTTTTGCATATGCTAGATCTAAAGTTACTTCTATTTGTGAATTTGATCCCTATCTAAATTGAACACTTTATAAGCTCAATTAGGTTCTTAGTTCTTTTCATACGTCTTTGAAAAAGCTTGTAGGTCTTGTCCACCTCATACTCTTAGTGCTTGTTTAAATCCTCGTCTATGATAATATAAAAGAAGATTACATTGGGTGGAGTTACTTCTAGTGCTTGTATAAAATCTCAAGATTTTACCATTGGATGATATTTCTTTTATATCATATTGAAGGATTAAGTGAGAACTGGGGGCATGGAGATAGACCTAGTTTAGAGTTTTAAAACACAACAAATTGAAGAGAATAGAGTTGCAGACAATACATGCTGTCTATTTGAAGTCTTAAAAAATGATATAAGAACCTTTTTGAACTTATAAAATATTTAATTTAGAAAGGAATACAAAGTTCACATATATATGTAGACACATATAAGGAATACCAAGTTCACGATCAGGAATAAATAACTAGAACAGAGGAGTTAAATAATTAAGAGTTCTTGGTTTACAGAATTTCCATTAACTCTAAGGTTTTTAAATAGCCTTCTACTTATGTAGTGGTGTTTCTTAGTTTTTATTTGATTTTCTTTAAATAACAGCATTCAAGTAGGATTCGGAACTCAGTCCTTGAAGAGAGCCTTTATCTCATCAATTTTACTAAAACTCAATGTTAAGCTATTAGAGAGACTCAATAACTTCAGTTCTTGTTACCTCAGGTGCACCATGGGTTCTATTTTGCTTATCACAATACAACAATACGTCCTGCGATAGTAAGTGCTGTTGAAAGAGCCAGGAAATTCTATGGTAACCTTGACATCATGGTGACTGGACATTCAATGGGAGGGGCAATGGCAGCATTTTGTGGCCTGGATCTTGCAGTAAGTGATGTCAGCTTCTTCCTTGCTTGATAACTTTGATAATTGTTGCATTGCTTTTCTGAAAGATATGATGGCCAAAGGTCTTTGACATTTAGTAGTCTTAAAATTTTGTAAAATTAGTCAACATACTCCAGTAGCCATTTGTATTTGTGGTTGAAGTTAAAAATATATTTTGACTGCCTGTTTAGCGCTTGAACATTTCTTTTACTACAGAATGGAAAGCTATCGTCAAGCCACCTAAATGGTGCTTGAACATTCTTGTTTTCAATATTTTAGAATCTTAGGAAGATATGAATGTTTTTATGTTAGGTTTTAATTTAGATTCTCTTGTTTGATCGATGCATTATGCTGAGGATTTTCTATTCAATGCAGGTTAGCCACAATTACCAGAATGTCCAGGTTATGACATTTGGACAGCCTCGTATTGGCAATGCAGTATTTGCATCTTACTATAGCAATATAGTGCCAAATACATTTCGAGTTACAAACGGAAATGATATTGTCCCCCATTTGCCTCCATTTTATTCTCATTTTCCTAGAAAGACATATCGCCATTTTCCTAGAGAGGTATGTTTCATTGATACTTTGAACTATACAAAGCTACTTAGGACATGTGATGGTGTGCACTTGATGGGAAAAATCGTGCACAATCTCTTTTTTTAGCAGTTCCTTTCGTTTGCAAACACAACTATGTTAATCTCTCTGCTCTTAAAAGACATTTCTTAATATTCTTCAAACAGAATCTCTTACCTCTATCGGTGAAATGAGGGTTGTATAATTAAATTTAACTTTCAAGAGAGTTTTAAAATTTTGTTAAAGATGAAGATAAGCGGCATCACCACTGCTTTTTGCTTCAGAAACCCAACTGTAGTAGGTTACTTGAAGAGTTGTACTACTGTTCCCTTTAGTTATAAGGAGATCTAACTGTAGTTAATATTTGGTTGCAAAGCTGAAAAAAAAAAAAAAAAAAAAAAAACTTATGCTTCTTTAGGGCTCTGCAAATGGTACTTGTATATATTCAATGCCAGTAAACCTAAAGTTGTATACATTTCAGACTCAAATGGCAGAAGCATTACATATTTCTCTGCTAAATTAGTCCCTTGTAAGTAACTTAAAAGTTCCAATAATCTGCAGGTGTGGCTTTATGATGTTGGATTTGGAAGTTTCATTTATCAAGTTGAAAAGGTTTGTGATGGTTCTGGTGAAGACCCATCTTGTAGCAGGTAATTCTTCTCTTGTTTGATCAGATGTTGATGAGCGGCATTACGTATTATGGATTTGATTCTGGAACTTGGTTGCTATTTCTGAGCTATGAATGAAAATCTGGATTTAGTAATCTAAAGGAAGCCATAAAATATTGCCAATGTGACAGGTCTGTCTCTGGAAAAAGTGTTTCAGATCATTTGGTGTACTATGGGGTTGAGTTAAGTAGTCCAGCATGGAGATCATGTAGATTTGTGATGGATCCTCCTCTGGCGGCATCATATGGAACGACTGATGTGAATGGTAACAGAGTTTTCTCCAGGGATCCTGAAATTCCTCTTATCAGATTGAATGAACCATCCTTACTCGAAGGTAAATCCTGGTAGCGTTCATTCTATGACCGAATACTTGCTTGCCCATGATAACCTTAAAGAAGACCGTGGAGGGGTCGCGTGCCATTTGAGTTATTTCAAACCTTGTTCGAGATGCTGCAATTGCATAAATGGCTGATCTGTGTGGCGGGTCGGCTGGTAAATATCCAACCTTGTGAATAATTAAGCTGTTTATTTGTACATATGGGAAAATGTATATTATTGTAAAGATTGTTACACTGAAAATTGGTAGTTTCGAAATAATGTGGATAGAAGAAAATTGCGATAAGATGCAACGTAGAACAGCATGAATGAAATAATCATGTGTTTGTTGTTTGTATATTGTTATTTGTTGTTTTTGCTTTGAATTCTAATGTAGGGAACGGTCAGAAGTTTTCAATGATTTGGATGATGTTTAGTTCGAGGGATCAGGAGGAGGATGGGAATGGGTTTGAAAGCCCCAGGTTCGTTTTATTTATATGTTTATGTGTTTTGGATTACTCCCCAAACATACCCGTTGAATTTGAAATAACACTGTAGTTCCTGAATGCCGAGTAGTGAGTCTAATGAAGAACGAAGTTATATTGAGTTTTTCAGTGTGTTTCTTTTATTTTCATTTTTTAATATTTGTTTATAAATGTGAAAAAGAAAAGATTAGTGTCTGTTGATTGGAAAATTTTCAAATAAACATTTATATTTAACTACAGCCTCATATAATTTTTTTTTTTTTTTTACGGGACGAATTTTTTATCCTTCAACTCAACTTTTACTCTATATTTTCAACTCCAACTATTTCATCATTTTGTGCTCATTCAAAATATATTTGTATTTCTTTAAACTTGGCACAATATTAGAACAAAATTTATTGAAATTTGACGACTTTGGCAAAGTTATTTTGTAGTTAATTTATAAATTAATCAAACTTAATTATGTGTCAAACTTTATTTTATCAATTTTTTTGGTTCAAAATAATGGGTTAACCAATAAAAAATTGTATAGAGGGTAGAGGGTAAAATTTTAGGTCATATTTGTTAACCAATTTTTTTTTTTAATTTTTCCTTATTTTCTCGTCAATAATGATTTTCATTTTTTTTTCTCAAGAAAACATTTAAGTTTTTAATTAAACTTTAAAAAGAGAAAATCAAGTTTTTGAAAGTTACTTACATAAAAATAAAAAATAAAAGATCAAATATTTATGAACTTAATTTTAAAAATAAAAAGTCAAAAACCAAATAATTATTATTGAGAAGTGAAATTGGTGAATATTTGGAGGCAGAGGAGTTGTTATTAAGATAATAAAAAAATGAGCAACATTTTATGATCTTTACAACATCATCAACAATTGGTTTCTTTTGCACTTTTGGTGCTCTATTTCTTTTCCTTCACTGCCAAATCAGCTGCAGCTGCCTTTTCCTTCTCAATTTTCGGTTCTTCGGCCAATTTCTTTTCTTCAACAGGTTTGATTACTTGTTCGACGACGACGCCATTAATGCTGCCTTCCTTCTTCTCTGCCTTCGTTTCTCCGCCCAATTGCTTCTCTTCAGCAGGTTTAACTCCCTGCTCTACTTCAGTTCCACCACCATTAACAACAGCCTCCTTCTCTGTTTTCGTATCTCCAGCAACCTGTTTTTCAACAGCACCGCCATTAACGATGTCCTTCTCCTTCTTCTCGCCGTCGCCGGTTATTTTCTTCTCTGTTTTCGCTACCTCCTTCTCCACATGCTGGACCTCCGCCGCATCGCCATTGCTCTTCTTTTCCTCGCGTTGCTCTGTTTTGTTCTCCGGTTCAATCTTCACACCGCCATAGATTTTCTCCTTCCCGCTCTTCTTCTCTTCTTGCTGCTCTGTCTTGTTCTCCGGTTCAATCTTCACACCGCTATTGATTTTCTCCTCATCGCTCTTCTTCGCTTCTTGCTGCTCTGTCTTGTTCTCCGGTTCAATCTTCACAGCGCTATTGATTTTCTCCTCAACGCTCTTCTTCGCTTCTTGCTGCTCATTCTTGTTCTCCGGTTCAATCTTCACAGCGCTATTGATTTTCTCCTCAACGCTCTTCTTCGCTTCTTGCTGCTCAGTCTTGTTCTCCGGTTCAATCTTCACAGCGCTATTGATTTTCTCCTCAACGCTCTTCTTCGTTTCTTGCTGCTCAGTCTTGTTCTCCGGTTCAATCTTCACAGCGCTATTGATTTTCTCCTCAACGCTCTTCTTCGTTTCTTGCTGCTCAGTCTTGTTCTCCGGTTCAATCTTCACAGCGCTATTGATTTTCTCCTCAGCACTCTTCTTCGTTTCTTCCTGCTCAGTCTTGTTCTCCAGTTCAATCTTCACAGCGCTATTGATTTTCTCCTCAACGCTCTTCTTCGTTTCTTCCTGCTCAGTCTTGTTCTCCGGTTCAATCTTCACAGCGCTATTGATTTTCTCCTCAACACTCTTCTTCGTTTCTTCCTGCTCAGTCTTGTTCTCCGGTTCAATCTTCACAGCGCTATTGATTTTCTCCTCATCGCTCTTCTTCTCTTCTTGCTGCTCCGTCTTATTCTTCGATACAATCTTCACAGAGCCGTCGATTTTCTGCACATCGCTCTTCTCCTCTACTCGCTGCTCCATTTTGTTATCCGATTTAACCTTCACATCGCCGTCGATTTTCTCATCATCGACCTTCAAATCAGCCACAGCTAAATCGGCGCCGCTCTTCGATCCATCGGCAGCTTTGCGGCTGCTCTTGGTTCGGCTGGCACTAGATTTCTTGCGGGGGAGGATGCCATCGGCGGTGGCCACAGCAAGTTTCGACTCTCCGCAGCCCATGGTTGAGGCGATTAACGTCGGCGATTGGAGGCAAAATGGAGAAGAACAGGCAGCGGAGAACAAGGAGAAATTGGATCTCTCCCGCTTTAACAATGAAGAGGGAGAGATCGAGAGCAAAGAAGGAAGCGAATCAAAGCGGAGAGGTCAGTTTTTTGTTGTTGTTGATTGATGCTGTTATAATTGCGTTGGAATGATGAAGATTGTATGAGCGGAATTTGGTTGGTTAGGGCTTTTTCCCCCTTCTCCATGGCCATTACCGATCCGTCTTTCTCGTTCCTTTCAAGGTTGAAAATGGAGGATTTGAAGCTCTACCCTTCAACTGAACTTGGAAACTGTTTCAACGAAGAAAAAAGAAAAAGGGTAATTCCAAATAAATAAATAATAAAATAACCCCCAAATTCCAGCCAAAAAGACATTAAAAATCCTACTTATTTCAAAAATGCCCTTTAAACTTTTTTTTTTAATTAAAAAATACCTTTAAATTTTAAATTTTAGTACCATTTTTTAAAATAATATTAATATCTTTAATTTAAAAAAAATAGAAGTTTTTATTATCTTTATTCCATCTCTACAAATTATTAAAAAAATTTATTCTCTCTATTTTAATACCATAATTTTAAATAAATGAAAATTCTATCATTTTTCTTAATATTTTAATAATTAGTTTATTTAAATTTATTTTGAATTAGGAAAGAGGCCATTTAAAAATAAACTTTCCTTAAATAAAATACATAAGTAGTTTGGAATTTAATATTATGATTTATAAATATATTTCTTTTATAATCTTTTTTTTTTTAATTAGCAGAATACTGAGGAGGTCAAAATAGCCACAATAACTTATAGAAAGAAATAGTAAAATGGAGAGAAGTAATGAAATAATAATTTGTGAAAATATAAATATATGTATACTTTAATAAATATAATATTTAAGGTTATAAATTAAATTTGTTTTTTATTGAATTAAAATATTATATTATAAATTGTATGAGGTTGTAAAATAATAATTATAAGCTAAAATCATGTTTGAAAATTAATTATATGATATTTTAGGGGGCTTATTCTTTTGCACCCGCTTCATGTCCACCCGTGTTTGGGGCTCAGCCTCCTCGCTGGCACATCACTTGGTGTCTGCTTTGGATACCAATTGTAACGGTTCAAGCCCACCGCTAGCAAATATTGTCGTCTTTGGACTTTTCTTTTCGGACTCCCTCTCAACATATTTAAAACCCTTTTGTTAGGGAGAAGTTTTCACAACCTTGTAAGAAATGTTTCATTCTCCTCCCCGATATTCACAAACCAAGACGTCCTCCTCGATAACTTTCTTGTGGAGTTACAACCTGTTTTATATGCTCAATTCGATACATGAGATTGGGAATTTCAGTGCAACTTGAATATTTAAGATATTATATATGTGAACAGTACTTGATCCGGTTTAGTTAACGAGTAGAAATATCTTCTCACTCTTTCTTCCTGTTCACATTTTGTTGGTAATTGGTTGGACCCGAATCACGGAAACAAATAAAAAATGTTTTGAGTGCATGAGGCCGAGACCAAAAAGAAAAGGAAAAACTTGTAAGATAATTTTTGTATGGTAATGGCTTCCAGAATTACTGAACTGAATTGCATTGGGATTCTCATTCTCTTACCCTCCTCTTCTCCATCAAGTGAGGGAAGAAGAAGTTTCTTTCTCCAAACCCAAGAAAGAAAAAGTGACGAGAGAAGTTTCGGAATCCTCGTTGCCTTCAAAGTGTTTGTTAAAATGCCCCAATCAGTTTCTTGGCTTACCAGTTCTTACCCTTCCTTGAATTCCCCATTCGCTAAAATTTCGGCGCCTCCCCCTTTCACCTTCCCATGTCAGCCTTCGACCCACCTTATCCTTTACGGTTTCTCTCTCTTTCTCTCTCTTGAAGTGGGCGTTCCTTAAGATTTAATATAATTTATTGCAAGCACTTTATCTTTGCTAATTTTTTATGCAGGAAAATTGCAAATCGAGATGCAGAGGGTGGATATAAATTTGGGGTCCCCATCATTAACATTTCCTTTTGGGGAGATATTGAATCGACAACCAAACAGCCCTTCTTTCCCTTTTAAGAAGCTCGTCCGTCGCCTCTCTTCCCTCTCCGCCTGACCTTTCAATGGAAGTCTCAGCCGATGATCGTTTCGATTTTGGGAAGATGGGCTATGGGTAAATTCCCAATTCTTCATTCCTTTTTTCGTTGCCCCTTTTGTTTCTTTTCGTTCATTTGATGCTCTATGTAAAGATTCTTGAACTGGGGTTCTATCGATTTGAGTTCTGTTTTTAATTTGTGGGTTGTTTTTAGATGCAAGCATTATCGCAGGAGATGTAAGATTCGAGCCCCATGTTGTAATGAAATCTACCCCTGTCGCCATTGCCATAACGAAGCAACGGTCTGTTCTTGTTATCGATTGTTGTTCTTAACTTTCTGGTTTACTTTTGCTTACGTTTTTCATTCTTTGATGCATTAGAGTGTGATGACCAGACCCTTTGATCGTCATGAACTCAACCGTTTCGATGTTAAACAAGTATGGTTTTATATATCTTTATGTCATTCCTTTCATGGATTATTCACTCTTATGCGTGAAGTATGCAATGACAGTCGATTGATATCTATTCCTAAACCTGAAACAGGTCGTCTGTGCAGTTTGTGACACGGAGCAGCCAGTATGTGAATATTATTTCTGTCTTGTTATAGCCTTTTGAGTTTTGATCTTGTTTACTTCGTGAAGAAATATGTAGATTCCACTAATTCTTTTAATCCTCAGAATAAGCTAAGTCGAAAAGTAAAGAGTTTGTTTGGAACGACTATCTAATTACTTAAAAATATGTTTTTAATACTTAAAAGTCGTTTTAAAGCACTTGTAAAGTCATAAACACATCGTAGAGATGTTTTTTCATATTTAACTGGCTGTTGACTTTTTGTTACTATTTACCACGATTTGCAGGTTGCTCGAGTTTGTACGAATTGTGGCGTTAATATGGGGGAGTATTTCTGTGAAATATGCAAATTCTATGATGATGATGTAAATATTATGATTCTTAGTTTTTGTTTTTTTATTCATTCAGCGTGTGTGTACTTGGAGTTTAATAGCAAGAATTGGTGTTGTATGTTTGTACATTTCCTTCATGATTTCCATGCTTCTCTGCAGATTGAGAAGGGGCAGTTCCACTGTGAGGATTGTGGGATTTGTAGGTTAGTTTGAAAACATTGTAAAATTTTGCTAATTTTTCCTTTTTTGATCAGTTAAAGGGTTTATCAAATCAAGCCTTTTGAGTTTATCAATCTAATGTAAACAGGGTTGGCGGTCGAGAAAACTATTTTCATTGCAAGAAGTGTGGTAAATCTTTCTACTGTTTTTAAAGGATTTTGATTAGTATCAGTCGAATTCGTGTTTGTCTCTGCACCCCCGTTTATTGATGATCGTCGTTCTGTTTAATTCTTCGATTTGCTTACTTTTTCCTGAAAATAATAGATGATTATTATGTCCTGAAGGTATTGATCTTTGGTGTAATGTTCTTTTAAAAACTATGTGGGTTAAGCTCTCTGTTTTTGCAGTTCTAGATTTACTATACCATCTGTTAACCTTCTCTGCCAGTAAAATTGTCATCAAATAGAAAGAATCTGGTGATTTGATCTAATTATGCTTCTTGTATTCTTAAAAGGATCATGTTACTCCGTAAATTTGCGTGACAATCATTCGTGTATCGAGAACTCTATGCAGCACCACTGTCCAATATGTTATGAGGTCTTGCTGTTCTTTCAAACATTCGAAATTGAATTCCCATATTTACATCCTCACACCTCCATGCTGGGTGTTTACAGTACCTCTTCGACTCGCTGAAAGACGTTGCTGTTATGAAATGTGGACACACGATGCATCGCGAATGTTACTTCGAGATGATAATACGTGATAAGTAAGTCGTAAAGCTCGTCTTTGTTTCATTAGTTTGATAGCCATAATTCGATGCCTAATTGATGTATAATGAGAATTTGTGGCATAACCCAGATACTGTTGTCCAATTTGCTCTAAGTCGGTTATCGACATGTCCAAAGCGTGGAAACAATTAGATGAGGAGGTAACAATAAAAAAGTTCAAACATGGTTTGTGAGTTTTAACTAATGCATAGACTTTCCTTAATCATATCTTGACTTGTAATGTTTTATCTGCCACGTGTTTAGATTGAAGCAACAGTCATGCCGGAGGAATATCGTGACAAAAAGGTTTTTTTTCCATATATTACCATCTTTAGCTACTTGTCTTTCGTATCGTTATATTTACCCAAAGATTGTTGGCTGATTATATTACTGTCTTTAGCCACTTGTCGTCTTTCGTATCGTTATATTTACCCAAAGATTGTTGGCTGATTATATTACTGTCTTTAGCCACTTGTCATCTTTCTTATCGTTATATTTACCCGAAGATTGTTGGCTGATTATATTACTGTCTTTAGCCACTTGTCGTCTTTCGTATCGTTATATTTTACCCGAAGATTGTTGGCTGATTATATTACTGTCTTTAGCCACTTGTCATCTTTCTTATCGTTATATTTACCCGAAGATTGTTGGCTGATTATATTACTGTCTTTAGCCACTTGTCGTCTTTCGTATCGTTATATTTACCCGAAGATTGTTGGCTGATTATATTACTGTCTTTAGCCACTTGTCATCTTTCTTATCGTTATATTTACCCGAAGATTGTTGGCTGATTATATTACTGTCTTTAGCCACTTGTCGTCTTTCGTATCGTTATATTTACCCGAAGATTGTTGGCTGATTATATTACTGTCTTTAGCCACTTGTCATCTTTCTTATCGTTATATTTACCCGAAGATTGTTGGCTGATTATATTACTGTCTTCAGCCACTTGTGGTCTTTCATATCGTTATATTTACCCGAAGATTATTGGCTGATTATATTACTGTCTTCAACTCCTTGTTCTCTTTCGTATCATTATATTTACTCGAAGATTGTTGGCTGATTATACTGTCTTCAGCCACTTGTTGTCTTTCGTATCGTTATATTTACCCGAAGATTGTTGGCTGATTGAATCAACCAACTTGAATCTTTGTTTTCTGGACATTATCTTTTACATACACCTGATGCTTGTTATGAACACTTAAATATGAATCAATGGTACAAAAGAAACGCCTAATGCTTACTGTTTTCCCTTTATTCGAACCTTTTTTTCTCCGTTTCTGAGAACTTTCATGATATCAGAACTAGAAAATTAGAGCTACGTTTTGCAGGTATGGATTTTGTGCAACGACTGCAACGACACGACTGAAGCGTGCTTTCACATAATCGGGCAGAAATGCAGCCACTGCCAATCGTACAACACGCGCGCCATCGCTCCTCCAGTTCTCCCACAGTGATAGAGATCATCATCATCATCATATGTTAAGGGGGTTTGGTTGGTTGGGTTCTGTATCAGTCATATATATATATATACATATATCTCCCATTAATATGACTTCAAAGATTGCATTTCTGAGTAATTCGGTTGTGGAATCTTGGAAACTGTTGTTTTTTCAGGTTGTTAATTCTTCTTCCTCCATTGGTGGGTCTTAAAGAAACCCAGGTATAATCAATTTGTAACCATATAAAATACTAACTTTGGAGTGAATACCTTTATTTTTCATTGTTATATCTTATGTTCTCTCTTCTTCTCTTGCTTTTGCTTTTGTTTTTGCTGCTCATTTCTTTGTTAGTCTCATCGAGACGAGTTTTTTCAATATGTATCGTTTTTTAGACTAATGTTTGAAAATGTAACGTTTTTCTCCTTTTTTGGTATGATATAATACTTTGGGGCGGGCGACCTTAGTGATAATTAAAGGTTGAGATGTTTGATTGACGATACACTTTAAGATGTTGGGTTGAAAAGTCGAAAAGTTAACGGTTTAGGTTAGGTTAAATAATTATAAGTTCTAGTCCTTAAACTTTTAGATTCGTGTTGATTTGGTTTCTAAATTTTTTTAAATGTATTATGTTACCTTCAATTTTGTATCTAATAAGTTCCAGAATTATTATTTTTTTTTCAGAAAAATAACTGATCTATTAGATATAAATTTGGATTATAGAATTAATACAATGCTAAAATTCTATTCGATATGCATCACGATGATGCCCGAGGCTAAGACAGAAAATTAACCGTAATAAATTTTGAATATCTGATATTTTTATCGAATATAATATATATATATATATATATATATATATATATATATATATATATATATATATAGTTTAGCTGGTTGAATTAATATGAAATTTAAAATAAATTTGAGAAAGAGGGCCGAAAGCCCATTTATTTGGGCCTCTTTTGAAGGCCCATAACAACCAATATAACTGACAGCATGAAGACGATGGCTCCAGCAAGGGAGAGAGCAGAAGCAGCTGCCACTTGCATGCAAAATCTACCAAATGTATCGCACACTTGGTTCCACCGCACGTGCGAGTTGCCGTAGTAGCCGATAATTCCAATGGCTATGGCGGCCCCGCCGCTGGAAGAGAGCAGCACCACCATCACGATGTCGAGAATGGTGATCAGTAAAGCTAATACATTGCTTCGATTCTTGTTTGCTAATGAAATAGTCAACGACAGTACTCCATATAAGCTTGCAATTACATTGGCTGCAAAAAGTACCTTCACAACAAAACATAGCTGCGTTTTAAAACTTTGAGGGGAAGTCCGAAACAGAAAGCCCAAAGAAGACAATATCTGCTAGCGGTGGATTTAGGTTGTTACAAATGGTATCAGGGCCAGACACCGGACGGTGTGCCAGTGAGGACACTGGGTCTCCAAGGAGGTGGGTGGACTCGGGCTGTTACAGATAGTATCAGAGCTAGACACCGGACGATGTGCCTTGGGTCTCCAGGGGTGGGTGGACTTGGGCTGTTACAGATAGTATCAGGGCCAGACACTAGACACCAGACGGTGTGCTAGGGAAGAAGCTGGGCTTCCAAGGGGATAGATTGTGAGATCCCACATTGGTTGGAGAAGGGAACGAAACATTCATTTAAAGGGTGTGGAAACTCCTCTCTAACAGACGCGTTGTAAAACCGTGAAGAGAATCCCGAAAGAAAAAGTCTAAATAAGACAATATCTGCGAACGGTAGGTAGACTTTGGCTGTTACACATGGTATCAAGGCTAGACACCACACGAGACGATATGCCAGCGAGGATGTTGGGCTCCCAAGGGAGTGGGTGGACTTGGGCTATTACAAATGATATCAGAGTCAGACACCGAGCGATGTGCCAGCAACGACGCTGGGCTCTCAAGGGGGTGGATAATGAGATCTCACATCGGTTGGAGATGAGAATGAAACATGAGTGTAGAAACCTCTCTCTAGCGAGCACATTTTAAAACCCGAAGAGAAAGCCTAAGAGGGAAAGCCATGCATGAACATAGAGAGAAAGAAGAAGAAGAAGAGGAGAGGCTTACACAAAAGCAGACAGATAATGCCACTTAGCGACCACAGCAACGTTGAAAGGAGGAAGGTCTGGGGAGAGAGAGAGAGGAACCACCTTTGTTTGATTGTCAAGCCCCACAACAATGGCTGCCACGAAAGTTATCACAAATCCCAAAACCCTAAGAACCCCTTCTAACTTCCCACCCCCACTCATTCTCTTCTTCACTCAACTCTTTGGGTATTGAGAGGAAGAAGCTGTGGCAAAATTAAATAGATCATTACTCCGTGGGTGACACCCAATTTCAATTTAATTAATTATTTAATTAATGTTATAGCCCCTCCTATTTACGCTAAAAAAGAGTCCCAAAATTCAAACCTAATTTATTCATTTGATGCTGTCTTCAAACATTATTAAACTCCCACATCACTAACCTCAAATATTATCGCTCACAAATAATTCTTTCAATATAAAAATCTTTTAAAATAAGTTATTTGAATTAATAATATATGTAGATAGGCCTAAAAATTAGTCGCTTAAATTTAATACTAATAATAAAAAAATCGATTGTTTTTTTTTTATTGTATTGTCTCGCTAAAATTAATATTCACATTTTTTTTTTATTTCCATTATAAATATCTTACATAAATTTTTTTCAAGCTCGAATTTCAATAAAAAAGATTAAATATTTTAATGATTGAATTATGAAATAATTTATTTATTTATTTATTTATTGAGAGAGAAAAAGAGATTGAGTTAAATAAAAATATAATGCATAAATAGTCTTCTTTTTAAATGTTACAAGTGTTGCAAATAACGTTTTCAATTCCACAACTGATAACCTAACCTTTTAAATTGGGCTTTGAGGAAGTTTAGAAACAGAGCCAAAGCCCATTTAGATGGGCTGTGAAGAAGCTTTTAAAAATACAGGCCCAAAGCCCAGCCCATTTAGTTGGGCCTCTTCTGGAGGCCCACAGAAGCCAACACAACTAGCAACATAAATACTACAGCAGCCGCAAGAGAAAGCACAGTAGACGCTGCCATTTGCTTGCAAAATCTACCATATACATCGCACACTTTGTTCCATTGCACGTGTGAATTCCCATGGAACGCAATGACTCCGACCGCCGCCGCAGCTCCGCTGCTGGAGAAGAGTAGCGCCACCATGACCGTGTCGAGAACGA
Source organism: Cucurbita ficifolia (assembly GCA_033971965.1). Lineage (NCBI taxonomy): Eukaryota > Viridiplantae > Streptophyta > Magnoliopsida > Cucurbitales > Cucurbitaceae > Cucurbita > Cucurbita ficifolia. Next base: position 9,562,865 of record CM066967.1, on the reverse strand, counting down.
TTACCAATAACGCTAAGATGTTGTCCTTGTTCTTGTTTTTTAACAAAAAAACGAACGATAGGAAGCTATACGAACATGCTATCACATTCGTCGCTAAAAGATACCTAAAAATTAAATTTTACAAATCACAGTTAAATCTAGATAGTTCTACTGATCATCATCATCATCAACTAAAACGTCTTCAAACACATGAAATCACTCTGAACAAATAACGAAAGATCATTAAAAAAAAAACAAAAAAAAAAAAAACATGTTTTAAAAGGGCAGACATTCAAATCTTGGTACCGGGTTTGATTTAAAGTTGAAAGAAAAAACGAGCGGGAGAGAGAAAAGACTTACACGAGAGCAGACAAGTAATGCCAGTTAGCGGTGAGAGTATAATCCAAAGGAGGAAGGTTGAGGGAGACAGTAAGAGGAACAACCTTGGACTCTTTGTTGAGTCCTATGACAATGGCTGCCACTAAGCTCAATACAAATCCCGAAACCCTAATACCCATTTCAGCCATATGATTAACCCTTATGTTCTTCTTCATGTCTTCTTCTTCTTCTTCTTCCTTCTTCACTGATCTTCTCTCCACTTCCATCTTCCCTCTCTCAGAAGATTAGGGTTTGGATTCCCAAGAAAATGGGACACAAAATTTATAAAATGGATGGAAATTAAGAGGTGGGAGGTGGGAAAGTTATGGGGTTGGTGTGGTGCTTTAAATGAATCAGCACTCACTACTTACTCCTAACTCAATTCCCTCTTTCCAGGTATTCTTACGATTTCTCTGAGATCTCACATCCGTGCGAGAATGGAACGAAACATTCCTTACAAAAGTGTGAAAACCTCTCCCTAGTAGATGCGTTTTAAAACGGTGAAGTTGAGACGATACGTAACGGACCAAAGCGAACAATATCTATTAGTGGTGGGTTTGGACTGTTACAAATGTTATTAGAGCCAGACACTAAGCGGTGTGTCAGCGGGGACGTTGGGCTCCCCAAGGAGAGTGAATTGTGAGATCCCACTTCAGTTGGAGAGAGAATCGAAACATTCCTTATGTGGGTGTGAAAACCTCTCCCTAGTAGACCGTTTTAAAACTGAGGTTGACGACAATACGTAATGGGCCAAAGTGGACAATATCTACCAGCGGTGAGCTTGAGTTGTTACAATTTCTCTCTGATGCAAAACTACTAACCCTATTATGGTTACCTTCTCGGATAATTTCTCCTCTCCCTTGAATCTCGTTTCCAAAAACAAATGGAAATTGTCTTTGAGCCTTGCGCTTGAATAAGCGAGGCTCGTATTTTTATTTCAAATGAATGTTGATTGATGTACGATATACTGTTAATGCACTCATATCTTACTTCAAATGAATCTTGATTAGGGTTCGGTATATTGATAGTATACTCTAAATATTAATAAGATGACATGTTCACGTTGATAGAAGTGAGACTACAGAAATTTAACACAAAACAATAGAAGATCTCGTAGAAATTAAAAGTATTTATAAATATAACATAATTTAAAATGTAACGAAATTTAAGCGAAAAGTAAAACTTATTCATAAATATATCACTGATAGAAGTCAATTAGTGACCGAGTCTATCAGTGATAGCGATACACTACCGTTAATAGTCATAGGCTGTAAGTGATAAATTTTGAGTGGTGTTCAAAAAATTAGATGACCCTAAAAATCTAATTAATCCAACGGTTAGGGTTTTGAGTTGAGTTGAATTGAGTTCAGATAAGCGAAAACTTTATAGATTATGTTTGTTATTATATATATACATATAATTATTTAATTATTTATTGAAATTAGTTAAATAATAATAATTTGAATGTGACAAAAGTTACCATGTAAGTATATTTCTAAAATTATGAACTAATAAAAAAAAATTGACAAAAAAATTAATAGTATGATAAACTTTTTAAAAAATAATCCAAAATAATTTAAAAGAAAAGAAAAAGGAGAATAAGATAAAGAGTTGCTTAACCTCGTTGCCAAACAGGCCTTTAGCATTAAAGTTGGGTTGGAGTACTCCATTTGTATTTTGCTTGGCTGCAGATATAAAAATGCATTAAATTGGCGGCCAACTAATAATTTAATGAAAAACTATGTAAGCAATTCACCCATAAATTTTATTTCTTTTACATAAATGACTAATTACTAAATTTGGGGAAAAGACTAAAATATCCCTTATATTTTTATTAGTATTTAAATATAATCTCGTGTGGTCTACTTCTAAAAATACTTTAAAAAAAAAAGAAGATAAAAATGTATGCACGAACGCTTCTGTGTGAATTTTTTGATTTCGAGATAAAAATTAATGGGATTCTTTTTTACAAAATTATTTATAGTTATTTTTTCATTATTATTTAGTTATGAATAAAGATATATGAATATCAATTTTTTCTACCCATTTAATTTGAAGAATAAAATTAGTTTAAAAAATAATTTACTAAAAAATATTAAATTAAAAGTTAAAAGTTCCAATTATTGTGTGTGGAAATTCGGAATTTAAGTTTTACAAATTTAGAGATTTAATAATTTAACTTGAAAAAAATAATTATTTTAAAAAATAAATTACTTGTGAAAAATAATGCGCGCAAGAACTCCCACGTGTGTTCCATCGTCAAAGCCCGTCTCCTCGAGTTCTCAACTTCAGCATACTCCGTTCGGAAGCAAGCTCGGTTAGGGATTCAGTGCAATCGGTGGTTTTCCTCCTTCATTTTCTTTCTTCCCATGAAATCGGTCGTTGCTGATCGTTCGAGGATTCTCCAGGTTAAATCTCGATTGATAATTTTGAGCGGAGAAAGAAGAAAATTGAGAGCAATCGAAAATGGGGTTGCTCCATCTTCCAATTGATGTTGCCCTGAAAATTGCTTCTTCTCTTCAGGTTCAAGCGGAGTTTTGTATCATTCTGATCTTCTTATTTTACTTGAATGTTTTTTGGGATTAATCGATTTTTCTCTGTGGATTTTGGGGCTGTGATGAAGGCATCGGACATTTGTGCTTTGGGCTGTTGCTCGCGGTTATGTCGGGAACTTTTCGATTCCGATTATTTGTGGGAGTCTCTTGCAAGAGAAAGATGGCCTTATATCAATGCTTCTTCATCTACTGGTTCTTCTTCGTCAACTCCTGCAAAATTCCCCATATCCATGGTGCTCTTTTCATTATCTTAATCTCCTTTGTTTTTGGTCCTTCTTAATTTGGTTAATTATTTACCATATTGGATCATCCATTTACATGGTTATTATATTTAGGATTCTTGAAATCAATTGAGAGATTTGAAAGGTTGTTTTTTTGTTCTTTCTGCTTCGTAATTCAAATGTAGCTGTCTCTATCTGAAATGGTTGAACATACTATAGTTGGCTGTCAAAGAAATTTGTAAGATATTTCTTCATGTTATTCATTGGCCTTATGATCACCCTATGATGTGTTAAGTATCTCATTTGTGAATTTACGTGTATATCTTAGTATCTTGAAAGCAATGAAGAGATTTGAAAACTTTTCTTGTTCAATAGTTGAATGAGCCCTTTCTAATTTTCTTCATCCCTATCTGTAATGGTTTGAACATACATTGGATATTTATCTTGAGTGAACTTAAGTTGGATGTTGATCTTGAGTCTGTTGTTGAGTTCATTGTTATAATTCTGTTTCTGAACAAACAAAATGAAACGTCTTCCAGGGATGGAAAAGCTTTTACATCCTGAGGCATATTGAGATATTGGGAAGAGCCCAAGCAGCAGTCAAGTTTATAGAACAATGCCCTCCTTCGACACCGATTGAGGGTGGAGACTATCTCAGGACAATAGTCGGCTTGCGGGATTTGAAGCTTAGTTTTATAGATGTTCAAATGGTGCTTTTCAAACCTCAACTTAACGGGCTGCTGAACTTGGTTGGCTTACACTACTGCACAAATTTGCTTGAAATCCCTGTACGTCTGCTGCTTTTTACCATTTTTGTTCAATCATTTGTAGGTTTAGAATATATTTTGGTTGTGAACTTTTATACTTGTTCCATTTTGACCCCCTTAAATCTTCAAAGCCTCTATTTTAGTCCTGAATTTTGCACAAAAATTCATTTTTAGTCTCGGCTATTGTTTTTTCTGTTGCCTGCCATTTGTCCAGAATTCCAAATCTATTTTGGAAATTTGACACTTTCCTAATATACATAGTTTCAAACTGTTGTTTACATGGACATTTTCTTATCAAATAAATAAATTAAAGACTTCGATGTCGGGTTTTTGTTAAATACTTTGTAAAGCTTTAATCACTGATTCTTTATGCGAAGTTTAAGGACTAAAACAAAATAGGACAAGATTAAAAGCTTAGAGTCTTAACTTCACAAAATTCTAGCTTATGATTTCTTGGTCAAAGAACTTGGCGGTTAGAAAATGTTTTGAGTGATAAAACAAAATTTGTATAGATGAAAGACTGTTTTCGGCATTCAAACTGTATAGTTATTAGGATTCCAGCTTATTTTTTTGAATCGTGCATCTGAATTCTGAAGTTGTTGATTTGATTTTCAATTCCTTGCAGGCCCATCGAGTCATGGAAGCACTTCAAAGATGCAAGATCTCAGAGAAACATGTATGTGTGAAATGGTGGAAGCTAGGAAGATGGTTTTATGGCTTCCGCATGAGAGACGAACAACATACTCGTCGAGTCTCTCTGGCAGAACTTGTAACGGCAGAAGGGGAAGACGTTCTTGGGGTGCTTAGCCGAGGTCCTGTTCATGAGGTGCTCCGGGTTCAGGTTTCTGTAAGTGATCCCTTTGACAGTCACTGATCTCAACAAAGCACACAAAAACACCCTTAGCATCTCTATAAGCATTCTGCAACTGCGATGACTTGTGTGCTACTAGTTGTTCATGTATATCAAATACTTGCTTGTAAATTCATGTAGATATAAATATGTAAAATATGTATCAGCCATTCAGATTTGATTGATAAGTTGTCATTCACCAACGTATGCACATCAATATTTAGTGTATTTTGTAAATTATCAAAGGCATTTGGGTCAATGTATTGGATTTTATAATCCCTTCATTTATCATGGTGAGTCATTTCCAACCCTCTTCTGGTTACTTTAATCGGGGTGTTATAATTTTCTATTCTTTCATAAAAGCAATCCGAGCTCTCACCATTTCTACATACATTATACTAGTATCTCTTATTTCTATCTACCAAATATACCTCCTTTATTTTCAGGTGCCTAGAACCTATTTTTGTGGACTTTCAAAATCGACCATTTTGTTTCGAAACAAACGTCTTCCTAAACCTTTTATTCTTTGAACTCGAGAACACTGTAGTACAACCTATAGACAGATTCCATTCAATCAAGGTCGTCCTAAATTTTTCATTCTAAAGCATCAAACATCTGTCAAGAAACTTGATTTGTCTTCAAATAAGTAGGGTTTTTGTTGGTGTTATTTGTGAATATGTTGGTTTGGTGTATTAGCTTTTGCAGCTTCCTTTTGATACATACTTCAAGAGCTCCAGGAAAATGGTTGTAAATCAGAAGCGCATACCATTGTATGCTTCATCTTTGATTATTTGAGTTATATTCAGTTCTTGCATGAGTTTTCGCAATATTGATGAAGAATGTATCAGATGCTCTCACCACCCCTCTATTAACCCCAAAGATGGATAACCTTGATATCTTACTGAATTAGGTCACAGCCTCGTACAACTGGAAATTGATATCATTTTCTATATCAAGCAATGGGTGAGAAAAGTAGGCACCCAACAAAATTAAAATGTATGGTATGGTCTATAAATGCTGCATAATTACTTCCAAAAGAGTGTATATTATAGGTGTTATTTTATCTTTAAATTCCGTTCTTGAATTTTCAAGCTTGATTTACTTTGGTCTTTGAACGGAAAATATTAATTCGTGAACTTTCAGGTTTGTTTTTTTTTTAAAGCTTTTTATTGTCTATTTTAGTTGTTCACTTAAAAAAAAAAAACTATTTTGAATGTCAATATTAATAATATAACTTTTAAGCTTGGGTATTAGTATGTTAAAATGAATTGATTTTCAAACATATGGATTACCAGGAGCATGAAAAGTTAAATATTAGATGGAAATAAAATAAAATAAAGTAGTGACTATATTAGATGGAAATAAAATAAAATAAAGTAGTGACTAAACGTGTAATAAATTTAAAAATTTAAGGATTGAGTTAAAAGTAAATAGAACTGCATCCAAGGATTAATGGATTTTGGAAGTGTGAAAGCAGGCTTTCGTGGATTCAAACTTGCTCGGCTTTGAGGTAAGTAAGATTATGAATTTTGTACTCACTTTTATCTCGAACATGGATTAAGCCTATAAAAAGAAAACGCCAAAAAAAAAAAAAAAAAAACTTGCTTTGGAAAAGAAATGGAGGGTGCCACTCCTAAGTGATAGGCAACAAAATCAGTAAGATTTATCAAATCGCTACCAAATCAAAACTCATCTCATCCACTTATAGCCAAAATCTCAAACACAAACAATTCACACACATTATGGAAATGCAACTCCTAAATTTCCAACCTCACATTTTCAGCGCGCTTTTTTTCTCTCTTTCACTTCCAAAAGCTTCAGCCCACAGCCATTTCCACTGGCGGTTCAACCACCAAAACAATGTCCCTTTGCTCCTCCGCCGCCGCCGGCGGTTTCAACCTTCTTTCGCCGGTGAATAGAAGCGACTCAACTCGTTTCTGTTCTCAATATGTCTATCAGATTCCGGTGAGTTCATTCTCTCTCTCTTTTCGATCTTCTTGTTTACGTTTAGCAGAAACCCCCAAATCCAGTAGGGAAAGACGAAACCCCATTGTTAAATCGATTCAATCTTCGTTTAGAGCCAAAGAACCTAAAAATATTAACATTTTGGTGGTGGGTTCTACTGGGTATATTGGAAATTTTGTGGTTAAGGAACTGGTTAGTAGAGGGTTTAATGTCATTTCCATTGCTAGAGAGAAAAGTGGAATTAGAGGTAGAAATAGTAAGGAAGAAGCAGCTAATAAGTTGAAAGGAGCTAATATTTGCTTTTCTGATGTGACCCATTTGGATGTTTTAGAGAAATCTTTAGGGGATTTGGATGTTCCTATTGATGTTGTGGTTTCTTGCCTTGCTAGCCGAACTGGCGGCGTAAAGGATTCTTGGAAGATTGATTATGAGGCCACGAAGAACAGTTTAGTGGCTGGAAGAAATCGTGGGGCTTCCCATTTTGTGTTGCTTTCTGCAATTTGTGTTCAGAAGCCCCTCCTTGAATTCCAGCGTGCTAAGCTCAAATTTGAGGCTGAACTTATGGAAGCAGCTAAAGAAGACAGTGGTTTTACATACAGCATTGTGAGGCCAACTGCCTTTTTCAAGAGCTTAGGAGGTCAAGTTGAGTTGGTGAAGGGTGGCAAGCCCTATGTGATGTTTGGAGATGGGAAGTTGTGTGCCTGCAAGCCGATCAGCGAGCAGGATTTGGCTTCGTTTATCGCAGATTGTGTGTTGAGTGACGATAAAATCAACCAGGTTTTGCCCATTGGTGGCCCCGGGAAGGCGTTGACTCCGTTAGAACAAGGTGAGATCTTGTTTAGGCTGTTGGGGAAAGAACCAAACTTCTTGAAAGTGCCGATTGGGATTATGGATTTCGCCATTGGAATTCTTGATTTCCTTGTCAAGTTCGTTCCCGCCATGGAAGATGCCGCTGAGTACGGGAAAATTGGAAGATACTATGCAGCTGAGAGTATGTTGATCTTAGATCCTGAGACAGGAGAGTATAGTGCAGAAAAAACACCAAGTTATGGGAAGGACACATTGGAAGACTTCTTTGAAATGGTCCTCAGGGAAGGGATGGTCGGTCAAGAATTAGGCGAACAGACGATTTTTTGATACTTTCTACCAAGTAACAGCTTGCTGGACTTGCCAGTCCGTGATGGACGGTGCACGTGAAGAAGGTGCGCGTTTCCTTATCTGAATCCCTACTACTTTCTGAGTTTCCATGAAGTTTTTTTTTTTTTCACGTAACATCAATATCTGAAGGGTTGTAAATTGTCACCATTACTCTTCAAAACAATATCATTATGTAATGAATTGTGCCATACTTTTATGATCCATAATGATTCTTCTGCTGAGCATGCTGTGTCAATGATAGGCAGTCATTTGTTTTTGGTATCTTCTTACTCAATTAATTGTTGCTTCATCAAGTGTTCTATTATGTTTTCATCCGAGAGTTGATTATTCTTCAAGAATCTGAAATCTATTCTAGAATTGGCCTAAAAAGTTGTGGGATCCCACATCGGTTAGAGAGCAATGAAGCATTCTTTAAAAGGGTGTGGAAACCTCTCCCTAGCAGACGCGTTTTAAAACCATGAGGGGAAGCCCGAAAGGGAAAGACCAAAAAGGACAATGTCTGCTAGCGGTGGGCTTAAGTGGTTACAAATGGTATTAGAGTCAAACATTGGACGATGTACCGGTGAGGAGGCTGAGCCCCGAAGGAGGGTGGACACCAGGCGGTGTGCCAGCGAGGACGCTGGATCCCGAAAGGGAGTGGATTGGGAGATCCCACATCGATTGGAGAGGGGAACGAGTGTCAGCGAGGACGCTGGGCCCCGAAGGAGGGTGGGTTGTGAAATCCCACATCGGTTGGAGAGAGGAACCAAACATTCTTTATAAGGGTGTGGAAACCTTTCCCTAGCATACGCGTTTTAAAACCTTGAGGGGAAGTCCGAAAGGGAAAGCTCAAAGAGGATAATATCTGCTAGCGGTGAGCTTGGACTGTCACAAAAGTATGGAGAGGAAATTATCGAACATTTTGCAACTTTGTAGCCGCTCCAATCATTGCGTCCTAACTGTAGCCATAAGTATCTCCATGGTGATGAACAATGTAAATAGAACACAAACTTATGTTCTTTAGAGACAAGAATCCATTGAAATAGTTGGCCTTGGTTGTGATAGGCAGGCAGCCCGAGTAAAGGAACCGTGATAAAAGGTCTAAAACTACAGTCAAACCGAAGCTTTCTCTAGAGCTTCTGACATTTAGACTTTTTCAAACTTTCTCCTTGCCTAATAATACAATCATAGCAGTAATGTATCGATCTTTCTAGGAATGAAAATACGAGCCGATCCAGTCGAACAAAATCAAAGTAGACTCAATCTGTTGGACCTTCTTGATCACTTGGATTTGTTGGTTTAGTCCATTCCGTCTATTTTGATCGGGAAGTCGGTTTGGTTTCGAGGGGAGTCAGTTTTTCTGTGATTTCTGAGAAAATAGTCGACCCCAAATCGATCTATGATACCCGTTATCCCTACATGGCTGATAGCTATACGAAGAGTGATTGAAAATTCAACAGAACAGATACGAGAGAATACCTTGGAATCAAAACTTTGTCACTCTTGGATTCTAAGTACAAAATCCCTCCTCTCATTCCCTCATTCAACAACAGTGACCTCTCAACTCATTTCTGACTTCCAAATATGAGATGGAGAAACACGTGATATCCCACATTAGTTGGAGAGGGGAACGAAGCATTCCTTATAAGGGTGTGGAAACTTCTCCCTAGACGACGTGTTTTAAAACCGTGAGGCTGACGACGATACGTAATGGGCCAAAGCGGACAATATCGGCTAGCGGTGGGCTTGGACTGTTACAAATGGTATTAGAGCCAGACATCGGGTGATGTGCCAGCGAGGACGCTGGGACCCCGAGGTGGATGGATTGTGAGATCCCACATCGGTTGGAAAAGGGAACGAAACATTCCTTATTAGGGTGTGGAAACCTCTCCCTAGTAGACGCGTTTTAAAACCGTGACGTTGATGGCAATACGTAACGGGCGAAAGCGGACAATATCTGCTAGCGGTGAGCTTGGACTGTTACATACCATGACTTGTTATTTTAGCGAATTTGCAAGATGAAGGATTTCTAGATATTCTTTGACAACCCCACTTAGTTGACCTGTTTAGCATCTGCTCTGCTTTGTTAGGCCATTGGCACAGCACAGCCACTCATGGAACAAGCAAAATCCATAAGGAATGACATTCTACCTAACCCACCCTCTACTTCTCTTCTTGCCTTCAAGTCTTTCCTATCTTCAACCGTTGAAAACGACGACACGATTTATTCAACACAAGATTCAGTTAAATTAAACCTTACTCAAACGACCCCGAAAAACAACTGCTTTTACTTCATTTTTTGTTTCGGTATTAGCTAGTTAATGAAGTTGAAAAGCAAATTATATCGTAATTGCAGTTCGTTTTCGTTATAGGATGCTTTGTTGATTGTCAATGTAGGCTCACCAACCTTTTAACTAAGCTTCTTCTCCCTTTGTTGTGAATTTGATTACACATTCTTACAAAGTAAAAGTCAACATATAAATTGCGATTGTGATGCTATTTGATGTTGCTAATGCAATGTAGTTTCTGCCCCGTGCTCTGAATGTCAAAGTGAAGAACTTCAACAGAGCGCATGTATATGTACGTGTGCGTATATATACATAATCTTTTTATTTTAAAATTTAGAAGGATAAATTAAACGTTCTTTATGTTATCTTTTTAACTTAAAATTAGCAGGAATTTAATGGAACTATGTTCGAGTAGTTCAACAATTGCAAAGGTAGAGAATCGATCTTTTGACGGTTGATATAATAACTAATGGCTTATTTACTTTTAGAGAAAAAAAATGAAAAATGGAAAATAAAAAAATAATATAAAAAAAAAGAAATGTGATATTAGTAGTAGTTTGCCAAGTCAGCAAGCCCATGAGGATAGATCGTCCGAATCAAATCAGTATGTTTCCTCACTCCTACGAGCACTCACACCCAATCCCCAATTCCATCGCCAATCACGACACGCCACGTGTCCAAACAAAAACACTCAGGTTGTACTCATTGGATAAACAATAAAAATAAATAACTAAATAAATAATTGACTGAGAGGAAAGAGTCCAAAACCAAAGAGGAGAGAGAAAGAAATTCAAAATCTCTCTCTCTCTCTCTCTTCCAATATTCTTTCTTTTTCTCTGCTCAATTCCAAATTCCCAAAAAAAAAACCCATCTTCTTCCTCAGTCAGTTCAGTGTGGACTGACTGTGATTGAAAATAGCAGAAGTTCTTGAGTTTTTTTGTTTTAGGTTAAGAAAATATAGTATTTGTGAACAGTAAATTGGAGGTGTTTATGTATGTATGTATGTATGTATGTACTAAAAAGGTGTGTTTATGAAGCTGTGATTTGTTTTAAAAGAATTTGACTGTGCCTCCATTTGTGGCCGACTCCAAATCATTGCTTTCCATTACTTTTGTCTCTCAAAAATCTTTCTCCTTACATTATTCACTTTCATACTTCCGTTTTCTCCCACATTCCCCATTTCCATCACAAATTTATCATTAGGGTTTTTGTTTTTCCTTAATTTCGGTGTCTTCTGATTTCAAATTTTGCTGGAATGTGATGGGGGAATGATTCAATGAGTTTTCCGCTGTGGTTTGTTCTTAATGGGCTGTGTTTTTGGGCGAGAGGTTTCTGCGAAGCCCGTCCAGAGAGCGGAGGAGAGAGCGACGGCCGAGGAGGAAATTAGGGCTTCTGCGAAGGCGGAGGTTCGTGAGATTCGAGCTGATGTTACCGCTAATGTTGCCGCTAATGTCCGCAATGGCGGAAGTAGGAACGAGGATGAAGATGATAGAGGTTCGAGGCCGAGGCGGCGATCGTCGAGGCCGAATCCGAGATTGAGTAATCCGCCGAAGCATGGCGAACAAGTCGCCGCTGGTTGGCCGTCTTGGCTCTCCGCCGTCGCCGGTGAAGCTATCAATGGATGGATTCCTCGCCGTGCTGATAGTTTCGAGAAGCTCGATAAAGTATGTTTTCTCTTTCTCTCATGAACAGTTTCCTTTTGTTCTACGTTTGATTGTTCAGAGTTTATGTTTGGAGTTGAAGAAGGAATTTAATGGATGTTTCCATTTATGTTCTTATCGCCATGATTCAATTATGCTTCAGTTCTGTTCGAGTTTTGCTTTCCTTTTATGAACAAAACCAGAATTCCCAAATTTGTAAGTATTGTTGTTGAGCAGATTGGGCAAGGGACGTATAGTAATGTGTACAAAGCCAGGGACTCATTGACAGGGAAGATTGTGGCTCTGAAGAAGGTTCGTTTCGACAATTTGGAGCCCGAGAGCGTCAAGTTTATGGCCCGGGAAATTCTCATTCTGCGGCGTTTGGATCATCCAAATGTCGTTAAACTCGAAGGTTTGGTGACGTCCCGGATGTCGTGTAGTTTATATCTTGTATTTGAATACATGGAGCACGATCTGGCTGGACTTGCTGCGAGCCCCGGGATCAAGTTTACAGAACCGCAGGTGCGAAGCTACTCGACGAAGTTCTTTGCTATCTGTGAGATCTGATTCGTTAATGGATTCTGTATTTAGCTCTAATTCTTCAAATGGACTTAGCAGGTTAAATGTTACATGAACCAATTGTTATCAGGGCTTGAACATTGTCACAACCGTCACGTGCTGCATCGTGATATAAAGGGATCGAATCTTCTGATCGATAACGATGGGATCCTTAGGATAGCTGATTTTGGTTTGGCGTCTGTCTTTGATCCTAACCACAAGCATCCAATGACAAGTAGGGTGGTTACGCTATGGTATCGACCTCCTGAACTTCTTCTTGGAGCTACTGATTATGGCGTCGGTGTAGACCTCTGGAGTGCTGGCTGCATTTTAGCCGAGCTGTTAGCTGGAAAGCCTATCATGCCCGGTCGCACCGAGGTAAAGCTCGTTACCAATCCATCTTTCGTTCTGTCTTCAGTTCGTCGAATGCCGTTTGATCTTGTAAATAAGTTCATATTTCTTAGGCTTTTGTCACTTTTGTCATGATTGTGACCATATTTGATCTCCCAGGTTGAGCAGCTGCATAAGATATTCAAGTTATGTGGCTCTCCTACAGAAGAATACTGGAAAAAGTCGAGGCTGCCTCACGCAACCATATTCAAGCCTCAACATTCATACAAGAGATGCATATCAGAGACGTTTAAAGACTTCCCGCCGTCATCTCTGCCACTAATCGAGACGCTTCTCGCCATCGACCCCGCTGAACGCCTGACTGCCACCGCTGCTTTACATAGTGAAGTGAGTTTATACATTATGATGTGGCATACACGTTGTATCGTTTTTTAAACTACCGACGAGCTGTCTACTGAATCTCTGCATCGTAGGTATTAAATAATGATATGATGGATTCTTAGAAACTTAGAACAGTTCGGAAAATACGTTAAGTAGGTCTCTCTTCATCATAGGAATCTTTCGATCTTTCTCCATGGCTAGTAGTTTTCACCCATTAGATCTACGCCGCCTATTATTCATCGACACGTATTTACTCCTCCCGAGAAGGAGAAGAGAAAGCACGTGTCGTTTTAGTAACCTCGGAAGCTGATTATAGCAGAGACTTTTTCTTCTGTGCTTTTTCTTTTTTTGTAGTTCTTGCTTTATTTCTCTTGTTCATAGACATTTTTGTGAACTTTGTTCTGTTTTTGCAGTTTTTCACTACAAAGCCATATGCTTGTGAGCCTTCCAGTCTTCCTAAGTATCCTCCAAGCAAGGAAATGGATGCAAAACTACGGGATGAAGAAGCTAGAAGGTCGATGACCGATTAAGACCCAACGTCTTGTTCGTAAATATTAGGATAAAATGTATTTTTACATTTTTTCTGACTTTGATTGAGCTGTGTGAGTGCAGGCTAAGAGCTGTTGGCAGAAGCAATGCAGATGGAGTGAAGAGAACACGGGCACGTGATCGAGCTGTTCGGGCAATGCCTGCTCCAGAAGCCAATGCTGAGCTTCAAGCCAATCTCGATGTATGTACGCCTTACTCGATTTCTCTCTATTTCACGCCCAATTCATATGATTGATGATTTGGTTTTTATTGATGCTCTCTACAGAGACGACGTCTTATAACACACGCAAATGCAAAGAGCAAGAGTGAAAAGTTTCCTCCTCCACATCAAGACGGAGCGATTGGGTACCAACTGGGATCTTCGCATCACGTCGATCCAATCTACGATCCTCCCGACGTTCCATTTAGCACTATGAATTTCTCGTATCCAAAAGCAAGCATCCAAACATGGTCTGGTCCCTTGATGGACCCAGGTGCTGTTGGTGCTCCTCCAAGAAGGAAAAAACACACCGCAGGTCATTCATCAAGATCATCATCCAAGGACTTGAATAAGGATAAAAATGCTGCTCGTATCTAATACACGACAACGTTATCGACGATCTCGGATGAGCTTCAGATAGCTCCTCCAAGAGATCTTAATCCAGCATCTGTAAGGTCAAGCCCGGGAAATTCGATTGAATTCTTCGGAATGGTAAAGAGAGTATATCATTTCTCATTTTTTTTTTAAATTTTCAGTTTTCTATATTCTTGTAAGATCAGATGCTTCGCTGGTTTGTATATTTGAAAGTCCTACTAAACTATATTAGCTTATTAAAAATATTAATAAAATTTGTCTTTGGAAATCCTTTGAAGATCCTTTGAATTCATTTGCTTCATGGGATCTGGAGGATTTCCAAATTCAATGAAATCTCTGTTTCTAATAGCTCCGAACCATCCATACGAGATCCATCCATGTACAACAATGTGATGAAAAGTTTAAATTTTTGACCTCTTAAAACGAGACAACGAACCATAAACATTGTGTCTGCCTACTAAACACAAAATTCATTATACATAAAATTTAAATTTATATCTTTTTTAGAGATCTATTAAACACAAGATTTAGCTTCAAAAATTAAATAGTCATGACTAAACATATAATTTAACCAATTTATTTCATAATTTTGGTAATGATCTTTAGGGTCCACATATTTCCTCCATCTTTAACATTTAATTATCTGAAACCATAGAACAAAAATATAACGTACCTCAAAATCTGCATCAACAATTGGCGATCCCTCAGCCATCGGCCCATTCACTAACAAAGGGAGTGGGACGTCATCGAGGAAGATTCCGATGAAGTAACAGATCGTCAAAGACAAACACCACGAAGGAACTCAAACACAAAATGAAAGATAAATATCAAGCACCTATAAAGTTAAACCAATTATTGTAAAGGAATGGAGCCCTTCCCTTTTTCTTTTTTTCTTTTTTCTTTTTTTTTTCTTTTTCTTTTTTTTTTTTTTTTTTTGGGTGCATCAGATCATACAAAAGAGTTGATATTTACATCAAACACAATAAATATTCAATGTGTACTGTGGACAAGGACACAAAAGGTTACCAAAAATTGGAGAATGAGCTGTGAAATTCAAAGTCTGGCTTCCAATTAAGCCCCCATTTTCGATTTAAGGGTCTTTTATGATACACGCTAATTGCTGGAACCCATTCAATAGTTCTTGTTGTTGAGAGAAAATCCCACTGCCTTCACTAACTTGGTCCTATTGTAGAAGTTAACCAACAAATCAGAATAATGATCATCAAATGTCACAAAAGGTTAAAGTATATGATTTTTTAAAACGAGCTCAAAATTTAAATGTGTAGAACCTGCTCGGAGATGTGTCATTCACAAGCGATCTTTGTGTCAAAGCTGCTGAGGCAGATGGCGAAGGCCTGAAACGCTGAGATTGGATACCTGTAGTCCATTGTAAATATATCCTTTCCTACTTTTCCAAATTGAAGGATGATCTTCTCATGTTCAGGTCCAGCAGGTCCATTTTCAGGTGAAGCTACTAACTGAAAGTTTTTCACTGAAGCAATTGTCACTCGTCCGTGAAAGTTCAAACACCAACATTGGAGCTGTTCGTGCCACCGTGGAGCCTTGTTTCTGAGCACCAGAAGTCCATCTTTCTGATTGGATGAAGATCCCGATGATTGATCGTCGGTGTGATTTGGTTCATTCGATTTCGACCACGAAAATCTCATCGATGGAAGAAAGTCCATACGGCTTGAGGAGAATTCGGTCTGTATTGGAGCCACCCCTCCTGGTTCAATAGCAGAGGCAGGAATAGCATCCATGACGCAATGCATTCTCCTTGGACCCCTGATGATGACATACACCATATTAGCCTCTCTAAAGCAACACACAGGAATAAAAAAGCTCTAACAGTATCTGGTTAATACAGAAACAAGGCAAAAGCAGATTAGTGCGTATCTGGCTCATTCAGCACAAAGTATTAAATATACAATGACAATCAACATTTTATTGGAGGGGTTTATTTTAATAATGCGAGTAATACATCTCGAAAACAGATCGTTTTCTGGACGAACAGCACGATTCACAAAGAAAGAGTAGAGTCTATTCATATGTACCTTGAACCCAAGACATTTAACTCATATGAGATGTGAGCCACAGGGTAGTTGCCGGCAGGAACTCTAGGTGACACTTGTTTCAGGCCTACAAGCCTAGAGGAGCGACTTCTTGAGATCTTGGCTCCTGCATGAGGTGGCTGTCCATCAACGACTGTGAACTTGGTTCCTAAAAAATTAGATCTTTGAAAGAAAAATTAATTAACATTTGAGTTAATACAAAAATAAATAAATAATAAACGTAAAGTCAACATCAAACGCTTCCTGGAGCCCTACCTTAATTTTCCAACAAAGGTGCCACTTGCCTTGGACATGTCATCAGCATGCAGTGATATTATATAATCAGTGCAGGTGGCCCGTCGACACTTACGGGCAGCAAGAAGAAACTTTCCATCGTCAGCAAGTGCTGTCGCCAAAACCAAAGGCCAAAAATGAGTCACTTTTTATGTGCCCCCATCCCCTTTCCCCCATAAAAGATAACTATATACCCTATAAAATCTAAAAAGGAGGTCAATACCTTTGAAAGATACAAAATATATATATATATATATATATATATATATATATCGAAGAGTTAAAGCACCTTGTTAAAGATATTTAGTCTTCCATTTCGGCTTACTAGGTATCATTTGACCTTTTATTATAGGCAAATATCTTATACCCATTTATTGCTCTTTCTAAATAAAAAACTTACGATTTACGATTTAGGTGTGGTAGTTTTAGCAAATATTCTCACAGCTGTGTAATAAACTTCTAAAAATAATCTTGCAATTAATCAAATAAACCGCCAATAGAATAAAGGAGGGAAAGTGTCAAGCAACTTGCTTTAGGTATGGAAGCTTACCGCTCGTCAAACTAAGATAAAGGCAATAAGTTTGTGCGGATCGATTCCGTTTTATGAAACAATGAAGAAGCAAATCCCTTGGACCAGGCTGCCAAGCAAAAATAAGAGTAATAAATTTTTTTGAAAAAGAATACAAAGATAAGAAGGAATGTGGTGACGTAGAAACTTCAAATCTAATAAAACATCAAGAAGTAATTAAATAATTTTCTCTAATCAGTTCTAGACAAACTATCATTTCAAAATAAATAAACCAATAAATATAAGCATGTTTAAGCAAATGCATATATGTATGAATGTATGCATGTGTATATAAGAGAACCCAGAAAGGAAAAACAAGTAGTTCAAATAATTAATCCAATTAATTGATTTCACCAGAAAATGGAACTGCAATAATGGAAAAACTTATGTAACACTCAACAAGTTATCCCCATATTTATACATACATATGTGAAGGAAAGAGGGCGCAGCACTCTCATAAAGTAGAAGCCAATAATTAGAGTGGACCTAAAGCATTGCTGCTAAACGTGGCCCCTAAAAAGGTAGCGATAACTTTTGTTGCCAATCTCATGTCTCTTAGAAAGAATTCCACATGATAAACGACAAATTTGAGAAACTGGAAATGTATGTGAGATGTTGCAAACACCACAACCACCACCAAATCAGACTCAATTCATACACGAGTTGAATTTTCCTAAACTCGTGTTTTCTCCATAAGCTAATGTTAGAACAAAATCATGCTTCCTATAGCAATAATGAACGAATTAATATAGAAATTTGATAAAAATATGCACGCAGATTTCTTTATCCCAAAAGATAAACACGATAAATACCAATACAAGAAAGGAATTATAAATTAAATTTGTTCATCTTAATCCCAGATCTTGAACAGGAAGATTCGTTTCTAGTTTTGAGAATAAGTTAACCTAGAATACACTCCAGAAATATGCTCCACAGGGAAAGATAAACAGGATAACAGGTTATGTGAATCTAGAAAAGGAAAAGCATACATGACGATTGCTAATAATGGACAATTATGAATCAGCGCCCTGAGCGAAAAATACGCCAGCATTAATTAGTTCGCCCGCTGAATTTTAGGAACAAAGAACACACAGTAGTATGTGTTGTGCGCCACAATTTACAACAGTATGGAGAGGCTTGGTTCGATAATTCGATTAAAACACATGAAAAAAAAACCAAACGGAGTCACGAATTACATTTAGAACAACAAATTCAAAGCGACGCAAAAAAAAAAAAAAAACAGAAAATTAAAACAAGTTCGAGATCCCAAACCTGCTTGACGGAGATAGGAAACGTCAATGTGCCAGAAACCTCGGGAGTTTTAACAATCTCCTTAGTAATCCGTCTCCAGCTCCGGCAAACTCCAGCGCAGGCCACGACGCTCTTACGCGGAGGCCAAGCATTCTCAGAGCCCTCGATTCTAATCAGAACCTCTCTCAGCAACTCCTGCGGCATGTGAGCCCAACAGCTCTGCGCCAAACCATCGCCGACTTCGGCCGTCGATCCATCCTGAACCACACGGCGGGACCTGGATCTCATTTCCTGAATTATGCTCTTCAAAGACATGGAAACCGAATTGTATGGCAACAGTCCTTCTCATACAAAGCCTTTTTGAACGAAGAGAAGCCAGAATCGGAAGAGAGAGTGAGGATTTGTGAGGAGAGTGAAGAAGTTGGGGGAAAATGAAAGGAATCTTGGCGAGAAAATTGAAGAAATTTTCCGGGAAAAATCAGAAGTGGAAAGGATTGGGATTTGGAAGAGAAAGAGAAGAACAGTGTTGGTTTGTAGAAGGTAAGAATCGAGTAGAGGATTGTGATGTCTACTGAAAGGCCGAATTGCCTCTCAAAAATTCCAGACCTTTGCTTTCTACTCTTTCCTATTATTTAACTCTTCAATAAATAAAAATTTGTTAAAATTGCAATTTAGTCCTTCAAAGGGGCCAAAATTAATTTATACCTTTTTTTCTAATTGAATTAATAAATCATTTAAATAAATAATTGTATCATTTAAACTCTAAATAAATAAGGGTAAAAGGATTATTTATTAATTTAAATATATTTTTATGAATTTGTTGATTTTCATAAATAAATAAAAAAATTGACGTGGGATATCACAATATATTTAATAATATTTACATCGAGCTACTTTTTTATCCCCACCATCACAATTTTTTTTAACTAAAATAAAAAAGAAATTAACCCCTAAATTTTATTTTGGTTTGCAATTTAGTCTTAAAGTTTTTAAAAAATGATTTTGTACCACAAATTTTAGTTAATTTAATACTCGTTACTTATTATTAAAATTCAAATTAATGATTAACGAAATAATAATAATAATAATAATAATAGGATAGATAGATTATTATAATATAGAAATATAGAAAAATAATATAAAATTTAATCCTTATGGTCAAATAAATAATTTTAAGTATTCAAAATTATTAAATAACGAGAAAATATGCACTTATTTTTATCACAAATTTCTTTTTAATTGTAAATTTAGTCACTGAAAATTAAAATTTAATATTTAGGGACCAAATTTTAAGATTATATTTTAATAATTTTTTAAGATTATATTTTAATAAATTAATAATGTTGGATTACTTAATGGAGATGACATGACAACACCATCAATTTTTTCTTCTATTTCTTTTTAGGGTTCCAACAACTTAGCACTTGCAAGCATGATTAATTATCAACAACACTAATCACTATATTTATTTGTATATATGGTTGTTTAATTTTATCCAAAAATAAATCATTTACTTTTTTAATTTTCAAAATACCGATTAAAATATATTCCTTTGATGAAAAGGTTTTAGGTTCAAATTATTTCGTATAACTTGAGAGTTACATGAATAAACTGAAACTACATCTGAATATGAGAAATCTCGAGGATATGTAAATTAGGGCATGTTGGTTGGGTTGATGGCCCGAGCAACCCGAATATAGTTCACAACCCAACTCGAATTGAATTTTTTTAATTTTTCAAAAATTCAACTCAACCCAAACTCCAAAAAAAATATAATCTAACTTTAACTTTTATGGTTTGAGTTGGATAGTACAGGTTGGTCGGATTATCAAGTCATATGAACATCCCTAATGCAACTATCACTAAAAAAATAATTAAAAGTTATTACTCTTTTTTTTTTTTTTTTTATGGTTCCATCGTAATAACTCCAAAATTAATCGTGTTTAGCTTTGAACAATCATATGTCGGGTGACTTTCCAACACTTTTCTAAAAAACATATGAATTTAGATAAAACATACTAAAAGAACCCGTGTCAGTCACTAAAACAGTCTTCACTCTCACGAGTAGCTCAAGGCCGGTGCAATGACATTACTAATATATATAATTTTGATATGATTTAAGTTCACCATAATTTGTATTTATTATTTACACCAACACATGATAACTAATTTTGTTTTAAAATAGGCAAAGAAACAAAATTCATTTATAATTAATAAATAAATGAAAAATAAATAAATAAATGAATGCTCTTTAATGGAAGAAAAAAGAGCACAAAGACTGCTACCACATGGTTTTTGCTAGTAGGTAAGGATCAACCAGCTCCCACCACATACCCATTCATTTTTTATTATCTTCTCAAATTTAAATTATCCTATATTTTCAACAAGTAAATGTGATCATTATGCTGTTTTTAACTTTATAAAATAATATTTACTTTAAGAAATCTCTCGACGATATTTTATCACCGATGAGCTTAACCCACATGGGTAGTTCAATGTGCTCACCAGCGCCTGACCTTGAGATGTGGATCATCCAAGGCACATTAGCATGGCGTACTTCTCCTGTTTGAGCCGAGGTTTGAAACCAAACTTCTCCTCAGGAGGATAGATGGGTCGATTCAGGTGAGATCCAATGTAGATCCAACTTTCTATTCACTCGTGAGATCCGGGCGGCTCCTCTCTTCTCGAGAATCCATACATCCCTTATCAGTATATGGACAACTATCTCTCGAGCACAGGTTTAGGTTCGACCTCAATGGGAAAATAAAACAGAACACCTAACAACGTTTCTTCACAGATCCAAGAACTATGAGATTGCCCCTTTCATACTGGGTAGAGTAAATATTATTAAAAAAAATTAAAATTAAAATAAACCATTTACAAAATAAAAATAAACCTAAAGTTGGAAAATTAATAACCAAAAAAATCTATAAATTTAAGAATAATTTAATGCATATGTCGTTGACTAAAAGTCAAACACGAACTTTTATTATTAAACTCTTAAAATAAATTTTTTTTTTAAATAATAATAAAAAAACAAATAAATAAAGAAAATAAAGAAGCCTGATTTTTTGGAAATCAAACGAGTGTTTTGCGACTTAGGAGTCCTCGCAATTTGACAATTTTTTAAAAGGAAAATCATCAAATATATTCTTTGAAGAAAAGTTTAAAACTTTAATATTGGAGTAAAAGTATAAATTTTGAAAAGATAAAGTCATAATTTGACTTTAAAAATTAAAATAAAATAATTAAAATCATTGGGCCCATGGCAATTATGTCTGCCATTAGTATGGGCCCACTTGAAGGCCCACTTGGACACAAGCTTGTCCATTTAATAGGGTGAAGGAATTCCTCTTCCTGTTTCAACATTTTTTTAAACATCCTTTTACAGGTTGTTTTTAGGGTCATCAAATATTAATTAAAAATAATTCCTGCTTTTTTATTAAGAAAAATAAATAAATCAATCAATCAATCAATAACTTTTTTTTTCGTAAATTAAAAGAATTTTAAGGTTAAGGTTCCATTAATAACCACTTTTAGTGGCTAAAAAGATCTTACCATCAAGTTTTGTGTGGTTAATCATGATTTGTTATCTAAACATAAATACATTCGATTAAGATAATATTTTTTTATATAAAAAATTATAAAATTTAAATATATATATATACATATATAAAATGAACATTTTGTAGTTTAGTGGAACTAATTTTTGGGAATTGATTCTTTTCCTCAAATAATTCTTTAAAATAATTGTTGCCAAATATATATTTTTAAAATCAAAAAAGTATTTGGTAAATTTCCTTTTTTTTTTTTTTTTTATAAGAATTTTAAAGGTCAACTAAAAGAGACTTAGATATTTTGACGAGTCAGACTCAAAAGCTACAAAGCTACAATTATCTGAATTTTACCAACCAACTAATTGAAAAGACAATTTTCTTCACGAAACCATTAAAATTTCCTCAATCACCTTAAACCAAATAACATAAATTATTCAATAAGGTTGTCACAATGAGACCGATAATTTTGCACCCTTGAATGTATATTTTAAAAAGTATATGCATTCTAATAATCTATAGAAACAAAAAAAAAAAAAAAATAAAATACTTTTACATTTCTCTCTTATACATCCAATAATTCAAAACTATCAACACTAACCTTAACGTAGAAATTTACTTTTTGACTATATGATTTTACATATTTAATAAATTTACTTTTTGAGCCAAATATAAACATAGAAATAGGTTTTTTTACTTTTTTTTTTTTTTTTTCTTTCTTTTGTATAAACAATAATATCTTGAATTGAATAGACCCACTAAAATTGCACCAACTAAAAAATGTCATTCTAGAAAATGAAAGCACCCAAAAAATATCTCAGGATATTTAAGCAGCCATTATCCTTATCCTACTAAAAAAAACTTTGTACAAAAAATATTCCAACGGACCAATTTTCTTGGCTACAAAAGAAAGATTCCTACGACCTACATACATAAAAATCTTTGAATTAACCGACCTATATACATAAAAATCTTTGAATTGACCAACTAAGAAGAAGGCCTTCCAATCTAACTACCACCTAACAGCCAAAAAAATAACTTTTAACAGCTTAATAACAGCCCAATGCTCATAAAAATAACCTAAAGAACAAGTTACAAGTTAACCTCCAACAAACAAACAAACCAAAGGCTTGTAAAGTAACATAGCTAACCACAAGCTTTAACAAAGACTAAATTGTTAAAGTCGGATGCGAAAGAACCTTTTGTTGAGGATTGTTGGTGAGGAGTCCTACATCGGCTAATTAAGGAGATGATCATGGATTTATATGTAAAAATTGGTATGAGGCCTTTTGGGGAAGTCCAAAGCAAAGTCACGAGAGCTTATACTCAAAGTGGACAATATCATATTATTATGGAGAGTCATGATTCCTAACACCTTTTGCACCAAGCAACTTCCGGATAACAAACTCTCTTGAGTCGTTATATTCTCGACATAAAAACTTTAACCTAACCTAACCAAACCTAACATCTAGTTTCCGAAGAAAGGAGAAGAAATAAGTCATGTTTTAATTCCTTCAGCTCTAACACTGTCATCTAATAAATATATACTGGCGAGAGAGAGCCTTCACAAAAATTAAAACGATCGCATTTGAAGTGGCTGAAAGACATATTAACACTTCGCAGTGAACAGAAGAGATTGAATACAAAGAGATAGAATGAACAATTTCAAATGATTTTCATTGCCAATATCAAAATACAGGTTTTTGGTCCTAACCTCAGGTTTAGGGTTAATTACATATACCACTGTGCCTACAAAAACGTGCCACCAAGACTTACTATACAACAGGGACACTTCCGCTTGGCTGTTGCCTAGTCTACAGTAGTTTGCCTGAAAAATCATGAATAATAATAAGCATTTTCCTCTCCTAAATTGAGTTAATATTATGATGTCACTATCATGAGAATGTGAAAGATAGTGATAACAGTCTTTCATATCCTCTTGTGTCCGAAAAAGAAACACTCGCATCCTCGTGATCGTTTGGAAAATTATTGAAAAGACTGTATCACCAGAAAAAGACAAGACATCAACCACAGGACAAGGACAATTTCTCATGGAAGACAAATGATAGAAACAAGGAACAAAAAGTAGAGGGGCGATCTCACAGCTACTCATCTTCCCAGAAATAATTTTCTTTTCGACTACCCACCGCACAATGAACTAAGAAAAAGAAGGGAACTCCGAGGCTATTTCTTTAGAGGGGTTCCTACCTGACAGCCACTCAAAGGGATGATGACCATACTTACTCGCAATAATCCTATACCACAGAATTTGACTCAAGAGGGAACTGCCATATCCATTTTATTTACAGGGCTCTGTTACGAGCCCTAAGATTCCCAAGATCTAACCCACCAAGACTTAATGCCTTTCCCATCGCCTCCCATCTCATAAGTTGCACTCCTTCCCCCTCATCAACTCCTTCCCAAAAGAAATCATCCACCACTTCTCGATAGACTTGCTCACACTGCAAGGAACGTGAAAACGAAGGAAAAAAAATTGGGATTCTACTAAGTACAGAGCTAATGAGAGTCATGCTGCCACATCTAGAGGTGTAGCTCCACTTCCAAGAGCCAATATTTTTCTCACCTGGTCCACAACAAGATTCCAAAAATAAGTTTCTTGGGTTACGGCCCGGAGGAAGGCCTAAAAACGAGGTGGGAAATGCATCGATCTCACACCCCACTAAAGAATCCCACCTGCCTACCTTTTCAGAATCACAATTCAAATCAAGAGTTCTAGGTCCGACATTATCACAAAAACAAACTTAAAATAACTACATTATCATAAAAACGAGGAAATCAATTAAAGGGGGACATAAATTTGAAAACTACAACAAGCAGTACCTGAAATATCTTGAAAATAGTTAGGTCTAGCCGTCTAGGTGGATAGTTTTTTCTGTGTCAATTCAACTGGAGCAATCTGTGGCCATGCAACACTGCTGCCAACAACAAACTGATTTGAGGCACCACCGGCAGGCAGACATTTCCCAGATGAGAATATGGCCAGATTGTTGTCAGGTTTCAATGCAGAGGTTAAGGAATGACTATCCATCTGTTTTCCAAGGAAGAGCGATTGTTTTACATCATCCTGATTACAAATTGATGCAAGCTGATTCTTAGGTAAAATTTCACAACTAGTACAATAGAAGACTATACCTGATGCTCGTGATGCAACTTTCTTTTAAGTTTTCCCTGAAAGAAAGTGCGTATGTGGAACAATTGTATTTTGTTAGAAAATGTTCAGTCCATCAAGTAATATAAATTATATTACAATTTTAAAATTGCTTGAAATTGAATGGACTAGAATACAAGTCTGTCTTAAATTCTAAAAATATGTAATTCATTACATTTGAATGCATTAATGTGCAAAAATATATGTCTCTATAATGCCTTGTATCAGTGTCCATGCTTTCCATTCCGGCAAAAAGACTGCCCTTTTAAGTCAGTATGTTGGACTATGTCAAACATTAACCATCGTGAATGACTGGAGAAAGAAAGAAAGAGAAAAAGCTGACAGCTGACTATGCAAGGAAGTCCAAGGATTTACACATAATATGACTCAAAAAATTAAGAAACCACTACATAAAAGATAGAAAAGGGAACATTTAAAATAATATAGATCTATACCTTCTTTCCAATAATATCATTTGTTTGTTCTTGGGACGACTCCTCCTGAGAAGAATTATCAAATTGTTTTACATTTTCCTTCGTCATTTCATGATCCACCGTATTACAAATTTCCTTGCTAGATGCAACAGCCTCCCAGTAAAGATAACCAAGCGCAGAACGTAAATGATTATTTCTTTGAGAGTAATATATTTTACTTGCAAGAGGAAACGGAACATCTGGTGGACAAAAAAAAGAAAATGCCATCAAGCGAAGCAAAAGAGGACAAGCAATAACTTGAGAGAAAATACTAAAGCATAGTCAATAATTTAAAACCTCTCTATAGAAAGAAAAATAAATTCCATTAACAGCAACCCACGCCCCAAGAAAAAAAAGGTAAAATAAAATATTCATATATTTCAGTATTTGAATGTCTTCCTACTCTAGGATTCCTAGCTGAATACACCCACGATAAACATCTCAAAGGAAGTAACCAGAAGACCCAGAAATTTCTGTTCACTTCCATGAACCTTTTTTTGTGTACATCAAAAAATTTATAGAAGCTACAAACTCAAATAAAATTTGATTTCAAGTACTGGATCCACGATTCATGCATAATTATATATGCAGATAATATTTCTAGTTAAATTTTTTTTTGCCTAGATGGAAACTAGTAAAGCTCTGTAAGTTGCAAATGTATACTGCTCTTCTTCCAGCGAGCACTATGCTTTACTTTCATCTTTCTAGCAATAATCTAACACTTACACACATTACCAAAAGAAAATGACAGACAAGGAGGGGAAGCTGGCTTCAGGGGCATGGTTTCTCACTTCTAATTTTTGCTTTAGCTGACGATGGCTCTAAATCAGATGTCAGTAACAGTCCTTCACCAGTTATCCTACAAGAACACAATAGGAACTGAATCATATACTTGGTGACCATTTCTTAACAAACGATTGCAAACTATAACATCTGTCATTAAACTAGACACCTAGTCCTCAGAAAAATAGTCCATGAAAACTTGCCAGAAAAAGCAAGGAAATGGTTTGGTTAAGTAAGAAATTAGTACAATTTGACATTGAATGCATCTTAGCTGTCTCTTCAAACCCCCTGAAACTGCATTTTGTCATACTCCCACACACTTAATTGGAGAGATTTTTGGTGATTTTCTTAGCCCTCTATAACTTGAGTTGTATTTCTTGCCCACCTTATTTTTAGTAAATATGTGTAAACAATGAAGTGTTTTCTTATCTTAACTATATATATTGATAAGACCATATATTTGTAAGAATATAATAACAACAATTCAATGTACTAGAAGATATTGAAAAGCATAAATACGACAACACACTTTTCTAGCTTATGGATTACAAGGCTTACCGTAACTTATAGCATAAAAGCAGACGCAAAAACTTAAAACAGAAAGTAACAAAGGAATATAAGCTGAAAACCCCGTGTGCATGTGTGTGTTCTAACATAAAACAAACTTCAGGAAAAAAAAAACACAAATGAAAAGAAAATAAAGTAAAAAAACACCCAAAACTAGAATAAAACATTGAAGAAAAAATTGCCCAAGCTAATAGGAATTTTTTTGCACATAATAGTTGTTAACAGGTAAAACAACGAAATTCAATTAAAAAAAGAAGAATGGCATACAATTTGGACCGCTTTGTGAAAGGATGTGTCAAACTAGCTGAATGATATACAACACCAGGACAGACTCCTGTAAAATCATCTGGTATAGGCGCCACATTGTAGGTATTTCCTGAAGGAAAATAAACCATATGCACCAACTAACATAAGCCATTGTAATTGGAAGGTTGAGAAATCCTTAAATTATAGTTTGTTTAAATAACAATCGGATCCAAAAAATATCTTGGCCTAAAATAAAAAACCTTAATTCATCAGAATTGAAATATGTATTTATTTAAGCCAACAAAAGTTCATTAGAGGAGACAAAAGCCAGGCTATATCTCAAAAGCTGGCCAATATACACCTTGGATGGTACAAAGAATATAGATGCTTACCCAGTACTCAGCTATTCCTTAAAACCGTAGAAAGATCAAGATGGATAAAATCATCCTATTCTATAGGCAGGGAATGAGTTCCCTCTTCATTGCTACACTATAACATACAGGAACAAAACAATGGAAGACCTAGCACTACCATTACAAGCATAAGAAATTACTCCATGTGAAATTCTGACTCTGTTGACTAATAGA
Organism: Cucurbita ficifolia; assembly: GCA_033971965.1. NCBI lineage: Eukaryota > Viridiplantae > Streptophyta > Magnoliopsida > Cucurbitales > Cucurbitaceae > Cucurbita > Cucurbita ficifolia. Next base: position 9,535,129 of record CM066967.1, on the reverse strand, counting down.
TATTTTAACAATAGTTCACATGGAAAATGAGAATATATATACATATATATGTGTATATATATATAGCCACATAAATAAAGTACACAACCTCATATATTGTAAATCAAAAGTTAGAAAAGGAAAAGAGTAAAAGAGAGCACAAACTAAGGATAAAGGTGGATTTACTTTTTGTTAACTTGACCATTTCAAATTGGCTATTAGTTGGAAATGCAGGTGCAGCAGAATAATCAGCATATGCTGATTCAGATCCTTCTTTCTCCAGAGCTGATATATCTAGGAAAGATTAAGAACTAAAAAAATGTAAACCCAATAACAAGACTAGCCTGCACTGAAAAATCATAAAAAGGAAAGAGAGAGAGAAAGAAAGAGAAGGTTCACAAATTACATTGAACAACTCTTCTCAAATTCAGGACAAAGCCAAGCATAAAAGAGAAGGCCAAAAGAGAGAGGTTCATCAATTAGAAGCGGGAAATAAATGTGACATGGAAGGATACTAGCATCAGCAGGTAATAACTTTTTCCTCTCCTTCCTCGAGTGTTTTCTATGGCCCATCCCACCATCAAGGTCCATAATAGCTCCTTGTCCCAAACCTAATGACCTGCAAAGTTCTGGTAAAATGACATGAAGATAACTCAGGAAAGCATCATGTCCAACCTATGATACATACAAGACTTCACAATGGGGACCCTGACAATAATTTTCAGATTCCATTGGTCCACCCAAGTGTAAACTAACGAAATATAAGTCTAAATTGCAAAAACTAATATACCTCAACCGTAATACAAGGTAAGAATTATAGGGTAAAAATTCATTATAAACAGGAGAAAAACATATCAAAAAGCACAAGAGGCATGTTTGGATTATTCATATTGCCAAAAAATTGGATTTGAGTACAAATGACAAAATGACCACAAACAAGCTCAGTATTAGATTCTTTACAATACAACTTAAAAGAATTTACTACAACCTAAACAAATATCGATGAAATCTCTGGAACATTAAAAATCAAATTATTCTTCAAATGGGTACAAATGCTATGAACGCAAGATCTGACCTTAACATTAAGTTAAGTATAGCAGAATACAAGCATGAACACTTATCTTACACTGAGTGTCGATGTGAACGTTGACACGGATAGACTAAGATGTAAAAACAAGTTCAAGACATTAACAAAAGTATGAACATTTAAAACAAAAGCAGACAAAAAAAAATGTAGGGGAACTAAACATAATTTTATTGTGAGGAACCACAAGCAGTGAATACCCCACCACAAAAAGAAAATGAATAAATAAATAACAGACCAGAATGAATGATGTATTGGCTGGCCTTTACTGGCTTCTTACAGATATTGCAGCAAACCTACACGATCAAATAAAAGGAGAGAAAATGTGAATTCAAATAAATTAGGAAACATATTATTGTAGATTATTATGAGCTGAATACACCTTATCCAAAAAAAAGTAACAGAAGCTGCAAAGTAATAAAACAAGAACTGAAATGGACCATCTGAGAAAATTGTTTTGCTTCATCGTACATCATGCAAAAATGAAAAGATTTTAAATAGACGAACTACTAATGTCATCAAAGCTTACCAAATTCAGAGGATCGGTCATGGGCTTCAAACCAAAAACGTGCATATCTGCAAATAGAAAATATAGTCAACAAACCTGCTTCAAAAATATAAATGCCTACAAACAAAAACATTAATACTCATCCCACAGGACCATAAAAAATATGAATTCTAAGATCAAAAAACATTCATTTGTAACCAAAGAATAAAACATTTAACGCTACATCATGCAATAATTGAAGTAGGATTAGGTAAAAACCTTCTTCATCAATTAAATTTGCTTCATCTGCATCACGAAGTTCTCTGCAGAGAAATTCAGACGCTAATTTCTGATGACCAGCTTCCTCTGCTCGATAGTAAAAGGACATTAATTATGACTCTGACTGATAGATGAAATGTAACTCAGAAGATGGCATTATTCCTACAACAATCAATCTAACCAATAATTATATCTGACAAACAGTCACACAATAACATTCAAAATGTAGGCGGAACGATTTTTAAAGAAACAAAAACAAAACAAATGCAGAACTCATCTCTCTCGGTTTACCTGTAATAGTTCGCGAGAAACTCCCAGCAGCCAGAAGCCTTGTCATCACCGCCATTCTCACACTTCCAACTGAGCAAACCATTGAGACTAGGCAAATGTATTGTACGCTAAGGAAGAAGTTTTACACCGCTGGGAATAAAAACATCTAAAAAAGGAAGAGAAAAAAACAGTGAGACGAATCCACCTGCGTTGCCACAAACAACGAAATCTTGTCCCCGTTTCTAAATTACACTCAAAATATAACCTTGAGTACTGAATTAAATATATTTAAACAAAAAAAAAAAAAATCGACAGTGCTCAGCCAGAAAAAAATAACAACAGCTGATTAATCTAACTCCAGAACTAAGTCGATACCAAAAATCATATAACTTTCGGGCGATTAGGTAGAACGACCACCAGGAGAATGGCGACTTGTTCAACTTTACATAAAACGAACAATCAATCGACATGCAACACAAACACAAGCTCCACAACCTCAATTTCACAACAAGGCAACATAATAAGCCACAACAACTAATATAATCATCAGAAAAGCCAGTGAAAAACAGCAAACAAACCAAAAACAACAACAAACAGACAAAACTCGTGAAACAAACCGCGAAACGAGCTTTCAAATGGCAGAAAACTACGACTAACCTGCAGAGAAGCTCCTCCAATCATACACGCCCACAGAAACCGGCGAGAAAGCAGATAATTTCGAAACAATTGCAGAAACGAATTCTGCGAAATTTGTGAGAAATGCTGCGGAAGAGATGGCCGAGTAGCATGAAGGAGAGGAGAAAAACAGTGGAGGTGGAGAGAAGAAACCCTATGGAAGTAGCGATGTAGAGAGAAAGAGAGCGGGAATTTTTCCTCCGCAGTGGTTTTGGTCTTCTTATCTGAAATCTCTCTCTTTCTTCACTTCGCCGCGCAAACAGAAGAAAATGTGAGGTGCCATTTGGCAACTGCCAAATCAGAAATCTTCGTCGCCGTTCTTCGATTGTTATTAACCCTTTGATCAGTGGGGCTTTCGTTTATTTTATAATTTTAATATTATTTGTTTTTTTTTTTTACTATTTTCTTAAATATTTGTAATCGAAATAATGTTTATAAAAGACTAATACAAATTACTACAATGACCCCAAAACTATTATTACAATAACCCCAAAACTATGATCTAATTACAATCATGCCTTCAAATAAAATTTGATCAATTACCCCTTATAATTTATCGAGTATTAAATTACATGTCTGAGTTTTAGATTTCCCTAATCGACCTTAAGTAATTGGTTAAGTGTTAGCAATCGACCTCCGTACTTTTTTTTTTGTTGAAATCAGTCAATAATGATAACATGTGAAGGTCAATCAAATGATAATTCAAACAACTCGCACTACTGTCTCGATTCACTCTAACACCACTTCGGTCAATCACTAACTCGAAAGCTTGTGGGGCACAATACTAAGTAATCGACGGTTATCTCAGTGGCTTTTAGCGGCGTGAGCACTTTCCCTCAATTAGAAATGAAAAACTATGTCCCTGAAGCCAGCTTTTCATTATTGTCTGTCATTTTCTTTTAATAATGGTTAAGAATCTATATGGTTTGTTTCACTTTGAAAAGACGGTACTGAGTAATTGTCCTGACTCGTAAGGCGATGCATACTTGTGATCAACTTCTTGCAGGCAGGAACATAGTTCGTTTACCCTACAATTAATAACCTGTTTTAATCAATATATATTAGAAAATTTTAACAAATTAAAAATGAAATATTTACGTTTGTATGCATACTTCTAAAATGGTAACCAAAATTCAAAATAAAAACTATATTTTCGATTATTATCTTTGAAATCCTTAAAAAAAAAATTGAAGCAAAAATTAAGACACTAGATCATTAAATCAATAATAATAATAAAAAAAAAAGCTAGTTAAAATAAAAATACGATTAAGTTGTTATATATAGTTTGCATGGAAAATAACTTGGACGGTGAAGCACGTGAAACCTTCCAGAATGAAATTGCTTTGCACGTGACTGCTTCGCCACAAACCGACGTCGTTTCTCTCCGCTGCCAAAGAATCAAGCTCTGACAGTTGTCGGAATGTCAGATCTGGCTTAAGGAAGAGGAATTGCTGACACCGCCATTTTCAAAACCAGTTCGATCATTTTTCTCAAATGTAAAAATAAAGAATCCATTCCCAATCAATTCAGTTTTCTTCAATTTTGGTTGATTTAATTTTGGAAAAACTTTTTTTTTTATATTTAGAACAATATTTAGGATCGTAGATTCAAATATTTGACATTAACCGATTACGTCACAATATTGATTTTAGTATATTTCCAACAATAAATGGACAAGCCGGAATCATCAACACCTCTGTGAGCTTATTATTTTTATTGTACGTTCTTCAAAATTTTGATAAAAACCATAAATGGACTAGCCGGAATCGATAACACCTTTGTGAGCTTATTATTTTTCTGGCACGTTCTTCACAATTTTGATAAAAAATAAAAACGAAATATGAAATAATCAAGAGCTTCACACATATATACAACAAAACCAAGAAAAGGCTTATTTATGAGGTGATGTTCTAAAAAATAACAAAGCAAAAGGCTTTACACAGAATCATAAAAAGGCACTCATCAAGTCATATACAACAAAAACAATTGGATTCTTCTCTATAGGATCAAAGACAGCAGCCAAGTCCATAATCTAAAAGCAAAATATATCCAACAATACCTGATGGAGCCCCCATTGCTTTGTTCTGCTTCTGCTAGGGATGGATGAAGTATCCAACAAGAACACTGATCAAAGCAACCATCACAACATACATTAAGGGGAAGCCTACTTGGATGCTTCTGTGGCCAGTTTTTCTCAATGTCTCCTGCAACAAGAAAGCAGCAGTATATCAAGGACCTCTATGCTGTAATGATAAAAGATATCTCGAATGGATATGTTTAATGGAGCCTCTATTCGATGGGTTCGTCCATTCTAAAAAGTGGTAGCGACAGTTTCTAGTCGTCAAAGAAGTTATTCGATACGTACAGAATGAGATTACGATCTCATGTTATTTCCAAGAAGGTGAAGAGATGAATGACTCAAATTATGAGATCTCACATCGATTGGAGAGAGAAACGAGTGCTAGCGAGAATGCTGGGCCCCGAAGAGGGGTGGATTGTGACATCCCACATTGATTGGAGAGGCGAACGAAACATTTTTTATAAAGGTGTGGAAACTTCTCCGCGTTTTAAAAACCTTGAGGGGAGGTCCAAAAAGGACAATATCTGCTAGTGGTGGGCTTGGGCCGTTACGGTTTTTCTTTTTCTTTTTCCCTTATGAGATTTTGATTCTTAGCTCTTCAATTTATACAAAGTTTCTTATTTAGTTTCTAGGAATATTAGACTTCCAACTTCTATTGGACTCCAAAGCCCGTACAGTCAAAGCTAAATTATCATACTTATGGAATCAAATAAGTATGGGGTTTGGTGTGAGTTGAACGACTAAAAGTGTAAAGAACAAAAAATAATAATATAAGAATAACTTACCAAGTCACGCTTGAGCATTTCCCTTTCTTGAGTGGTGACCATCCTCTCCTGTTTTAGCCTCATTATGGTAGCTTCAGCCTGCATTTCATAAACAAATTCTTCATTAATAGCTGAAAATTTGGATATATTTAGCAACAACTAACAAAACAAAAGCTGTACTGGGGCGTTAGAAATCCCTGCTCTTTATGTATATGCATTACTCATAAGAGATCATACAACTTCAAAAGATTTTTTTTCTCCTTTCTTCTTTTAAATGGAAAATTGAGCTTTCATTCAAAAAAAAAATTAAATAATGAATGAACACAACAAAAAAGCAGCCCCACAAACGGAGACAAACATCCATTAGTTTGTTGTCTTTCCATACAAAAATACGCACGAGACTGAGCCTGATGGGGGGCATCCCCCGTGGAGTGCGGAGATTCTCGACCGATAGGGAGAGGAACGAAGCAACACTGCTTCACACCCAAAAAGAAGTGAGCTACGTCTGAGTTAAACTTGGAGATGGGCCAAGGTGGTATTTGTGCAAATCGGTTTAATCCATGTAATCGCTAAGAAAAATGCTAAAATTGCAGCCCCACAAACAGAGCCAAACGTCCATCAATTTGTTGTCTTTCCGTACAAAACTATGCACGAGACTGAGCCCGAGTATGGTAAGAAACTTGGTTAAAAGGGGAGAGAAGGGAAAGGAGAAGGCAAATAAACTTTGTCGTAAAGAGAAACATAACTACCACATAAAGTATTAGATAGTCTAGCTTCAAGAGAAAAGGTCTACCTCTATCAGTTCTGCATCCATGAGACTTAGTTTTGACTTGAGCTCTAACAAGTCTTTCGTTAAGTTCAACTCTGGCAGATCCTTCACTGGTTTTGATTCCTCAATTCCCTCAACTGGTGTGGTTTCAACATTGCCAATTGGCTCGGCCACCGCATCCTCATTTTGTCTCGCTGCAACATCCTCAGCTGCTCTATTGTCATCTGAATCTTTACAAGTATCAATTTTCTCAACCCCCTCAGCAACCTGGTATAGATCATAGTTCAAACACACAAGGAAAAAAGATTGAAAATTGACAAACCATATCGAAGAGATCCGAGTGTCTAATAAGTCATAAACGCAGGAATTTAAATGCCATGTATCTTTTCGTGCAATATTAAGACCACAAACTCAAGGATTCAAAAAATGTAAAGATGATAAACGGACATATACTTCGATGGGAAATCCCTTTACATTTGAAAGCTAGAGAGAGACTGTAACAGCCCAAACCCACCGCTAGCAGATATTGTCCTCTCTGGGCTTTCCCTTCCAGGATTCCCCTCAAGGTTTTAAAACGCGTCTACGAGGGAGAGGTTTCCACACCCTTGTAAGGAATGCTTTATTCCCCTCTCCAACCAATGAGGGATCTCACAGAGACCTTAACAAGAACGTAAATATATATGACTTGACAGAGTTGCTTTCATGATCATACCTTATAAGGTGGAGATAATTGTTCGGGGGAATCAACTGGTCTAAGCTCATCTATGTGTTTGCGGGTATCAAGTCCATTGGCATCTTCAGCAACCTAGAATATATCAATTTCCAATCAAGAGATACACTCCGAAAAAAAGTTCAACCACAATCATGTTTTCCATCAGAAGAACCTATGTATAATAATGGTTAAGAATCTATATGCTTCATTCCACATTACATATATGCTTATTATAATAACCTCAAGATTTGAAACTAAAGCCACCCTGCAATCAGACTGAAAAAGGTGGATCGTGTTAAAACAGAAGTACAACGTAACACACGAACGGTGCACGGTTACTCTTACCTTTTGAGGTGGAGGTATGTTCTCAACTCCCGTCTGCATTCTATCTTTTGGCAAGGAAGTTTCAAGATTTGGATCTAGTTTCAGCTCTCCATTAATTGGTAACAAAACAGGAGGCAGCGTCGCGCTTACTAGAAAAACCTTTAACTTCTTCTCTTCAATGTGCTTGCCACTACCCTTTGCAAACTGCTTAGCATAACAAAATCTTAGAACAAGGCCTGTGAAACAAGAAACAACTACAATTCTTACCAAGTCAGGAGTGATGTCCTCTTCAGATGTTCCGGCGGGGATGACTGTCCCTTGGACCAGAAATTTGTCTTTGCATTGCATATCAGGTGGAGCCGTACGCTGAGCTAGCATCGTGACTGCATAGATCAAAAGTAAGCAAGTAATCCTTCTGAGTCAAAATCAGAGCTTAAATACAAAAAAATAAATATTAAAACAAAACGAGGCTATTTTGTCTAACAGCCAAGTTGCATGCATCTGACTATTTTAAGAGGATAATCGTTTGACCCTACTATATTTGGTTGTCAAGAGAACTCGCAACTTTGAACTCGTTTCTTCTAAACCCTTAATCATTTACACGACGCTTATTAATCACCAGGCTAATCCATGGTGGTTCCAAAATTTTAAAAGAACGGTACGCAACGATACCTGTGAAATCACACGTATCCTTAGGCTTAATGACGCCGGTATTGGGTCGAACACAGTACTTCTTGGGAGACGTAGTTTTTACCTGTGAACAAAGTTTTTCTATTAAACAAGGCTTTAAGATTCTCTTTACAATTTTGGACCCAAAATGGGAAAACAAATTTTTTTCTGATTGCACTGAAATTGTAGCAGACACCACATTGAAAGGAATAGTATTGGCAAGAAAGAGATATCGTATGATCCATTTGGAATACTGTACCTTGAAAGCAATGTGCTGATCAGACTTATTGATAAGCTGTATCAAGCATGAACTTTGAGTCTTCAACTCAACTGGAAGAAGAAAGGATGCAAAACTTGTTAAAATACCACTGATAAAAATGAGTGCGCAGACCAAAAAGTTCTTTTTATATTTTCTTTCTTTGCAAAACATACATTCAGATATGAACAGGTAGGGAGATTGGGATCCATAAAAAATTTAGTTAACTAACAAGTAAATCTTATTGAGCACTTTAACTTCACAGGTCAAGAAATAAACTCCCACTGCCTAAATCAGACAAAATATTCGGTCTGCTTTCTTCTTATTACAAGCTAGCACGTATAAGCTACAACTCAGTCTAAGCTAGGCCTACCAAATTTTTATATCATGATTTAAGCTTTACTTTCATCTAAGACAATTTGAGGCTGATAATGTAACAACCCAAGCCCGTCGATAGTAGATATTGTCTGCTTTGGCCCGTTACGTATCGTCGTTAGCCTCATGGTTTTAAAAAGCGTCTGCTAGGGAGAGGTTTCCTCACCCTTACAAGGAATGCTTCATTCCCCTCTCCAACCTACGTGGGATCTCACAATTCACTTTCCTTGGGGGCCAGCGTCCTCGCTAGCACACTGCCCGGTGCCTGACTCTGATATCATTTGTAACAGCTCAAGCCCACCGCTAGCAGATATTGTCCGCTTTGGCCCGTTACGTATCGCCATCAGCCTCACGGTTTTAAAACGCGTCTGCTAGGGAGGTTTCCACACCCTTACAAGGAATGCTTCATTTTCCTCTCCAACCTACGTGGGATCTCACGTAAAGTAGAAACACTACCCAAGTCAAAAAATCTGCAGCAGTTTCACTGGTATCTTGCCTGGTAATATATAATTGGATGTTCACAATGAACTAGAAAAAAAATGTAAAAAGGAGTTTCTCTTATACTTACAAGTGAATTTAAGTTCGCCCGGTCGAATTTCGAAAAGCTCCATAGTCATGACTCAAATCAGCTTAAGAAACAATCAATTTCAGAAACTGCCATTGCAGAAAGCTTTAGTCATCAGAGCCAGAGGGAAATCATTGAAGTGAACCAAGAAGATGAAATTTCACAAAATAATGAAAACAAAATAGATATAGTAACAGACTCCATCGATCTACTCATCCAAAATGGGAAAACAAAGTGGAGTGGCAACAAAACAAGAAGATTTCAATGCAACAATCAGATCAAACAAACAAACAACTCTTATGCTGCCCACAACCATCGTCACCAATCTCAAAGAACAAACATATGAGACCCAGCAAACATCGCCAAAAACACGTCAAGACACACAAAACATACACGAAATCAAAAGGGGAAAAACAGAGGGATCTGAGAAAACAGCTACACTCCGATCAAGAACAGCAGAAGGAAGGAAGAATTAAGGAAATGAGGTACAACGTACAAGCACAGTAGTAGCCGAGTTGAAGCGATTACGCGATTGAATTGGAAGTTCGGCGAGCAAGCAGAGTAGAAGAAGAAGGGGTGGATGAATAAAGAGTTAGTTGAAGAGATCTGAGCTAAGCAGTAATGGAGGAAAGGAATGAGAGGAAATGGAAGCAGCGGAGAGGACAAGTGAAAGCTGCGAGAGTGAAATAATTTTGGATTTGCAGAATGGTAACGATGGCTACGCGGGTCTCTCTCGCTCTCTCTGTACTACTATCTTCTCCCCCGCTCCCATGGTCGGCTTGCTCTAAGCCGTTAATTTTTTAAAAAGTGAACTTGGCTTGAACTCGGCTCGGCTCGGCTTGGCTTGTCTTTATGAAAGTTTCAAATCCCTTTAAATATTTAATATTTTAGTTTAAATAAAAATATTTTAAAAAATAAACAAAAGTCTTTGTAAATTATTGATACATTTTATTAATCATTCATAAAAAATGACGTAATCGAGTTATAATTTAGATTATATATACTTATCAGAAAAAAAATTATTGTATTTATAAATTTAAATTAAGTTGACTAATTATAATTTATAAAAAAAAAACAAAAAATGTCACCCACTTAGAATTTATTTTGAAATAAGTTGGCCAATTAAAAATTATTGAATAATTAAAATTCATTTAGTCTATTTTTATCTTTTAGATTTTTTTCAACTCGTTTTTAAATATATGTTAATGAAACTAATTCAAAATATTTTTTTTTATAGATACCTAATAAAATTAATTTAAAACAAATTTATGTATTTGTGCGATTCTTGTCACACGAATTATGATATTTAAGTTATTATTGATCATCCTTTTAATATGACATACAAATATTTCGATCAAATTTTTCTTCTCTACTGATAGAGCCAACTATTGTTGCTCAAGTTTAGTTAGAAAAATCTCACGTAACATAACGGTAAAATTTATTCGAGTGGAGAATAACATGACCTGCAAAACATGATAAATTCGCACACGGGTATGATTTTTGCCCCCACAACTTTTGGATTAGGTAAAAAGATAGCTAGATTTAGATTAGATTAGCATCACACGAACCCGAAGCACTTTGAGCACACACCCCATATGAAGCTGACCACATAACTTGAGATTCGACCCGGGTCTTCCATAACTCGTTATTTGATGGCCCTATTCTTGTTTTATTTTTTATGTTTATCCTAAAGATTCAAATTTCACATGCAACACACTCAATTATCCGTTATTTTATTACTTTTATTCGATAAATATGCAACTTTTAGGTAATAATTAAATAAAAATAACGCCATAAATATGAAATTAGCCAGTTGTGTTGATTTTCCTTGGGCAAGCAGAAAAGAAAATTGGCTAAGAAGCCGAGGCTGGCGGGTTTTCCCTTTTAAAACTAAATAAAACGGCGCCGTTTTTGTAAATGAAAAGGAGACGGCGTTACATTATTCACCGAAAGCAAAGAATAGAAGACTTTAGTGTTAAAAAAAGAATGCCTTTTTATTTCATCTCATTGTCACTGCGTGGGACTTGATTCCAAGGTCCATTTTCAGGATCACCTTCGGATTCTCTTTTACAATTTCTACTTTTCCCTTCTTTCTTTAATAAATAAAATAATATGAAATAATTTTGTATGAACGATGCTCGTAAACTTTGGTGTCATTATTTCAACTATATCTAATAACTATTTAATTTTTTAAAATCAAGCTTATAACCATTATTTCTACTGTTCTTATTTCGAAAGCGGAGCACCAGCTCCATGTTGGATTCTGGGTCCTGATTATGGAGGTTAATGAGTGTCCGTATCTCGAACGCAAAGCGTCGACTCTACGTTGGGTTCCTAGTCCTGGTCAAAGGGTCAATGAGCCCCCTATCTCGAACGCGGAGCGCCGACTCCATATTGAATTTCTGGTCCTAGTTAGGAGGTCAACGAGCACTAACTTCTATTTTTGTGTTTTGAAAAGGAAACTGGCTTTGCGGAGATAGGGTTCGAACCCTTCACCTTTCCAACTCGGCAAAGTGGGTTCGCTCTATATCCCAAGATGAAAATAACAGTCATATATAATATATATATATATATATATATATATATATGGTTTTGCCTTTATCTCTTTGTTCCTATAATTGAATGGTAATAATTCAATATAATTTTGAAACTTAAAGGAAGTTTAATTAAGAAATAAGAAGGGATAATAGAAATGGGAAAGAATCTCATTCTTCAAGGCGTGGCTTTTACAGATTCTTAGCGTTCAATTGGGCCTTGTTTGTTTGGATTATATGAAAAGTGGGGCAGAGGAAGAACCTGGATAGGTTAACGTTACAGCGTGGACTAACACTGCCAAACGTTTTGGCACCACATTCCATTTGTGGAGCCACTACTGTAAAGTGAACCAACAAAGCCAAACTTTATTATTTTTTATTTTTTTAGATTAAAGTAGGGACTTATATATTATAAATTCTTGCATCGTAATCACGTTACCTACTATTTGCTTTTTAAAAGTGAAGATTATTCTCGATTTAGTATCTGATGGCTCCGATATTCACCTGTATTATGATCACGTTACCTACTATTTACTTCTTAAAAGTGAAGACTGTCTCGATTTGGTATCTAATGGCTCCGGCGTTTCAATGCATCACGGTCGCATTACCTACTCTTTGCTTCTTAAAAGTAAAAACTATCCCCACAGACCAATACGAGTATTTTCATTATGTTTTTTCCTCACTCACATTCATCTCATGAAAATCGCTAAGTGGTCACCCAACATAAAATTGCTCTATTGTTGTAAGTAAAACACGCACCTTGTTGATATAGGTAGTAACTTTCATTTTTTAAAGATTATTTTAGTCATCCTAACCTCGAGACTCATTTCATTCGAACATGGTATCTGTTCATTTATATACCTTTTATTTAATGGAACGACATAATAGAGATATCCATGAGGCAGGGCGAGATGAGAAAACCTTCCCTTTCTCCATCCCCATCTCGACCACCTATTTCATTCTCCGATTTATTATTATTTTTTTAAAAATATTCATTTGAAAGTTTTTATTTTTTAATATAATATTTTAAAATTTGTTAAAAATCCTATTAAATACAAATTAATATATTTTCCTATCAAATTTCGAGATTATGATTAAAAAAGAAAAAAAGAGGAAAACTATGGATTATTGAATGGAAATCCATTCCCACGGGCTTTCTTTTGAAGCCTGCAAACGGTCCAGATCCAACAAAATGGGTCGACAACGTCCCCATTTTTTCACGAAACCCGACATGTCGGCAATTACAATCATTTATTGGCCCAAACCGACGACGTTTCAATGAATGGGCCAAAAGCCGATTTGCTGTCACGTGCGAAGCATGCTTGGACGACGATCCCATTTTTATTTTTTTTGTTAAAACGAGCAGGTGGTGAAATGGCAGCTCCATCATCCTTTCGAGGGCTGGGTAATTTCTTCAGCTTCTAACCAGAGTTTTATTTCATGTAGTTCATCATCAGCTGCCAGTTTCTTCGAGGATCTAGTTTCAGGTGTTGTATGCTTCTTCTTCTTCTTTACTTGTCCATGAAAATCTTCTACTATGTGAAATTCATTTCCCGACTTGGATATGCTGCCCATTTGATGAAGCACCTTTTTGTTTTTCTTCGTGCTGTTTTTTTAGACTTTAAAACTTCCCAACATACATTGATGTCGTTGTTCTAGCTTAAATATCTGTTTTTTTTGCTTCAATTGTAAAGTCTGTTATGGGTTTCAACTGCCGCTGGTGAAACTTGAGCTGAATTGATATTGAAACAGCCCACCGCTAGCAGACTTCTTTGGCTTTCCTTTTTCCTTTTGGGGTTCCGTTCAAGGTTTTTAGAACGTGTTTGTTAGGGAGAGGTTTCCACACCCTCAAAGAATGTTTCGTTCCCCTCTCAACCGATGTGCGATCTCACAATCCACTCCCTTCGGAGCCCAGCGTCCTCGCTGGCACACCGTCCGGTGTCCACCCCTTTGGGGCTCAGCATCTTCCCTGGCACTGCCCGGTGTCCACCTCTTTGGGGCTTAGCTTCCTCGCTGGCACTGCCCGGTGTCCACTCCTTTGAGGCTAGACGCTGGCACCGCCCGGTGTCCACCCCTTTTGGGGCTCAGCGTCCTCGTTGGCACACCGCTCGGTGTCCACCCCCTCAGGGCTCAGCGTCCTCGCTGGCACATCGCCCGGTGTCTTGCTCTAATACCATTTGTAATAGCCCACCCCCCCTTCGAGGCTCAACGTCCTCGCTGACACATCGCTCAATGTCTGACTCTGATACCATTTGTAACAGCCCAAGCCCACCGCTAATAGATATTGTCCTCTTTTTGCTTTCCCTTTCGGATTTCCCCTTAAGGTTTTTAAAATGCGTATGTTAGGGAGAGGTTTTCACACCCTTATAAAAAATGCTTCGTTTCCCTCTCCAACCGATGTAAGATCTCCTTATAAATTTGTAATAGTTATAGTATTATGGATGATTTGATTGGAAATATTTCATGCGACTATCTTTCGTGGTGGTTTTAGAGGATAGTTATGAGTAGTGTTTGCTTGCGCTGTCCATTTTTGTCTTCCCTTCATACAGCATTTCCCTTTCAGTTATCACTAGTTACTTGATATCCATCAAAGAAAAATATGGGAAAAATTCAACACAATTGGAGAGAACGTGCATTTCCCGTTTGTATTACCAGTGAATTGTTTTTATGTTAGGATCACTTTGTCCATTTTAGTGTCTAGTTGTTTAAGTTAAATTGGTCTTTTTGTTCGTCGTCTTATCAACGTCACGATTATGATTTTCACATTTTAGGTTGCTGTCTTGGACGAGATGGCGTCCGCACAAAATGTCGAGTTGGAGGCAGCAAAGTTTCTGCACAAACTAATTCAAGAATCTAGAGACGAGCCAGCAAAATTGGCTACAAAACTCTATGTGGTGTGTAATGCATTTCTTGCTTTCATTTTGTCTGCTCAATTAATGGCACGCAGAATTTTCATATTTATGATTTCATGCTTGTGTGAGTTTCAGATACTGCAACACATGAAATCAAGTGGGAAAGAACATTCCATGCCATATCAAGTAATATCAAGGTAAAGAATGATGGTTCCATACTTTAGTGAACCAGTGACTTATTGTGAGAGTCCCACATTGGTTGGGGAGGAGAATGAAACACCCTTTATAAGGGTGTAGAAACCTTCCCCTAGCAGACGCGTTTTAAAGCCTTGAGGAGAAGCCCGAAAGGGAAATGTAATCCTCCTTATAATTGTTGCAGTTCCTAATGATTGTATTTTCCCAATATCGAAACCGTCATTTGTTCTAATTTGGGTAAAAATAAACCACTTGCATTAATATGCATGATGATAGGTTATAGTTCACTATATGACTGATATCCAAAAGGCATCTATGATGCAATGGTCACCGAGGCCAAGGGTTTCTTGCAATTGGATAATGATCTATTTGGCTTTATTTTAGTTAGATACACAAGAAATCAATTTTAATTTTTTGTAATTTAAGTAAATGCCAAATGTGACGGCTCAAGCCCACCGCTAGCAGCTATTGTCCTCTTTGGGCTTTCCCTTTCGGCTTCCCCTTTTGGGAGGTAAATTGTGAGATCCCCACATCGATTGGAAGGGTGTGGAAATCTCTCCTTGGCATATGCGTTTTAAAACCTTGAGGAGAAACCCAGAAGGGAAAGCCCAAAGAGGACAATATCTGCTAGTGGTGGGCTTGGGCTGTTACATAAAAAGGGTGGAAGGCCAAGAGAGGAATGGTGGTTCTTCACATCTATTGACACTTCATCCATGGAGAAGCTCTATATTGATGCTTTGATTAGAAATCCTGTTTACTGTGTAATATGTCTCTGTTAAGTTGTTGGTCTTGAATGGCATTTTGATGCAATTCTACCTCTTTACGGAATAAATGTTCATTGCTTTAATCCTATCACTGTCTCTTTAGATTGCTATTATTATTTACTTCCTTTTTGTTAACCAAAACTCTTTAATCTAGGGCCATGGAGACTGTCATCAATCAACATGGTCTTGATATTGAAGCTTTGAGGGCCTCACGCCTTCCTCTCACTGGTGGAACTCAGATGGGTGATTCTACCACTGCACAATATGCGGGTACAGTGATCTTCTATTTGGTACTGGTTATAAGTGAATCTGGTTTGCAAGTGCACGCGTGATTGTTTGCATAATGTTGTCTACAAATGCACATGCTATTCTTTGTTCGGAATAAATCATTGTAGAAATAATTGCAGGCTCCTCCAGTGTTGTTGGTACAGCTAAAGATTCCAAAATGGGTATATCTGGAAGTGACACCAGAAGTGGCCCACTTGCTCCAAGCAAGCCACCTGTTGCCCCAAGTAGTACAGATCATGATTACTACCAAGGACCTGCAACTCATCGGAGTGGTCAATCTTTTGATCAAGGAAGTCCTTCTAGTTTGGATTCGAGGTCTGCCAACTCACAGTCACAAGAGAAGCATGATTCAGTGAGTTGGGACAAACAATTAAATGATAAGGATGGTAAGAAGGGCACCAAGAAGAGGAAGAAGGTGGATACATCAGTTATGGAACCATCCAGTGATGATACCCATCAACTTGATTCCCGCAATCCATCGGTTAATCCTAGGAATGTGAAGACAAATAGGGTCGAACCACCGGCATATCTAGTTAAGGGAGGTATGTGCCTTTTCTTTTGTTGTTAAAGTTAGTTGGAAAGCTAGCAATGGCTTGGCCATCTAGGTCCATTTAGTTATAGTGGAAAAGTATCATGTTCATATAGGATGAACTATGGAGCATACAGTGTTGCCAACTTATATTACCAATTACCACTATCTCCAAGCCTCTTCTACCGTTCACCGACTCTTTATATGGTGCAGGCAATATTGAGCAGGTGAAGCATGGATTAACAAAAGCTGCTGAAAAGCCTATTGACCCTCAAATGTATTCTGTGAACAGAGGTGATGGGATATGTACCTCCGGCGAAAAAGTTTTGGAGAGTGAACTACCTATATCTAGCACATTATCAGTTGATGCTACGAAAATGATTCAGGTGCTTAATAGTTTCTTGATAATGCTAGTTTTTTGTTAAAAAATAGTTCCTTTGATAACTTCACTTTACCTTGGGCCACATCTCTTTTTTTCGTTCTTTCTAACATTTGTGTTGTGGAAGTATAAACCTGTGTACAAATATTCAGATACTTCAATTGATCTTCTCCTTGTACTACTTTAGCTTCTCCTTTATGGAATAGGTTTTGTTCGTTATTCTTCTCTTTTCTTTTATTATGGTTGATTTTCCGTTACGTATCTTTTGCATATGACTTGAAACACCTTAGGTGCATGACGTTTGGCTTATTGCATGTCCTTTCCACTTGCCTTATTGACGTTTGGCTCTCATTTCAAAATTTGTATAGTTCACTTTTCAGTACAACCACTACTTGGACTTTGCAAACAGCTTTCTAACTTGGCATATATTGTTAACAGGGTGCATGGCGGAACAACGGACCAGAAATGAGTATGTTACGTAACCCCGTTTCTAGAGAAGCAGGAAAGCTTCCTGTTTCTCAGGTTCCTACCTCATCCCAATCTCGTTTGCCTTTCAAGGAACAACAATTAAAGCAACTTAGGGCTCAGTGCCTTGTGTTTTTAGCATTCAGGTTGCTTATTCTTCTTAATCTGCACGTTGAGTTAAAATAATATCAATATTTGTTCTAGTTGGTTGTTTAATTTTATGTTTCGTTTTTTTCTTTCAGAAATGGTTTGATGCCAAAGAAACTTCATCTTGAAATTGCTCTCGGGAATAATTCTCCTAAAGAAGGTAGACAACTGTAATATATATATGTGTGTGTGTGAACAAAGCTATGCATTATACCAGCTCGTCTTAAGGTTTCATTTTGGTGTTTCCTTTCTAAATGCTATGCTGATTATTCCATATAGGATCTATGTTTTATTGTATTCTTTATGTCCTGTTCTTATTTTCTCTCTCATGCAATAGATTGTATTTTTGAGCATTAGGCTCTTTTCATTATATCACTGAAATTTTTTTTCTTGTAAAAAAAAGAAAAAACTATACATTATCATTATCACATATTCGCTTCTTTTTATTGATTACTTTAAATGCCAATGAAGAGGGGCTTCACAAAGATGTTGATCCTAGAGGCATTGCTCAATCTTTTAATGAGGCCAGAAGTTCCAGTGAAGTCATGATGCCATCAGGAAAGTTGGATGCTGCAAGGGGAACAGGTACTATGATCCCAGGCGCCGTATCTGCCGGAAGAACCTATGAGGTTGACTCCATGAAGGAAGTAGATAATAGAAGAGAAGAGGATAACAAGGGTCCACTTTCTGATTATTCTGTTCAAGCAGAAGTAAGAAAGCCAGAAGCTGAACTAATGCGGGAAAAAGCAATTTCTCAAACATTCTTGAGCACTGCATCGTATCCCCTTGACTTTTCGAGTGCAAGGGGGAGCTTAACTGCAAATAACCCTCTTGAGGATTTGGGGAATAGCAATCTTCTGATTGGACAGACCAATCAAGCCACTGCTACAGTGGGCATGAGTAAGCCACTAAACCCTGAAACAGTTAACTGGACAGGAATTGGCAGCACAAATGAGGTTTCTAGGGTTAGTCTACCAGCCTTTGCTAGTCAGCATGAGCTGGTAGTTGATAGAAATAATGATGTATCTGCTCAGTTGCACGTTGTTAGAAACAATAGTGGTTTAGGGAGTCAACATACTAATAGTCAGTCTTCTTTTTCAATAGGGGAGCGGTGGAAACCTATCTCGGGGACATATGATCAATACCATGCCGTAATGCCTTTAAGAGATGCTAGTGTGATCTCAAATCTTGCACCTCATGGTGAGTTCTTTTTGCAGAACTTTAATTCAGATGGGTTGAATGGTTCTTATTGAATGTTATGAATCTTCATTGTAGATTATAGAAATATGCCAGAATCTGAACCTAGATGCATCACAGAAGTGCACAAAGTGGCATCTGTAGATGAAGGGTTAAATGGAAGCCTAAATACTATGGAACAAGAAGATGATGGTAAGTCAGTGCCATCTGATTTGCCGATGTCTCGAAAGTACACCATGTCAGAGAAATGGATAATGGATCGCCAGAAAAAGAAACTCCTAAATGAGCAAAATTTGTTACTGAAACAACAAAAAACTGAGAAACGTATTGCCACTCGTTTCGATAAGTTGAAGGTTCGTGTGCAACTCAGTTTTTCTCTCTATTTCCATTCATTGTTGATTCTGAATTGAACTGTAGTTAATGCCTCTGGGATATTGCTGGAACTTGTAGTTTGAAAATGATTTTCATTGATTATTCTTGATTGGAAGGCATTTTTGTAAGTAGTTTCTTTGGGTGGGACACCCTTTGGTTGTCTTTCCAGCTTTATAATATCTCTGTTCTTTCTTATAAAAAAAAAGATTTTTCATCAATAATGATCGGGCACATTTAGTTCGTTTCGTTTCTCATGTATCATTTTCCTTTCCATACTTTTCAGAGTACTGTCAGCTCATCCGATGATATATCTGCAAAAACTAGAAGTGTAATAGAATTGAAAAAACTTCAACTCTTGCAGCTTCAGCGTCGCCTCAGGAAGTAATAACTAGTCTTTTCTCATGAGTAGTCCTCTAGTTTACACTTATTGCTATTATTTCTTCTTTGATTAATCTTTCTGATGAATTTTGAAAAATCTTGGCAGTGATTGTCTAAATGATTTCTTCAAACCAATTTCAAATGAGATGGACCGCTTGAAATCTTTCAAGAAGCACAAACATGGTAGGAGGGTTAAACAACTTGAAAAATTTGAGCAGAGAATGAAGGAGGAGAGGCAAAAGAGAATACGAGAGAGGCAAAAGGAGTTCTTTGGTGAGATTGAAGTTCACAAGTATGTGGTGCCCTATCTAATGCAGTTTTTGTCTATACTTTCTTAAAATTAAACCTCAAATAGCTTAATTCCATGAATGAAAAACAAATTATGATGGATTGAAGTTAAAAGTTGTTCAAATCTTGCTTATTGTTCGTCAACTCTTTATTCTAGGGAACGACTTGATGATGTATTTAAAGTTAAGAGAGAGAGGTGGAAGGGTTTCAATAAGTATGCCAAGGAGTTCCACAAAAAGAAGGAACGAATTCATCGTGAGAAAATTGACAGAATCCAACGTGAGAAGATCAATCTTTTGAAGATCAATGATGTCGAGGGGTATCTGCGAATGGTGCAGGTTTGTCTCGTCTTTGATGATTACTAGCAATCGAAGGGGAAGTCATCATTCTTCTTCATAATATTTCCTATCACGAATAAGTATTTTTACAGTGCATTACTCGTGATTTCAGTCTTTAATTTATAAGTTGTAAAAAATTTGTGTTATATGTAAATTAAAAAGGGGCTGAAGGAAATTCAAAATTTTCTCCCTTGAAGCAAAATCATTGTAGAATTTTCTTTTTCTCACTCTAACAATTCACTTCTTGTGCTAGGATGCGAAATCGGATCGTGTTAAGCAACTTCTCAAGGAGACTGAGAAATATCTTCAAAAGCTTGGATCTAAGCTACAGGAGGCGAAGTCCACAGAAAGCCGGTTTGGGCATGATACAGATGATGGATGCGGCGTGAATACTGCTGAAAAAAGTGAATTTGCTATCGAGAATGAAGATGAAAGCGATCAGGCAAAGGCAAGTGGTTTTCTTCTCACCTTCTTGCATTTGTTTTTGTTTTATTGACTGATTACATTGATTCTTCTTACAGCATTACTTGGAAAGTAACGAGAAGTACTACTTGATGGCTCATAGGTGACGCATTACATACTTTCTTCTTCCCCCTCCCCATCCTCGAAACAAATTAGCTCATACACTGCATCGGTTTGCATTTTGTATTAATTGACAGAAACTCGGCTTCAAGTTGATAACTCTCATTAACAGTGAGATATCGTTAATTTGTTTCTGATATCTGATATGAATATTCTTTACAGTGTTAAAGAAAGCATAGCTGAGCAGCCAGCCTGCCTTCAGGGAGGAAAGTTGAGGGAGTGAGTATCATGCTTTTCCTATCATCCCCTCCTGTTTAGTTTTATCTCAAAATTAAAACTATTTTTGGCAATATCTTTTTCGTACTTACTTTAGTTCTTTGATTTTCTGAACTCATATGATCTAAGAACAAAAAAAGCCAGTGCTTGGTCCATTCTGAAATTCTTTGTGAATGTGGCCATACAAATTTTAGGTATCAGATGAATGGCCTTAGGTGGCTCGTTTCGTTATACAACAACCATTTGAATGGAATTCTTGCTGATGAAATGGGGCTTGGAAAAACTGTTCAGGTACCATACTATTTTAAGCTGCCTTGTATGCGACTAGATCTAGCTTCTGCACCGTTCCGTGTTACTAACAGGGGAATTTCCAGGTAATTTCCCTGATCTGTTATTTAATGGAGACTAAGAACGATCGAGGTCCTTTTTTGGTGGTTGTACCGTCATCAGTTTTACCTGGATGGGAGTCAGAGATCAACTTCTGGGCCCCAAGTGTGCTTAAAATTGTGTATTCTGGACCTCCAGAAGAGAGGCGCAGACTATTCAAGTAATGATTTCCATATGTTCTCTCTTGAATCCTTGTTGGGTAATTCGTAAACTTACCTGGTCATTATTGCAGGGAGAGAATTGTTCATCAGAAATTTAATGTACTTCTGACCACATACGAGTATCTGATGAACAAACACGATAGGCCAAAATTAAGCAAAATTCATTGGCACTATATTATAATTGATGAAGGCCATCGCATAAAGAATGCTTCATGCAAGTTGAATGCTGATCTGAAGCACTACCGTAGTTCTCACAGATTACTCTTGACCGGGACACCGCTACAGGTCACAGTCGTTGTTAATGCTCTTCTCGTTTTCTTTACAGCTTAGGGGAATATTCCTTCAATCTGATTGCATGGACATTCTTTGGTTTAGTCTCTATCTTTTTCTTGAGTTAATTATATTTTGATCATGAACAACTGAACCTAAGCCTTTTCCTTCTGGGGGGCATTATGATTTGAAATGTTTTAGATCCTGAAATCGAGCATTCAAATATATTACATTCTTAACGTCAAGTCGCAGTAGCCTCACTGTCATAAAGAGCTTAAATATAGTTCGTCGCCCATTATAAAAAATGAAATTTACTTGGGAAATAGTTGAATTTTCTTTTGGTTGTAGTTGCTGGCTTATTTTGAATCCATTCTGTGCAGAACAACCTTGAGGAGCTTTGGGCATTACTGAACTTTTTGTTGCCAAATATTTTTAATTCATCAGAGGATTTTTCTCAGTGGTTCAACAAACCATTCCAGAGTAATGGTGATAGTTCAGCCGAAGAAGTAATTCCTAAATTCTGAAACTTCTCTTTAAAATTCAGTTCCTTTTGTCTTTCTCACTTAATTTTTTAAACTTTTCTTTTCGGACAAGGCCTTGCTTTCTGAAGAGGAGAATCTTTTGATCATAAATCGACTTCACCAAGTTCTTCGCCCGTTTGTTCTTCGGAGGCTTAAACACAAGGTTTGTACATCCTTTTGTCTTCATAGATATTCACTGTTTATTGGTGCTTTATTGCCCTTTCTATGGAAGAATCATTCTATTTTCTCATGCATCCCCTTCAGTATTCTGCTATTTATTATGATGTAATTGTAACAAAAAATATTAAGTTCTTTTGGTCTGAATGTGAAAATGCTGGGTAGTTTTTATGCCTATTGGTTGCAGAATTTAAAGGAACATATAGGATTCATTCCATAAGTTTAAGTAGATCAAGTTACAAGCGCTCTCCCTTCTTCTTGTGAGCGTCCGAGTTAGCTTATGCGAACTGACTTTATATCGTGGCCTATGAGACAACTATTTGACTTCGTAACATTTGTTGTCAAGAAATTTATAGGATTTTAACCTCTTGTTAGGTGGCTAACACAGGAAAGTTGATGCCTTTGATCATATGATGTTTGCTTTTGTAACTTTGACCTTCCGTTTTAGGATTCTTCTTCATACAACTTCTTGGGTGTCTCTTTTTGTTTTTAAATGAAAAACAGAGCCTTCATTTAAGAAATTTGGAAGAATGTGCCAGGACATACCAAAAAGAATGCTCAACATAAGGAGTTCAACCAACTACAAGGGACTCTATTCCAAAAGGATCAAACCGAACTAATAATTACAAAAGACGTTAGAAAACGAAAGAAAGCACACTGGGGCATTAAATTGAATGACCTTCCAAGTCTCCTTCCAACACCTCTCACTCAGTCCAACCAACTACAAGGGAGGGCCTTCTTTGATGTGTAGTCTTTTAAACTATTCTATGGAATATTTGATCAATAGGACAATTTTAGAGGGATGAGAGTCTTGAGGGATGTGTGGCCGAATACTACACCTATTTTAGCCAAATACTATCATCATCAATTCAGTAACAACATGTATGGAAGATTTCAGAGAAATATTTCCTTGTTATCACGTATTTAGGTTCTTGTATTCTTGCTTGCAGGTGGAAAATGAACTGCCAGAAAAGATTGAAAGGCTTGTAAGATGTGAGGCTTCTGCATATCAGAAACTTTTGATGAGGAGAGTAGAGGATAACCTTGGTTCAATAGGAAGTACAAAGGTTACTTCACTCTATTTATTTTTCTACTTATTTTTCGAGAAGAAATTGTAATTCTAACTACTATGATAATTCAATTGTTACCTACACTCTCTCACACATATTCTCCCTCCAGGTCCGATCAGTGCATAACTCGGTGATGGAGCTGCGTAATATTTGTAACCATCCTTATCTAAGCCATCTTCATGCAGAGGAGGCATGTCTTTCTTTTCTTTCAATGCAAAGTATCTATTGAATGGTTTTTGGATAAACAAATTGTCTCAGCACCCACTGTATTCCTGATTGAGCGTTTTATCCTCACCGTCTTTTCATTTTGACAGTGCACGATCTCGAGTTGGAAGCTTAAACTACCTTATTTCCTGCTTGTTGGTATTTGTCCTTGAGAAATTTCTGTATTCTTGTCAGGTTGATAATTTGATACCTAAGCATTACCTGCCGCCAATTGTTAGACTCTGCGGAAAGCTTGAGATGTTAGATAGAATATTACCAAAGCTAAAAGCAACTGATCATCGGGTAAGTACTTGTATGGACAATAACAAGATACAATTCTGATGAGAATTCAATGCTTGTGTGTGTTCCCCTCTGTTGCTGCCACTTCAATTTTTTTAATCTTCGTTTATTATGGACAAGAATGGCATGTTATGTGATATCTATTATAGTTAGTGGCATCTTATATCCTTCTTCAATATCTCTAATTGCCTAATATCATTGCAGGTTCTCTTCTTTTCCACCATGACTAGGCTGCTCGATGTTATGGAGGAATATCTTCACTGGAAACAGTATCGATATCTACGATTGGATGGACATACGGCCGGGGGAGATCGTGGTGCTCTCATTGAGTCATTTAATGGGCAAAATTCTCCCTATTTTATATTCCTTCTCAGGTAACTTTCATATTGTCTGTCTGATCAGTTCTTATGAATAGTCTTGTCTCCATTCTCAAGTTGCATGTTCTTGTGGTGCCAGCATTCGAGCTGGTGGTGTGGGAGTGAATCTCCAAGCTGCTGACACAGTGATTATTTTCGACACAGACTGGAACCCACAGGCATATATGTCCAAATTTCATGATATTTATGTCAAGAATCTGATGTAGCTTTTGTTCTAAATTTTGTTTACTGTGCATGTTGTCAGGTTGATCTACAGGCACAGGCAAGAGCTCATAGGATCGGCCAGAAGAGGGATGTGCTTGTTCTTAGATTTGAAACAGTAAGTATCTCTTGTTGGGAGGGGGATCTCTCTTCCCCCGGCCCCTAGGCTATTCTATCTCTTGATATCATGTGATAACTTCGTCACTAAAACCAATCGCAGAGCTTTTCTTATACTCAACATTTTGTTTCTTCGTTTCTTTTCTACCTTTTTCTGTTCTTAGTTGCTTGATTCAATCTGATGGGTTAGTATCCCTTCATCTTTTCGTGGTTTGTAATTGAAAATGCGGATATTGTCATCCTATCACGTGTTGCAGTTGGGCACATCTTGATCTTTCTTTTATCCCCATCTCCAGGTTCAAACGGTGGAAGAACAAGTGAGAGCTGCTGCAGAGCATAAACTTGGAGTGGCTAACCAGAGTATTACAGCCGGTTTTTTTGACAACAATACAAGGTTGGTAGCCCTTTTATGAAAATCCATGTTGTTCTTGAGGCACTAATTGCTTTTGTTTCATTTATTACTTCAGTGCTGAAGATCGAAGGGAATATTTGGAATCTCTTCTACGCGAGTGTAAGAAAGAAGAAGCTGCACCTGTTTTAGATGATGATTCTCTGAATGATCTCTTAGCACGCAGGTACACCTACATCTTGTTTTAAGGACCCGTTCCCATTGCTTGATATTTTATGCTGCTGATTATGTGACCCTCAAAGGGCAATAAGGAAGGAAACCATAGTTGTTTATTGACCATTGTCTTCGTGTTCACAGTGAGCCAGAGATTGATGTGTTTGAAACAGTGGACAAAGAACGACGAGAGCGTGAGATGGTATGCAAATCGACACTCTTTATGTCTTCTACTTTGTTCATACTGTGTTCACTTCTGAACATTAATTTTGCAGGCCACATGGAAGAAGCTGGTAGTTGGTCATGGAATTTCTGAGCCTATTCCTCCCATGCCTTCACGTCTTGTAACAGATAATGACCTGAAAGAATTCTATGAAGTAATGAAGATAACTGAAGAAGTACCAAAACCTAGGGAGGGAGCCCAAGTTGGGGGGGTAAAGAGGAAGGGCGAACATCTTGGAGGTCTCGACACACATAATTATGGGAGGGGGAAGCGGGCAAGAGAGGTCCGACAAGTGTTTTTAATACTTGTGAATTTGTTATACCTTAACTCTTCTGGCTGTCATTATATTTTGATTTATTTCCATTGAACTTTCTATTTTAATAGGTGCGATCCTATGAGGAACAGTGGACAGAAGAGGAGTTTGAAAAGATGTGCAAGGTTGACTCGCCTGAATCCCCGGGGCCAAAGGAAGCTGTGGCAGGAGAATCGTCGACCAGTATTAGTGGGCCAGTTGTAGATGTTTTGAAGGAAGAACTTCCTGCTGCCTCCCCTTTGCCTCCTGTTGAGCCTATGGCTCAGCATCAAACACCACCCTCGAGGCGAGGTCGTGGAAGACCAAAAAGAGGGGCTGTCGATAAGTCACCTGCTCCAGTGGTTTCTCCGTCTCCTTCCATAGCAGACGACGTGGACACAGGGTTGCAAGGAGAAACTATTTCAAGCATTTCTAAAACTGGCGGTCTTGATTCTTTGCCTAGTGAAGGAACAACTTATCAACTTGCTAAAGAGATTTCTGCAAACTCTCAGTTAACTACCCCAGTGCGTTCTATAACTCCTGCCTCTGAGTCAGCTCCAGCTTGCTCGCCTGCACCAGTTCAAGTGAAAGGTCATGGTCGAAAAACTCAAACTGGACAACAACCTCCTCGAAGAAGGGGGAAAAAACAGGGGCTGGTCCCACCTCCTGTTCCTGGTAGTCTATCCTCTGATATATGTCAAGATGACCAGGGTAAATCCACAAACCCAGTGGCGAGTCAAGTTAATGTTGCAAGTGACATTATTTCTAATG
This sequence comes from Cucurbita ficifolia, assembly GCA_033971965.1. Lineage (NCBI taxonomy): Eukaryota > Viridiplantae > Streptophyta > Magnoliopsida > Cucurbitales > Cucurbitaceae > Cucurbita > Cucurbita ficifolia. The sequence continues at coordinate 9,508,684 of CM066967.1, read as the reverse complement.
CGTCTGCCACCCAGCTTCCCTCTAGTTTACCTGGTTCTGGCCCTTCAAAACCTGTCACTGGACCTAATGATCAACCGGCTGTTGAGGTATCATCAAATTTGGAACCTTGTCCTGCTTTTCCTTCTGTGTCGTCTCTCTCACAATTTGTTCCTCGTTTCACTCCTCAGCCTGTACAGCCTAGAGGACAAAGTCGGAAGACGCAAAGTGCAGCCGGAGCACCACGACGTAGAGGAAAGAAACAAGTAGTAGCAGCTGCATTGCCCAACACCATGGCTGGTGCTAGTCTAAGTTCGAATGCGAATTTGCAAATGAACCATATTGATTCTTCTTTGAGTACTGTCAATCAGGAAGATAAACTGGAAGATCATCCCAATAAGAGCAAGGAGACAATCAGCCTATCAACTTGTGGTAGTACTATGGAACCACAAGGCAAGTATTAGATAGACTTCAGCATGTGATCATTGTCTGCTATGTGTATCAATCTACTTTTCATTGAATTCAGGCTTTTAAATTCTATGCAGGGCCTACTCCTGAACAAAACCAAAATGCTGATTCTCGTGGCATTTCTAATGTGATCAAGGAGGCTTCTTCTGGAGATTGCGCGTCCAAAGCAAACCCTTCTGAGCACTTGAGTAAGAGTCCTGGTGCGGCCCAGGATGCAACTGTAACAAATAGTCGTGTTGACGAAACACTGAAGAGTCATAGCTTGCGAGACACAACTCATCCAGTTACATCAACTCCAGAAACTGCAGTTCCAATATGTGGTCCTCCAGCCGTTTCTGTTCCCAAAGCTGTAACAGATGTTCCTAGAGAGACTGCTCCTAATTCCCAGCCAATTCATTCGTCCCCATCAGTGGCTTCAAGCGTGCAAATTGCATCTCAATGTCCACCTCCCGTATATGCGGAACCTAAACGGCAAGGTCGTAAGACTGCTAAAAGGGTAGAGCCCTCTCAGCGTAGGGGAAGAAAACTGGCCTCATTGCCTTCTGTCATTCTCGATGGTTCATCTGGCAAGGAATCTAAAGATTTGAATGTGCTTGTGCAACCAGGGCCATTGGGGGATTCAAGTTGTAAAGACATAGGCCTAATAGGTAAAACTGAGACAGAGAATCAAGAATCAACCAATGTTCAGAATCACGCAGGTTATTCCCAACTTATAGATACTGTGCATTCCCAGGATCTGAAAAGAAAGGAGCAAGTACCCAAACCTGCTCAACATAAACAGCTTTTGGCATCATCAACAAAGATTGATGCTAGTGGAGCCTTGGACAAGACCTCTGCATCAGGCCGTTATCAAACTGCAAATGTAAATGACGTTGCTCGGGTAATGAAGGAAGTCTTCTCTGGGACTGGCTTGTCAAAAGCTAAAGTTGAAGGGTCGTTTGAGATTGAAAACAAGGATGCTTCCGCGATGCCTGTTTTGAGCAAGTCCTCTGTGGAGGTCACCAAAAGTCATAAATCAGAGGCTATTTTAAATTCCAACATTCCAGTTGAGGCCCATGAAAAAGAATATTCAGTTGTAGCTAATGAAATGAGACCAGATTCTGCAAATGCTTTAGAAGAATCTATCGTTCCGAAGATCGATGATGACAATTCTGGATGTGCGAAGGCTGATTCAGTAAATAAATTGGTTGAATCAAGAGAAACATATGATGGATGCTCAACTGTGGTAAGTGTTGTGAGATCCATTTCCCTTTGTCCTCTTAGTACTATTCAAAATAAAAATGATATTTGCCAGAGATCTATGCCTTCACCATGTGCTAAAAATTGTACTACAGAAATTGATACGACTTCTGGAGATAAATATGAAATTTCATTGAAAGAACCTCTTAAATCTTTTTGTCTTCAGGTTAGTGGCTCTGCAATTACATCAAACTTCAACAATGCTGATCATAATACCCCGGAATCCTCACCTATTTCCTCAAGTCTGGGTGTTTCCAATGCATCAAAGGCTCCTGAGGTGATGGATAATGTATTGGAAAATGAAACAAACCCTGTTGGTGGAGGATCTTCGAAGATTGATGGTGAAAATCATCCTGCTCCTACATTGCCTATCCCTTCTGATATCAGCCATACAAATATGATAACTGCTTGTAGGACTCAAATGGATTATAATAACATGTCAGAACTGTCTTTGGAAGAGCCTTCAGAATGCCCTCTTGATATGTCACGAAGATCTCATACTACAGTGACCGTTGCCACGACTACTGTTGAAAATGCAGAAATTTCTGCTAACCAAGCTCATTCGAGTCAATCGAAAACTCTTGATGATCAAAGAATACCTTCTGTGGACTGTCCCTGTGAACTGTCTTCTGAGATAAGAATGAAAACTCTTGACAATGAAATTATATCTTCTGTGGTCTGTCCCAGTGAACCGGCCTCTGATCATACGAGTCTTGAATGTCCTGCAACCACATCTATGCCTGAAATGTTGGGTCAATGTTCGATCGACTACTCTCCTGAGAAGATAGGCATGGATTCTGGCAAAGGTGATAATTCTAAATTTTCTTTTGAAGTTTCAGTTGAATTTATCAAGGCATCTGACAACACAGAACCTTATCATGCAGCTGTTGAAACTTTAAGAGCAAGACCGGAGGGGCAAGATTGTCCCAGTGTATCTTCTGGTTCGACAGAGAATACTACGATGAACGAAACAGTGTCTGTTTGTGCTGCAGTTAAGATGGAAGGTGATCTTAGACCTGTTATGATTGTTGAAACTTCGACAGAGAATCCTAGTCAAGATTGTCACAGTGTCTGTCAAAGTCTCTCAGCTCATCGTGAAAATCTCGATCATTCAGATGTTTCAAATTTTAATGAGAGTTCCAATGCATGTATATCAGGTGCTGAAATTGAAGTTCAAGAACGCCTTTCTGTAACTACTATGGATATTGAGAATAAACATAAAGAAGCGAATGATACTGATCCTGCTGTTGAACGAACGGATGCTGCCTCGAAGCAGGGGAGGTCTATTGGTAGTCAAGATCTTTCAAACGCAGGTGCACCTAATCTGGTGGAGCAAACATCGGGAAATACATTAGAACTTACTTCAGAAGAATTGCCAACTTTTCCTTCATCTAATCATGGAAGCGTTCAAGTCCTTGAACCTTCTGCTGGAAGTCCTGATGGTAGAGGTTATGCTGTGGAGCCTGATTTGCTAACTCCTAGAGTTGAGGCTGCGGAATGCACTTTCAAAACTGATGTTGAAGGTCAGAAAGCATCATTAAATGATAGTAGTAATCATATTCCGGATGGGAATTTGAAGGTATCAGATAATGTGGAAGAAAGTGCTGAATTTATTAATTCTGAGAATGTTCCTGAGAAAAGCGTTCCGATTCCTCGGATTCAGGATAATGAAGGTAACCGAGCTGACAACCATGGTGCATGTCTCAGGGATATGGATATCTCCAGTTCTGATGCTGTTGTTCAAATGGACGTTTATGACGAAAAACGTGTATCAGAAGGTAAAAGTGATGATATGGTTCTGCTACCAGCTTCATTGCAGGGAGGGGAAGAAAATTGTTCTTCCACATCTGTGGGAGATCAAGTTGATAGTTTAGGGAACCAGGAGGAACCCAACAAACTCGGAGTTAAAGGGTCTCCTGGGGAGAAAAAGCAATCCGATCCTCAAGTTGAGGATGCTCTTGATCTTATTGAAGAAGACAAATCTGGAACTTTGGCGCAACCTTTATCTTCTTCAGAAGTTAAGGATTCATATAGGATGACGTTGCTCGATACGAATTTAGATAATTCAGGTGATCAAACTGATTTACCTGTATCCTCGTCCACGGTGACAGACAGAGAAAAGATTGGGGATTCTTCCAAGGATGATTCGTGTGGCTGCACGGTCACAGATTCAGTAGAAGCTCTCGAGGATAGTGGACTCTTAATAAAAGAGGTGTCGGATGTTTCGGTTGTGCCTGCTTCATCGTCTCAAATGGAACCCATTAGCTCCCCAGTCTCTCTGGAGGGGCCAAGTGATTATCAAGAAAGTAGTGACCATATGGTTGCAACACAGGATAACATTGTTTTGTCAGAAAACGCATCATCCGAGGAAGACAAGCTGCAAAACTCGTTCGAGAAAACCTTATTAGATAGTGCCGAACCGTCGGAGGATTCTAAGGAGACTGATATTAGCAATGACAAATTGGATCTTGCTAATGGCAGCAAGGGACAGCTTTTAAGCATCACTGAAAACCATCCTTTCAATGATCCTTCCAATGATCCTTCAGCTGGTGATCAGATTGATGTTCCTCAAACTGGGGAGGCTGTATCAGTAAATGCAGTTGATACCTTGACCCAGCCCGCACCTCCAACAACCATGGAAGAAGAAAAGTCCGATGCCTTACTCGACCGTGGTCTAATTGCTAGCTCATCATCACGGCCACTGAACGACATACAAGGTTCTCAGTCCGATACAGATCCAATGGATTCTTCTCAAGCTGGTGTGATTTTAGAAAAGAATATATCAGGAGAAACAATTGTGTCGTCGTCTTCTCCGGTTTCAGAGGAGGTAGGAGCAGATCTAATGCAATCTGTTGCTGAAGTTCAGACGATTGATCAAACAGATGCATCCGAGGTTCGTCCCCCACCCAAAAAAACGATAAATAAAAAGATTACGACCTTACATTGTCATTGTTGTTCGAGACATTGTTGTGCTCTGTTATTTAATTGGCATATTAATGTGTAACTCTCGCATTTCAGGTGGGGGAGCCTTCTCTAGAGAAGGCTGTAACAGAAGTAGCCCATCCTCCATCCTCTCTAGCTGCAGAAAATGAAAGTATGGAAAGCTCAAAAGTTCCAAGTCCAATTGATAGCGCCATTGCAGTTGTAGAAGCAGTCGTACGCGACGAAGCCGATGATGTACTCACAGCAAATGAAAGGTGCCAGTCAGCAGGTGGCTCATCAGTGCAGGATCCGGCTGATAGCATTGCAGATGTAGAAATGGTCATATGTGATCAAGCTGATGTTCCTCCAACCGGTGACACGGCACAGGGTGCAGTTGATACAACAGCCATATGTGCTCAAATTGATGTACCTCCGGTTTGTGACACGGCGCAGGATCCAGCAGATAGCACTACTATACGTGATAGAGCCGATGTACCTTCAGCTTGCAATGCAGCACAGGGTATAGCTGATACTGCTGTCGAGTGTAATCAAGTCGATGTACCTCCAGCTTGCAATTTGGTCCAGAGTCCGATTGATAGCGCCACTGCAGCTGCAGAAACTACCATAAGCGATCAAGTCGATGTTTCCTCCAGTTTGACTCTCCCAGAAAATGAATCTGCAGATTTGGACCTGCCTCCTAGCTGTTCAGAAGTAGAGGACGAAAGCATCGAGCACCGACTGGAGGAATCTCTAGTTAACAAGAGTTCAGTTGAATCAGAATCAGAGGATCCAAAGCAAAGTGAATGAAGGTAGGTTTCTTATGTACATTTTTTGTATTCCCCTGCTATATAAGTTTTTATCCTACTGGGGAAATTGTAGGTTAAGTTCATACGAATCTCTGCTATCATTTTGCTTTAGATTTTGTGTATATATAATTATATGAAAATTACGGCTTTAGGATACACAAGCAGTTGCCAGAAAACGGCACATTTCTTCTAATCAGCAGAAACCAACTCATCGGACTTGAAACCAAAATCATCAAAAATGAAATTAACACACGAAAAATGTAATCGTTTCGGGCCGAACTTGCTGGTTAATATGCTCAAATTAACAGAAGGCATTGCTAAACAATAAAATTGAAAGTAAACAAACATGACGAGTTTTTCTAAACCTATGGTATCGTCAAATACAGCCACTCGACATATTCAAGAGTAAAGTCGAAACCCACAGCTGAACCCAAAATCCTAGTTCTAGTAAAGGTCCGGTCAAGAAGTAGTCTACCAGCATGCATTCACATCAAGTTAACTGCTTGAGATACACCACTATTACACTCATTGTTCATCAATCCACAACTCAAGTCCAGCCCTCCAGACTCACATATAATAAAGTGAATTCTTTAAACAACTGCATGGCATGGAATAGCATACTTCATTGGGCCACAACTGAAGGCAGGCTAACATATCTTCAGGAAGCTCTGTGCAAACCCAAAACGCATCCATCAGCGAGGACTGCAGAAGCAAGATTGCAGGGTGTTAATAAACTTTCTAAATTCTTCAATCAACCAGCTGAAAGGACTACCGGCTAAACACAACACACTATGGACAAAACACCAGGAGAAATGTTCAATAATGACAAATCGAACTCAACAACTTTGCTATTCCTAACTAAAGCATGCCATTTCCTTCCTGCCCCTTCAATGAATTAATCAATGAACGTCTGTTAGGAAATATCACGAGCTTCTTAAATACACCAAACTTCATCATAAGCAATTTTTATCTTCTATGGTCACACATACATATTGTAAATCTATTGATATCTGGCATAGGGCCTCCTTAATCCACTTGGACATTTCACGTGAATCACAAGGAAAAAGTAAACAGTAATAAAAGCTTTATTTATTTAGTTTAAATAATCACATGAATCTTGAAACTTGAAACTACCAATACAAATGATAGGCATTAATCAACTTTTCAGCAAGCAACACTACAAAATGGTTCCCTGCATAGATCCACTTATTCTAACTTGGGGACATTTGTCTTTTAGAAAGTCAGTAAAAGGAACTTGAAAGGTAAAATACCTATAGGATCGTGAACGAGATCCAGAAGGACTGCGGCTAACAGCCCTTGGACTCCTTGACCCACTGCATGCAATGTTCACTTCACGAGAGCTCCGACCATTCTCCTTCGGCCTCGGAGATCGGCTGTAATACCGTTTGTCATGAGGGAAACGAGATTGTGAAATTGACCTAGATCGTGCAGGAGAGTAATACTCGCCCCTTGCCCCACGGTTCCTGCATCAGCCACAATGATGGGAAAAGATTAATAGTCAAATAAATTAACATATCGAACAGATAAGACTTCCATTCAGACTTAAAACAGCAAAATTTGACCATCTCTCTCTGTAACAGGAAAGGAAGCCTGTCCGAGCAGTCTTCAAGGGCTCCAATGAGGTAGGTTGAATAGGTACTTATGAAACTATATCATACATTTACATGCAGAAGTTTCTATTAACATCATTTTCAAAACTTATCAACAAAACATGACTTTTACCTGCACCAATTTCAGGTTTCCGAACAAAATTATGACAAGAAGATCCAAACACAGAATTATGCTCTATTAAGCTGTATTGGTTGATCAGCTTCTGACAAGCTCATAGCTTTCTTTGCCCCAACTTTCTAAAAATCACATTATCTTTTCTTGCACAATGTCACCATATCACAACCAGTAAAACTTTGGCCTTTCTCCTTTGAAGATGAATTCTTTCTTTGGCCACTATAAGCTCTAATCTTTCTTAACTGGATGGTATATGCAAAAGAAGATATCAAACTTAAAAATTGCTTGCTAATTAATCGTTGAGATTTGCAAGGGAGGAAAAAAAAAAGGAAAAAAGAACTAGAAATAACTTTTGATTTGAAACTCCAAAGAATGCTTAATTTCTGCCTCACAAAGCAAATGTCAACAAACAGATAAAAACCAGGCAACTAAGATAATTGAATAAGTTATAGACTGTACACATGGAGAGGGTTCGATGGGTAAAGTAAGCAAGTTGCCCATCTCTTTATGAGCGCTTTTCTTGTTAAACTTTATTAATCAACAACTCTTTAAAGTCTCCCTTTACACTTTAATATCTGCATAAACAAGGAATTAAGTATATTGTATACAATATCCTGCAATGCAACTCTGCATACTATGTAGGGAGTAGAATATTCCACGTGCACCACATCAAACATTAAATTTAATCACTTTGTTTAAACATGATAACGTTCAAGCAAATGAAATAAGAAGTCTACCATTAAAGCATGTAGAAAAACAAAAAACTATGTGTGGCTTAGAATTTATATATTGGGCTGACATTATAACCATAATGGGGAAAGGAAGATTAAAAGGCCAATAATGACGTTAGTGTTGCTAGTAATAGAAAGCGTGAGACAAATAAGATCCAACCTTGAGTCATGCCTGGCAGGTGAAGGTGAGCGTGAGTAAGCTGCAGTCAAATAGAAAAAGCTTATTGAGCATAAAATGAGCGTGTACTTACAATATTGCATCACAATGATGTTGATCAAACATCAACATTAACGAAAATACAATTTCTTCTTTTTCATGAAAGTCAGAAAAAAAAATCATGATAAATGTATCAACACTAACAACGATTTCGTCGTCTAGGAGACCTTCCTGGAGAATGCCTTCTGTAGCTTCTGCCACTATATATGAGAAGCAAGAAAAAAACAATTGATATATTAGTTCAAGATTAAGAACTCCTTTTTAAGGGAAAGATATTTAAGCCAAAAAGGTCCTGCAAAATAGAAGTTAGAAGGAAGGTCATAGAACCTTGAGCGTGAAGTCGAACGCATTTCTTGAGGAGTTTTTCTGTTCTCCTCAGCAAAAACAATTCGTATCTCCCGTCCACCTATAACTGTATGATTTAGCTGTTGTTTTGCTTCAATTGCATCTTCTGAAAATCGAAACTTCACAAATCCAAATCCTCGGGGTTCCCTAAAAATAGGCAATGAAGGAAATTATATCATCATGAAACAAAAAAGTAGACAACAAAATAGATCATTACTAAAAATATTTCAGAACACAACATGAACAAAATTCCACTAATTCAAAACAAGAGAAATCCAAACCCACAATCTTACACGAGAAGCATTACTAATGTTCAGGCCCAAATTGAATGCAAAACCACTATTAAAATCACAGTGATGTCAATTCAATTAATTTTCACTTTGGTAGAGGCAAACTTTGAAACTCCAACAATGCTCGGAAGTTCTGTTCTCGCAACTTAATCTAAAATATAATTTTGATTTTCTCAAATTTTTCTTTCATGACTATTGTAGCCAAAACTCTATTTTCAAGCGTGGATAACCTGATAATTAAAAGAAAAAAGTACCAGGAAATATTAAATTAATTTCTTCAACACTCAATTGCGCACAAGTTAACATGAATGCGACCATACCCAGTGTAGTAGTTCTTCGGCAGATACACATCCTTAACAGGACCAAATCGCTCAAACGGGGTCCTAAGATCTTCCGGCCTGTATGGAGTGCAATCAAAACACTAAATCATTACTGTTCATAATTTATAGATTGGATAGACAGTAGAAACGAGAAAACAATACAGTGAAGAGCGATTGCACAAAGCTTAACAATAAGTTACTAGCAACAAAGGCTCTACTTGATCCACTCTATATATAACAACTAATCAAAATTACTACAATAAGCCGTAATTCCCTACAGCCCCAAATTCGAAACTTTAAACAAAGGGACCACGATACTGTATGTACAAACGCGAAAGTTAAGCCATTCAATTCCTCCAACAAACTAACAAAGTGGTACATTGGCAAGAACACAGAAGGCTCAAAGAAGAACATGAAATACCTAGCATCAAGGGGGAGATTGCGCACGAGTAATCCAGAAGACGCAGGAGAGCGACGGTCCCTGTAAGACCTGCTTTCGTGGTACCGGTCTCGAGGGTCGTCGTCGTAGCGTTTCCGGTCGCGTGGTGGGCTTCTGCTACGCCGGCGAGGACTGTAACTTCTGCTCCGGCTCCGGTACCTCGCCATAGTGGGTTGGTTATTTGTGGCTCTTCCTCGGAAGCCAAAGCGGTAACAAATACCCGCGAACGAAATCGCAGAAACAGTGAAAACCCAAACCCTACGTTCTAAAACCAAACCAACTTAATATTTAATTTTCATATTTATAACAATTTAATTTATATTATAAAAAAAATTATTATAATTATAATTTTTAAATACATCGGACCCCTATTTAATTTATTTATGCCACGTAGACAAACCATCAACATTTATTAATAAATTTCACCATTATAATTTTCAAATCATTACGTGCTAATTATTAAATACATAAAAGTGAACTAAATTATTATAAAAAAAAATTAATAATTAAATTGTCAATTTCAGGAAAATTTAAAATTCTCCCTTTTTTTTCTTTTTTTTTTTGGTAATTTAAAGTTATATTCAACCTCAAGTAATAAATTATTGAAACTAATTATTAAATTTTGTATCAAGTTTTAAAATATATTTTAAAATTTTTAAAAACATCTGAAAAATAATGCTTAATGCTTACAGATTGTTTTTTTGGATAAAAAATACTTTATTTCAAAAATATCATTGAACTTTTAACGGTTAAAAATATTATTTAACTTTTAAAAAGTTTCATTAATACTTGAACTTTTTTAAAAGTCGCGTTTAAAAGATATTTATGAAGTTTTAAAAGTAGCATTAACACATTTTACTACCAAAAGAAAAATAAAAAGAATTTATCATATATATAGACGAAATCCCAAACTTTTTTAGAAGTTTGTGAAAATTATTATTTTTAAAAATTATTTAAAAATATTTAAGAATATTTTTTAAATAAAATAATTTTGAAATTTTTTATTATTGAAATTTTGAAAAGGTGGGATATTCTTCCGACAAAATATAAGAGGGAAGAGTTTTTATTTATTTATTATTAATTTAGGTTTATGAAATTAGGGTTATTGTTTATTTAATTTGGCAATAGGAAATGATTTGTGGGCCCTAAAAAAGTAGAGGCCCACCAACTTGGGCTGTCTGGCTTGTAGTCTAAGCCTACAGCGTTGCCCACAACCAGAAGTGAAGATATTAGGTGGTGTAGTACAACAGTACTGTCGCTCTCATTTAACCTCACTCATTGGCTTTTTTTCAATTTTTTAATTTTGTATTATTCCACCACTAATTCGTGAATTATATTAGAAAATTTTGAGTTTTATTTATTTATCTTTTAAATAAAATTAAACTTTACCCCTCATTTATGAAACTTCAAATTAAAATTTTATAATTAAAAAATAAATATGAAAATCTCTATTTAATCCCTAAACTTTTAAATTTATACGTAATAAATCAAAAAATTATAAGGGTAGGAGTGGATTATGAATTTTTAACATCTTTAATTTTACATATTAAAATTTTAATTTAATTACCGAAAAAAGAAAAAGTATAAATTGGTGGGACGGAATAAATTTTCCATTTAAACTTACAAAATTACAGTCTCTCTGTGTAACGAGAGGATCCCACCAGAAGAGAGTAACAGGGCCATCTCACCCTCAAGCTTGACCTGCAAAGCTGCCGTCCCTTTTCCGCCACCTCTTCCTTCTCAACCACCAAGCCACCCACCCACCCTTCCATTTTCTAGGGCACATATACTCCCTCTTCAATGGAACATCCTCCTCCCTCGCCGCTGCCGGAGCCCTTATACGGTGCCACCGCCGAAATGGACCTCCAACTCCCCATCGCCGATGACTCCTCCGCCGTCCTCTGGGATTTGGGGGATCTCCTCGACTTCGCTGGTGATGATCAGTTTTCTCTCCCTTTGGAACATGACAATCTGCCCTCGGACTCCTCTCATCCACTCGAGATTCCTTCCGAGACTCTCCCTTCGAATTCCGACCGGATTCGGAAGCGTGACCCGAGGTTGACCTGCCCCAATTTCTTGGCCGGGCGGGTGCCGTGTGCTTGTCCCGAGATTGATGCGATGCTTGCGGAGGAAGCGGCCGCGTCTGGGAAGAAGCGGGCTAGGACGGCGCGTGTTGCGGTTGGAACTGTTCGGTGTCAGGTGTTCGGGTGCGAGGTCGATATTAGCGAGCTTAAGGGTTATCATAAAAGGCATAGGGTTTGTCTTCGATGCGCGAATGCTACTGCTGTTGCGATAGATGGAGAGACTAAAAGATATTGCCAGCAGTGTGGCAAGTAAGTTGAGTCTGTGGAGCCAGTGTTTCGATATCTTCTGTTTTTTCATTCATTTTCAAGTTAATTACGTTTCTTTGATCGGTGCTTACTTATCGGTTATTGTTGATTTTGCATCTTGTTCAAGTGCTGATGCTGCTAGTTTGTGATCTATCGATGGTTTTTGATGGTAGTGCGCCTCTTTTACTTCTCTTCGCTATATCAAATCTTGTCACGTGATCTAGTATTTTAAACTGAATGTTCCTACTTCAACAGCATTGTATCACCTTTAAATTGTTTCCTCAATAATGGAAGTGCTTATGTATTGAATTAATCCTATATGCTTAGTGCGTGATTTCCATATTTTTCCCCTTCTGGTGCATCACATGTTTATGTCGAAATACCAGAATTTTCAAGACCCAAAACAATGAAGGAGAAATTTATTTGCTAATGTTTCTTGTTTACTTCCAATTGCTTGGCAGGTTTCATCTTTTATCTGATTTTGATGAAGGCAAGCGGAGTTGTCGAAGAAAATTGGAGCGTCACAACAATCGACGACGTAGGAAGCCAGCTGATTCCACAGTTGCTATGGAAAGTGATCGAGCAGGCATGCATCTTGAAGATGTTTCTTGCGATGGTGATGCAGGGAAAGGTAATAATCTGAAGCAGCAGAGTTATGAATCTTACGATTGCTATATCGTTGGATTTCTCACTGGCATGTTTTCTTGCAGATGATATTGTTTTCAATAACCAAACTGTTCAAAAGGATGTGGTGTATTTAGAGTCTGAAGATGGGATGGTAACCCCCACTGTATGTTCAGCTCCCGACCTGCAGAGCAATATTGAGAGCGGGTTAACTTTTATGGCAATGGGTGAAGCTCAAGTGGATGGAGGAAAAGATAATTTCAAATCTCTTGCTTCATCCTACTGCGACAATAAAAGCACATATTCATCAATGGTGATGATTTAAAGATTTTCCCCCCTCCTTTCTGTTTTCTGTTTATTTTAGGACATAAGATGATTCCAAATCACTTTGTTATAGTGTCCAACAGGCCGAATATCATTCAAGCTTTATGATTGGAATCCTGCAGAGTTCCCTAGAAGACTTCGGCTCCAAGTATTTTAATCTCTACAGTTTAGTACTTAATGAAGAATAGTTTTGTTCATCAAAGGTATTAGAATTTGGTTAATTTGAATTCAAACCCGTTGCAGATATTTGAATGGTTGGCTAATATGCCTGTTGAGTTGGAGGGATATATTCGGCCTGGTTGCGTAATTTTGACTGCATTTGTTGCAATGCCAAAGTTTATGTGGATAAAGGTGATTTTGAGTTTATATTTTCAAATATAACTTTGCTTGTTATAAGTTGGTAGCATTTTTGCTTTCCTATATTCTGATGGCTGTAATTATCAGTTTAAGATCAAGCTGCTTACTCTTTAAGGATGGCTAATTAATCATATCCTGTAACAGCTTCCGCATGTCTGCCCATACTCATAATTACGTTGTCTTTAACTGGAATCCTTACCCTCATGGTTCCATGCTTCCTTTCAAACAATTATCTGAAAGCTAGTCACTGAATTTTCTTAAACTATATCAAACTACTGGCAGTTACTTGAAGATCCTACGACACACGTGCACAATTTTGTAGTTGCACGTGGAAGACCTCTTTGGGGGAGGGGCAGCTTGCTTGTTTATTTGAACAACATGATTTTTTGCGCAGTGGAAGGTGTGTCCACAATCCATCATTTTACTTTTTTATTCATCATGAATAAGAGCATGTTTCATCTCTAGTGTACTCTATAGCTTCAAAAAATAAGATTCCTACAAGGCTTTGATTTTGTCCAATGACTAGAGATTGAGTCATCTTAGAAATTACTTTTTGAATAAATAGATTATTGAATTTTCTTGCAGGTTTTATTTATTAATATTTTCCTGAGGAGTTGTCGTTTAATTGTACAGGGGGTAGTGTAATGAAAATTGAGATGGATATGCAGGCTCCAAGACTTCACTATGTACATCCTACATGCTTTGAGGCTGGAAAACCCATGGAGTTTGTTGCTTGTGGAAGTCATTTGCAACAACCAAAATTTAGGTATTACAATAATAGAATTATACTCACTTCATATTTTATTTGACCCCCAAAAAAGATCCTCTACGTGATTCTCCAGTCATATCTAAATTATTATCAATATCACGAGGTTTTCGGTAAAGGGAAAGAGGATTAGCTACTAACTCACTTCTTCTTGGTTATTTGGAATTTTGGTTTTACTTCACTGTCCCTTAAATTTTCCTTTCATTATTCCTGTAATATGCTCATGGATTATCTATCCATTTACACTTCTATATTCTTTTATCAAGTTGCAAGTTTTGTTTCTATAAATGACTTTCGATGTCTATATTTTTCTTCTTAATGGTGTTGCTTACCTAAATTTTAATACACTTTTGGATGCCTCAAGGGGAGTGGCAACCTCTTTGGTCCAAGTCTCAAGGATTTGGTGTCCAAATGATTCTTCCGGTAAACTTAAAAGAAAAAACTCTTCGAAGTCTGGATTAATTCCTAATCCGTTGGAGTGAGGTCCAAATACATGCATTTTCCGTATGGATGTTATCGGTTTGGTTCGGCTTAGTTTGAGTGCCAAACCACAAAAAATATTTAGGAAAAGCATAACTGCGCTGAATGGTAGAATACTACGTAATCAAACTGCCCCATATTGCTTAACTGACAGTTTAATCAGTTTGGTCTAGCAGTGAGAAATTGCATGATTGTACGTATGGCTGGAAGGAATTTAAATATTTTGTGTACTGTGGAGTTTCTATGTTCAATTATATCTCTATTCATGCCGAAGAAAAGGGTCCATGACCTGCACAATAAAATTCATTATATATGCTGAATAAAGTACTTCTGCTCACAGGTCACTTGTATCTTTTGATGGCAAGTATCTGGCACACGTTCAATCTTTTGTTATTCCCCATTGTCAAAAAGAAGGTGATACTAAGCAGAGCAACCACCAATTGTTCAAGATATGCATACCTCACACTGAACATGAACTTTTTGGCCCTGCATTTGTTGAGGTATGTCTATGTTTTCCATGTCATGTTCTTTGATTCATTAGTCTCATCTTCCCCTGCCATCCTCCCCAGGCATGAAATCAGATGGAAACAAGTTCTAAGAAACAATTATCTAAATGTATTTTCATGGGATAAATGTTTTCTGAGCAATTTTTAAACTAACATCTTAACACTGCCTAAAGTTTGTCTCTTATGGGCACACATGCAAAAAAAAAAAAAAAAAAAAAAAAAAAAAAAAAAGGACTATGACTGAGACAGGGAAACAGAAATTTCATCAAGTTATTAGAACCAAATTAAATTTAAACTTGTAGAGGTGGGATTCCACTAAGAAGGAAATATTGGTTTTGTCTCGTCTTCTAATATGTTTATTCTTGCATTCCACTCATAAACTTTTGTAAACACTCTGTGTAGGTGGAGAATCAGTCAGGCTTGTCAAATTTTATTCCTATACTCTTCGGGGATAGTGAAACTTGTTCTGAAATGAAAACTATACAAGAGCGGCTTGATATGTCTCTGCCTGTGGAAGCTACTGGTTCATCACACAAGTATTGCGAACATTCTTCATTGAGACAAAAAGTATATTCAGAACTCGTGATGGACATATCTTGGTTGCTTAAGAAGCCTTCATCGGAGCCTCTGCAGCGTATTATGAATTCGTCACAGATTCAAAGATTCACACGTTTGTTGAAATTTTTGATATCCATCGACTCAACTGTCATTTTAGGGAGAGTCTTAGAACATCTTAAGATTGTCATGGGAAATGTAGAATCAAATGTGGCAGCTAATGGCTTCAGTTATCCCGATTTAAGGTATTTTGAGAAGTATTTGGATTATGCAACAGTTGTTCTTCAACTGAATCTTCGAAGGAACCGGGTTTCTCAAAGCTTCTCCAAGAACAAATTGGCTTCAGTTGATCCTGGGACTGGACTGGTAAGAATTTTTCTATATTTTCTGCAGGGTTAAATTTTTTCAAGGTACGACTAATTTAGGTATTTTGACTCCAGTTTTGCATTCTTTTAGAAACTCTTCTTTCTTGAGAAAAAATTACTCGTGACAAAATTTTATAACAGTCTCCTACCACCTTAAGCACCCTGGAAGATTTGAGCTATCAAACACCTCCTAGAACAGTAGTGGAATCCTATTGTGAAGCTTGAAACATGGCCTGTAAAATATTTGTTTCTAAGGAGCTGGTTGACTGTAACATTCATCATGGATTTTCGTAGGAATGGCTCGGTTATATCTCTTCTGTTTGTTTTTACCTGCAGAAAATGGAGTCTGGAGAAAGTGACCATTTTCGAGCAGCGTCTGGTTCAACTTCCACCGGTAGTGTGGAAACACGACCCCTTTTGAATGAAAAGCTCCGGGAGAAAATCATGGTTCAAGAACATTCAAGAAAGTCATGTGGTCTTCTATTCTCAGGGACTGTTTTTAGGCGCCAGACTACTCTATTTGCAATCACCTTCGCTGCAGTTTGTTTAGGAATATGTGCAGCTTTAGTTCATTCTCACAAGGTTGGCGAGTTTGCTGTTTCAATCCGCAGGTGCGTAATCAATATTTGAAAAGGCAGTCTGCTTCTGATCCATAATTTGTTCTGCTGAAAATTAGTTCAAGAACTGCCGATCTGTGGCGGCGTCCCTCTTCACCGGCGAGGGTGAAATGAATGTTACTAGAACTTGGTTTTACTGCCAAGCCAAGAGGGTCACCATTACCTACATAGCTTTGTTGTGTTTAGAGCAAAAAGCCTCTGGATCATTATATTGTTTGATGCTGATTATTATCGTCCTACTTGGGGTCGGCCGATAGGAATTTCCCGTTAACAAGGTGGAGTTCAAAGTTCGGTTTGGGTCGCACAGGATGTCGGATTCCTAACATTAGTGCAGTTTTGCATCTCACCTGAAGTAAGTTGAAGCAGATGCTGAACCAGTGTTTTGTAATAATTTTTACAGCTAACAATGAATTTCTCATTCCTATGATTTCAATGAAAAGAAAAGAGCAATATTATCTCACTTGCTTATGACCTATCTTCGATTACGCTCATCTAGCTTGAACCTAACTGAAACATAGAGACATTGATCACTCAACCCGAACTCTTGCATTTGGTTCCAAAAAACATGGACCATCAACATAAGACCAAAATCAAAACATCAATCCCTCTTCTTGAACCAAGAAATAAAACATAGATACACCATGTATGGTAACCATAGTGGCTAATTACCCGATCACATAATGTGTAATTACCATAAATTTATTTTATAATGTGCCAATTAATTTATGCAAAAGATAGGTCCTCCTCTTGCTAAATTCTAAGTAAGCTAAATCTATTAAATTCTAGCTTTAGAGCAGACCAAACTGGTTCAATTGAACCGGACCGACAGGTTTAACTTAACATACCACCAAACCGGACCGGATCTCACATAGACCGAACCGGTCAATCCTCACATCCCTCCTCGCGATTCATGACTAGATTCCCGCGATCGCACGCGTTCTTCGGCTGTTGAGGAACTGCAACCTCGACGACGTTCGACCACACAGTGTGCGAAGCGTGCGGTGGCAGCCATTTCCTAGGGTACCTACACAGCGCAATGGCGGAAAAGACAAGGCAACGTTGAGACTAGAATGACGAAGAAGAACCTATCATAGAGGTTTGAACTTACCGACAATGTTGATTACGACGATGAACCACCTCGACTGCGTCCGGGAGTGAAGCAGGCGAGCGGCGGGAATCGAAATGTCTTCACTCTATTTGTAGCTGATTTGTAAACGTCTAAGAAACTCTCCGCAAGAAGAAAAGGACATCCAATCTTCTCTTTGCCATCGTTTGCTGTCAAGATTCTTTCACTTGAAGCAATTATACATCCGTTACAAGCATGTGGTAAGAAATTGCCTATTAGTTTGCATCGAGGACTTCAATTCCTCCTATTCTTCATAATTTTTGTTTGGTTAATTTCTCTTCTACGCAATATATTATACATCCGTTACAAGCATGTTTCCATCGATTCAGAAGCTTTCGATTTCTGATGAAACTCAACTGTTATTTTCTGTCATAACAGCGTATTGTTCTGCTGGAGGAAACTTTCTGGGGAGAAATTCTTGGTGCCGTAGTTCTGGCTGAAGAAGGTCCGATTGAGCCAGCTTTTGAATCCAAGCCTGAAAATCTTTGCGGATAGTGATGAATCTCAAGATGGCCAAACTGTCATCTATGAACCGAACAGCCTACTTTGATCTATTTGCAAAGCGGGTAAGTGATAAGATACAATCTCAATCTGCAGTGGTCAAAAGCTTTAACGACTAAAAAGGAATGTTAGAATAAACAAACTGCAAAACCACGCCTGTAATTATTGCCATGGGTCATGTGTTTGCTGATATTCATCAAACTTTTGGGGCATTTGACTGAGAAAAGTGAGCATTTCGTGGGTCATAGAAAGCAACAAAACAATAAATCTAGATTATCAACGGCCCAAGTCTACCGTTAACCGATATTTTCCGCTTTAAAAAGCATTTGTTAGGAAGAGATTTCCACACATTTTTAAAGAATGTTTTGTTCCCCTCTCCAACCGAGGTGGGATCTCACAGTCCACCCCCTTGGGGTCCAGCATCATTGCTGGCACACCGGTGTCTGATTTTGATACCATTGTAACAACCCATGTCCACCGCTAGCAGATATTGTCCACTGTGACCTATTATGTATCGCCATCAGCCTCACGGTTTTAAAACATGTCCACTAAGGAGAGGTTTCCACACCCTTGTAAGAAATGGTTTTGTTCCCCTCTCCAACTAATGTAGGATCTCACATATTGTTCGATGCCTGCCTACTTAGTCCATAGTTTGCATTACTTCATTCCAAATAGAGTGAAGTCCAAGAAAATTCAAACTAGACCCAGAAATGTGATCAGTATGTTTTGATTAGCAGAAAACAAAGGGAACAAAGACATAAAGAGAGTATTTGCCTCTTTGAATGCACCCAGAAATCTTCTAGGACTCCATACAATACAAATAGTTAAGTTCAAAGACACAGAAAAGTCGAAAATTCAGCTGTAGAAAGCAATGATGTTCTGAGTGAAAAGGGAAAAGGCTTTGAATTTGTACAAGCACAAGTAACAGTCAATTTGAGAACCTAAAGAAGAACAAGAGAAAGGAGACTCCACAAGAACAAATGAAAATCTTGGTTCATGGATTTTTTCAGTTTAAGACCCCAAGTCCATTGGAATGGATCCTCCAGCATTCAAAATCCGTTTTTCGAGCTGCAGTAAACAAAGTTTCGAGTCAATTTATCCATTTTTGTTTGAGAAACCGAACGGTGTAACGGTGTAAAGATGAGATGACAAGAAGAAATGGCCTTAAGTATCAGAGAGCTCTACTCACAGCAAATAGGTAACTGAGCTTCTCTTTAACACAATAGAATTCTTGCTGTACTAGTTGCAGGCATCTTAAACACCTAAAGCAAACAACAGTTTACTGATTGAGAAGAACACTTTTGAAAGATCAATCAAATAGTGAAAATAACTCACCCTTCTGCACTCTGTTGCTCGCAGACGTTCCGGAAGGCAACGCAGGCGTTTTTCACTCTAAGTGCACCTATGCTATATTGCCCACAGAGGAGCCAAAAACAACAAACATGACAACACAAGGTCAGCTTTTTCTCCATGACTTTTCGATTTGATATGCATCATGAATATCCTATCTTGATTTCCATTGTTAAAAATGGTTTCAAATGATTGGTCTTGCACAACAGTCCATACTCTTTGAGCTTTCCTTTTTGGGCTTCCGCTCAAGGTTTTTAAAACGCTTCTACTAGGGAGAGGTTTCTACATCCTTGTAAAGAATGTTTCTGTAACAGCCCAAGCCCACCGCTAGCAGATATTGTCCTCTTTGGGCTTTCCCTTCCGGGCATCCCCTCAAGGTTTTAAAACGCGTACACTAAGGAGAGGTTTCCACATCCTTATAAGGTATGCTTAGTTCCCCTCTCCAACCAATATAAGACTCACAATAACATATGGGAGTGAGAGATTCGACTTTTTGACCTCTTAGTCGGGGACGGTGTATTTTCAAATTGGCAGGCAAAAATGTTCTTCAAATTGTAAAAAGATGTAAAAATATCCATTCATAGGGAGAGAGAAGGAAAACAGAGTACCTGGAGCTGCTGCCCTTAAGCTGGTGCACATGATCATCAATCTTTTTGAAGTCCACACTTGGCTGTGATCTAACAAAAAACAAACCAAAAACACACAAGAAACATAAACCGATTCATCCAAAGATCTGTACAAATCAATGATTAACGAAACTTGATACTGATTCAAGAAAGAGAGAGAGGGATAAAACAAAACTCCAAGAGAAACAGCCAAAGAGGGGCTGAGTGAGTCCTTACAAAGCAAGGCTGAGTTTATTGAGAAGCTCCTCGGTATCTTCAAAGAAAAGAGTCACCACTTCAGAAACAAAAGTTGGATTACTCTCATCTTGCAGTTGTAAAAGCTGCAAATACTGACTATCCAAAGTCCCCTTTTTCTCACCAAAACCCACAAAAATAAGATTCATAAACAAAACAAAACAAAACAAAACCCAGTTCAGATTTTGAGTTTTACCTCACCCAGCCATGATTTTATATACTGAACCCACTGTCTCTGCATCGATCCCACCTCCATTTTTACGCACTGAAGCTTCTTTTGACAACCCAAATAGGAAGAACACGATCCAGAAAACCTGTTCTTCGATCACAGATCTTGGGAACCAAACTGAAAATCAGGGTTTTGGTGAAGAATCGAGACACTAAGAGTGGGTTATTAGGCGACGGCCTCGGCACGAGGAGGCGAAGCAGCTTTTTTTTTTCAGACTGGATTTGAGGATCGTTCGTCTTACAGGATCAAAGCTCCCACCTTCTGCTTGTCGTTTTCTTTTTCGTTGATTTTAAATTTATATGGTTCTCCGAATTTCATTGGTCATTCTTTAATTTACCTTATTAATGTTTTTTTTTATTTATAGAAAATTTTGTTTGTTTTAATTTATGGAATTTTACAAATAATTTATATACTGCCTATAAATATATTTATATATTTTCCTCCCTCCTTAAGGAGAGCTAATAAATGAAACGTTTCATTTAAAAATATTTTTATGAAAAAAGTCCTAAAATTCCTTCTTTTTTTTTTTAGTTTATAAAAAAAATTCACTTTTAATCTGCTTTTACTTGAAAGTATTATTGGGTTCGAAATTATCTCTTTTAGGAAAAGTATTTTAATTATAAGTCGAAAAATTGGTCAATGTTATCCACTATAATACATTTTAATGACTAATTTGACCATAGGTTAGACATTTTTATCTTTTATAAGGGATATGTTTGAATATTAATTACGTGTAATTGTGCGGTAATTATTTGTAGAAAAAAAAAAAGCTTAGACCCAAATACGCTACGATTGATTAATTATATTATATTTCTAAATGCTAATATAAAAATTACTTATTTAAATTATTTGTTTTTGTTTAGTCCACCTTAAAATATTCGTATAATCTAATTTTTTTATCTTTATTATTTTTTTGAATTTCAAGAATTTAAATTTGAAACTTTTGGTTAATGATACGTGGAATTATGTTTGAGTTGATCGATTAAAAAAAATATTATATTAAAAAATTATTGACATTTTGTTAAAATAAATATTTGGAAAGATTTGGTTGGCTGTCTCTGCCTGTTTTGTAATCTTTTTTTTCTTTAACTAAATCTCTAATTTTGGGACAAGACAGCGGCCATTTCTGACCGTCTGATCTGTTGCCATATTTTTTTTCCATATGATTTAATTAATTAATTTAAAACCTGATTTTGAGAAATGGGACAACAAATCCTACAGCTGTTTTGCTTTTTATTATTTATTATTTAATATATTGGACAGTTGGAAATAACATGCTTTGAAAACAATTTATTGTTTTATTTGTTTAATGACGTGTTTGATTGGCTCTTAATTTTTCTAATTTTTTATATTAATGTTTGGTCCAAAATTCATCTAACTTTTTAGGTTCATGCACATTCTTCATTGCTTGACCCTCCAGATTTCCTTTATTTTATTTTATTTTTAAAATATTTTCTTATATTTATTTTCAACTTTTTTCAAAATATTAAAACAAAATTTAAAGTTAGTTTCTACCGTTAATTTTTTTATAAAAATAAATATTGTTATTATTTTATTCAATTTTATAAAGATTAACTTGAAATTAACATAAAAATTTAAATTTAAATTTATTGATAGATACTAAATTTGAAAATACTAAAATGGAATAAGTTACAAAATAAAGGATCAAAATGGTAATTAAATTATTTACTTCTCACTTTATTTTATATTTTATATATCGCAATTTAAACAAATGGAAGATTGAATGACCTTAAAAGTGAGATTATTGATTGAGTTTATATTTTTGTTTTATAGACTAATTCTTATTATCTCCTAAATTCTATATTAGTTTAGGTATTTTTAAATCTTATATCTCAAAATTAATCTTTAATTTAAAAATATATAAAATAAAATAAAATTTAGAATTTTGGGACTAAAATAAAATAAACTGAAAACTTAATCATCCATATTCTTAAATATTTCTATTTGATTCATCGATTTCAAAATATATTACATTTTTATTCTTAAATTTTGAGTTTAATTATTTTTATTAAGTTCATATATTTCAAAATATCATTTTTTTTACTAATATTCAATTTTGGTTTTGTGTTAATTTTCTATTAATTATTTAATTAGTTTTCACTAATTTTCTATCACTATTAAAATTATTAAAAATTATACCTTATAATTATTTTAAATTAATTACTCAAAAGTTAATATCAACTAAAAGTAAAAAATTAATAAACTCTAGATTAAAGGTATAAAATCTTTATAAATCATGAATTCAAGATGAGAAAAGAAACATTTTAAAATCTAGAGAACAAATGAAAGCTAAACTTGAAAGTCGTGAGTAAAAATATAACATTTTGAGATCAATGAGTCAATTGAAAACTATACTAAAAAAAATTAGGACCAAAGCGGTACGTTTTTCCATTAAAAAGAACTCTTAAAATCCAAATAACTTGCCAAAACTAAATTATTTTCAAATAATGTTACACGATTGAGGTATCAACACATATGCTAACTGTCACAAACCATTGCAATGAAAATGCTATCAGGAAAACAAC
This sequence comes from Cucurbita ficifolia, assembly GCA_033971965.1. Taxonomy (NCBI): domain Eukaryota; kingdom Viridiplantae; phylum Streptophyta; class Magnoliopsida; order Cucurbitales; family Cucurbitaceae; genus Cucurbita; species Cucurbita ficifolia. The sequence continues at coordinate 9,485,649 of CM066967.1, read as the reverse complement.
CATTTGTGTTTTTGGACAAGCTCTGCAAAACACTGAGAAATTGAAGGAATGCACATAAAAGAACCGAGCAAGTTTATCAACAAACCTTGCAACTTTTCCTGCAATATCCAGGAAGCTCAGGAGATCCCACCATATACTCCGGGTTATTCGTGCACTCGCCGAGTTCAGCCCATCTCTCACAACTTGCATTATTATCAACGCAACTCGTATGATCACTCACGATCGTGTCGAAAGAATCGACATGGATCCACTTTGTTGCTGACCATTTCTCTCCTTCAATCACAGGGCAACCTCCATGCAGACTTTTTGTGTCTGGAACAGCATTTGGATGAAGACTGAAGAAGAGAAGAGCATCACCCTTCCGTGGTTTCACTGAATAATTTAAAGGTGGAGATTAAGGAGAGAAATCTCGACGAGTTATCCCTTTCTACTGACTTCATAAATAGGATAGAAGTTAGAAAACTGCCTTAAAACACTCACCTGCTATCCCTTTCTTTGCACAGTCTGAGAGATCTTCATTTGTTTCAGAAGCCTGCCGTCTTTGAGATTCCTGAACTCACATGAATGAACAAACATATTCAATATCGATATTTTGATTGAAAAAAAAGTTGATCAATTATCAGTTAATGCAGCGCATTTGATGAAGTCAATAAGTAGAGACAGATATATCTTCCTTAAGTACGGCAACTCGAGATAAAAATATTTGCAAAGAATATTGTACCAAGAAAAACCAAAGCTCTTGATTATGGCCAAAGTACAGAAAAAAGGGTTGCAATTAATTGGATTAAAGGGAAACACCAGGACAAACCTCGGCATTAGGAAACACAGTTTCACCACCTTTTTCTACATTGGAAAGATACATAAGAACAGTTGCCATTCGATGTCCACCTCGGGCAATATTAACCTTGTCAGTAAAGTAATCAAAATGGGCATCATACTTCTGCCCATATTCATATCTCAACACTTGAATGTCTTCTCCATTTTCTGAAATCAAGCACATTCAAGTTTCAATTTACCAGTAAAACCAATGCATAAACAAGCTATCAATGCATGAGTCAAAATTTCCACATCTTATATAAATTTAGTTTCAAACTCAATAGTTTTCCTTTTTCACTAAAAAATGAAAGGGCTTAGTCGAGACACTGTGTTTCTGCCCAGCTGCAAAAATCTTCTTTAGACTCTATCACTTGATTATGTATTATATAATTATGACAGGGGATCATGTCTTCTTAAGTTCACTAATTTATACGGAAATCAGAACCAAATATTGGTGAAAGAACTGTGCTAGTTGCATACAGAAAATGAGATAACTTTTCGTTATCTGGTTTGTTCACTTTAGAGATTTAATATAATTAGTCCAATATTTCTCTTTATGGTTTCAGTCATAAGAATGGATAGAACTTAAGAACCCAAAATTTAAATTCAACTGCAAATGCCTCTATCCTGTTAAAATCAAGAGTTGCTATCGATAACGGAAAGCAATTTACATAATCTAACATAAGTTGCTTACGACTATGGAATTTAACCAGAAATTTGCGCCTTCTGCTAATGGTTTACCTTTTGGCAGGAATGTCCATGCTGCAATTTTGTCTTCAATACCAGAAACGATCGGATCCTACATGAGATACAGACAATAAGTTTACGGAGGGGAGATAGAGAATGGTTATCAGGTTAGAAGTTTGTGAGTAAACCCTATCCGTATACTGAGAAGAATTAAGGGTGACATTTAATGTTTCCCGCTTCAATAGTCAGTAAGACAGGAAAATTCGAAATGAAGAAGCAATAACATTCTCTAAAAATTTGACAAACCAAGATACCAATCATCCAAACTAGTTCAGAATGAAGAAGTAATAACATTCTTAAAAAATTTGATAAACCAAGATACCAATCATCCAAACTAGTTCAGAATGAAGAAGTAATAACAGCCGCCCCTTCTAAATGAATGTCGATTGATGAATATTGCTTCAATCAACAGTTCAAATTTTTCCTTTTCTTTTCAAATGGTGGCTTATAACAATATCAGAATAGAAAATCTGGTTTAAATTACTGCAATGGCATTCATTCACTCATTTCATATTAAGATAAACTTCATATGTCAAACCAATATTTAACCGATGGATCTCATGAACCAAACTCATATCTGAATCTATGGGGAATCTAAAAAGTTTATTAAACCAATACATATCGAGATAAAAGTGTAGGATTTAGGTTTGAAGGTGATTTGAGATCAGTATGCTTCTATAGTGGAAACTTAAAAACTACAAGAATGAAACGCCGCACAAACCTTGGCTTTATGAATAAATGCCCCAGAGCTAGTTCGGACCTCGCTAACTTTGCTCTCTCCAGACAAATTATCCGCAACAGCAGATCTCTTCAACTCCGCTTTAGCCTAATTTAAACAAAAAACAAAAATTAACCAAAACAAAAATCGCGTAATATTGACCTATCACAAAACAAAAAAAAAATGAATCGATACTATTTCAACTCACAAGCGAGATGAGATGATCGCATTCTAAGTCCGTGAGAAAACCTTCATACACGAAAGCCCTGCATAATCATTCAAATTGAAACGGAAACATCAGACCGTGAATAAATCTAAACGAAGAATGCGATTAACAAAATCTAGATACCAGAACAACAAGACTACGAGCAGAATGGTGAACGATTTAATACCGGGGACTCCATGAAATCTGTTTGACTTTTGCAGGATTGACGATTGAGCTAGCGGAACCTGCATAAGAGCTTGAAGCTCGCCGGAGAAGCAAGGAGATCGATATTGAGAGGATAAACAGCAGATTGCAACTACAAAATTTCGCCATTGACTGAATCGGATCACTGGAGAAAGAGAGAGCGATGAAAATAATAAAAGGTTTATTTCCTCTGAAAATTTTCAGATTTCTAGTTCCCTTGGCTGCTTCAACTGCCAAACTTTCAAGTCCCACTCACACACTTGGCACGTGTTTCCAAATTAGAATTTCTTTAGCAAAATATTGATTTTATTTTTAGAGAATTTTATGTAATTTTTAAAAATAGTGCATTTTAGAAAATCTTAATAAATATAAATATTTTTTTAGAAAAATATATTTGGATAGGTTTTCAGTTAAAATATGTTAAAAAATCACCGTCTAATTATAAAGTATTTAGATCGAATATAATAATTTATAATCGGTCATTTTTTAATAAATAAAATGCATATTTACTATTTTAATTAATTGTATCTATTTAATCATCTCATTTTATATCAATTTATATTCATTTTGGATTCAATATGAAATATTTTATTATTATAATTCCAAAAAATATGAAACAGGAGAATTTGATCGAGAAAAATAGTACATGTCAAATACTGTTGAACTATGTTTTATGGTATTTACTAATTTCCTTTGATAATCATTATAGCTTTTAACTTAATCTGAGTTCATGAGTTCATTTCTAATTAGTTTAAATAATCGTTAGTAAATATGATATTAAATTAGTTAAGGAAATGATAATGTGACAGTTAATTTTTTATTTTTTTATTTTTACTCGGAAAATAATTATAAACCAATTTCAAACTTTAAGAATCGATTTAAAACGAAGGATCAAACATATTATTTCTGAAATCGGAAGGATCAAATGAAAACTATTTCAAATTGGAAAGACCAAAAATATTAATTTTGAGAACTTTGGGGACTAAATAGAAACTAAGTTCATATCCAAGTATTTACCCTTGTGTTTATCCATAACCACCACTATTAACTATTAATGTAATCAGAACATTTAATAATGTTCTTGATAATTATCTCCCCAAAAAGTATGTAATCAGCAAGGTTCCATCTTACTCTAACTAGCAGAATTTACACTGTTTGATAACACAAGTTAGGTAAAGAATTACAGAACAACTTCATGACACCGACATAAGGCAAGTGATAGACAGAGGAATTCCCCACGATGGTGTCATAAGGCAAGTGATGAGACAGAGGAATTCCCCACGATGAGAGGGACGACTTCGGATCAATTGGATCCTTACGTATCTGTATATACTAGAGGAGATCGCTATGATCGTTACTATATTCGTATCGAAAAAATGAGACAATGTTCGAATCATGTACAGTTGATGCCAACGAACCTGATAGCAGCAATGCCAACGTTTGGCTGCATTTCTGGTTTAGTTTCTTCAATGGAGACTGCGAGCAACCAATCCCTCAAAAACAGTATAAAGATCTTTGTTATCGTGGCCGAAAATCTCCTTCACCTTTTTAAGCATCTCCTGAAATCATATCTAACTAGATCAACCACCACAATATAAACAAAACAAAAAATTATTGGGAGTGGCAGCTACATTAGTAACTTGAGGGCATGGTTAAAATGTTTTGTTCCTCTCTTATGCCTCTAATAGTTAACAGAGTGACAGCCACATTGCTGCCATGCATTAAGTATGAGAAAGCGAACCTCTTTCGTTTGCTTGTGGGAATTTAGATCCTTCACATTTGCTAAAAATGCAGCAAACTGATCATAAGACAGACGGGTCCTGAAAGGGGAAGGAGATGGAAAGAAGAGTTGAAGAATGCTATGAGAATTCAGAAATGAAGAACACAGGGCAAATAATTCACGCTATCAAGTTCTTTCCTGAAGGGAAGTTGGTGTTTTCTTGAGCTATGATATCAGGAAGGGAAGAATAACATTGTATTGTTGAACAGCAAGTAGTTCAAAATGGTGCTATCAATCACATACGTAGAAAGGGAGTATCACATCAGCCATTATTTACGAGCATTAGACAGAAGAAACGTCGAAGCCTAATAATACAGTATGAATACCTGACTTGTCGGAAAAGTTCCTTCCCATCGACCCGAGCTTGCCCTGTATAAGATCAAACAAGAATAACCTTCATCAGGAAATACAATTCTAGAGCCAATCATTGAAGCTGGAGGTTATTGTACAAGGATAAACTATTAGCAGCATCAAAATTTAGATCACCAACTTGCAGGTAAAACAATCTTCTCTTAGCTCTTAGTGACTGATAATATACAATAGATTTGGGGAGCAAACGTGGGCAAGAAATTTAGTCAATAAGAACTCGTAAATAAACAAGACTCTTCAGTGCCAAGTTCATATGAGTTATGAAAGTAACTCTTACTCTCATTCTAGGAGTAAAAGTGATGTAAAATAATTGTCAAAAGGGTTCATACATCTACTGCGAAAGCCATGAATGCATAACCAAATGAACGTTCTTAATGAAAGGAAATTTCTGTAAGCAATGCAATCTGCAAACCTTTGTCTGAGGAAATTGAGGGCGCAGAAGAACATACTGAAGATCTATCTTCAAAAACGTTCCTGGAGGTTGAAAAGGACATTGAATGTCGCCTAGGTGACACAGGTCTAGATGTTCTCTTTGGAGATATTGATGCTGATAGTGAAGGAGAAGAATTATGGGGATTAAGCCGAGGTGTACTTAGTTGTAAGGCTAACAGGAGGCCAGGCGCAATACGAGGTCGAATTCCTTCAAGAAACAAGTAAAATTACAACTCCAATCTTCTTTTGGTTTTCTACAAAGTTCTAACAATCTTTACAAATTAGTTCACTGATATCAATTCTTCTCCACTCTATGGATTATGGAAGCAACTATAATCACCCATAGTCAAAATCAGTAGCTAACATGAAAACTAGAGCTCTACTTACCATCGAAATCATGATCCTCTGCTAATGGATTTCCCACTTCAGAAGTCTGGCTCTGAACCGATGAGTATCTGGAGGACGGCAAGGATGAAACATCTTCTGAAAGAAATAACTTTCTCAACAAGTCAAAGCTTATATGCAGGACAAGCATCTTTTTCTCAAAACACAAGTAAAATGGAAAATTTCCCAAAATTAACTCCAGGATATTGACAATGGGTACATGAAGAACTATACATCAAATCACAAACAAAAAGGGGCATCCTAATTCAAATCCATGTTGAGGATTGTTGGGAGGGAGTCCAGGTTGGCTAATTTAGGGAATAATCGTAGGTTTATAAGTTTGGAATACATCTCCATTGGTACGAGGCCTTTTGGGGAAGCCCAAAAGCAATGCCATGGAGCTTATGCTCAAAGTGGACAATATCATATCATTGTGGAGGGTCATGATTCCTAACATGGTATCACATGCCCTAAACTTAGTCATGTCAATAAAATCCTCAAATGTCGAACAAAGAATTGTGAGCCTCGAAGATGTAGTCAAAAGTGACTAAAGTGTTGAACAAAGGGTGTACTTTGTTCGAGGACTCTAGAGAAGGAGTCAAGCCTCGATTAAGGGGAGGCTGTTCGAGGGCTCTATAGGCCTCAGGGGAGGCTTTATAGTGTACTTTTCTCGAAGGAAAGATTGTTGGGAGGGAGTCCCACGTTGGCTAATTTTGGGAATGATCATAGGTTTATAATTAAGGAATACATCTCCATTGGTACGAGGTCTTTTGGGGAAGCCCAAAAGCAAAGCCATGAGAGCTTATACTCAAAGTGGACAATATCGTACAATTGTAGAGGATCGTGATTCCTAACAATCCAAGCATGAAAAGCTTAGGTTAGACATGGAACCGTAGATATATGAAGGATAAGAAAGAACCTTCAATCTGGGGAACAGTAGATGGTTGGCTCGGTATCTTAGCGACCATTTCTGGAACTTCTGTCTGTAATAATAGCACAAAGCAAAGAAACGAGTAAACCTGTGTCCACCAAACACGAAGCCTGCTTAAACAAGCTCGAGAAATCTTTCTCAACTGATTGTAAAGGTTTTTCTTACAGGGATATCTCCGTCCTCCTGAAGTGATAGCATCAGTGTCTTCCTAAACACCTCCAACTATAGAAAGAGAGATTGTTGATGTCCATTTTCACATCATTAACAGAAATCAAAATTCACCAAATGGACAAGAATTCTATTGAAACGACAACAAAATCAAGCAATTTCACGCACCTTCGCAACATCTCCCCTCAGCTTCTTCACGGTGTTAGACAACGAGGCATTCTCTTTCTCCAAACTTTCCTACAACACCAAAACCAAAACAAAACGATTAAAAACGAACACAATTCCACAACAGGATTCAAAAAACTCCCAATTCTCAAACCTTCTCCTCGTCGGCCCTGACGAGTTTATCGACGGTCTCGGAGAGAGAATCGTTGAGCGATTCGATCTGGAACCTTAAGTCCGCTACAATCTCATCTTTCTCAGAAATTTTGGAGCGCAGAACAGAGGACTCTGATTCAAGCATCGAGACGCGAGTCGAAAGAGCGATGGAAGTGATCTTGCGGGCCACATCGAGCTGTTCAAAAGGATCAGAAGGAAGGACTTGCAAAACTCTATCAGGAAGATCAAAGCCGGAACTGCCAGATTCTCTCCCTTGCATTTTCAACGCTGTCTCTCTCTCTCTCTCTCTCTCTCTCTCTCTCTCTCTCTACGTAGCTTCTCGTAACTTCAATTACAAGCCTTCATTTCCCGTCCGCCAACGGTCGATGGGCTATGATTGACCCAGAGGAACCAGGAAGAATCATGAACAGTGGCAAAGCGGAGAAGAAAGACAAATTGAGAAGATTGAAACATAGAATTGAGGGAAAATAGTGTGTTCATTTGGAACTGAAACATGTGGCGTTCAACAAAGGGCCTGCGATCCCATGGCTAGAAAGGGACAAGCCGTTTTGTTTTTTTTATTCTTTGCCAAAATCCACCTTTTAAAGTTTTGGATAAAAAAAATTATAATAAATAAAACTTCAAAAATTAAATATTACTTTTCATAAATAAAATTAATTACCGGTAAAACTTCTCTTTCTCCGGTAGAATTATTCAAATTAAGAGTTTTATAAATGAGTGATCATCAATGTAATTCATTTCAAATTATTTTTTTATAATTTAGATATAAGGTCTTGTTTTTCAAGAGAGTTGATATATCCAATCAAATAGCCTAATGTTATGATATCAAATATTATGTAATAGTCCAAGTCCGCCGTTAATAGATATTGTTCACTCCCTCATGATTTTAAAATGAGTTTACTATGGAGAGACTCTAGCCCTACTTTGATTAGTGTCTCGCGCCGTTCAGTGATTGACTTTGATACCATTTGTTATATTCCAAGCCCACAAATGAGTCTACTATGAAGAGTCTAGGTCTACTCCGACTAGTGTCTTGCACTGTTTGGTGACTGACTCTAATAGCATTTGTTACACCCCAAGCATATCGTCCACTTAGACCCGTTAGCAGATATCGTCCTCTCTAACCCCTTACATATTGTTGCCTCCCGCCTCGCGGTTTGATCTAATAACTATAGTAATTTGATCTAATAATAAACTTGAAGAAGACGGGCAAATGTAAATTATCCCCAAAAAAAAAAAAAAATCAATAAATCAATGAATTAAAAGTTTAAAATAATTTTTAAAAACTCAATTATTGTTCATAAAAAACATAATTAGTCTTTTTCTCATTTATAATTTTTTTATAAAAAAAATCCATTTTCTGAAACCATTTCTGGAAGTAAAAGCAAAAGAAGCACCATCGTCTTCTTCATAGATTTGCGTATAAGCAAAATCCCCAAATCCCTAAATCCTTCCTTCTTCAATCCGTTATTTAAATCTTCAAATTCCTCTGCAACCACCACCCAATGCCTCGATCAAAACCAAAAACAAGAACAACTAGAGAATCATCAATCAAATTCCCACTTCAATTCATGGCCGCCACAGCCACCGCCACCGAGAAAACCCTAACCGGCGTTGGAAACCTAATTCGCCTCCTCCCCACCGGCACCGTCTTCCTCTTCCAATTCCTCAGCCCAATCCTCACCAACAGCGGCCAATGCGAACCAATCAACAAATCTCTCTCTCTAATTTTGATCCTCTTCTGTGGCCTCTCCTGTTTCCTCTCCTCCTTCACTGACTCCTACACTGGCGACGACGGTGCCCTCCACTGGGGCTTTGCGACCGCTTCCGGAATGTGGCCGTCGCCGGAGTCCAAGAAGGTGGATCTGTCACCCTACAAGCTTAGGGCAGGGGATTTCGTACACGCCACCTTTTCGGCTCTGGTTTTTGGGGCTTTGGTGGTTCTGGACTCCGATACTATGAAGTGCTTCTTCCCGAGCTTTGCGGCAGCAGATAAATTGCTGGTTCAGGTTCTGCCGCCGGTCGTCGGAGCGGTTTCGAGCGTTGTGTTTGTGATGTTTCCTAATACTCGCCATGGCATCGGGTATTATGATTCCTCTGCAACTCCCGGCGGCGCTAATTCGCCGCTGGTTCGGAGAGTCGCCTGAGGTTTCCTCTGGCCATAACATTTCTAAACGTATTTATAATGAAACTTAAGATTTCTGTTTGAAAGGTGAAAGGACTTTGGGTGTCTAAATATGTAATTTTACAAATTTAATTATTTGAAGCTTTTAATTTATAGATTTTGATTAAAGGTCGGTATATGCCAATATGGGGATTTAATTGGGTTTGGATCAATAAAAATACCCGCAAATTTTAATTTTAGTAAATTTTTTTAAAAAAAAAAAAAGTTAAATTACATATTTACCCTTAAATGTCAAATTCGTATGTAATAGGTCCTTTTAACTTAAAAAAAATAAATTTAATAAAATTTTCAATTTTTGTCTCAAATTTATTCCATATAAACATAAACACGAAAATTTAAAAATTATGTTTTTAATTTAACCAAAAAAATTAAATTTAACAAAGCACCCAGAATAATAAAACTTAGAAACATAACATACCATTAGGCGACAAATCCTCTCGTTGAAAGATTCCTTGTACGGATAATACACATTCATGTTCAATGAGCATGTTGATTGAGACAACCTTGCAATGTCCTATTCTTACAAACTCTGCCTTAACAATGTGGTGGTCGGAAGTACCTTTCGACGAAACGACCGAGTACGAACCCGGGGCAAATTTAAACGTCGAACCCTGTGAAGCTAAGATATAGTCGACTCTCGTGCCATATTTGCAGGTTCCCTGCACATCTATGTTGCGAAACATATGAAATTAGCAAAGTTTTTCAGTAGATTTCAAAGGAAAATGGTTCTATGAGCATAGGCAATGTCTCCTACTTCGGCCCCTTTGGCCATGATCACCACTGGCACACAATCTCCTGCATAGTCTTTTGAATCTATGTACCCTTTTCCCTTCAAAAACTTCATCACCTCCACCTTCAGAGTCGGCTTCCCAGCCTTCTCGTAGTACTGCATCCGAAAACGCTCCAACTATATCATGTTTTCATAGCGTGAAAACGTGACATAGCAGTTTCTTTCACATACATAACTAGATTTGGTTTTACTGCTCGGAGAATAGATTCGTTACCTCGACTATGTCGGTCCATCTTTCAGGTGAGTAATCAGATCTCTCCAAAGAACTGAGTCCACCTACCAAAATGTGAGGACAATCCACTGATTTTGTTATTGCATTAATCTGCCTCATCCTCCAATGCTCATCCAGATGATCGAGTTGAGTGCAGTAGATGTTAACTTCTCCCGTCCCCGGCACGTCGATTGCGACCTTTAGCAAGTTCCTGAAATCCAAAGTGAATAATTCATCAGTTGAGCATTACTGCAACTCCCCAGAAGACGAAAAACAAAAACGCGTTAAAGAAAATGAAAAAAAAAGAGAGAAGAGTTACATAATGCATAATGCATCCCTAAAGCAGCTGCTAAATCAGATAGAGGCTTCATGGCTTTTGCTTCCTCAGCCTTCACATCTTGCAAAGCTAAAATATCAGAATCTGCCTCTTTGAGAACTTCTAGGATGGTTCTACTACTACTTATCAAGTCTTCACAATGCCAATTAGCTATGGAGAAAGGAAAGCACACAGGAGACCTTACAGGGACTTGGATTTTGAAGTACCCTTTTTCATTCGTCGTCTTCGATAAGCCCGGTGTTTTGTCTTCCATGGAACCAGGAACCTTGTTGGCTAAGGAAATCTCGTTATCAGGAAGATCAATGGAAACTTTGGGCTTTGATCTTGAGAGAGATTCAACAGTAAAACAAAAAAGCTTCAGGGACAGGGTCAAGGTCGGCAGAGGGACGAGAGAGACGTAAACCAACATTAAGTGAAAAGAAAAACTAATATTTCGTAAGCATATTAGGTTACATGTACATGGTTTCTTTTGACAAAAACATAGAACTATCAACCCTACATTTCCACAATCAGCCCTACCCATGTGGCCATGTTTTGTTTGGCAAGTAAGTCATCAAGCTAATTAACTAAATATAGTCGCACGAACTTTCTAGGAATATCGAAATATAAGAACAAAAAAGATAAAGACAAAGGAGAAGGAGTTCCTTTCTCTCCAGAACAGCTTCCAGCAATGAGCTACAGTAATCATGCAGTCTGCTGTGGGTTGTATCAAGAAGGTTGGATGTCGAATGACGACTCCCAGCTCCAACTCCGTTCATTCGTTAATGAACAATGTATCGAGAAGGTTGGATGTCGAATCATCGATCGTTCCCTCGTCAAAGAAGCCTTTCGAAGCATTATCCCGCCTGGACTTTCGCTCTTCAACAATAGATTCTTCTGTTTCAGGGCAATAATTCCGCTTGCCTTGCTTTACTGGTCTTTCAGCCACTATAAACTTGTTACCATCACGACATCTTTCGGGAAATCCTGCCCAAACTGAAAAATATGGTTGATGAGAGGTCAATAATGTGTAGAAAAGGGGACAAGTATCATTTCCAGTTCATCAAATAAGACATAACCAACCTGATTTTCACTTAAACCTCAATATACACAAACAAGAAAGAACCCTAATACAGTAATGGAAGCTGTTTTCGAAAAGACTAAAATCCAATAATATCATATTTTTGAAAAACTTCAATTTCCTTTAGTTTATTCTCATAGGTGACCTTTCTTTTCAGAACAAACTTAAATTGTTCTTCCTTTGGGCTCATAAATTCATATGCATAATAAAACCCAGACTTTTACGAGTTACCATATTACTGTTCTTAAAAACAAGAGGAAAAAGGAAAACGGATCAGCTCCCAACATGCTCTCTAGTTGTTTCAATATCATGAAAAGAATTAAACGAACAATTTTCTCAAATTGCAAGTTAAAAAAACATATTATTATAGAAACGCATGTGTGAGATCCCACATCAGTTGGGGAGGAGAACGAAACATTCTTTATAAAGGTGTGGAAACCTCTACCTAGCAAACGCGTTTTAAAAACCTTGAGGGGAAGTCCGAAAGGGAAAGCCCAAAGAGGACAATATCTGCTAGCGGTGGGCTTGGGCTGTTACAAATGGTATTAGAGCTAGACACCGGGCGATGTGCCAGGGAGGAGGCTGAGCCCCGAAGGGGGGTGGGCACGAGGTGGTATGCCAGCAAGAACGTTGGGCCCCGAAGGGGGGTGGACTGGAGGGTCCCACATTGATTGGAGAAGGGAACGAGTGCCAACGAGGACGTTAGGCCCCGAAGGGGGGTGGATTGTAAGATCCCACATCGGTTAGGGAGGAGAACGAAGTATTCTTTATAAGGGTGGGAAACCTCTCCCTAGCAGATGCATTTTAAAAACCTTGTGGGGAAGCCTGAAAGGAAAAGCTTAAAGAGGACAATATCTGCTAGCGGTGGACTTGGGCTATTACAACATGCATACTTGATGACCATGAGTGGATAATTTATCAATCCAAGATGATCATTAATATCAAGTATGAGAGCTATTACAAACTGCAACATCATTTGATACAACCAAGCCATACTTATTCCTAGGACACAGTTTCCTTAGTTTCAGCTTGAAGGGATCAAAATAATCAGCTCAGATAACTGCCCCTCCTTGCATACTTTTAAGATATATATGCATTTCTTCCTAAAGTCCTTTCATTGATCACGTAATTTTACAGTACTCATGGCTTTACATGGTAAAAAACCAAACGTATCAAACCGAAAATATTAAGAGAGACTGGTAATTCTTATAGGTGATATAGATTAGACATGTATTTAAAAGAAACTCAAAAGGGGGAGATAAAAATGCAACGGTTGTGAGTATTAATTACCACCAAAATGATGTAGGACAATTGAAGCAGCTACAGTGACATTCAAAGAAGCGGTGCCGACACCATATTGGGGGATGTAAACGAAGAAGTCGCAGATTGCACACTCTTTAGCAGAAAGCCCAGTTCCCTAGAAATATCATGCAAAAGGGTGACTCCATGCTGGAAATAGTGCATCAAAATTATTTCCAAATGATTCTGATCCAATTCAATCTTGATGATCATGCTACTAACTGACTCACAATGCCTAGAACATCATAGAGACATGGACTTCACAGAAAAGGCAAGAGATCTAAAATGACATATTAAATCCTAATGACATCACATTAAGAAATGGAAGAATAATCCATCACAGAAAATATGATTGCCAGAGAAACTTTAAGGAATTATCGTTTATTTTTTTCATCAAGGAATCGGAGTTCACTCCTTGCATTATACTTATACTCATGGGCACCCCCACTAATCTCACAAATTTTTTAAGTACATGGGTATAACAGTCTAAGTTTGCTTAGCCGATATTGTCTTCTTTAGGCTTCCCCTTAAGGTTTTTAAAACGGTTAGGGAGAGGTTTCCACACTCTTATAAAGGGTATTTCATTCTCCTCCCTAACCGATATGGGATCTCACAATACACCCCCCTTCAAGGCCCAGCGTCTTCACTGGCACTCGTTCTCTTCTCCAATCGATGTGGGATCTCCCAATCCACCCCCTTCGGGACCCAACATCCTTGCAGGCACATCGTCTCATGTCCACCCCCTTCGAGGCTTAGCCTCGTTGCCACATCACCCGGTGTCTAGCTTTGATACTATTTGTAACAGCCCAAGCCCCCCTAGCAGATATTGTCTCTTTGGGTTTTTCGTTTTGGGCTTCCTTTCAAGGTTTTTAAAACGCATCTACTAGGAAAAGGTTTCCACACTCTTATAAAAGGTGTTTTGTTCTTCTCCCCAACCGATGTGGGATCTCACAGTGTGCGTAAGAAACCGAGTTCAAGGGTGATTAATAAATGCAATAAAAAAATGGAATTCCAACACAAAAACCAACCTCGTTGCCGAGAAGAAAAGCGGTGCTCCTCTTGAAAGGATGCTGATTGACAGCCAGGGCGTTATCAGTGATCTCCACGCCACATATATCACAATCCTTCTCCTACAGAAACAGACGGAAAAAAGTTCAAATTTCAAAACAAACCCATAACCAAATCAAGACCGATGAAGGGAAGAAAGAAAGAGGGCAGAACCTGAAGGAAATTTCGGGCGTCGAGAAGGGAATGAAAATGACGGAACCGGACGTGAGAAGTGGAACCATGGCTACCGAAGGCGTTGAAGTCCCGACGGCCGACGAGGATGACCTCCGATACACCGAACGCGGTGGCGCTTCGGGCCAATGTGCCAACGTTGTGCCTTTTGGCTATGTTATGTACGACGACGTAGCTTTCGAACCCCATTTCGAATCCAATGGCGATGAATTGATTGAAGAGAAAGTGATGGGGTTTACGGATTCAGGGTTTTGACAGAGCCTGCAACTCAGTTCTGGCGGCGGATCGAAGAAGAAGGAGCGGTTCACAGTTCAGCCTGGCCCTGGCGTCTGATGAATTCTTTTCAATACGGTGTCGTTTCACGGCTGTTCCCACCACCGTTTAAACGCTAATTTTAATTTAGTATTTAAAATTTTTAAATTTTCCAATCTTATATATAATTGCAAATAAGAGACTTCAAATTTTACTCTCTTCCCATTTTTTTTTTTTGATGGTTTGTTTGTAATTAAGCTTGGAAATACTATTTTACCCTTTGAATTTCTTTGAAAAAGGCGTTTTTACAAATATTATAAATTCAAATATCAACTAAAGGTTAAAAGCATATATGTCATACCCAATTGAGCTACGCTCGTATTATCATAAACATAAACGTTATATAGCATATATGTCTTACCCAATTGAGCTGCGCTCGTATTATCGTAAACATAAACATTGTATAACCGATATTTCTAGTAGCTAGATTTTGGGGGAATGGGCGTTTTATAACCGATGTTTCTAGTAGCTAGATTTTGGGCAATCTAACCATTGGTTAGTTCAAAACCTTCCAATTTTCTGTTTGGTTTCTCTAATTCTTACACTGGTTTATTGAATAATATAATGCTAAAATAATTACAATAAAAATGGATTTATGGTCTAGAATGTTAAAAAAAGGTAAAAAAATCATAAAATTAAAACAAAAATTTTCAATAATTTTTTTTATAACAGAGGGAAAAAAGTCCTAATGTAAGAGAATTTTGATTGTTTCTAAAAAAAATATTCAGCAAAAATATTGGATTTTGAAATAAAAGGATAAAATGAAATTCACAAAATTTAATTGATAAAAAAATGTATCTTTGCCTAAACAAACTAGACTAATTTTAATGCAAACATTAATCAAAATATCCTTAACAAATCCTTTTTTTTTTTACAAATTATTAGAGGGGAAAAGAAGGCAGTTGAAATAAAAGACTAATTATATGTTGCATCATTCTACTTTTTGGATGCCAAATTTCTTAGATGCTCATAAGTTTAAGATGAAGTGTACCTTGTTCAACAGTTGCTGAGGGATGTGTGTAAGGCAAGCATTGATAATAACCAACATAGTAGGCAGACTTGGTAATTCATATGCATTATTCCATTCCATAGGAGTCCCACAACATTATTCAAAAACACTCAACTCAACTCAACTCACCATGAAAACTGATTACGAGCGAGTATAACGGACTGGAATACGCCGCTGTATCGGGCTCCTACAAGAAGGACAATCTTTCATACCTTGTTTTTCATGTAGTTCATTGCAGGTTGTGCACACCACCTGATGGGCGCATGGAAGAAACACGACCGACATCTCCTCCGAAAGACACATTACACACTCCCATTCCCGCTTCACACTCCCAGTTCCAGAGTACTTGTAAAGATCCTTCATCGATTCCGAGACATTCGGGGTCCAGGACTCGTTGTGATCTGTGCTGTTTCTGGTATCTACTATAAGCCTACTGGCATAACTTCCGTCGATGCCTCTCTTAAGAGCAGCAATTCTCGAAGAATCTGTCTTAAGTCTCAACTGAGATATTTCTTTTTCAAGCTTTTGGATATCGCTTTTGTACTTTAAAAGATTGTTTTCTGCTTTCAATTTTATTGTATCCTCCTTTGCTTTCAATGAAGCTTCAATTTGTTCTCTCTCCTTTCTCAATGAAGCAGCCTGCATGAGCAGCTCATCTTTTGCTCTCGCCTCCATTTTCCCTCTACCCTGAGATACGTTCCTTGTTAATGAGAAAGGGCCCACAAGTTGCCACGTAATTAATAGAACTAAGAGAAACAGAGAAAGTCAAGAACGTTGAAAACCAATGAGAAATATATCTCAAAACTAGGAACACAATCACAAAACTCAAAGGAAATCTGTTCAAGATAAAACATAAAGCAATTCAGAATTTTTTTCTTCTTCTTTCGGGGGTATAAACAAGGTATATAATGCTCAAATCTTCAGAAAGTTCATACGTTGTTGGAGAAGTAAATGCGTCATGTGTAAAATGATGCAAACCAAGACCAACCAAGCAAGAAAAGACGTATAAGAATTGAAATTTAATATCGAGGAAAATAAAAACAAATGAGGTAAGGTAATCTTAATATTGCACCTAAAATGAGATGCAACATCCACCTGTATAAGAAAAAATCCAAGGATAACAATTTAAACCTTTTCGTAACTTCTCCATCGAGTATGCATCTTTTAAACAACATTCGTAACGCTCAACAGCTACAGAATTAGCTAAACAATAGGTTCAACAAGGAAATGGGAGAACATGCTCTAATGTTTTGAACGGGGAGAAAACATCAACCAGTAATCTGAAAACATACCAGGAACTAGGACAGCAAAAATGTGCAAAATGATCTATGCAGATTAGGATTTAAGTTCAGTTGAAACACCATAGGAAAGGTAAAGTGGACGACACATTGTTAACACCACGTGGACTCCTTTCCTAGGGCAGTTATTGTCTTTTGGACGATCTACGGGTAAAAGCATAATTTAGTGTCTCATAATTATTCCTGGGAAGTAATGAAATTTTGATATACCATCCAATTCATTGTCATTTTTCTTATGACCCCATCAGTTCTACAGTTGAAAGTTGCCAAAATTAATAATCAAGGCATAAAAGATTGTAGCTAAAACTCATAAGAGAACAAAGAATAAATTGTTAAAACATACCTCAAGTTGTTCCTGGACATCCCTGGCCTGCTCAAGTTCCTGTATTAGTTGTTTCAATTTTCGTTTTTCGACTGTGTGTTCTTCCTGAAACAACATTTTCGTCTTCTCCCATGATTGAACGTTCACTAGTGTTTTCTTTTCCCTCTTAGAAACCTCCTGATAGGTAGCAGCTGATTCTGTAGCACGTAATTTTGCAACCTCCATCTCCTGTCGTAGAGCAGCATTCTCCACCTCAAGCCTTCTAACAGCAGAGTTAGCAAGTTCAACCTGCCCACTAGCCTTGCACAATGCATGTTCCATCTCAGAAAGCTTCTTCTTGGTATTTTCCTCCAGAGTCTGCTTCTCCTTTTTCAGCCGTTCAACTTCCTCCTTTTCTTGCTTCAAAGTCTTTAGTTCAGCCTTGTCCTTACTTAGCCTCCTTGCAGCCTGCATGACCTTTTGATTGGCCCACTCCATCCACTCTTGCAACTGATTTTGTAATTCCCGAGCTCTTGGTACTAATTTCAAAACCATCTCATCCTTCTTATCCTTAGGAAACCACTGCCCAAGGGACTTTTCATAAGGCTTCTCAATAAAACTACTAGTAGAAAGCTCAGCATTGCAGCTGATAGGCACCGAGGGCTCATTTCTTTTAGTGGGCAAAGAAAGAGAAAGATCAGTTTCAGCTGCTGGTAGCCCAGAAGAAGTATTAGTAGCTGGTAATGCAAGTGGTGAACTAGGTGCGGGCATTGAAGATAGTACATTGATCTTAGAAAAAGGAGAAACGGTTTTATTGTTTTCCAAGTTAAATGATAGAGAGGAAGAAGGAATGTCGATGGTGGTAGGATTATGGTTCCCATTGTCTTGGGCCACATCAATTCCCATAGCCTTGCTTATTTTCAGCGAAGCATTCTTAAAGTTTACTGCAGTGGAGCCTGAAACAGACTTTAGTTTCTTATCCAACATCAAACTCCCCAAACCAGTCACCTTTCCAGCTCTTGATGGGCCTTTCGGTCCATATGTTCGAAAGTTTTTATCCACATGAAGCGACTTTTGTCGTAGCATGTATTCTCTCTTCGTTATATTAGAATGAACCCTTCTGCTGCTCCCAATTTTTTCTTCAGACACGGAAGAAGTTTGAGGGTTTCCAGCCACATTAAATGATTCCCTAGCAACATCAGAGGTAGAATTTTGCAGTTCTTTATCTGATACTGATACACTTGAAAATAATGGGTCCTTTGGTTTAGTAGGATTAGGAACTCCTAGAGTGCCTGGTCCATCGGATTGAGAACTATGAGCACAGCTGATTGGAGAAATTGGCTTAAGAGGCTTAGGAAAATTCAACTCAGAGCTTTTGGCTTCTGCTTTTAACTGTGGGGTAGAGTTAGTTGAACCCTCATTCGAAGTCCCATCGCAGACAACTGCGTTAGACGGGTCACTATCCATTGTACACGCATGAGATACACTCATGTCACTGACCAATAAGCACCACATTGCATCGCCAGTGCTGAAGTAAGGCCTAACCTCTCGTAGAACACAAACTAATTCAGCTAAAATATATTTTTCTAGTTGCTGTAAATCCTCAAAATAGTGTTCCCTAGATTGATCAGTTTCTTGGCCACTTCTAAGAAAAGCTAAGGTATTGTCCACTACATTCGACATGATATCTTTACAACCGAAACAAATGCCAGACCTTGAGACGGCTTTTATAGCAACCTCTTCAGTGAATCCAGAAGCAACAATTTTCTTGATTGCAGTCTTGAATATTGCGTCTAAATTGCATAAAATTAGTTCTACCAGCTGAGCTTCTGTAAGGTCACTCCAATCAACATCTTGGAACTCATCAACTTCTAGTTCACCTCTTGGCCAGTCTATCCCAACATCAGGAGAGCCTCCATTGGACAATCCGAGATCGAGTTTCAATCCAGCAGAAAATTCTTGACTAATGCTACAAAGGTCACACGCACCGGTTTGCCCCAGACTTGAACTAATCTCAAATTTCTCAGCTGAAAACTCATAACTTGGACATTCGTCTCGAGATGAAGATGTGATCTTATTCAGGTCCCCTAAAGGTGGATCTGCTCGGTATTTCCTCTTATTCCTACTTCCTTTTTCCTGGACAAGCACTGAAGAAGGCCCGTGGTTGCTAGTAGTAGGAAAACTGGGCTTAGCGACCATTGATGCCATTTATCACTGCACAAGACAACAATGTACGAATACCTTAATCTAGTTATCATTTTTCCTCTTTCTCTCGTGTAGATAAATATACACTTGACAAGTAAAGCTACCAAACTTCTCCCATACCTCAATGCAGTTGGAAAACCATGAATATCCATTTTATGCAAAGCGATAGAAAGAAAAAAACAGAACGAGCATCGCATGAATGAATCGTAAACAGCTCAAAATTCATCAGCTGATGGTACAAACAAGACCAAGAACTAAACAATCCAGAACCTGGAGTATTCATCTAACTAAGAAACTAAAACGCATACCTCGAATCTCAGTATTAAAATCGAGATAATCAAAATCTGCGTCGGAAGAGAATAAATCAATCACAAAACAAACAAACACCGAAAGCAGAAACTGAAGGAGAATCTAGACATGGAACACGAGCAAAAACTACATTCATCCAGTACCAATTTCATCGCGAATTGAATACAAAAACCAACCTCGTAGATCCAAGGAACTAAAAACTTTATGACCAATTATATATTGGGAAGAGACTGGTAAAAGAACAGAAGAAGAAGATCCTCCTCTCCTCCAAACAGAAAGTCGAGAATTGAATGTTGAAGAACCAGCAGGGAAACAATCGGCAGAAACGCACCCGATTGAAACTGGCGAGTTGGAAGAATCGAAGACTGGAAGGAAATACAAAATCAGAAGAATATCGATGAAAACAGAAAGCGAAAATCCATGTAAGAAGCTTTTCTTTCTTTTCTTTTTTTTATTTTTTTCCTTAATTTCTTGTGGGTTTTTTGTTTGTTTTTTTCTTTTTTTCTCTTTTCGCTTCTTATTTTCCTTGCAGAAGCTTATAGCATAATGGCGTCTCTCTCTCTGACTCAAGATTTTGGCCTCGGGCGTTATTGAATTTTAATGCTTTCTTTTTGGCTTTCTTCTTAACCACATTAAGTAACCAGGGTTATCTCAATTGCCTTCTCTAACTTACCGTGGTTAAGATACCTACCAATCTTTTATATATATATATATATATATAATATAAATAGATGGAACAATTTTTTAAATTAGTGGCTAATATTCCGACTCTAAAGATTTAAATTTCTAATCTTATAGTTGACGATCTATATTCATCAAAGTATGTTTAAATGTTGAGTTCGGAATTTTTCCATTAAAATTTTAAATTTTATTTTATTTTCGCGTCTACATTAAAAAAAATTCAACTATCTCAAATTTCAGGTGTATTAGATTGGTGACCTAAACAACTCAGATAGAGTTAACAAAAAATGTTGACTCATGAACCGATCCAAAATTTTTAGTTTTCTTAAAAGTATAATTTTGATCGTCTGGATTATGTAGTTCGGATTGATATGTTCTCAGATCATAACTATATATATATATATATATATTAAGAAAGCAAAAAATATCCTATGTATTTATTGAAAAATATAATAAGCTGAAAAAATAATTCAATGACAAGCGCTGAAAATAAAAATAAAATTTCTAAATTTAGGAATTTGTTTTGGTAGGTTGTCGGTTTTCTTATTTAATAATTCTTATATTTATATATAAAAAAGTATTAATGACGTCATTTATATTAACATTATATACATATGTTATGTTTTTTTCTCAAACAAAAAATATTATGCAAACGCGTAATATGTTTATATTAATAAATAATATAAAAAAAGGGGGCAAGTGGACTTTTGGCACATAAATTTAAATTTTGAAATTTAAAAAAGAGACATTTAGTTTAAATGAATGAAAATTACAATATTTAAAATTATTTTTAAATATTTAGGAGAGTTATGATATTTTGAAATTCTTTAAATAGTTTAATTAATTTTGAATTTTATTAAAAAAAAATAGATTTTTAGCAAGTTAAATATTTGAGCGTATAAGGTATTTGTTGAACGCTTGAGTGTGCTCCTTTGTAACCGACGAACAACGTTGGTGTCTTCTTCATCAGTAGCGTGACAATTCAACGAGTGCTTCAATCATTATTCTAAAAACTAATTATTTATTTTGAGTTCGAAGTCAACCTTTGACGTTTAACCACAAACTAATTATTTATTTTGAGTTTGAAGTCAACCTTTGAAGTTAACCAACGAACATCGATGGTGTCTTCTTTAGCAGCGGCATGATGATTCAACGAGTACTTCGAGCCTTGACCCATAAACTAGGGATGATTTTGAGTTTGAAGTCGGTCTTTGGTGCTTAACCACAATTCAAAGGACCTCAAAACGAGTTACGTTGGACGTAAGGGGACGAGTTCTCCAAGTTCAAACGCCATTAAATACTAGCCGACAAGATTACAAACCTAATTGAGAAAGTACGTACATCAATCGAATCAAATTTTGAGACCAATAAATTTATGATTCCACATTTAAAAATCAGATGATATAATGATTAGCATCGGTTTATCTTCTCTCTTCTTTAAAGTTCACTAATCTAATTAGCATTACACTTGTTTAAAAATTAAAATTTAATATAATTTAGTAATATATCGATTAAATATCATGAATTAACTAAAAATGCTATATAGACAAAATTTAGAATTGTAGGAGAATTTTAAAATATAATAAATTAGACATAAAATTAAAATTAAAATAATATTATAAATTTCATAAAATTTAGGGCCAAACAAAATTGTTTTGAGATGGGCCCATGAAGGATATCTGATGGGCTTGGGCCCATTTTGAACATAGTTTAGTAAATCAATCTAAATCTATTAAAATGTAACCAAATTGTCCAAAACTAAACCTAATTTTTGTTAATACCGTACTTAATAAAAAAACAATAATAGTAATAAATAAATAAATAAATTTCTCTGTATAAATAGCCCACCGGCAAGCTTTTTCAATAGATACATCTTATTCCACTTTTGCCCCTCCGTAACCGGTCGAGATCATTATTCATTTTTTCAGGAAGCTCCCAATTCAAAATCTCGCATTCCAATTCATTCGTCCAAATTTGTTCCGATGGATCTGTTTTCAGTCTTCTCTGCCGACGGACCTTCGGAACTGTCCGATTCGGAGGAGGAACACGACGATAACGACCACGACGATGGTACGGTTTCTAATATCTCCAATACGAGTTCTGCTTGGAGCTTCGGCGGCCTGATCAAGACTCTCGCGACCACGTCGGAATCTGTAATTTCGAACTACCGCCGTGAGCTTGAGGATTTAGGATCCGGATTGAAGAAGGAGACATCGGTGATTCGAGAAGTCGCATCGCGTGCCGTGAAGGACCTTCCGACGAAGCTCGATGTCGGTGCGTCCGTTGCGCAGGAGTCGCTGGAGTCGGTCGGCCAAGCCATTGACGATATCGGTAGTGCCGTTTGGAAATCGACTTCGAAGATTATCTCACACGGTAGGGATACGTTATTAGCTTCTGATCTTGTTTCGGGAAATCATGAAAATAATAGCGATGTTGTTCTTTCGTCAAACCAATTAGGAAGTAGCAATAGTAGAAATCTCGAATTCAAACAGTATAATAGGTTCAATACGCAATTGATTGCGATTCAGCGAGACCTGGATACGTATTTGGAGGAACCTAAGGATTTAGAGGATTACAAGAATTGGAAATTAGGTTTTGTATTGGAAGATAAAGAACAGGAAATCGATAATTTGATGAAAGAAAGCGAGGATGTTCGGGAGATTTATCGGACGATAGTTCCAAGTACAATCGTCCGCGAGGTCTTCTGGAGTAGATATTTTTACAGGCTTCACAAGCTTAAGCAAGCAGAAGAAGCCAGAGTTAAGCTCGTGAGGAGAGCCATTTCTGCAGAAGATGAGGAAGATTTGAGTTGGGATGTTGACGATGATGATGAAGAAGAAGGGAATAATGCTGGGTTGCAGTCAAAGGGTGAATCCAGTGGCGCTCTCAGTACTGAGAAGAGAGAAAGTGACAGTTCAGAGAGTGCCATCTCTAAGAAAATTGATGTTTCTGATGATGTAACAGAGGATAGTGATAGGAAGCTGGAAGAGAAAGTTGGTGAAAAATTGGCTGCAGATGGAAGAGGAGACAGTGGTGATTCCTGCAAAGACAGCGACATTTCGATCATTTCCAGTCGGTCTTCCGGGGAAGAAGAACTTGGATGGGATGAAATTGAAGACATTGGAACCATTGATGAGGCCAAGAACAATACCTCTAGTGGCAGTGCACAAAAGATTGGTTTGATCAAGCGGCTGATTGTGGCAGAGGAAGAGGAGGATCTGAGTTGGGAAATTGAGGATGAAGATGAATGTGCTAAATCATGAAGAAAGTAAATTTTTGTTTTCTTTTTAAAATCTCAACTTACAGTTCATAGACTCCATGATTTGGTGACTGAAGTCTTTCGTTGATAAAGCATATTCATTTGGGTTGTGATTACTGTTCATATCTCATTGTCCGTTGTATAAATTGGCTCCTCCATTCGTTTCATTTGGGTGTTGATTACAGATTACAATCACTTGGAAGTTTGAAACTTCCAAAAATTATTCAATGAGGCAGTTTAGTGGTTGTCTCATCATAATCGTCGTCGGAGGTAGATTTCTATCTTCCCTAATAATCATCGGATATTCAATCCTGTAAAATTGTCAATTTATTGAGCGATCTTCGTGTACATTAGATTATACAAAATTGTCGCGAATATAACTCAACTGGTACTAAAATGATTATGAAATCGATTGAACTTTTAAATATTTTCTTTTCGTTTCCAAATCCTAAACAAAATAGTATTTATCATTGGTGTTAAATTTATGTATTTGTGAGGGATGGTTGAACTTTTGGTTTAAGCAAATCAATTTTTAATCAATTTTTAATCTTTTATTCGACAATTAAGAAAGATTAATATATCACATTTAAATGATATTCTTATTGTTAATTTATAAGTTAGAGTTATCAAATTAAAAATTTTAAGTTCTTGAGATCCTTTCTCAATTTTTGGTAAACTTTATTTCAAAGATTGAAAGAAGAATTTAAGAACAAAATCCATTTGAAGAGTGATTAGATTTATAGTCTTGATGCCACCTGCAGTCTACAGTTTCAGAGTACATCAAAAATGGAAAGAATTATGTTCATATGATGTTGAAGAGCATCGTGGACTTCTCTTATAGAAGAGCGCATCTCAGACATGTCAGAGTGGGTCGGTGGATGGGCAGTGGCAGTCTGGTAGAGACGAGGACAAAGATGATGAAGCTTATATGTTATAATCAACCACCGCTGTTCATCACAGACGCTCTTCTAGCCCTTGGATCTAGATGCCCAGCAGATCGCTGCGGTAACTCAGCCTGTCACGTTAGTCTCTCTCTCTCTCTCTCTCTCTCTCTCTCTCTCTCTCTCTCCTCTCTCTCTATATATATATATTATAAAGATACACATATAAATAATATATATATATATATATACCACACAGTGTCGCGATTGATTGTTACCCTAACGAATGGTCAAGCCCTAGGGGGCGAAGGTTGAAGAAGATGAGGGGCATGGGCGGGCGGAGAGGGAGAAGAATTTTCCGTTCGGGTTTTGTGAGAATTCCGATGGTGCTATCTCGCGCCAGAATGTATTCATAGAGAATCTCCGGTGAGTTTGATATGCTGTAATAGAGGGAATTGTGTCGGAGGTACGGAGTCCTTGCATTCTCGCAACGCTTTGGTTCTGTCTCTTCATTGATGGACAAGCTTTTGGGCACTAACTTGACGAATGTCACGAGGTAGAATTCTTTTTAGTTCTATTGTTCCTCTTGAATTTGCCTGTTTTCTTCTTGTTCGTTGGTTCATTTCATGGGGACTGGTTTTTGGTTGTTTGAAGATCTGTGATTCTTCTGATTTCAGTTCGTTTCTCTGTCTTTTTATTATCTCTTTACACTTGGAGAATTTCGTTGGTTCTTCTGTCTGTGATGCATCTTCTACAGTAGGAAATTATGGAATTCTATTTCGTTATTTGAGATGGCGCCATAAGAATATTCTAATGGAAGAACTGTACGTTTGAGCTCACTTGCTGCAAGTTTTTAAGCCGCTTCTTCTCTTACCCAGTGATTCATCTTTCTGGAACTATCTGTTCTTATGCTGTTCTTTTCATAAGATGTCCTTCGTTTCTCCTTTTGTCTATGCTTGTTCTATGTAGAGCTTTAAATGCAGTGCAAACACTGTTATCAAAAGAATCTTGCCTGAAACTGCAACCTCGGGAGATCATTGCTTTGTTTATCTTTTCTTTTCCTTTTGTTGTTTTTGGTTTTTTGTTCATTTGCTGTTATTTGATGTGTGTTCTGTAATTTGCAGTTCAGATACTGATCTTAACAATGAACAATGTGAGAATGCTATGATTGTGAAGGCATATCCAATTGATATGGTGCGTGCAACAGATGAACTGGGTGGAGAGAATGATGGGAATTGTATGCTTGAACCATTTGTGGGGCAAGAGTTCGATTCATCTGATGCAGCACTTAATTTCTATAGTTCATATGCACAGCGTGTTGGATTTAAAGTTCGAATAGGTCAGTTGTACAGATCACGAACTGATGGTACGGTATCATCTCGCAGATTTGTCTGTTCAAAAGAGGGGTTTCAGCTTAGTTCACGCACAGGCTGTCCAGCAGTCATACGAGTACAGAGGCGTGATTCTGGGATGTGGGTCATTGACCTTTTTCACAAAGATCACAATCATCACTTTGAGCATGATGATGGGGGGGAAACCCTTCCTACTTTTCAAGTTAAGGCTCCTAGATCTGCAAAATTGACGGTTAATGTTTCTCATAGACGAAAAATTCATCTATTCAAGGATGTTGAACATGCCTTCTCCTGTCCTTCAGGAATTATTGATTCAAAGCATTTAAATGAGAGAGGAAACGTAATACCACCAAGGGGTGAGCCTTGTGTTGGTCTGGAGTTCAATTCAGCAAATGAGGCATATCAGTTTTATAATGCATATGCTGCAAATGCAGGATTTAGAATACGCATTGGTCAATTGTTTCGATCAAAAAACAGTGGTTCAATTACATCAAGGCGATTTGTGTGCTCTAAGGAGGGATTTCAACATCCATCAAGATTAGGCTGTGGGGCGTTTATGAGGATCAAGAGGCATGAATCTGGAAGATGGGTTGTAGACCGCCTTAAGAAAGAGCATAATCATGATCTTGAGCCTCAACCAGAAACTCAAAAAAGAAATCTAATAGTTTCCAAAAGGTTCACAGGGGAACTGAATGGTGGATTTGAAGGCAAGGAACCAGTTAACTTGAACTACGGGATCGTCATCAAGAGAACTCGGGAGAACAAAATTGGTAGTGATTGGTACCCAGGTCTTTTTGAATATTTCCAATCCAAGCAAGCAGAAGATACTGGATTCTTTTATGCTGTAGAAGTCGAGAATTCTAACTGCATGAGCGTTTTCTGGGCAGATGGAAGGTCTAGATTTTCTTGTAGTCAGTTTGGTGATACTATTATCCTCGACACTTCATATAGGAAAAGTGCTTATGCGGTTCCATTTGCTTCTTTTTTTGGAGTTAATCACCATAAACAACCTGTTCTTCTTGCCTGTGCTTTAATTGCTGAAGAATCTGTGGAATCCTTCTCATGGCTGTTTCAAACGTGGCTTAGAGCAATGTCAGGTTGCCACCCACTTTCAATAATTGCCGATCAGGACAAGGCGATCCAACAAGCAGTCGCTCAAGTCTTCCCCCAAACTTTACACTGTTTTTCATCGTGGCAAATCCGGAAAAAGGAGCAAGATAATCTTAACATGCTGGATGAAACTTTTAGATTTGAGTATGAAAAATGCATTTATCAGAGTCAGACTGCTGAAGAATTTGATGTTGGGTGGAACATGCTTGTGGGAAAGTATGGGTTGAAAGACAATGCTTGGTTTAAAGAGATGTACATAAAGCGTAATAACTGGGTTCCATTGTTCTTGCGGGGAACATTTTTTGCAGGCATCCCCACGACTGACAATTTCGAATCGTGTTTTGGTGTAGCATTCAATGCTCAAACACCACTTGCAGAGTTCATTTCTCGTTACGAAATTGGGTTGGAGAGACGCCGTGATGAAGAAAGAAAAGAGAGTTTGAACTCTCTAAACTTGCAAGGTTTTCTGCAAACAAAAGAACCAGTAGAAGAGCAATGTCTAAGGCTCTATACTCACGCAGTGTTCAAGGTGTTCCAGAAAGAACTCCTGCACTGTTACAGATATCTTGGGTTCAAGATTTACGAGGAAGTGGCTCTCAGCAGATACCTGGTGCGTCGCTGTGAAAATGACAACGAAAAATGTGTAGTCACAGTGATATCTACAAACCTGACAGTGAATTGTAGCTGTAAAATGTTTGAATACGAAGGGATACTGTGTAGACATATTCTGAGGGTGTTCCAAATATTAGGAATAAGTGAAATTCCACCCCGCTACATCCTACACCGATGGACTCGAAATGCCGAGTATGGAACATTGCAAGATGTGGACACAGATGGTGGCCCTCAAGAACTCAAGGCCGTGATGCTATGGAGTTTGAGAGAAGCTGCTTGTAAATACATTGAGGCTGGTGCAACATCTCTTGAAAAGTACAAACTTGCATATGAGATTATGCGAGAGGGTGGAAGGAAACTCCGTTGGCAAAGATAAATATGGAGGTTAGATAGATATCTCTGTTCTCAATTTTATACTGCATGCACATGCACTTCTTCTTCTTCTTCTTTTTTTTTTTTTGGTTGGTCAGTGCATGACTTTAGATTGTGATCCAGAAACCATGATATTGAGTTGTGGGGATGATCCTTTTCTGGATATGTCATACCTGAATGTTTATAATATGTAAATGAAAAGAATTTGGATTACTTAGAATGAGATCAAATTTGAATGAATGAGTTTATATTTGAATATAGCGTCCAACCGAGCATAGTTCAACTAGTTAAACTAAAAGGTCATAGGCTCGAATCCACGCCCTCGTATATTGTTGATTCTTTGAAGTGATACAACTCATATAATACTTGAAGATAGATCATTTTGCAGGGCAGTCGTCTAGACAATCACCATGAACTTATAAACAACAATTATCCAAGCCTTTTTTTATTTAATTTTGTATTTTCAAGCTCACATGTTAGAAGATTTAAAAAGAAAAGGAAAACAAATCCACACGGAATCAATACATGAAAGAACACAATTAGAAACTTAAAAAATTACAGAAAAAGAAATCAAAAGGGAGTTTGAAGTTCCAAGATATTGGTTTGTACATGTATTCATGCATGTTTGGTTCAAACCCTTCCTGCAATTTGGTTTCTACTAACAATCATCTCTTCAACCCCAACTTGGATAGCGCCTGTGCATAACAATTGAGTTGCACTTGTGATGATTGTCATTACCTCCAAAGTCCTCTGTGAACAAATACAAATATTCCACATTTCAATTTTTCAATCATAGAACCATATGATTTCTAGTTCTATAAAGTAGTCTTGGACTTTGAATTGTCGTTTTATTTCTAGTTTTATTAGTTCGTAGTATTTAAGAGATCGTATAGCGATATAGAGAGTACCAAAAAGGAAAAACAAGTCATTAAAAAACCCTTCCTTCTTTAGGGTCTAGAAACTTATGTAATTGGAAAAGCTTCTAGCTTGAAGACTTGAAATTGGAATCTAACAAACATTACCCAACAAGCTTCTTCAAGAATGAAAGTAAGGAAAAGTTAAAGTGGGAACTGTTCCAAACAATGCCTGCCTTACCAAGGTTCCATTTGTCCAACCAAGTTCAATTTCTTTCCATGCAAACCTGGAAAACAGAGTAAAGAAAACAGTAAATTATTAAATACGAAGTTCATAATCAACTTACCATTGGAAAACTGATTTATTATAAAGAGAACAGAGAGGGAAAAAAGAAGTGTATAAAAATTACCCCATAGCAAGAATAGTGACTGCCCAAGTTGCAAGAGAGGAAACAGATGCTGTGTGTACGTTTGAGGCATTCCATTTTGAGACATTGGTGATACCTGTGGCTGATGTTGCCATTCCAACAATCCCAGCAATCAAAGAGAAGATAACAAAGAATCCCGTCGCCATGTTTCCGATGGGGGAGTACATCGGAAACAAGTGGGCTGGCAGTGTCAACGTCGATGCTACAAATTCATACAAAAACAACATTTAGAGGGACCTTAACTTACTAACTACTAACATTCTAAATACCCATTCTGATTTGTTGTATATGGTTGACAAAGTTCGAGACATGAGTCGAAAGTTACCTGATTCGAAAGACTTCTCCAACGCGTGATTTACCGCCCACGAAGCAATGACAGTGATGATGAAGTAGAGTACGAGATTAAGAACTAGAAGGACGGAAACTGCAGATCGCACTTGAGTAGCCATGGATTTTTGGAGCTTAGAGAAGCCAAGAAAGAGAATGAGAGAGAATGAAGTCACCTCCTTGCCCTGAGCTCATAAGATAGATGGATATAAAGGGACGTACATGTATATTTAAGCAAGAAGTTGTTCTTTTCCCACAAAAATCAAAGAACAGTTCATCTCCAGGTTAAAAGTAT
Organism: Cucurbita ficifolia; assembly: GCA_033971965.1. Taxonomy (NCBI): domain Eukaryota; kingdom Viridiplantae; phylum Streptophyta; class Magnoliopsida; order Cucurbitales; family Cucurbitaceae; genus Cucurbita; species Cucurbita ficifolia. The sequence goes on along the minus strand of CM066967.1, from coordinate 9,455,830 downwards.
TCCTTTATTTTCATAACCAGAATGAAGTTTCTTCAGTTCAAAGGAACGGCCAAAGTTCCTTTCCAATTGTTAAGCTTGCCTCATAAGGGAGCAAGGAACAAGATTCCATTCAAACTAAACCAAGATTGAATCATTGGAATCAGAGATAAGGAAGGAGGCTGTTCAAGAGCCATGTTATACAATCAATTTCTATCTCTAGAGATAGAACAGCTTTCAATCCAGAAAACACAGAATCAATATTTAGTTGTTTTAGTACTTATATTACCCTTTCTTTTTTAGAAATGAACTTTGTAGTCTGCAAAACAATTTAGAACATGTCACCGTATTTAGATCGATGACTGAATCCATCCGTAAACAACTGAGAGGTATGCGAAAATTCATAACCAGATGGTAAATGATCAAGAGGCACTGTCCAAATCCAATTGAGTAAACATTCAAATAAAATGAACATCTGCAAGGTACACAGATGAAGTTTCTTTTTGCTCCAAAAGATTATTATTTTTTTTGTTTTTTGCATGAATGATTGTTCTGAAAAGCTGACTGGAAGACTTCAAGACCTTTATTTACAAAAGGTCTTTCTCTGCATTATCTAACAGAATGAGGGAAATTCTTCTCCTTGGTTGGTAACTTAACTTAATCAACTTAGAACTTTGCCCTCAAGACCATATATGACTCATTGGCTCTAGACCTTCAATGCCAGTTTCTGAGCAGCAAGTGCTTCAGCTTCGAGTGTTGGCTCCCACAGTAATGTTGATTCTGCCAGCAGTGAGGTCACGACGTATGGGTCCATGTTTGAAGCGGGACGTCGGTCTTCCAAATAACCTATTCCACGACAACATCACAAGGACATAGTACAATCAATGAAGTGTCACTGCCAAGAATTCTATGTTTCATAGAGTATCAGATAACAGAAGCAAACTCCAACATTTGAAGAAAGCTTCTTTGGTAATGCAAGTGGTTTTTACTCCTAATTTCAGTTTTCTCATGTTCAGAGAAAATGAAGCTAAAATATCGCTAAAGCGGGAAAAAACCCGTTTCTACGCTCGTTAGACTTAGTGCCTTCTTGTTATTGAACAACAATGGCAACATCTTTCAAATTAGCTCCATATTATTGAATAACGAAGAACGAACATTGATAGTGTTTGATTCCTGAAATGATATAACACATACCTTTGCCTTCTTTCTCAGTGTCACGTCCCACACGGATCGAACAACCACGGTTAGCCACTCCCTGCAGTTGAAAATTTTCAAACTTGTTCCAAATAGTATTTGTTCATGACAAACGAGTGTAGCAGATGTTGAGACATACCCAGGAAAAGGAGTTGATACTTGCTGTTTCGTGCTTCCCTGTCAACCTCCTCTCATTTCCTTCTCCATAGGCACTGATATGCTCCTTGTGGCGAAGAGACAGATTCAGAATAGCCTTCTTTATGACTTCAAACCCTCCTTCCTCTCTCATGCTCTTCGTACTGTAAATGAATGGATTGGTCATCAATTCTAGCCACTAAGAAAACATTTCATTGTTGTACAATGATCATATTCAATGAAAGGGAATGCATTCAAGTACCTGTAATTGGTGTGGCATCCAGCTCCATTCCAGTCACCCTGCCCATGAAATGAATCAGAGAAGTCCACTTAACCAGCCAATTCCAAGAGTAAATTGGACCTAAAAGTTTAAGGTACCTCAATTGGTTTTGGATCAAGAGAGAGAACCACCCCAGCTTGCTCGGTAATTCTCTGTCAAGACGGAGGAGGAAACATGAGTTCACACATAAACCCAACTAAAATCTCGGTCGAGGAGCAAAGCAACTCGACCCAAGCATCTTCCTCGAGCCCACCACTTCACTTTCACTTAGGCCCGAAAAAAGTCAGTGCGGGGGGGAATAGATTTCATCTTATTCACTGAGGTAAAAAGGTGAAGGAGCGAAGCAAGCATGCACTTCCATGTTTTTACTGATATGCAGCCAGAAATCTATCTACTCTCTTATTCATCTTTGACTCGAGCTAACTTGATCAATATAAGGTAACTTCCTATGCGTTCACAATTCTGTGCCAAGCTAATTGCAAACTACTTACAGTAAGATGTTAAAAGTTTTATTCGAGGATGACGCGACGCTATCGAGATTAAAGAAAGCATCTATTCGTTGGTCAAGCCTGGTAATAGAGGAAGTTTGAGCCCTTCTAGGTTTCATATTACCAAATCAAAGGTAAAACAGGGATCAATCAAAGGTAAAACAGGGATCAGTTACCTCAAGAATGTATCTTGCACACCAAATATGATCTCCTGCTTCAATCCCAACACTAGGACCAACTTGAAACTCCCACTGCATAGAAAATGTAGTTAATTCAAAGGATTATATGAACCGTAGAATAGCCGCTCGATTCGACAAGATTAGACATCGGTGAGAACAAGAGAGAACCTGGCCAGGCATGACTTCTCCATTGGTACCACTAATGTTGATCCCGGCGTATAAACAAGCCTTGTAGTGAGCATCTGATATATCTCGACCAAACGACTTATCGGCTCCGACACCACAGTAATAAGGACCCTGCCATGACAAGATATCATTGCAGATGAAGTTAATATGATATTGTATAATGAAGCTGTAAAGATCAATATCAAAAGAACTTCAACCTGAGGTCCAGGATAAGCTCCAACAGGCCAACCTAATGGCCACTTCACATTCGTCTGAAGTAAGGTGTACTCTTGCTCAATTCCATACCTAAAAAAATGGCCATCTTAGAAGGAGGTTGGTTCTACAGGGCACAGTTAAGTTAAATGTATGACTTAATTGGATTACTAACCAAGGAACTTCATCCACAACCTTCTTGTTGCTGAAAATCTCAGCAGCTCGGTGGCGTTTGTTCGTAGGGATGGGCTCACCTGCTGGTGTGTATGCATCACAAATCACCTTCATTGGATGACGAGACCGTTAACATTCCGATATATGATGTCGAAAACTATGAGCAGCAATGGTATTTATAACTCACCAAAATATTGTTGCCACCACGGAAGGGATCCTTGAAAATTGCTTGAGGACTGAGGAATACATCAAATATTAGTCAGATGAAGATACTAAATGTTATTATAAAAACAAAGAACTTAGATCATACTATAGAATGACTTCACTGTCTTCCCCAGGTGCTTGTCCAGTACTAGATCCATCGTAGTTCCACTTTGGTAGCTCAGATGGATGTTCAACAGGCTTTGAAATGGTCTGATTGTAAGAAACGATGAACAAAACTCAGAATAAGAACAATGAGGCTCAATTGAACTGAAGTGCTGAATATTCATTGTATAATCAAAGCAGAAAACAGCATACCCTCGACTTACTACGCAAATCAATGCCAGATCCTCCAATCCTATGTGAAAAAACAAACCAAATAGTTTCAGATATGATGAACTTTTTGTTCTAATGAACACTCTAATCTGCTGTATGCTAAGTGAAATGCAGGTTAAGGAAAGATGAAGAGATATACCAGATATATTCAGCAATGATCCTGTCAGTGTATGGAGTAACGTCCAGCTTTAGCAGATCTTCCATCCTGTTTATGGTGCTTCCATCAGATTTGAGAGCTAAAACTCTGAATTTTGCTGAGCTTTTCACACCTCCTTTCTTGCTCTGCTTCATAAGTAAAGAACTCCACATCTTGGGGGTTATGGGGCTTGCACCCATTGAACCCTGTTTAGTTCTCAGTTGACATTGAGTAGATGGAGCTAAAATCTGAGCCATTTCTTGCGCCTACTGCTGAAATGAGAGCATTCAAAGATCAAAACAAGTTAAAAACTACATTGTTTCAGGAGAGATCAAGCCATCAAGACCACCATATCAAGTGAGCTATTCCATTGTTTCATCGATCCAAAATGATGAACACAAGGAATGCAAATGGTCACATGAAAACCCAAAAAAACAGTCGAAAAACAGATTTAGAAACAATCCCATGTAAGAAAACAGGGGATTTGACAGTAAAACGTAGCCACATTTCCCTAAATCCATGAACAGACACAAACCCAGATAGCGAAAACTCAAGAACTTACAAGAGAAGTGCCGGAGAGTGGCAGAAAATCAAACCCAGAAGTGGGTTTCTTGGTCGATAATGGCGGATGAAGAACAAGGGGATGAAGATTGCAGGATAGAGATAGAGATAGAGCGAAGATCCTACAACCATATAAAAGGGAAGTGTTTATTAAAAGAGAATTTGTTGGCTTTTGGGAAGTAGATAGGGCTGCGAGATGAATGGAGGAAATTGGATTTTGGGTTTCGAGATATAAAAGGCATTTTATGGAAAATTGAGGAAGGAATTTGATTATTGAAGAACACTGCATGATTTGATTGATTTCAGTATTAAATTACTAACAGTTTATGCTTTTATCAGCGGAGAACGACATGGGGTTGCAGAGAATCTTGCAAATTTAGTCAACTTTTCCTTTCAAATAATTTATTTAACTTCTTTGTTTATTGTTTCTTTCAATTTCCAACTGATTTATTTAAATTTATTACCTGCATTTAAAAATTAATATAATTATAGTAATTAAAAGCATTATTGGATGATTTAAAGTCAATTAATTTATATAAACTTTTTTAGTATATATATATATATATAGACACTCTCCTAAATAATACTTATAATTGACAATAATAAATTCATTAATAAAATTCTTAATTTAAAAAGAAACAGAAAAAAATTAGTTATATAAAATAAATACAAATATTATTTATTTTATAAAAAAAATGGTTAAAAGAATCTTTGCAATATGAAGAAACCCAATTAATAATAAATATATTCAATTATGTAATCCAATGGTAATAAATTAATTATTCTATTTGTGTTTGGGGGATGATGATTAGCCTTTGTAAGCTTTTTTTTTTATTTTTCCTTTTCTAACTTCAATTGAAATTAGATTATTAAATTATGATATAATTTTCATATTATTCAAAATTAAAATAAATTTAATGGGTTAAAATTATTTTAATAAATAGTCTAATAATAATTAATTTTCTAAATTTTTTTAATATAATAAAATTATTAGAAGTAATTTCTGTCTGATGTCTGATATCTATCAGAGTAGTTATCTTTGATTCTTTTAAGTCATCTTAATCCCGAACATTTTAAACAAAGATCTAACCAAACGACCGCGTTATTAAAAAAAAAAAAAAGTTATCAAGTTTCTAAGTAGGTAATACAAACTTCCCTTGAATACCAAATTAAAAGAAACGAAAAGATTTTCCAACGTACCTAGACGCCGAGACGCCTTTCACGTGAGTATCTAGATGAGCTACCAAATTAAAAGAAACGAAAACATTATCCAACGTACCGAGACGCCTTTCCCATGAGTATCTAGACCAGCTTCTACGCACTTCGACTAATAGACTCAAACACGCAGGCCACAGATACAGTGTCGAAGCCCCGGAAAGTAGAACTTTATTGAGATTTCACTTAGGAGTAGTATGATAGTAATAGTAACAACCATGTTGGATATGAAATTTGAAAGTTCATCAGCATTACCATGGTGGAGTGGTAAATACAAACCTTCCTGGAGCAGTCAGTCCTGTCTATGCTGCCTGAAGTTATTGTTCAACTCAACTGCCTAAACAAATTTGAAGCTCATAAAGGTTTCAGTTCAACCAACATTTGGGTATTAGAACGAAAAACAAAATTTCGAAACTGACTTTGCCATCTTCAAGTGATGATTATCACACCTGCAGGAGATGATAATAGCTGTAAGTTAAGGCGAACGAAAAATTGTACCGAAAAGAGTCTCGGTCGAGTAACGAGGTTTGGATGCCAGTTCACGGGGCTCTGTCCTATGGCGAACTCAAGGACCTGATTGTACAACCAATAAAACAGTGTGGTTGTTCCTTGGTTTTAAAAGATAGTTGAGATTATAATAGATTAGATTGAGTTTTCTGATGAACATAGCATAGCATCAGAGCTAAAAGGAGCGCAAGATGAAACCCAAACAACTGAATGAATCTAACTAGCTCAGTCGATTGGAGCAACACATGTTGGTTGGTTCAATTTCATGAAATTCAAAAGCAATAAGTAGTTTAGTGGCTGGCATAGTCTATTCAGTTGGCCTTGGTAATCTAGAACGTTGGCTTCAGTGTACGTTTTCAATTTTTTTATATCAATATGGTGATACAAAGTCATTTTTGGCCAAACAAGCAAGATAAACCGACCCACATACCGTCCAAATTTTAGATATGTAACAGTCTAAGGCCACCACTAGCCGATATTGTCCTCTTTGTGCTTTTGGTTTTAAAACGCGTCTGCTAGGGAAAGATTTCCACACCTTTGGAGATCTCACAATCCACCCCCCTTGGGCCCCGATGTGGGATCTGAAATGTTTCGTTCTCCTCTCCTCCTCTCCTCTCCAACCGAGGTGGGATCTCACAATCCACCCCCCTTGGAGACCCAACATCCTCGCTGACACATTGCCTGGTGTCGAGCCCTGATACCATTTGTAACAGCTCAAGTTCACCACAAGCAAATATTGTCTGTTTTTGCCCGTTACATATCGTCGTCAGCCACATGGTTTTAAAGCGCATCTACTAAGGAGAAGTTTCCACACCCTTATGAGGAATGCTTTCGTTCCCCTCTCTAACCGATGTGAGGCCCAGTATCTTCGCCTGCACACCACTCGGTGTCTACCTCTAATAGCTCTTATACCATTTGTACAAGCAACTCAACTCAAGTAACTTAAACATTTTCCATCAGAAGCCAGATATGGAAATCACGAGAAACCATTACATTTTATACAGAACTAGCTTGAACTTGAAGATCAAATAAACAAGACTCAAGACTCTTCAGCTAAGCATTAGAATGCAACCAGTTAGAAGCGAGTATATCTTGGATCAATAAAAATGAAAACTCCTTTATGTATACCAGACATTTAATCATAGAACTCAAAAACATAATCATGCAAGCTTCAGCTAATCCACACCATAATCAAGATATCCATCTTAACAAACAAAAGATAGTAATAAACAAGCTATGCAGGAATTCCATCTAAACAGAACTTTGAAGTAAATATTACCTTACAAAATGATGCCTCAAATCTCTATCTAAACGGAAGCATTTCTCTGCCAGACCTTTGCTTTCTCAGCATCAATAATGGATCCCACCAGCTTAGCCGCATTCTCCAGCTTCCCTTCTGCATTCACAACCACATAATCAAAATTCTTAACATGTCTTACTTCCTCTCTAGCCGTTGCAACTCTCACCAACAATGACTCCTTCGTCTCCGTCTTCCTATCAATCAACCTCTCCACCAGTTTAAGCTCACTCTCCGCCATCAAGAACACAAACACAGCAGATTTTCCAAGGATTTTCCTTAATGTCTCGGCCCCTTGAATGTCAACTCTCAACACAATATCAAACCCTTGTGCCATAAATTCCCTAATTTGCCTTTTGGGAATGCCCTTGTAATCCCCATACACTAACGCATATTCCAGAAGCTCGTTCCTCTCAATCATGGCGAGAAATTCTTCCTTAGAGACGAAATAATAGTCTTCTCCATCGATTTCACCAGGTCGCATTGGCCGACTCGTCGCTGTCACGACAAAATGTAGCCCTTCTCGAACCTCTCTCAATCGTTTAATCACAGCGTCCTTCCCCACCCCACTTGGACCGCTGATTACAATAATCAAAGGGCTCGGATTCGGTAACAATGGCTCAGAGCTAAACGAAGAATTGAGCGAAAACTCGAGTGATCGCAGCAATTCCGATCGTTCGGCTTTGTCTGGTGGCGGAATGTTGGCGGAGAGCGGTCTTCGAGCATCACCCATTTTAGAAGTGGATGAGAAAAATGTTGGGGTTAGAGGGAATGGTTGAATGGGTTTGGATTTGGGTGATTTGGGGTTGAGGAAATTGGTAAGGGAAATGGGGTTGTGGAATTTTATGCGGAGATTTCCAGAGCGGGAAAGATAGGCGCCGAAGAATCTGCAAGACATGGGTAGAAGAAGAACGGTGAGAGCAGGCCGCTGTATCCCAACCAATTCACTCTGGAACAGCCTTGGGGAATGGAATTTGGTTCGCTGGATTGAAAAAGTTGAAGCACAGGACAGGGTGAAATCAAATCAGTCGAGAAATTTTCGGTTCATCAAGTGGCCGAGGGAATGGCTCATGGGTTGGGTTCACCCTAAGAAATTACATAATTTCAGGGTTTCTTCTACTCAACTACCTCAATTTGTGATATCGTTATGTTAAATTAATTATCAATTAATATGTATTCATATGCTAAATTATAAATTTAAATATCGCCGTACGACAATACAAACTCGATACGAGTAAGTTTATGATAGGAAGGATTGGTCTTTTCTCCGATATGAAATTTGTTTCCAAATCAAGCATATCAAACATGTTCTACCTCGTACTTTTGTGACGAATATTTTGCTACCAAATCCTTTAATGAATGCTGGTGTAACAACCCAAGCACACCACATCAATCTCACAGTTTTTAAAATGCTGTTTATTACGGAGAGTTTTCCACACCAGGAATGTTTCGTTTCCCTCCCTAACCGACGTGGAATCTCACAATCTACCTCCTCCCCGCCCCCGTGTCTATGGCTCTCATACCATTTGTAACAACCTAAACTCACCGTTAGAAGATATTGCCCGTTTTGGCCCGTTACGTATTGTCGTCAGTCTCGCTGTTTTTAAAACGTATCTGCTAAGGAGAGGTTTCCACACCCTTATAAGGAATGTTTCGCTCCCCTCCCCAACCGACGTGGGATCTCACAGCTGGAATTATAAAGATATAGTTACTGTGACAATGTCGTACAAACTGTTATTAGAGGGCGTTCAAAAAATTTGATCAACCCAACTTAACTTGTACGGTTTAGATTGGGTTATCAACTTATTTGAGTTGAGTTTGGTTCAAATAAATGTACCTTTATAGGTTGAGTTGATTCATCGGTTCTATTAAAAATATATATTTTAAAATAATTTGTATTTAATTAAACTAATTTTGGGTCTTTGCTCATCTTATCACTTACATTCAATTACATGGTAAGATGGGGGCAAAAAGAAGGCTTAAGAATTAGTTAGTTAATTAATTAATTAATCATGTGATTAATTAAGAAACTCCACGGTGGATATTGATGTTTATTAAAGGCATTCATCGAAGCTCCACATCTCGCACTTCCGTGCTTGGTCTTTTTTTTTTTTTTTCACTCTCTCTCTCTGACCAAATTGAAGTCTTCCAGGTTCATCATCGCCTCTCTGATTCTTGATTCCCCTTCAGAGTAAGCGTTTCTCAAATTCTCCCGCGTCCCAAATTCATAATTTTTTGCCGCTGATTTTCGCTTCAAATTTCCTAAAACCTTCATCGATTCGAAGTTTTAACCTAACCCACCATTTCAATTCTGCGTTTTTGGAGAAGGGTGTCGTTTAAAGATCAAGAAATCGGTTGTTCTCAAACTTTTAGTTGATGGGCACAATTAAACCGTTTAGAGAAACCTCTAAACTCTCTTCGAATCCTCCGTCGGTGACCTCCTCTACCGCTCGATTCGAGACTGTTAATAATTCGCATGATTTCAAGATCAATGGCTACTCCCTCAACAAAGGTATGGGAATTGGGAAATACATTACATCGGATACGTTTGTCGTTGGTGGGTACGAGTGGGCTATCTATTTCTATCCCGATGGTAAGAGTATGGAGGACAACGCGGCTTATGTCTCGATTTTCATAGCGCTTGTCAGCGACGGCGCCGACGTCAGGGCACTTTTTGAATTGACGCTTCTCGATCAGAGTGGAAAGGGGAATCATAAGGTGCATAGCCATTTTGAAAGGAGGCTCGAGAGCGGTCCATATACCCTCAAGTATCGTGGAAGCATGTGGTAATTATTTTGCTTATTGATCATGATTGTTCTTTAATGAATATAATTTGTGCTCAATTTGTTCATGATGCTGATCATCCGCTTATATCCTGTGGATGTACGAAAACAGAATCGATTGAGTTCTCATATAGGAGTAATGATTACTTAGTCGGTTCTTGATTGTTGTTGTTTGCGAGTTGTTCTTCCTTTTTCCATCGAAATAAAAGGGAAATTAGACTATTATCAATGAGTATCGTTAAGAATGAGAAATAGAAATATAATTGGAATCGAAGGTGTATATTCTCATTGATATTCATAACCTTTAAATAGGATACAAGCAACCAACTAATACTTATTAAATATAAATTAATTAAATATTAAGAATAAAATAAAATATACTATAAATGAAATCATAATTGGAAAGAATATCAAGATATAATATCGAAGATATATTCCCTAACTAAATATATTCTCCAAATATTATATCTCAACACTCTCCCCAAGTTGGAGGGTATATGTAATCACATCCAACTTGTCTTTACGAGGTAGTAATAACACTCGAGTTGTCTTTGAAACTCTCCCTCAAGTTGGAGAGTGTATGTAATCACGTCCAACTTGTCTTTACGAGTGTAGGTCAATAACACTCGAGTTGTCTTTGAAAATGGAGTATTTCAACAAGGATGAAAATAGGATGGAGGTTGCATAGAGAACTATCTGCCGAGTGGAGCTAATCAAACCATAAAGAACCCTGCAGTTAATCTTCAATTCCTGAAGATGTAAGAACGTGGGAGGCTGCAAGAAGAGGGTTCTGCTAAGAGAGACCCTAATCACCCTATTCAAAACTTCACTTTTGAACATCTAATTTTCAATGACAATTTCTCTTCAAAACCAAAGTGAAACATGAAATAAGGTATCATATAAATTTCGAACTCTTAAGTCGTAAGAAGGTTATTCTTGAAAATTCTTATTCCTCTATACCTTCCAATTCCTGATTAGCAAAATGTGAACCTAAATAAGGCCCCTTACTATCATTCCTAAAAGGGAGAGTTAGCATGCTACTTCTACTGGAAACTGTTAGAACCCGAACTGCACTGGATGCCTGGAGAAAAAGAAAGACTATGAAGTAACGGATGAATCCATTCTTTGCAAAGAATGTACTATTTAGATGCTAGAGGAGCATGTCCCCTTGGATGGTTTCGCTTGAATTGATTTTCCCATTGGCCATCATTTGGCAAAGGATTCGAACATCCTATGTATTTTCACTTACATATTGTACTAAAAGAGATAGAGCAAGTTATTAGACTTGACGATGCTAATTTATCACATAATGGACTTTGAAGAAAAGTAACCCAAGGGATCCATTCTCTACCCTTGATTGTCATGAGTTGTCTTAGTAGTTAAATAGGAAAGTTGGGAACGTAGATACCTTTTAAGTTATAGTACCAACTTAGAATATTGAAATCCTACTGCTATAAAGTTTTATTGAGGAATTAGTCAAGGACCAAGGATGTATGTGGACCTGCATACTCATGGTTATCATAGAAGAAATGAGATAGCGAGACAACCATCCCTTCAACCAAATTAGTTGACGATGAAGTTAAACTCATTAACCTTCTTAAATTAATACTTGTTTTTCTCTTTTCTTTTTAATTAGGAAATAGCAAAATTGTTCTTATAAATTTGAAAGCTATATCTTCTTCTTTGACCCTTTCTTCCATTCATTCATGTGGTCCCAATTGATGCGGAGTCACATAGTAGCAATATTGCTTTGCATCATTTGTTAATGCTCTTGGTGGTGGTAGATATAGAATGGAGTGCTATTTCCTGAGATTGTAAATCTCTTGAAGAGGCAGTTACTTTGACAGCGTAGTATGTTTGAAGGTTGACTGGTTTTGGAAATGGCTTCTGGGTTTAATGTTCTGTATGGCTGTTTGTCGGTTTTTATTTCAGGTAGCACCGCAGATTATTTAATGAGTTCAGTGGATTCAAGAATTTCATAGTAGGCTAGGTGTTTTAGATCTAAGAATTCTAAACTATTTCAGCCATCTGTTGCCTTTTGTTTAATTAAGTTTGATGGATGAAAATGTGTTTGTGGATTTGGGGTTCTCTCTCATCTTTCCAATATGGTGCATTCAGTCTTTACTATATTCTTAAGTGCTTTCAATTGCACGCTTTATGTTTATATGAATACTCTCACTCTCTTTCCAACAAAAAATTGCTACATATTGTGGGTGCCTGATTTTAAGTTGTGCCAATTTTTTTCTCAATGATTGTATGAACACTGAATAAAAGGATATCACTTGTGAATTTTCAGGGGTTATAAACGTTATTTCAAAAGAACTGTTTTGGAGTCATCAGATTACCTTAAAGATGACTGCCTCTCAATTAAATGTGTCGTTGGTGTTGTTAAATCACAAACAGAGGGGCCTAAAATCTATTCTATAACAACGCCACCATCTGACATTGGTCAGCAATTTGGGAAGCTTTTGGAAAGTGGTAAGGGTGCTGATGTAAATTTTGAAGTAGATGGTGAAATATTTGCAGCCCACAAGTTGATCATTGCAGCACGTTCACCTGTATTCAGGGCACAACTTTTTGGCCCATTGAAGGATAAAGATACTCGATGCATAAAGGTTGAAGACATTGAAGCTCCTGTATTTAAGGTTATCTCTGTTTCTCTCTATCTCTCACATACACATCATAACTTTGTACTTCTTATTCATTTTATATTATTATTGGATTCTGCAGGCATTACTTCATTTCATGTACTGGGACAATTTACCCGACATGTTAGAGCTTGTTGGTGCAAACTCTAAGTGGGCATCAACTCTTGTGGCTCAACATCTTCTTGCAGCAGCAGATCGTTATGCATTAGACAGGCTTAAATTGCTTTGTGAGGCTAAACTCTGTGAAGATATTGCCATAAATACTGTGGCGACTACATTAGCTTTAGCAGAGCAGCACCATTGTTTCCAGTTGAAAGCTGCATGCCTCAGATTTATAGCCATGCCTGAAAATTTAAAAGGTATGCCTTTGTTATGAAATTGGACTCACTAAACTGGCTTGATAACTTGTTCTTATAGAAATTACTGAACACTGATTATATGGTGGAAAAAGGGACTCACTCCTTTGTAAACACTAAACTGCTTCAGTTGTCTTATTTTCTAGAATGAAATTGTTTTATGTTTCCCATTGCACTCTTTTTGACCCACGAGATTAAAATATTTCACGTTCTTACAGCTTCTTACTCTTCTCTCTCTTTAATTTTTTGTGTTCCATGCTTCTTGGCCTCCATAGCTGTTGAGGCAAGGATAAATTGAATCATTGCCTGTAAGTATAATGTAAAGTCTGAAGCATTTTAGCTATTTTTCAGCTGTGATGCAATCAGACGGGTTCGATTATCTGAACGAAAGCTGCCCGGCTGTTCTTACTGAGCTACTGCAATATGTGGCAAAAGTGACTGAACACAACATACTCGCTTCTGGATTTGGGAATATGACCTTTCTAGATTGCTGCGATCTGAACGGAAGGCGTGTGAAGCAAAGGTTATACTGACTGATTTCGAAGCAAAGTGAAGGGAAACCTTTGAGGTATTAGGATTTTGACATTTTTCTTCTGTATTCAATTGATATTCCACAAGTTGTTATATGAATTATAAAATAGAGTTCCTATTTTGTTGTCTGTTACAAGCCAAAGGAAGTGACATTGGTGAGGTCTGTCTGTGGTTTTAGTTTGTGTACAGTACAGTCTTTGTAAGGCCCCCCATCCCTAACAAGAAAAGAAATGAGGAAAGGAAAAGGGGTCAACTGGTTGAGATGATCTTGCAAAAAATAGGCATATTTGGACTTTCAGTTTCAGCTATATTATGAACAGTGTATGCCTCTTAATGTTGAACTTCTGCTGTATTAAGAAAATGTTGATTTTTTCCCCTTTTAACTTTGATATGTGATCAATTAAATGATGATTTAGCCTCTAATGATGTTATTCTCTTATGAGTGGATGTCTCTGAACAGTAATTATTCTTTTTATTGAAAATTATAATTTTTGTAGAGAGGATATTGTGCCCCGTGCCTCCCAGAGGGGTGGATTGTGAGATTTCACATACATTCTTTATAAGGGTGTGGAAACCTCTCTAACCTCTCCCTACTGGAGGCGTTTTAAAACCGTGAGATTGATGGTGATACATAGGCAGAGCCGATCACTGGGTGGTGTGCCAACAAGGACATTGGGTCCCTAAGGGGTGGATTGTGAGATCCCACGTGTTAGAAAGGAGAACAGAACATTTCTTATAAAAATGTGAAAACCTCTCCTTTGTCTTAGTAAACGCGTTTTAAAACCGTGAGGTTGATGATGATAAGTAACGGACGAAAGCACTATACTTTGGAAAACATAAGGAAGAACAAAGAAATGGATTGCTGCAGTTCCAAATTTATTCCAAACTTCTTGTTCTAAAAGCTTAAAGAGTAAAACGGCAAACAACACACTGTCAATAGCAATAAGGCTTGAAATGGCAGTTCATCAATTACTTAAAGGTACTTAGTAAACCAAGCCAATAAGTCTCCATGAGCCTCATCTGCACATTTGACAGCCTCTTCATCTTCAACATTGTACCTCACAGTCCACCCGTGAGAGACTTTCGGAAAGATCTTCACGAACCCATCAACCTATACATCCAACAAGCCAAAATTTACATTTATTTTCGACGAGGGGAGTCATGTTGCATTATTTGGACTGCCATTTGACATGCAGGCATGGAGAACTCATATCGAGCTTAGACGTGTTCGTGGTAAGAGATTCAACAATATCATAAGAACTCAACTACATGAAACTAAAACAACTCTCACTACCTCAGGCTTTGCAGACAGGGCCTCTTCAAACTGTTTCAAGAGTTCTGGAGGAGACATGTGATCGATCTCCGCCCCTAGCACTGAAACGTGAGCTTTGACCCCTGAAATTATCGACAAACATCGGATTCAGTTAGCTGTTATAAGAAAATGATTCGTTAGCCTATTCTCTTCACGATCTGTTTTGTAAGAAAATGATTTGATTTGGAGACGGGAAGGTAAAGGGTTTGAAGTGATCACGACTAGAGCACTTGTCACAATCGCACTATTGTGGTAGTGGGATAGCGATTGTGCGGTACTTATTCCAACCCAGCGAACAAGTCAACCATGAGAAATTCGAATGTCGCGAACAACGTCGGCGTATGTTCGGACCTCGAGTCACGTTTCCAAGAAATGTTTCAGAAAACGTGAGCGAGGAAATACATTTGAAAACGATTTGAAAGAAGTGAAGAAAACAATGTTATATGACTATAAGCAAATAAAGGAACATCACGGCTCAAATAGCATATAATGGAACCAAAATACAAACTTTGGATGTCATCGACGGTAACAAAAGACGGATGAAGCAACACAGCAGCTTGAATCAACTCGACCTTCGCAAGTGCAACCACAACCTTGGCTACGGTACAAAAAGTTCATCACAATTCAAACTCAGCTAAGAAATAGAAGTGCTCCCAAGAAGAAAAAAGCATAGAAGAACTCGTCAGTCGAGCCTTTCATTTCATTGTTCAAGCTCTTTCACGTGGGTTGAGTTCATAGATTCTAACATTACAAACAATATACGATAATACAAACACGAGATAAATAGACTCACCACCCCAACAAATGCCGACTGCTCCGATCGCCGAAATACCTTTGCTTTTCAGAGCTTCAACGACTGCCTTCCCATCATCAAAAGCCTTCTCCTGTTAAACCATTACACTTACATGAACTCGAACTCGAACTCTCGCATCTCAATAACAATATACTCACAAACAGTACCAGATTTGTCCTAAAAACTATACAACTTCAGCAGCAGCAGCAGGATAGATAATAATCAATTAAGAAAACATTGCAGTAATGAAATGAAAGGCAAGAACTAACAGGTCCATGATCTTGCAGCCAATCTTTAATCGGCCTATTAGCATCATTGGCAACAAATGGATCTCCCTTGAAGAAATCAGGAGCAACCACAAAGAACCCAGCAGCTGCAACCTTATCTGCTAGCTTCCTACAAATTGAAAGATAGCCATGTTCAACTCCTTCTTATGTGGAGCCATGTGGTAATTGCATTATATCTCTTTCAATCTTAGAAGTACCTTAAAAGTGGAGCTTCATATCCTGCAAAGCAAGGCAGAATCAAAAGCTTAGAGCACCAGAGATATTCCCTATTAAACAAGAAATGAGTTTAATCCAAATTCTAACAGCTAGATTCAATCTCCTAGTTCATATATCATGTTCTATCTTATCGGTTTGTATATTCATATGGATGACTAATTGATTATAATTTTTTGATATTCATACGAGATATGTGTTAGGAGCCACGACTTTCCACAATGGTATGATATTGTTAACTTTGAGCATAAGCTCTTTGCTTTTGATTTTTCTAAAAGGTCTCATACCAATGCAGATGTATTCTTTATCTATAAACTCATGATCAACCTTTTAATTAGAGGATGTGGGGCTCCTCTCTCAACGACCCTCCCCTCGAACAAAGCACACCATAGAGCCACTCATGAAGCCTATGGAGCCCTCAAACAACCTCCCCTTAATCGGGGCTCGACTCCTTCTTTGGAGCCCTCAAACAAAGTGTACTTTGTTCGACACTTGAGTCAATTTTGACTACACCTTCGAGACCCACAACTTCTTTGTTCAACATTTGAGGATTCTATTGACATGGCTAAGTTAAGGGCATGGCTCACCATGTTAGGAACCACGACTCTCCATCATGGTATGATATTATCAACTTTAATCATAAGCTTTCATGGCTTTGCTTTTGGTTTCCCCAAAAGGCTTCGTACCAATGAAGATGTATTTCGTACTTATAAACCCACGATCAGCCTCTTAATTAGCAGATGTGGGACTCCTCTCTCAACAATTCTCAACAATATCTAAACGATCCCACGAGAATCTTTCATCAAATCCAGAATTCCACAAGAATTTTTGTTAAAAACTCTACAGTGATCATGAATCAACCAAACAAACAATGACCCAAGTGATAATTCGCTTTACCCAGAAGTCAAATACCTCATTATACCAAAAGAAAAAGCGAAAACAGCAAGCCACAGAAGAATCATCAAAAGGGAAGGGCGAGAAAACAGAACACAACAGAACCCATATACAATAAAACGATAAATCGAATAAAAAGGGTCGGTACCGTAGACATCGGTGATGAAAATGACGGCGTTTTTGGAGTCGGGGGCGCCACTGACATAGGTGCTGAGGCCGCCGAGTTGTTCGACATGGCCGGCGCCGCTGGTGGGGTTTAGAGACGGTGGGTTCGAGCAGCACTGGGGGCCTGACATTTTTGTTGCTCTCACTCTGATTTCAACGACTTGAAGAAAACGGCGTTCGAATTGCAACCAATAACTCCAAAATCGTTTGCCTCAGCCCTGACGTCAAATGTATGAACAACCCTCAAATATACCTCATGTCTTCTTCCTAATTATCGTCGTCTTCTACCTTATCTTTTTCTGGGTTCGATCTGGAAAATGAGCAACTTTTTACATTTTTGGATTGTTTTTTTTGTAACGCAATTTGTTTCTTATGGATCAAATCTGAACCATAGAGTTTATATCTAATTTATTATTAATCTAAACCACATTTTTTAAATTTTTTATAGATTTAGTAGAAAAAATTAAAAAATTAAAAATTATATTAGAAACGTTCATTATCCAAAAAAAAAACTATTAAATATTATAATTTTAAACATAATTAAAAAGTTAAAGTTAATAAATGGGTACACCCACATGGACTCAAACCGATTCGGTTGGATTGGGTCAACTTGTCTCGGCTTAGCAGATTCAAGATGGGCCGGTCTAGACCGAGTTAGATGGCTCGACCAAAGTAAAAGAGCTTTTGGGCCTAATCCATATTTCTTGGTTGGCCCAAGCTTGAGACCAATCAATGGGCCTTACTATGAATTTTAGGTTTCTAATTTTGAGTGACAAAAATACCCTTGGACTATTTGAATCCAAAAACCTAAAATTATCATTGTAATGACCCATGTCAAAGATTCGAAATCTAAATTTGGCACCTGGTGACCGTAACATTCTCCCGTGTTCACTGTGACACATGTTATTTACTTTTCGCTTCTAAGAGTGAAAACTATCTCCACAGACTGAGTCATTTCAGCATGTTTTGTCTTTACTCACATACATCTTAGGAAAATTTTCAGAAGATCACCCAACATAGAATTACTCCGAGTAAAACACACTTAACTATGATTGAACCACTGAAAAATAAGGTAGCATAATAATTGTGTCGAATAATTAATATATGAATTTTTTTATTGTTTTTAAATGTTTATTTGTAACATTTTAAATGATTTTCAAATGGTAACAAAAAAAAAATAATGTTCAATAAACTAAATGACTAAGACATTTCCTTTCTCTCATCTCTCCCTTCCTTTCCTTATTCTTTCTCGTGTTTGTATTGGACATACCATAATCGTCAGGATACTACAATGTTATTATCATCATTACTAAGACAAAGAAGCTACAGAAACCTCAAGAAAGTTATATAAGTTCGAGTTACTGTCGTGTGTGTGGGTCTAAGTTTAGTGTCGTATTTTATTTTATTTAGCAAATACACGTATCGTCAAAGACCTACTTGATCGGGACTTAACTGCGACTAGAACTTATACTCGTGTACCTTCTTTGAGGACTTTGTGACTCATTCGTTTTGGGGAATGGATAGGGAGTGTCGTGGTGGCTCGATGATGCCACGGTGGCAGTGGCACATGTATCGAGCAAACATGTCAAATTTGGATGTCTTAATCCCAAAGAAAACAATAAATAATATTAGATTAGAAAAGACAAGAAATAATTAAATATGCTGAAAATGGGAATCATTTTTTTTTTCTTGACTGGCTCTACTTATAAATCAAATTAGTTAAAGCTAAGCTTAATTACTTGTCGTTTATGATAATATTTAAATGATAAACATTGGAAGATAAATTATTCCTGTCGGTGACAGATCGGTCAGGACAGACCACTAAAACTCATCTTCTTGGCCTTTTTTTTAAATTATTATTAAAAAACGTTTTTTTGTTTTTAATTTTACGCGGTTTTCTAGCTGTGCTTTACCTAAAATTCATGCATGTTTACAAATAAAAATAAAAGGGAGAAAAATAAAAACTGCCATGCTTTCATTAAATGGGTAATGGAAAAAATAATTAAAAACGAAAGTCAGAGGAAGTGGACAGGAGTGGGCAAGTGGCGAGTTTTTATTTGCAAGTGACAGTTTTAAAATCACAGGTGGGTATGATTAGGCTACAATTCCTCATTTTTTTCATTTTTTCATTTTTTTTCAAACAACTATACTACAAAAAATCACGCTAGCAGATATTGTTCGTTTTAGTCGGTTACGTATCGACGTCAGATATTATTCACTTTGGTTTATTAAGCATCGTCGTCAATCTCACGATTTAAAATGTGAGATCTCGCCGGCACTCCGCTTGGTGTCTGTCTATGATACCATTTGTAACAGTTCAAGTCTGCCGCTTGCAAATATTGTGCACTTTGGCTCGTTACGTATCACCGTCAACTTCACAGTTTTAAAGCGCATTTACTAGGAAGAGATTTCCACACTCTTACGAGAAATGCTTTCGTCCCCCCTCTCCAACCAATGTGGGATCTCACAGTGTTGTTCTATTTTTACCGATTCCAGTCTAATTACTTGTAGCTACATCAAGATTCCAACTTTTAACTTTTTAATCGGTCACACATTTTTTCAATTCAAATCCTTGAAAATGGTTATTTTCAAGAACGAGCTATAATTTTATTAGAAAAAAAAATCCATCAATCAACAATTCAAAAAATAAAGTAATATGAAGTACGAAATAAAGTTGTTATTATGTTATGTCAACTTTTTTCGTGTGAGATTGAAGCATATATTTGCAATATCTCTTGGAATGACTAATGACGATCTTGACAAACCCATCTCACCATATACAAAAATGTTCGTACAAAAAGTTAATTGACAGTTAGACGCAACATATTCATTTTATGTCACAAACACATATATGGACAACTAATTATGAATCACGATGACATACATATATTTTTTTAGAAATTCGTGAAAATTTGGAAGTAATGAAAATGAAGGTAAGAATATAGCGAATTTTGACCCTACGGACCGATACCCGAAGAACACGAAAAGGAACAAGAACCTCTCCTTTTAATTTTTAATTTTTTTTTTTTTTGGGTCTCAATTCCATTCCAAATAAAAGGTTTGATTTTGACTGAATTTTAATTTTATTAATAAAAAAAATTTCTTTTTTGGAAGGTTATGTTCCAGTGTGGGTCGCTTTCGGTGGAGTGGAGTATCAAGCCCACCACCATATTATTATAATTCGAATCATGTGGATTTCTATGCACTTGTGTCTGGTCCCACCAAGTCTTTTTGTCCTTTCATTTTATTATTATTTTTTTAAAATTTATTCGTTTTGGAACAAAGTTTTTTCACTTTTGGCATGTGTGGGCCGTGAGAATAACTCGGGTTTGATATTATCACCGTCAGTCACCGAATCGAACTGTGCCCATCAAATCAGAAACGACTGTAAACCACGACATTGAAGTTTTCGTTTCACCGACGACGGGGACCGATCATGAAAGTAGGTTTTGTAAGGTGTTAATTCATCCACAAATGTAAAATAATTTTTTTTTCAAATATAATAAAATATTCCAATTTCCAGCTCATTAGTTTCGAACAGATACACAAAGAGGAGTGAAAAGACCAAAAACTCCATACAAAGAGGGCTGTAATACACAAGGGGGAGGGGGTGAGTGGGTCCCACTTCACAAAATCACCCAATCATAGAGGCCCAACGAGAGAGGTGCATTGAAGCTGATGTAGCCGCACCACACAGAATTCTCCAATTTTTCTTTTAAATAGTTATTTAAACTTTTTAGGAGCCAGCAGAAATGTTTTTTTTTTGTTTTTTTTTTAAATATATTACGGCTTATCTGTACGGACGCCAATTTTAAGTACTTAACGAACTGACAGCAACGTTTGTCAGTCCCAAGTTGTAATATTTCTATAGTTTTTCTTTTCTTTTTTGTGTTTTTTTTTTTCGTATAAAATTACCAAAACCCAAAAACCGAAAAGACAAATTCTTTTTTTTAAAGGTAAAACCAGAAGCTGCCACGTGGAACGCGGGAACTGTGTCAACGAGTTGATGTGGAGTGTAGATTCTGTGGGGTCCAGGCAGTTTTTTTTTTTTTTAATTTTTACTTTAACGACTTACGGCGGCGGCGCGGTGGACCGGCTCCGGTGAGAAGATGGTGGTGGTGATTCGGCGGGTATCGTCGTGGAGAAATTTATCTACGATCATCGAGCTAGGTTCAACGATGTTTTTCTCCCATACGGGGTGGTAGTTTCCACCGTCGGTCAAAAATGTACCGGTGGCGTCGAGGCGTCGGAGATTCCAATTTCGTTTATTTTGAAGGCGACGAATCTTCTGCCATTGTCGAAGGGCCAAAAGACAAGTGTTGTCCTTAATCTTTGAGATCGCCGATTCAAGAAGAATCGACAAAGTCCTCTCGTCGGCACCATCGCGTTCTGCCTTCAAATAGTCATGTAATTCTGGCACTCCGATGGCTCGTTTAATCCCATAAGAATAATCTCCTATCGGATCAAAGATTTCCCTCACTTCTCCAACAAATCCGCCATCGACCATATGATCAACACGATCGGAGACGAAATTATGAAGAATCGGCAACGACACATCGACCCACAAAAAACAGAAATCATATCGAAATCGAAACTCGGAATAATCATCAACCAAAGCTTCAATGTACGAATTCGAGCCACCGGCAATGATCGGAAGACGATCACGTTCCAAAATCGATTCAATTGCATCAGAAGCATGATGGGTAAAATCATGTGAGGAGAAATTTGAATAGGGATCGATCGATCCCAACAAATGGTGAGTAATTCCACGGCGTTCTTCGTCGGTGACTTTGTTAGTGACAACGTCAAGCCCTTCGTAGACTTGAATCTTGTCGGCGTTGACAATTTCCGCCGGAAAACGAGTGGCTAAGTCGATAGCCAATCGGGATTTACCCGTTCCGGTCGCACCCATGACGAAAACCACCTTGTCTTTCCGGCGGAAGAATTGCTCCATGTTGAAACTCCCCTGGAAATTGCCGACGAGCGGCGCGACTCGCTTGCCGGCGGCGGCGGCGGAGGATAATGACAATGCCTTGTTCATCAAATACCCTGTAAAATTAAAAAAGAAGGAAAACCCAGATGAAAAAATGAAAAATTGAAGCGACCCATATGATTTATTCTGGATTTAATTCAAGCACAGTACCTGAAACGAAGAGAAAAAGAAGAGAAAGAGAGGCCTTGGGGCCTTAAGGAGTAGGGGTTTGTAGGGTATATGCAGAAAAATGGAGGTTCTTAGGGTATGGATAGTGAGGGTTTAGGGAATTAATGTTTTTATTTGGGGGAAAGGATGGAATGTGTGAAATTTTTGGATGTTTGAACCTCAAATTGCCACTGCCCCTCTTGCTCAACCCATAGGGGATTGCTCTTCGTATTTATGTCTTCCCAAAAGATACTCGCCTTACCTTTAGTACGGACCCCTTGTTCCCTATGCTAGTCTCTCTATGTTTTACCCTCATCCCCTTCTCTTTTAAATAATTTAGCTCCAATTCAATTCGTGGGCTACGTTTCTTGTGAGGTTCCATGTCGGTTGGAGAAGAGAAAGAAACATGAGATTCCATAAATTCAGTTTTTTTTTCTTTTTTACACATTTTGATGATCATATGGAATAGAGATCGTATATATGTGTTGAAAAATAGAAAATTTTAAAATTAGGGAATATGATAATTTGAATAATGTAATTCTTTTATGGAGGGGGTGGAGGAATTTTGCCTTTATATAATTAATTAATAATTATGGTCCAATAAAATATGAGATTCCATAAAAATAAATAAATAAATAACGAGAAGAGATTAACAGCAAAAGCCTTTTGGATATCAAATTTTGATTCCCTTGAAGTGGAAAAGGGTATATATAAACAAGAGACAATCTTGGAGTGTAGCTAAGAATTATATATATATATATATATATATATATATTTATATATTTATTTATTTTAATTTTTAATTTTTAATTTTTTCTCTCCTTAAGGGTCAAGTTCATGCTTCCCAGCCAACCTTATCTAGGGTTTAATCCATCACTTTTACATCGAGATTTTGAAGTGACTTTTCAGTCATTTTACTTTCTTAAAGATAGATGCTGTGTTTCATATTATTATTATTATTTTTTAATTTTATTTCATAACTTTTAAAAAAATATTAATTAAAAGTTAAAAAGTATTTTTGAAACATTTTAAAAAGTTAAAAGATAATTTTTAATTTTTTTTTAATTTAAGAGTATTTTTTAAATAAATATTAACAGTTTACTTTCAAAATATTTAATTTAGACTATAGTATCTGTTTGGTTAAAGAAATTTACCCAAAATTTAATGTAAAATAAAAATATTAGTAAATTAATAGGTATTTTTCAATAAATAAAAAACCAAACCTTAATTTTAGAGAATAATTAATCTTTATTAATAGTAAATATTCTTTCTATATATGTGATTTATTTTAAAAGAAAAAGAAAACCCATTTCTAGAAGAATTTGAATTCAACTGAAATTGTTCTATTTTTATTTTAAGTTTTTAACACTTTTTCAACCATAATTTTCTTACCAATTTATTATTTTCCGACCAAACATTAATAAACTAAACAAATTTATTTCATTATTTTTACTTACTTAATATTAAAACAATTCCTTAAACACGAGCATAAATTAAAATTTTATAATTAATCAATTTTATAAATAAATAAATATATATATATATATATATAATTTATTATTATTATTTTTATGTATATAGGATGGGCATAACCACGTAACCAAACAATACTAGGTGGGGGCTTGTTTTTTTTTTTTTTTTTTAAAAGCAGTCGGCAAAAAGAATTTTTTTCTTTTATAGTGGTTTAGGATGCTCTAATTTTTGGTTATTTTAATTAATCTGAATTTAGTGAAGAGACATTAGGTTATTAATTTAATTAATACACACATTAGTATACAATTATTAAACTAGAGGATACCCTGAGGTGACTAATCACTTTTATTTTAAATATAAAGATTTTGATTAATATTAATTTAATTTAGAAAAATAAAATAAAATATAAATCAATAAATACACATGCGTTTTTTTAAACCTTAGCTTTAGTATATATCTCTATATAATTCAATGAATGGTATATATTTTACTATATAATTCAATAAATATATCTGTTTGAATAAATAACAAATTAAAATTTTATATCATTATTTTTCGAATAATTAAGAAAAAAAAGATTCGTTGAACACGTGAAATTATGGTTAGAAACACTTGAATGAATTGATAATTATTATTTATACGAAAACAAAACATTTTAAAAGAACGATGTTATTTTATAGAACAAAATTGAGTATCTAAGAGAACGTCAGAGTCATTCAATGTCGAATCTAAATTTCAAATCTTGATTTGATTCCCGAACCTAAGGCGTTAAAAACTCGTGTTAGTTTGTGAAGATAGTTTTTACTCTTAGAAACGTGGTCAGGTTGCACGGTTGGAAGATGTCATAGTCATCAGATGTCGAATTTCAGATTCCAAATCTTGGCCCAAATCCGAGTAAGAGTAATTATATACAAACTCGAGATTATATATAAACAATAACTTAGTTATACGTATGTTTTCGATTGTAAATACATACCGACATATTTCTTAACTCGAATTATACAAATCTAAATCACTTCATCTCAAGAATGTTCATGTCTTAAAATGAAGTCACCGCACGTGCAATGGGAGCTTGTAATGATTAGGAAAATAAATTATTTAATATTATCTTGTCCACTTAATCATCATAATCCTGGCTTACTTTACTGAAATATATAATTTAGGTATTATATTTATTAATATTGGAATTTTATAATTCCCATTATTAGGTGGGGAGCTTATTTATGTCAATTTTCTCCTATATTTTTAGGTATTAAGTACGATATTAAAAATATAAAAATAAAAAATAAAAAGTCGAAAGACAAAAATTTAACACTTAAAAATCTAGAAACTAAAAAACTTTAATTAATTGAAAATTAAACAAATCTGATGAATAAAACTATGGCTTGAGAGAAATATTGTATTAATATTAATGTAATACCAAATTTTAAAGTTAGTGGGGGATTCCATTATATAATATTTACAAAAATTAATGAAGTAGGAACATTATATTAATGAAATATGGGTTTTATTTAATATAATATAAAGTTTTATTTAATTGTTAATATTAGGTATATTTTAAAAAATTTATTAGAAAATATGTAAGTACAGACAAACTTGTCTTATAGATAAGTATGAAACACGGTCATATTACAGAAATGCATGAAAATATTAGAGTCATCTAGTGACAAATTTTAGAATCCAAATTCCGATCTGAATCTCGGGCATACGATGTCACAATTGCTCTCTTTTGCAATTCGCGATGAGGACACGAGCAATATACCCTAACAAACATGATCGTGACATAAGGTGCTACTAATGGTATCATGGTAGAATTTTTTCCAATAAGATGTGATTCAAAGAAGAACGAAGAGAGAAATTGAATGGTGAAGTGGGTTTGAATCATTCGAGAAGAGAAAAAAATAATAGTGATCATAATGAGCAAGAGTAACTGATGATTATGAGTTTAATGCACATATAACCTTATATTATATTATGGGCAATAAAATATAGCATGCTCTTGACTTTATAGTATAATAAATAAATGACATTGAGGGACCTACCTACATATATAAATCTAGTTCATGTGTTCCTTTTCTATTCTAAGTGTGACCTTCTTTTCATTCAAAGGACATTTGTATTTTTTTTTTTTTAATTTTCTAAAGAATTTGGATATGGATTAATTTACTTTACATGTATATATCGACTAATTTTAGTAAGATAATCGTTTAATTTTACAATTTAGAGTTGTCTGTTTGGAGTGATTAGACTAGACTACCTTACACGTATATCAGCTTATCTTATTCGTGCAATTTCGACATTATAATATATGGTTATCCAGAAATCTTTGAGACCGACTCGAAATTTTGGGTTGGTTGGATTGGTGACCTGAGCAATCCGAATAGAGCTCACAACCTAACCCAATCTTTTATCTTCACTTGGGTTGAGTTGTCCGGTTATTTTTTTTTAACTATTTTTTAAAAAATCTACTCATTTCTTAATTTTCATAATAATTTTAAAAGTATGGTTGGATTGAGTTATAACCTTGTTTTTTTCAATAAAAAAAAGTCAACTCGAGAACCAACCTGAATGTTCGGTTTTTTAAAAATTCAACCTAACCCACTTCAATTTTTATGGTTTGGATTCGGTAGTCTGGATTAGTTGGATTCTTGATTCATACGAACACCCATTTAACGCCCCTACTCATAGTTATTTTTTTAAAACAAAATAGTAATAACTTTCATCGAACATATACAATACAACTATATTATCATAATTTAAGCCTTTTTAAAAAAAAAAGTTATTTTAAATTATATTAAAAAAATTAGATATTTGAAATACGGAGACTAAAATAGTACGAAATTATGGCATCCCAATATAATATAAAATTGAATTAATAATATAACCTATAAAATTAAAAGAGAATAATGTCAAACTAAAGAAAATTCAAAGACATTTTCTTTAATCATGGATATAATAATTAATTAATTAATTTTTTTTTTAAAAGTTGTCAAATATTAGAATATTAGCCAAGGAAATATATTAAAATATAGTCAAATATTAAAATTAGGCTTCCCATGCGAGAATGGAATCTTGATTATGCATTCAATTTTAAAATTTAGTGGTGCACCTAACTTTAATGTAATTAACAAATTAATTTCCCTTAACTTTTATTTATTATATATAATAATAATGATTATCTAATAAAGTTTTCATTTTTTTTTTATAAATCAATTTTAATTTTGGGAATATTTTATTCATTTAAAAAAAACACCCTTGAAATAAATATATGAATATATGAATGGGCATCCATGATCCGTTGTCATTGGCCCATTTGCAAGTTATGGGCTTTAGAAGTTCTGGGCCTTGGCCCAAATAGTTAAAACATCGAAATATAAATTCTCGTAAACTCAAAATCCATTTTAAAAGCTAACCAATGAAACCCTAATTTGAGGCTGCATGACGTCCTTCTGCGAAATGACTAAAGTACCCTGACCAAAACTTTTAAGTTATATTCATGTAACGACACACTAGATTTGAACTTGGAGCGTTTCTACGTTTGAGAGCTATGAGCCTCATCGCTTCACAACTTTTGATCTAGGGTTGCATGCTTGAAATTCGAGTTTGATCAATTTACGTGCGTAGCGTTTGAATATTAAGTATGTAACAAAAATATTCTCACTATTAGTATCACGTTTCAAAAATATTCGTCAAATTTCTAAAGTAAAATTAAAAAGTTTAAAGATAATTTATGAGATGCTGATAGACGGTTTTTGTCCACGTAATGACTGTAAAAAAATTAATTTTTTAATCAAGTAAAAAATGTTACGGCTTATTTTTTAAAATTTTATGAGTATTTTTTTAAATATAGTCTAAAACTTTTTGAAGGGTATTAATATATTGTTTTTTAAAGTTGAATTAAAAGTATTTTTGAAATAAATTATTAACTATAATAATATTTTTGAGAATTTTTTTTAAAATTTTAATAATTTTTAAAAGTTTAAAATTATTAAAACTTGAGAAAGTTTATAATATTTTTAAGATAAAATATAAAATTTATAGATATTTTTGTTAATTAAGTATAAAATTAGTTTAAAAACAAAAACAGCAACAAAAATTAAGACACAATACCTTGAGGGAAACGGCTACGCGCTCTTCATAGCGCGTGTGATGCGTTGGTTAAACTTCTTCAGCGCTGGGCGGGGCTAAGCAAAAGGCCCTCTCGTTGCCCTTCTAATGGCGATCCGACCCAATCCGAACAAATCCATCTTCTGTTTCTTCTAATTCTCCTCCCCTTCTCGATCTTTCATTAGCTGCAGTTTACACTTTACAGTGTGGATTAAAGAATCTTGAAAATTGTTAAACGTCAATGATTTGAATTGGGGCCTGCGATATCTGATATGAATCTCTCACTTTCATCTTCCTCTCCTTCTTCACTTCCTTCCGCTTCTGCATCTTCTTCTTCTTCCTCCCCTTCTTCGTCTTCCACCACTTCATGGTTCTCCGGCATAGTTCGCGGCCGTCCCGATAGGTCTTCGAGCGTGAAAATGTCTGGCAGCTCTGCCTCTGGCTCTGCTGCTGGGGATCCCCCTGGTCCTGTTGTGAGGAAGAATCACTTTCGTGGGTTGCTCTTCAAGTACGGTCCCAAGTCAATTCAGGTCCGTGGATCTTTAATTGAGAATTTTCTCTTCTTTGGACCTGTTTAATTTGACATAGGATTGGTTTGCAAATGGGGATCTTAATCTTGAATATTCCTGTTGGTGTTTGCTGCTTTAGTAGAATAAACCCATTTGAGAGAGTCCAAAAGATTAGTTTTAAGCTTCATTATTCCTCATGTAATGCAATTGTTTGGAGGAATTAGGGAACATCTTCTTGGACTTTTAAGTAATACCTTATTAGTGACTGTTTCTATGTTCCATTTGCTTCAGAATCTCCCACTGAGTTTAAGGAATGTTAACTACAACAAATCACAAGCTTCTAGGAGTTCTAGTTAGATATGTTGTTTGTTGTGTGAATATACCTTTGAAATTTGCAGATGTATGGGTCCTTTGCTATGATTTCATTTCTTGGTATCATGTGAGGTCTCATATTGGTTGGAGAGGGGAACAAAACATTCCTTATAACAAGTGTGTGGAAACCTCTCCCTAGTAGACGCGTTTTAAAACCTTGAGGGGAAGCTCGGAAGGGAAAGCCCAAAGAGGACAATATCTGCTAGCGGTGGGTTTGAACTGTTACAAATGGTATCAGAGCCAGGTTGTGAATGGTGTGCCAACGAGGACGTCGGGCCCCCAAGGGGGGTGGATTGTGAGATCCCACATTGGTTGGAGAGGGGAACGAAGCATTCCTTATAATAAGGTTATTAGGGTGTGGAAACCTCTCCCCAGCAGACGCGTTTTAAAACCCTGAGGGGGAAGCCCGGAAGTGAAAGTTCAAAGAGGACATTGGTTGGAGAGAGGAACGAAGCATTCCTTATAATATGGGTATGGAAACTTCTCTCCAGCAGACGCATTTTAAAGCCCTGAGATGAAGCTCGGAAGGGAAAGCCTAGAGAGGACAATTTCTGCTAGTGGTGGGCTTAGGCTGTTACATATCATGATCAAAATAAACTCTATCTTTCATGTAATGACATTTCTTTTCTCACGTGACGCCTTATTAATCGTGTCCATTATTATACAGGTTGCATTTAAGACGGGGGATTACAAGCAGCAAGTCATATTCATTGGTGGACTGACTGATGGCTTTATGGCAACAGAGTATGTTTTTGTCGAGGGGTTTTTCCCTGATTGGATCTTTCATTTGCTTGACTTGTGAGCCTAAATTAAAATGACAGGGACTGTTCCCCATTTCCTTTCAGTTCTTATCACCAAAATACATACCAACGATCTTGTTGTGGGTTGCCTGATTGGTTTTCAAGAAATTAGAGAAATTGATTAAGAAGTATAGTTTTTCGTTAAGAAGTATATTTTTCTTCTTGATTTGCAGATATTTGGAACCTCTTGCAATTGCTTTGGATAAAGAAAAATGGTCACTTGTTCAGATTCTTCTTTCATCATCATATAGTGGATATGGTACCTCCAGCTTGCAACAAGTAAGTTGGGTTGGTAGCATTACCATGGTTTCTTGAACGAAGGAGTATACTATCTTTTAGTTGGCAAACAGTAATATCCTGTTTTAACAAAAGGATTTTGATTTGATTTAGGATGCCAAGGAGCTTGATCAGCTAGTAAGCTATCTGATCAATAAAGAAGACTCCGAGGGTGTCGTGTTACTTGGACATAGTACTGGCTGTCAGGTAATTACTGAATGTTCTTGAACTATGTTTGAAGCTTTGATCAACTGTTGGAAATTTCATCTATGTTCTTTGGACATTGTTGCAGGATATAGTCTATTATATGCGTACAAATGCAGCTTGCTCTCGAGCAGTTCGTGGTGCCATTTTGCAGGTAATAACTTATCCTTAAGTGTTTCATAAGTGGAAGATTCACATCTTAGTACTGGTGGTGAGTTATGAATCTCGCATTATATCTTTGTTGTAGTGTTACGTAATTGTCTCGTAGAATTAGCTAAGGTTTGTGCAACTTGTAAGCTATCTTGGATGCCCATGGATCTCCAAAATGAAGAACAAAAGTTATTTTTCTCTTGGCATCTGAAAACTTGTTGTCAACTTCTTTAGAGCAGACGATTTTATGTGTAGTTTTTAACTAATAATCATGAGTCTTGTTTGTTTGGTCAGGCTCCAGTTAGTGATCGAGAGTATAGAGCAACTCTTCCTGAAACAGCAGCCATGATTGACTTGGCTTCGACTATGATAAACGAAGGCAGAGGATTAGATCTTATGCCAAGGGAGGCAGACCCGTCTCCGATAACCGCCACTCGGTGAGTATAAGAGCACATCATCTTTATTCATTTGGATATCGGTAATCTTGAAATCATGAAAGTTGAACATGTTACTATCTTACCGAACAGAAGATTCACAATTAGAAAACCAGTGGGAAATCCTGTAACTATCTTTTGTTCTTGTTGTGTCAGTTTGTAGTATCCTTCTTTCTTTCTTTGAACGTGTGTATCAGATCCCACATCGATTGGAGAGGGGAACGAAACATTTCTTAGAAGGGTGTGGAAACCTCTCCCTAGCATACACGTTTTAAAACCTTGCGGGGAAGCCCGGAAGGGAAAGCCCAAAGAGGACAATATATGTTAGCAGCGGACTCGGACTGTTACAAATGGTATTAGAGCCAGTCACCGGGCGGTGTGCCAGCGAGGACACTAGGCCTCCAAGGGGGGTGGATTGTGAGATCCCATGTCGGTTGGAGAGGGGAATGAAGCCTTCCTCGTAAGGGTGTGGAAACTTCTCCCTAGCAGGCGCATTTTAGAACCTTGCAGGGAAGCCCAGAAGGGAAGTCCAAAGAGGACAATATCTGCTAGTGGTGGGCTTGCTAGTGGTGGGCTTGAGTTGTTACATTGTGTGTGGTGATTTGTGGTACGTTAATTAATTTTTCTCGAGATTGCAGTTTTTAATGCTACGATTAGCTATTTGCAGGTATTATTCGCTTTGCTCATACATGGGGGATGATGACATGTTCAGCTCCGACCTTAGCGATGACCAGCTGAGAATGAGACTCGGGCACATGGCTAACACACCGTGTCAGGTCTGCATGCACACTTCTCTCTTTCTGGTTTATCTGAATGAAGAAATGCTTCTTAAACCTTACTTATTGGAATACAAATCTTCATGCATCACATGTAAGACTTGAATAAAAATAAGTTTAATTTTTGGATCAATGTAAAGCTGCTGCTTCTATTTTGGACGGAAGAATATAAAAGCTCAAGCAACGTGAGATCCCATATCGGTTGTAGAGGAGAACGAAGCATTTATTATAAGGGTGTGGAAACCTCTCCCTAACAGATGCATTTTAAAACCGTGAGGCTGACGACGATACGTAACGGGCCAAAACAGACAATATCTACTAACGGTGGGCTTGAGCTGTTACAAATGGTATCAGAGGCAGGCACCGAGCGGTGTGCCAGCGAGGACGCTGGGCCCCCAAGGGGGGTAAATTGTGAAATTCCACATCAGTTGGAGAGGAGAACGGAACATTCCTTATTAAGTGTGTGGAAACCTCTCCCTAACAGCGATAGGTAACAGACCAAAGCAGACAATATCTGCTAGCAGTAGGCTTGGGCTGTTACAAATATTATTAGAGCCAGACACCGAGCGGTGTGCCAGCGAGGACGCTGGACCCCTAAGGGGGGGGGGATTGGAGATCCCACATCGGTTGGAGAAGAGAACGAAACATTCCTTATAAGAGTGTGGAAACCTCTCCCTAACAGACGTGTTTTAAAACCGTGGCGATACGTAACGGGCCAAAATAGACAATATTTGTTAGCGGTGGTGTCTAATGGTGACATTCATATTGATTGCAGGTTATCTTTTCCATGGGCGACGAATATGTGCCGGAATACGTGGATAAGAAGGCATTGGTTGATAGGTAAACTAAATAACTCTTGCTACTCAATTGCTATCCCATAGTCCACCTGCCTCAAACAATTTACATTCTTGATGGGGTTGGTGTTACTCACCTCTGTTTCACAATACATTCAATGATTTAGAGAGTAGTAGCCACAATAGGGCGGGCGAGAGCGAGCGTAGCGCTTGATACCTAATGATATTGTTTTTACGAGGTGATGCAGATTGTGCAAAGCAATGGGAGGTGCAGAGAAAGTTGAGATTGAACATGGGAATCATTCTCTGTCAAACAGAGTTAATGAAGCAGTTGATGCGATAATTGACTTTGTGAAAAGGGAGGGTCCTAAGGGGTGGGATGATCCATGGCATTAGTACTACTGTTCATTCTTCTGCTGCTCCCTTCTTCTCTTCATTTGATCATATTAGATTGTGAGGAAGGGTTATTTAACTGGGTATCAGATCTCTTGTCTAGACTGTGTAATCTGTGGTAGCTTTCATTGTTATTTGCAGACAGAGAGACAGAGAAAGGATATGATTGTTTGTTCATTAGATTTCCTTCATTTGGAATTCTTCTTGTGTTCTCCATAACTTTGGTAATTATTTACACAAACCTTCATATGGGTTATTACTATTCATTGATATTATCTTTTTTTTGGGCTTTCCTCCCGTGCTTCTCCTCAAGGTTTCCACATCTTTATAAGGTATGTTTCGTTCCCTCTCCAACCAATGTGAGATCTCATAATTCACCCTTTTTGGGACCTAGCGTCTTCGCTGGTATACCGCCCAATGTCTGACTCTAATACCATTTTGTAACAATCTAAGTCCACTAATGTCCGACTCTAATACCATTTTGTAACAATCTAAGTCCACTGCTAGCAGATATTGTTTCTTTTGGACTTTTCTATTAGGTTTCTTCTTGAGGTTTTAATACATGTATGCGAGGGAGAGGTTATGCTGATAAACTGGGAAAAGAAGTTAATCAATTTACTTTTATTTCTCGTTAATCAATTTATGTTACTATAGTTTGAAAAAAGTTTAAAATTAAAATTTTATCTTTATAATTTGATAAAATCTTATAAATAGTCGGTATTCAGGGTGGTTACTATTTATGAAAAATGTAATGAATTATGAAAATTAAAGTTTAATTTTCTTTCAATCATATAAATTATTATTAATTATTCGACATAAATTGTACTATATAATTGTATTCGACCAAAATTGACCGATTTACATTTTTACTAAATAATCCATAGCGGGTCGGGTATACATAAAATGGTTACTCATGGAGTCCGGAAACCGATAAGAAACATGTCGCGTGGGACGCACGTGCCACAGCTAGAATCTAGGAATCCTCATGCAACAAGGATGCAAAACCAAATGACGAAAAAGCCCCTACTCAGCTCAACTTCAATTCTGGCTGACAGGAAAGAACGTTGACATTGTCGGTGCTCCGCAATGCTTGACAGAGCGGTAATTCTCAGGAATCTCACAAGAAGGGTAAAACCGTCCATTCATAAAGTTGTCTTTCGCTCAGGCTCCGCCCTCGCCTTTCCCTTCGGGACATCGACAATGGTCTCCAGCTCCATAATTATCGCTGTTTTTATCCGACAGAAGAGGAATAGAAAGAAAAAAGAAAACGCGAAAAATAACATTTTTTATTTTCAATCGATCAATAATTCCGCCTAATTTCTACCCCAAATTTTGTTATTTCTAGACAGAGAAACAGCAAAAAAGAAGACCAACGAAGAAGAAGAAATTGAAGAAGCATCTCCGTTTCTTCAAATCTTCGTTGCTCAACAACAATCTTCAAAACCCAGAGAGATTTCTGGCTTTTTCGAGCAACCCAGTAAGTAAAATCCTTTCTTTTTCACTTTTTTCCTGCTTTTTCTCTTCGGTTTTGTTGGGTTTTGTTTAATCGAGAAAGGGAAATCTTTACCCTTCGGAAAAGAACACAACTTTATCGCCTGCAGTTTTCTCCGGCGAACAAATAAAGGGTTTCTTCTTCTTCTGATTTTTCGGTTTGTTTTTTGTTCTTCTGGGTTGTGGATTCGTTCAATCTGCGGCAGTTTTCAGATGCCGGAAAAGGGCCTGCATCGAGCGACGTCGCAGCCATGGCTTTTGGGGTCGTCTCCGTTGGTACATTCCCGTTTTTGGGTACTCACAGGGTTGGTTCTTCTCAGTATGTTGGCCGTTTGGAGCATCGACGGCTTCAACATTAATACCTTCATCAAATTTTGGAGTTCCCCTCAAGATTTCGTCTCTGTTTCTTCCAATTTCACCAATACCCATTTCAATTTATCCACTAAGGATTCCAATTTCACCCAATTCGTCTCTTACAAACCCGAAAATTACCCGGAATCTGCGTTGTTTGAACCGGTTTCGCCGCATAATTCCACCGTCGAACCTCGCCGGAGTGAGAATGAACCGGCGGTTCCCTACGCGTCTTTTTCTGATTGGTTTTCAGCTGAACTCGAGCCTAATTATACCTCCAATCTTCTCGCTTTATGGAAGACTCCCGGCGGCGAACCCTGCAGAGACTCACAGACGGCGAATATTGCTATTTCCGGCATGGAAGGTCCGGGAGTGGTGGAGATTTCAACAGGGGATGTTCATGAGTTTCGATTTCAAGCTGTTGATGAATCTGGAAACCCTCGTTGTCTAGGTGGAGACTATTTTGAAACTGATCTCGCCGGCGAGTGGTGGAAGTCTCGGCCGTTTGTTAGAGATTTTGGTAATGGGACTTACTCGTTTTGGGTTCAGGTGCACCCTGATTTCGCCGGAGATTATGAACTGACTGTGATTCTTCTGTTCCGAAATTTCGAGGGGCTTAGGTTTTCCCCGACCCGATTCGCCTACGATCGAGAGCTTCGGAGAATCAAGGTTCAATTTGTTAAGACTTCGGTGGGGTTGCCGGAGATTAAGAGTTGTGGAAGGTCGGATTTTGGTAGAGAGATTTGGACGGGACGGTGGACTCGACATGGTCGAAATGAGGGTTGCGGGATCAGTGATGACGGTCGGTACCGGTGTTTTCCACCGGAGTATCCTTGCCGGAGGCCTTGGTGCAATGGGTCATTGGGGTTGTTGGAGAGCAATGGTTGGGTTTATTCAGCACATTGTTCATTTCAGATGTTTACTAGTGGTTCTGCTTGGGATTGCTTGAAGGGTCGATGGATCTTCTTTTGGGGTGATTCGAATCATGTCGATACGATAAGGAACCTTCTGAATTTCGTGTTGGATTTGCCTGAAATCCCTGCAGTTCCGAGGCGATTCGATAGGAATTTTTCGAACCCGAAAAACCCGTCTCAAACGGTTCGCATTACCAGCATCTTCAATGGCCATTGGAATGATACACAAAACTATGAAGGTTTGAATTCATTGAGAAATGAGGGATTCAGAAATCTCCTGTACAAGTACTTCTCCGAAGAAACCGTTCCCGACACGATCATCATGAACTCGGGCCTCCACGACGGTGTTCACTGGTTGAATATCCGAGCTTTCTCAGTCGGGGCAGCCTATGCTGCATCATTTTGGAAACAACTTCTGGATTCCATCATGCAGAGGGGATTAACAGTCCCGAAAGTGTTCTACCGAACCACGGTCGCAACCGGTGGCTACGCTCGAACACTCGCATTCAATCCCAACAAAATGGAAATATTCAACTGGGTGGTGCTGGAGAAGTTAAAGGAATCGGGGATCATCCACGGCGTCATCGACAACTTCGACATGACCTTCCCCTGGCATTTCGACAACCGATGCAACGATGGAGTACATTACGGTCGAGCTCCGGCGAAGCTCACATGGAGGGACGGCCAAATCGGCCACCAATATTTCTTAGACCTCATGTTAGCTCATATTCTTCTCAATGCACTCTGCTCTTGATTCAACACCACAACATTCTTTGCTACCTTTCCAACTTCAATCCAAAACCAGCTGCAGTAAATTCTTGGTATTGCGCAGTAAATTTTCCTGGGTAAGTTTTGATGGAGTTAATTTGTTTATATTTACATTTTCGGATTTGTTTATATTTTGGAATTTTGGGATGTGCTACCCATGTTCTATAATGTTCATTCTATAATCTTTGACCTCTAGCTGGCTATCAAACTCGTTGACCATTTAATACAAACTCGAGTGCGACTACTATATTAGAACATGCCAGATAGTCGAATCAAAATCGACCCGCTTGAAAAAATTTGAACGACCGTTACGTTTGTGGTTTGAAATCAAATAAAATTGAGCGCTTTCATATGTTCGATTGCATTTGTTTTGAGGACTACGAGCTCGGTCATGTCCATTTTGAGCTTGCTTTATGCACTTCTTTTACACGTTAGGAAGTTCCTGATCTATATCTTTTCAATACTCGATTACATATTAGGCGACTTTAAACCCTAAATATTAAAATATTGATATTTGGACAGCAAACTCGAGCTTTAAATTCCCCCAAATAATTTAGACTAATAAATTGAAATGAAATAATTGGTTAATTGAATGTCTCACACAATAATTAGAATTGATTACAATACTTTGGTGGAAATACATCTCAGCCATTAATTTTGTTCCTTTTTTTTTCAAATTTTAATGGGAATTTTAAGTTAAAGATATAATGCACCAAATTTATAGTTTTTTTTTTTAAATAATTTGTTTCAACCACTTCTTAATCCACTTTATTTCTATATATATATAAATATTCTTATATATTTTTTCTTCATTTAAAAAATACTTTTAAAAATTACAAAATTACCCTTCCTTTTATAAATGCTTATAATTAATTTTGGAGTAGAAATTCGTTAGAATATTGGACGAAAAATCGATGTTGGCTATGATCTAGAATGATGTGGCATTGACTTAGACGCTCATTTGGATTAAGTTTGACTTTCAAATAATCAGCTTTTTTGTCCAACATTTTAACCATGTTTTGAAATTTTTATGAAATGTTTAGAGAAATATATTGTAATTTTCTATTTTCTAAAAATATTTAATTCCTTCCATGTTTTTTTTTCTTTTTAACAAAAGTTAATCCTTATTTTCAAGAGAGAGAAGACAATTTAAAAAAAAAAATTATTTATTCACTTTTATTTTTCCCTCGTGAGTGAATTAAAAATCATAATCTTTATTAGTTGGAAGTTGTTGTGGAAATTTTAATTACATTTAGTGCATAAAGTCAACATAGGAAGATTGAAAGATTAGTTGAGATATTTAATAACGGTAAACTAATTTAAATTAGGTATTAATCTCGGCCAAAAATTTATTTTTTAAATAAGACGTTTTAATCATACCACAAAGACTTCGAGATGGATGTTCAATTCAATATTTTAACCGTGTTTATATTTTAAAAGCTTCTAATAATTTTTTTTTTTAAAAGTATTAAATTAATTTGAACAATCTTAAAAGACACGCAAACAAATTATTAAATAGATATAATTTTAATAGGAAACTTATTATTTAATCTACAAATGGAATATTAAAAAGGACTATTTGGTAATTTCACAGAAATTCAGTCAATTTTTAATTTATAAAAGTAGACAAATTTCAATTTTATCCAAAAAAAAAAAGAAAAAAAGATATTTTGGGCCCAAAACTCGGTTGTTTTCATTTCTAGCCCATTTGGTTTCTGATCCAAAGATAAGCTTTCGAAAATAAAATAAAAAATTAAAATCCTATTTTATGGTATTTATTGAATTTAAAAATTGTTAAATTATAAAATTTTAAAACGATTAATTTTATTTTAAATAAAAACTCAAAATTTAAAATTTTTTATTATTGTTTAATATTTTAGAAGAAGAAAAAAAAAAAGAAAAGGAGAGTTCGAGAAGTACAAGCAAGGTGAGAAACACTGACCGTGTAAATTACGTGAGAGGGCCCATTTTGATTCAGTTTTGCAGGCCGCAACCGCACTCAGTTTTTGTTTCTTTTCATTCTTCCCAAACCATTGAATCATGGCCGACGCGGCACCCGCGCCGAGGTAGATCGAGACCGATCGTCTTCCTATGCCCTAACGGACCTCCGATTTCAACGACCTTTTCCCCATGGCTTTCAGAATCGCTTTCGTCATCCTCCTCGTCGCCGCCGTAGCTATCGCCTGCTTCACTCTCCCCGTCGAAAAGGTCCGTCTGCTTAGTGCTTAATGATTTTGGTTTGTTCATCGATCTTTGTTTCCACATGGTTTATCTGCAGATTTTCATTTTCTATATTGATCCAAGTTTCCTTCCGATTTCAACGTCCTCCATGGTTCCATGGAAATATGGAAAAATTGGAAAGATAAAATAATTATTCATTTATTAATCCCAAAAATCTTGCCTTCATTCTTTTTTTTTTTTTTGGATATTTAGGTAAAATACAACTTTGATCAAATTTTAGAAAATAGTTCTAAATTATTTTTCACAATTTTTGAATGATTTTGCCCATTTTTATTAATTTAATTTTAGATTTAAGTGATTGTTTTTTTAAAAAAAATTTAATTTTCTCTCTCATTCTCTCTCTCTTCCCTCATAATCTCCCTCCCTTTTCTTCCCTGGAGAGAGAAGAATATATTTGTAATATTAATCTTGAGATTTTAATTTTTTAAAATTATGTTGAACACTTAATTATGAAATATTAAATTGCTTTAAATTTTTTAATAAAAATTATACTGAAAAATGAAAATTATGAATTAATTTTTAAAAAAAATTGAAATATATATATCTTATAATAATAATAAAATTATTAGTTGAAAATATTCGTCTCTAATTTTAATCTATATATTCTCAAATGTCCAATTTTAGTTCAGTCTTATTAGATCTTTAAATTGGTTCCTAATTCTAGATTAAAGATATTTTTTATTTATCAAAATAATAATAATTTTCAATACAACATGGACATAATGACCAAAGGGTATCTCTCTATTTGTTAATATTTGATTAGTTTTTCTCAAAAATAACATACAAAATTCAAAATCAATATACGATCGATAAAAAAGTTAGAAGATCATTCAATTCCATATGAGATTTGTATTTGATTAAATATCCTAATGTTAAACTTAGGGTCAAATTTCCTCAATCTACCTTTAATTATTTTCTACCATTTATTTTTTAAAACATAATTATTTAAATGAAAGAGTTCATATAATAATAATTTCTATAAAAAAGTTCATATAATTTGTGAGTACACATTATCCTTTTGGAAGTGAATGAGCCTCTCATTCTACTAATTTTTTGCTTTAAATTCTTAACTTCTCTGCAGATTTTGAAGGATTTCTTGTTATGGGTTCACCAGGATCTTGGCGTCTGGGGTCCCGTTGTGTTGTGAGTCAACTCTACCCATTTATTGAAATGATCCCTTCTCAACCAACCATTTCTTATTAGAAGCACTATAAATGCAGGGCCATTGCATACATTCCATTGACAATCATGGCTGTTCCTGCCTCAATCCTGACAGTGAGATTACATTCTTTATGCTGATTCATTTGCAGCCTTACCTAGTTTCTTAAGCCATCATTAAGTTTTATATACCTTTCTGCCTCAGCTTGGGGGTGGCTACTTGTTTGGGCTACCCATTGCCATTGTTGCTGATTCTATTGGTGCCACTGCTGGTGCTGGGGCTGCATTTCTTATTGGAAGAACTGTAAGTTCTTGGATTCAGTATGCTTTCAATGCATACCTGTCAATGTAATTCATTTGAGTTTCTTACTATCTGCTGCAGATTGGGAAATCCTTTGTTGTCTCCAAGTTGAAGGACTATCCGCAGTTCCGTTCGGTTGCTATTGCAATTCATAGATCTGGGTTTAAGGTTTTTAGGTGGAAAGTTTTTTGTTTTTTTAAGCTGCTTTATTGTCTTGTGCTTAGCTTTTGACTGCTGTGATTTGCAGATCATTCTGTTACTTCGGCTCGTTCCCTTGCTTCCGTTTAACATAATGAATTATCTTTTGTCTGTGACTCCTATTTCACTTGGGAAGTACATGTTGGCTTCCTGGTTGGGAATGATGGTACGTTCCTCAACTTTCTCCGCTGCCTTAATTTCTTGTTGATCGTTTTTACGAAATTCATTACCAAGATAGATGGCGCTTACGTAGTGAACAAATTCGTATTATGCCATTGGAAAAAGCTAATTCAAAAGCCTAATGAGTTATCTTAGTAACCAAATGTTGTAGGGTTATGTGGTACGAGAAAGTAGTAAGTGTTGAGGATTGTTGGGAGAGAGTATCAGAGTCATTGCCCATGTCAATAGAATCCTCAAATGTGGAACAAAGAAGTTGTGAGCCTCGAAAGTGTAGTCAAAAGTGACTCAAATGTTGAACAAAGGGTGTATTTTGTTCGAGGACTCCAGAGAAGGAGTCGAGCCCCGATTAAGGGGAGGTTGTGGACTCCAGAGAAGGAGTCGAGCCCCGATTAAGGGGAGGTTGTGGACTCTAGAGAAGGAATCGAGCCTCGATTAAGGGGAGGCTGTTCGAGGGCTCCATAGGTCTGAAGTGAGGCTCTATAGTGTACTTTGTTCGAGGGAAGGATTGTTGGTAGGGAGTCCCACATTGGCTAATTTAGGGAATGATCATGGGTTTATAAGTGAGGAATACATCTTCATTGGGATGAGGCCTTTTGGGGAAGCCTAAAGCAAAACCATGAGAGCTTATGCTCAAAGTGGACAATATCATACTATTGTAGAGATCTGTGATTCTAGTTAGAGTGCACAAGCTAGTCTGTCCACTCTATGAAAGAAAGAATACTAATTTGAAAGTAAAAGAAGTCTATGAAAAGTCATTGATCCTTGTTAGATCAATCACATTGATAACTTTATAGCTCACTGAAATTTTTTGGTGTTCATGTTGTTGGCTCGTATGCTTGTTTCACATTGATTTCCAAATGATTATTTGGTTGCAGCCAATTACAGTTGCATTAGTTTACGTGGGAACAACCCTTAAGGATCTATCTGATGTGACTCATGGCTGGAATGAATTTTCAAAGTCTGATTGGGTAAGCTAATTCAGGTTCCACAGTTGGCTAGAGATTGATACTCTCTAATTGTTAGGTATTTGAATGAGCTGATATAATGACCTCCTTTCTAGTATGATGTAAATTTGATCTTTTGTGAATGTAGGCATTTCTCGTGCTGGGTCTTTCGATATCTGGTAAGTGCCAACTCGTATGTATAACGATATTTAGCTTCTTATAACGCACATGCTCACATTCCTTTGTCAAGGAAGCTGACAATTACATAATCAGAATGGGTTTGTGAGTGTTCCCCATATGATCCCTAAGCAAGGCATCTTGAAAGTTAGACTCTATGTTTCTCTTTAAACGCCAATGTCATGTTCATTTTATATTTATTCTTTATATAACAGCCCAAACCCACCACTAGCAGGATACTGTCATCTTTGGGCTTTCCCCTCCGAGCTTTCTCTCAAGGTTTTAATACGTCTCTACTAGAGAGAGGTTTTCACACCCTTATAAAAAATGTTTCTGTTCCCCATTCCAACCGATGTGGGATCTCACAATCCATCCCCTTTCGGGGCTCAGTGTCCTCGTTGGCACACTGCCCAGTGTCCACCGAGCTCAGCGTCCTCGC
Organism: Cucurbita ficifolia; assembly: GCA_033971965.1. Classification (NCBI taxonomy): domain Eukaryota; kingdom Viridiplantae; phylum Streptophyta; class Magnoliopsida; order Cucurbitales; family Cucurbitaceae; genus Cucurbita; species Cucurbita ficifolia. The sequence continues at coordinate 9,414,201 of CM066967.1, read as the reverse complement.
TGGCACACCGCCCAGTGTGGATTGTGAGATCCCACATCAGTTGGAGAGAGGAACGAAACATTCTTTATAAGAATGTGGAAACCTCTCTAGTAGACGCGTATTAAAATCTTGAGGGGAAGCTCGGCAGGGAAAGCCTAAAGAGGACAATATCTACTAGCGGTGAGTTTGGGCTGTTACACTTTAGTTCTTATTTTGCTTGATTGGAGTCCCCTTCTCTAGTCGGGTTCCATTTTGTGGACTTGGTTCTTTTTTAGGCCCGTGCAGTCTTTCATTTTTTTCTTAATGAAAGTTCTATTCTATTGTCATCCCTATCTTTGACGCCCTAGCCTTGGCTGGGTAGGTGGGAGTGCAGATTATTACCCTTTTGACACCATGGAACTAAGAAAATGACTGCAAAAATTCCTTCACTATCTATTGTATCCAGCTGCTAAATATAACATTGGAATAAACTTAAAACACGAACATTCATCCTGCACAAGCTTAGCATCCAAGAAGAGCCTTGAAACATTTTTCTTTGAATTACAGTGGTTCTAATAATTTGCATTACAAGAGTCGCCAAGGCTGCTCTAGATAAAGCGCTGGCCGAAAAGGAAGATTACGATGATGTCGTGTCGGGTCAGCTACTGGTTGTAGAGGCTCCTCTAGATCTCAAGCAGCCTCTGATAATCAAGATAGACCCAACCGAAGATAACCAAGAAAAATGACAAGACCATGTCCTCAACGAACCATTCTGATTCACTCCACAGCTACTGATATCAACTTGTTTAAGAGCTTGTGGTTTGTAATCTCTCTGTACAGTTCCATAACTTAGGTAGAAACCTAGCTTAGCTTCTGTCTTGTGATTGGAGATGAATATATGATAACTATAGGAAGTTCTTGAACTTCTCTGTATCGTATTACTAGGAATATAGTATTGCTAAATTATAAAAAATACCGTTGAAGTTGTCATAGTAACATGTTAGGATCGCACAACAATGCACACTCAATCAGAATGAACACAAAGAACAGGAGAGAGAAAATTCAGGAGGAATATTAGTGAACTGGAGAGAGTAAATTCAAGGAGGAATATTAGTGAACTGGAGAGAGAAAATTCAAGGAGGAATATTAGTTAAAGATTTTATTGATGACTTCAGATATGTACAAAAAGAGAATACAGAGAATGAAAAAGTACATTTTGTCTGCTTAATGGTGTACTACTGCCTAATGGTGTATATACCAAATCTATACGAAATATCTACCATATATATATCTCTACCAGATCTTTATGAAATATCTACCATATATATTTCTACCAGATATTTACTGTAAATAGGCATCAAGCTCCATATCCCAACATAATCTTAACCTTCATAAACTTTTCAAAACTCTCGTTTGTGTAGAAAACTTATTAGAATGCTTGACGAAAAGTCAATGTGACAGAACGTAATCTTTTCAGACTTCATCTAGACAAGCGTCTAAATACGTCGTTGCTGGTCATTATCATGTTGTTTTCCGGTCCAACATTCAAATGAATTGCTACTACAAGGGTAGTTTTGAAACGTTTATGAAACGTCAAGGACACTATGATCAAATTTGAACAACTAGTATAGATAGAGAATGATGGAAGCTTCTTTATCAGTTGTGTACAGAATTTTTTGAGAATGTAAACAGAGATTCATTCTTTAACCATCTTCCAATTGGGAGATACTGAATCCAGCCGAAGTGGGGGACACAGACTTGGAAACCTTGCTTCTTGGAGCCTTTGCCTTTTGTCTCCACCAACCCCTATTGCTATCTGTTCAATTCCCAACTAAAAGTTGAGTGCAGCTCAGTTGGAGAAGAAGAAAAAAAAGCTCCTTTGTTGAACTTGTTTAGACATATGATCATTTTTCTATGTACGATATTGGATGCTATAACTTCAGTTTTTCCTCCTTCAAACCACTAAAAGAAGAGAGAAAGTTAATGACCTTTGGGATCGTGCTTCAATAGTAATACTCTAATCGAGTCAGCCTGATGTAGTAGATATGTGAGATCCCACATCAGTTGAAGAGGGAACGAAACATTTCTTATAAGAGTGTGGAAACCTCTCCCTAGCAGACACATTTTTAAATCGTGAGGCTAATGACGTTACGTAATAGGCCAAAGCGGACAATATTTGCTAGCGGTGGGCTTAGGCTGTTACAAATGGTATCATAGACAGACATTGGGCAGTGTGCCAGCGAGGATGTTGGCCCCCAAGGAAGGTGGATTGTGAGATCCCACATCGGTTGGAGAGGGGAACAAAACATTCTTTATAAGAGTGTGGAAACTTCTCCCTAGTAGACGCGTTTTAAAACCGTGAGGATGATGACGATACGTAAAGGCCAAACGGACGATATCTGCTAGCGGTGGGCTTGGGCTGTTACAAATGGTATCAGAGCCAGACACCGGACATTGGGCTCCAAGAGGGGTGGATTGTGAGATCTCAGGTCGGTTGGAGAGAGAAACGAAACATTCCTTATAAAAGTGTGGAAACCTCTCTGTAGTAGACAATATCGGTTAATGGTGGGCTTGGGCTGTAAAATCGTAAGGCTGACGGTGATACATAATAGATCAAAGCAGACAATATCTACTAGCGGTAGGCTATGTATACTAATAGACGTAGTTGAGTTGATTTCGAACGAATTCAAAGTAGTTTTAACTTTTGAAAAGGATTCTGTTCAAAAAGTTTAAAATGGAGAATCTCCACAATCAATCTACCCACAATCTTGTGCAAGTGATTGAAGGTGGTTGAAGATGAACAGTGGAGTGAACCAAAAGAAAAAGATATCATAATGAGAGGTGTAGCAGAATCATATTGGCTAATGCAACCTCTCATCATGAAGCTTTGAACTCCCCACTCCTTTTAGTGCTTACACCATTTCCCTTTTCCCTTTTCCCTTTTCTCTTCCTTCCTCCACAAACCATTTCAATATTAAAAGAAAAACTTATTCTTTCAATGCAATTTTCTTCTACCTTTTCTCAACTCCTCCTCTCATGCTGTTGAATTGGCCCTACCAGTTCCTTAATGGAAGGGCTTATCCATATTCCCTTTAGATGCCCTCACAGCCACTTGATCCTTGTAGCCTTTAAATCACAGCCATCTGATGCAACTTTTCCACAAAAACACAGGAAAAACCAGAGTTTTTGCTCATTTATATACTTCAAACCCCTTGAAGGATTGATGGTTTTATGTAGAACCAACAATTCAAATGCCGGGGTTCGGTGTTTTCCCTCTTGGTAGCTGTTTCGATGGGTGCCGAGACCACGCTCAAGCGTCGGGATTCGGCACTCGTATATGGAATTTGAGCGACAGGCCGGTCGAGCTGCAGATTAGGGTGGGATCAATATTGAAAAAGGTGCATAGTTTGAAGCCAGGATGCTCAAAGAGGTTGAAATGTAAGAGCATTTACAAAGCATATATGCCAGGAAGGAGTATGAAGAGCTTGCTTTATTACTATGATGAAGCTTGCCAACCTTATGTTTGGATTCATGAAAGTGGAGGTGATTCCATGAGAATGGTGAAGCAACAGTTTATCAGTCTTGAAGATTTAAGGGAGTTTTCTGAGATTAGAATCTTTCGGGATCATCAGCGCGGTTGCGTATCGGTTCGGAAGAAACCGAGGCTCGGTTTTTGCTGATTCTTATACTAAAACATGTTGTGTTTTGAAACTTTGTAACTTTTCTATGAATGTTGTTCTTGTGTTTTCATGTCTGCTATGTCTATTGCCTAACTGTATTTCCCTGTTTCCTTCTTTTGTTTGGAATTTAACAAAGTCAGATGGCATTGTTGTTTGGTAGAATTGTTTGTTTCTTCGCTTTGCTTTCTAGTCAATTTCTCGAAACATTAACGTTCTCGAATTGACTTTTAAGGGTGATTCCTTATAAGGGTGTGGAAATCTCGGTTGAAGAGGGAACGAAACATTCCTTATAAGGGTGTGGTAACCACTTCCTAGTAAACACGTTTTAAAACTGTGAGGCTGATAGCGATATGTAATGGGCTAAAGCCGACAATATCAGATAGCGGTGGGCTATTACAAATGGTATTAGAGCCAGACATCGGGCGTTGTGCCAGTGAGGACGTTAGGCCCCCAAGGGGGGTGGATTGTGAAATTCCACATTGGTTGGAGAGATGAATGAAAACATTTCTTATAAGAGTGTTGAAACCTCTCTGTAGTAGACGTGTTTTAAAATCGTGAGGTTGACGGCGATACATAATGGGTCAAAGCGAACATTATTAGTAGACTTGGGCTGTTACAAGAACCTATGTTCTTTTGGTAGAAAAAAGTAAAAATGTCTTAACGACGAAGATGTTGCCTATTTTGTGCTGTGATTACCCTGAGAGGAAAAAAAAGGAATGTCGATAAAAGTCTATAAATGAGTAAAGCGACCTAATAAATGAATGGTTGCAATTAAGTGAAGTATATTAAAGTTAAATAAAGTGGTTTGACGGTTTGACGAACTGTTTCATCGAATCTTCAATCAAAATACTAAAAAGCATATCTTTTAGAAAAGTTCAAATTTTTGTGTTTTTTAGGGTGAATTTTCTTACAAGTCTCTAAAATTCGAAGATTTGTCGATAAATTTTTTTTTTAAATATATAATGTGACAAGTTATTTATGAATATTTAAAATGAATTTTATGATAAATAATTAGATTTTATTTTTAAAACATAAGGACTAAATTATAAATTTTAAAATTTTAATAAAAAAAAAAAATCTCCCGATTTTTATATTTTCTTTTAATTTGCAGAATTCCATGGTTGGAATTGGAAGTTTATGAAGTTGGACACCATGGACGACAGGTAGGAAAGTTGTTGCCATCTCAGCATTAAGAAACGACACGTCGGAATAGGATAAACGTAGAACCGTCAAATAGAAAACGGAGGTCAACGGAATGGGCTGAACAAGGACTTGCTTCTTTTCAATTGTTGAGCAGAAGAAAGAAAATTCCCAAAACTTCATTTCTTCTTCTCCGATCTCTCAATCCAGAAATGGGTATTTCATGGAGTAACAGAAGAAGAAACAACTATCTTCAAAACCCACCTCCGCCGTACCATTCTTCTTCCTCCTTCTATTACCCTTCTGAACCCACATCTCTTCCTCCGCCGCCGCCGACCCATCACTTCACCAATTCCCACCCTCCTCCGCCGCACAGCCACCCTTACACTCCAACTCCTCAGCCGATACCTCTGCCGCCGATTCCTCCTGCCCCTGCTCCTCACTCCTATTACTTTTCTGGTGGGTACAATTCGTGTAATTATGGGAACTCTTCGATGGGGCGTTTCAATTTCCACCCTTATTATGCTAATCAGAGTAATGGGTGGTCTCAAATTCGGCCGGTGATGGTGCCGCCGTTGCTTCCGCCACCGTCTTTGCCGTTTGTGGAGCATCGACAGGCGAAGAAGGTTAGGAATGATGTGAATGTGCATAAGGATACTTTGAGGATTGAGGTGGATGAGCAGAATCCTGATCAGCATTTGGTTTCTTTCGTTTTTGATGCGTTGTATGATGGAAGGTAACTTGAGTTACACTTACGTTGAGTTTTGGTTTGTAATTAGTGTTGTGTTGGGCATGTGTGTGGCTGTAGAATGATTTGGAATTGTTTGGAATGGTTCATGATTTGGATCTCAATTGCTGCATTTTGAGTTGGGGACTTCTCTGAAACCTTACTGAGGTTTAGTTTAGCTAGTCTAAGTTAAGGGGCTTCGTAGAAAATGCTTGTCATGATGTAATTTCTTCATTGCTGCTTGGAAGTTCACAATGCTTGTTTGTACTCTTTCGGTGTTCATGAAGCAACATTCTGTAGATTGATGGTACTGTTAGAATTTGTGTAGCCCTGTTGTGCATAATGAGGGGTGTAAAGAAACTGAATTATGCATGCCACCTTATAAACTAGAGTCCTTACAAGCAATTGATCTTGATCATTGCCTTCTATTATTGTACCACTTCGATTCTGTAACAGCCTAAGCCCACCGATAGCATATATTGTCCTCTTTGGGAAGGGGTTTCCCTTCAAAGTTTTTAAAACACGTCTACTAGGGAGAGGTTTCCATACCCTTATAAAGAATGCTTCGTTCCCCTCTCCAATCGATGTGGGATCTCACAATCCACCCCCTTTGAGGCCCAGCATTCTTGCTAGCACACCGCCCGGTGTCTGGCTATGATACCATTTGTAACTGCCTAAACCCACCGCTAGCAGATATTGTTCTCTTTGGGCTTTCCCTCAAGGTTTTTAAAACGCGTTTGCTAGGGAGAGGTTTCCATATCCTTATAAAGAATGTTTCGTTCCCCTCTCCAACTGATGTGGGATCTCACAGGTTCTTTCATGTGTTAAAAGAGGCATGGGCTTGCTATTCAGATTTGTCCTGTCATAATTTTTAGTACTGCAATTTTTGTATCAATTCAGAATTTCTAGCTCGTGACTTAAAAAGGGTCGATCGACTTGAAAAGCGTATTTAACACTTGCTGTTTTGAAGATACTTTCTTGTTACCTGTTTCTAATTCGATTTCTTTACATGATGAACAGCATTACCATTCTATTTTTTGCCAAGGAAGAGCCCAACTGTAGGTTTGTTCCACTATATCCCGATGCCTTTAAGCCAGTAAAAATCCCATTTCAAAAGGGTCCTGCTCAGAAATTCTTTCAGCCTATGGGAACTGGCTTTGACTTGGGATTTTTCGAGTTGGATGACCTCTCAAAACCATCACCTGCTGAAGACGTTTTCCCGCTCGTTATATCAGCTGAGACTTGTTCACCCTCCCAGTCCAATGATGAACGAAGCGGTGAGCCTCAACCAGATAATTCACATATGCAAATCACTCAAGCTGTTCTGGAGAAGAAAACTGGCAATACTTTCCAAGTTAAGGTGATCCGACAACTACTATGGATTGATGGAATGCGTTATGAGTTGCGTGAGATATTCGGTATAGGGAGTTTGTCTTCAGAAGGTTTTGACAATAACGACTCCGGGAAGGAGTGTGTGATTTGCATGACCGAACCCAAGGATACTGCTGTTTTACCATGCCGACATATGGTAAGCCTCCATCCGACGAAACTTCGATAATCGATCTGCTACATTTGATTTCAAAATCAAGACACTTTTGTGCTTAAATTTCCTTTATGTGTGTTCATTTGCAGTGTATGTGCAGTGAGTGTGCCAAGGAACTGAGGCTTCAATCTAATAAATGTCCGATATGTCGTCAACCGATCGAAGAACTTATAGAAATCAAGATAAATAATAGCAATCAGTGAGAATTACCTCTTCATCCTATGTTGAATTTCATGGTATGGCTGTTAAATTCTTTGTTTTTTTTGTGCGTCATAGTCACATACTGCATTCTTTTACACACACACGCACACATGTATATTTCTTTTTCTTCATATACATCATATTAGTGTAGTATTCCCAACGTTATACCTCGATATCATGTCTAACTATTGAATAGCGTCGTACCGGTCATCTCAGAGCTGACTTTCTAGTGTAATGTATGTATATGAACATTCAACATTCATGGGTTTTCGTGTGCGGTGTGTCAATGTTTGATTACAAGAATTGGATTCGGGTTCGTAGTTTACGTATAGGGAGTGACTGAGTTAACCTGGGGATGCATCTGAGTGAGGCTCTCCCCATATGATAACCTCTTTGTTTTGTCTTTTTTTCTTTTGAATGATACATGACTGTTGTATGCAAGGTTGACATTGTTGGTAACTTGCTATAAATGGCCTTTTCATTTGCTTCTTCATTTATGAACCATTATTTATTGTACATGTGGTGTTCATGTGATGAAATGCAGCTGGGTGAGTCGATGCGATGAGTCTGGGTTTTCGTTACTGTTTTTTAGAAGCTATTTCGAAACTAACGAGCTCGTACGAGTATAGACAAAAGTAGGACGTGTTTAGCATATGAAGGTAAATCGTCACTAGGCAATGATTTATTTACTTTTGACTAGACATGGTTTGTGCGATCCTACCTCAGTTGGAGAGGGGAACGAAACATTTCTTATAGGGGTGTGGAAACCTCTTCCTAGTCGACGCATTTTAAAACCGGGAGACTGCTAGTAGTGGGTTCGGTTCGGACGTTGGGTTCTCAAGGGAGTGGATTGTGAGATCCCACATCGATTGAAGAGGGGAACGAAACATTCCTTATAAGGATGTGGAAACCTCTCCCTAGTAGATGCGTTTTAGAACCGTAAGACTGACGATCATACGTACGGGCTAAAACGGACAATATCTACTAGTAGCTTAGTGGAGCCATCGGCATTTAGTTAAGGGTTAGGGTTGTTGGCAATCATTTGAGTTCACACAGTCAAAGTGAGACCTTTTTTTATGTTATACTGAGGGGGAAAAGAAAGGCAGAAGGGGCAAAAGTTACTTGGGGGGTTTCATGTCAGTTTAGGCTTTTGAGGTAAGAGGCAATAATTTGCTTGGAATTGAAGTAAAGGGGTAAAAAGTAAAAGGTTGATTCTTGGGATGGTAAATTTATCCCTCTCTACCACCATCAATTATTCTTTGAAGTGTATAGTCCCTCAATGTGACCTTTACAAGGGGTGTGTACCCTAAAAGGGATAGTGCATGGTAACTTTTTGGTCAACTTTGACCTTACCATTTCTCACAAATTACTTACCTTATCAACCGATATAAGGTAACCTTATTTATGGTCGTTAAACTATTATCACTGTAGTGTACTTTGGAGTAGTGTCTTGAAAAGGCTAAAAGAGACTTTAATTTGAAGCACTTTTTTTTCGGTTGGACGAGGCGAAACATAAGCCTCGATCAACGATAGAATTGTATAACGGGTAATGATCATATAAGGACAATCGGAAAATCAAATCTATTAATTATCACTTTGAAAAGATTCACTTTTTAATCCATTCTTTCTCTTTGGGTTAAATTACATTGTGTTCAAACATCACATATTTTGATACCGAAAATTTGGTCACAGGTTTACATTAGCTTTCTAGTTAAAGTAACGGGATGAGGCATCAAGTTGACTTGTGAAAAAGATTACTCACATGGGTTTGATGTTGTGCTCAACACACTTTGATGCTTAGTCAAAACAGTGTCTAGCTAAGATAGGGCAACATTCCATATTTGTTTGGTGGGATCGATCTCCTGTATTTATAATATCAGCCACAGTGCTATCGTTAGATGTGTACCTAATGTATTTGTAACAGCCAATCTCACCGCTAACAAATAATTGTCGTTGTCGTTGGCTTCATAGTTCTAAAACGCGTCTACTATAGAGAAATTTCTACACCCTTATAAGGAATGCTTCGTTCTCCTCTCCAACTAATAAGCTACTTAGTCAAATAGATTACAATAACACAAACTTCGACACAGTTTCTATTGAGCTTAATGAGCTACTTAGTCGTTACAACTCCCTAATAATACCTCCTTAGCTCGATGTGCCTTGTTGAAGGCTTGTTCGATCTTCGATCGGCTTGCTTATTGATTGCCTATAAAGGTTATAGGCTCGTAGCCCTCTTATTCTACCTCGATCAAGATATTAGTAAACTTCTCGTCCAATCCCGTCCTCAAAACAATTAATTACAAGTTCGAGGGGGAAAAAGGACTTAATTTTGAATCTCAAACAACATTAAAAGAATTTTCTTTTCTTTTACATGATGTGTTATAATAATTAGCACATGGAATAGAAGAGAGGAGACATCGATCTTAGCTTTACCCACAAATCAGTCTTGTCGGGGACTCATCATAACATAACTCACCAAAACGCCACCGTTTTAACTCCCAACCGGCGCACTCAGCCGGGCCAATTATGAATTCAGCTCAGCTCAGCTCGGATTTTCGAAATCTCTGCAAGTACAATGCTGCAACCAATGGAGAAGAAAAGGGCTAATAAAAAAGAAAACGGAGTTCCAAAATAAAAGAGTACTCTGCCTCTCCGTTTTGGTGTTTTTCCCTTCGTTTCTCAGTTCTTCTCTGTTGGGTTTCTTCTTTTTTTCCCTCTCCCTTCTCAAGATTCCTACTTTCTCTGCATTTTCTTGGTTGAGTTCCAAGAGATTCACGAACTACAAACAGCAAAAACCCGATTAACATTTCCCAGATCTGTTCTTCTCTGTTTTTTCCTTTCTGTCTCTGTTTTTTTTACTTGAAGATATGAGTAAAGAAGAGTTTCTGAAGATCCAGGTGCTTTGTTTACTCGACATGTTCTGTTTTTCTGTAATGTTGTAACTACTGTCTGTTCATTTTGTTCTGTTTTTGTGTTGTTTTGAGTGGTTCTGCAGAAATGTGTGTTGAAGGTCAATATTCACTGCGATGGATGTAAGCATAAGGTGAAGAAAATCTTGCAGAAAATCGATGGTACTCGGTTTTTCATTTCCTCTGTTTTCTTATCATGTCTCTGTCGGCTCTGTTTTTTACTTGTTCTTTTCCAAGTCTTTGAGTTTGATGGGGTTTGTGTGTTTTTTCTGTAGGGGTTTTCACTACTGAGATAGATGCAGAACAGGGGAAGGTTACAGTTACTGGAAATGTCGACGCCGCCGTGCTCATCAAGAAGTTGTCTAAATCCGGCAAACATGCAGAGATTTGGGGCGGACAACCGGCGAACAACAACAAGAATCAGCAGAACAACATGGCTAATCAGATGAAAAACATGCAAATTGACAATGCTAAAGGTGGGAACAACAAGGGTCAGAACCAGAAGGGTGCGGCTGCTAATGGAGGAAATAACCAGCCGAAAGGCGGCGGACAGGGACAGGGGCAGGGGCTGCCACCGGTGCAGCTTCAGCAGCTACAACAGATGAAAGGGTTTCAAGATCTGAAGCTTCCACCACAATTTAAGGGGTTGAAACTGCCCGTTAAAGATCAAAACGCGAATCTTCCAAAATGTGGGAAGTTTAATTTGCACGAAGGTGATGACCTGAGCGATGAGGATGATCTTGATGAGTATGATGACGAGGATGATTATGATGATGAAGATGAACTTGATGATGATTTGGGTAATCTTCATCTCCCTCCTGCAAATAAGATGAAACCCATGATGGGAAATGGCCAGATTCCGAAAATGATGATGAATGGGAACCTTCCCCCGGTGGGGAATGGTCCGGCCGGCGGTGGAAATGGCGGTGGAAATGCCAAGAAAGGCGGCGGAGCTGTGCCGGTTCAGGGTAATAACAATGCGAAGAATGGTAACGGCGGAGGCGGTAAAGGAAATGGTGGCGGCGGCGGTGGAGGTGGGAGTAACCAAAAGCAGGGCGGTGGAGGTGGGAGTAACCAAAAGCAGGGCGGCGGCGGTGGGAACATTGGCAAAAACGGCCACGGCGGTGGAAATGGGAGTAATAATGGGGTGAACGGCGGTCAAAAGGTGGGCGGAGGGGCAAACGGAATGAGCCATGATTTACAGAGCTTCGTTGGTGCTCATGGATTGGGAATGTCAAATTTGGGTCAAATGGGTGACCGGCCGATGGGTCAAATGAACAATCTTTCGGCGGTACAAGGTCTTCCCGCATCAGCGGCAGCCGCCATGAACGGTGGAGGCGGCGCCGGGAGGTTTATGCCGGACAGCATCTCCGCAAACCCCTACCAACAACAGCAGCAACAGCAACAGCAACAGCAACAGCAACAGCAACAGCAACAACAATACATGGCCCAAATGATGAACCAACAACAACACGCGCTTGGGCACCAACCAATGATGTACGCGCGGCCACCGCCGGCCGTAAACTACGTGCCACCGCCGTACCCATACCCATATCCATACCCACCACCGTACCACCACCCATATCCGCCGCCGCAGCAGCAGCAGCCAGAACCCTACACGTATTTCAGCGACGAGAATCCGTCAAGTTGTAACATCATGTGAAACTTGTGGCGCCGGAATTTCAAGATCGGAATCTTCATTATACTCTGCTTCTTCTTCTACTAAGCTACTTGATTCTGTATGATGTTGATTTTGCTTGTTTTTTTTCCCGCTTTTTTGGAATTTGAAGGTGGATTAGAGTCTTTAATCATATCATTAAGCCAGAAACAGAGGGTTAATTATAGATATATAATTAAATTAAGAAGTTTGGAAGGGAAGCATGGAAAAATGGTAGTGAGCTAAGCTTTGCCCTTTTTTTGTTCTTTTTTTGGGACGCCATGTTTACAAGTGTTTATATGTTTATGTTATATAAACAACAATAAAGGATATTCTAAATTCCCATTTTCTTGCTTTCTTTGCCTCCCTACAATTTTCTTTTTTTCTACAAAAAGATTCATTTTTTCTCTTAAAAAAACACACTTTTAAATGGGTTTCTTATAGGGAACATGAAGATTTTAGAGTTATTTAAAAAAAATGGAGTTAGATTTGTAATTTCTTACTTCAAGGACTATTTCTCGATGTTCGATCAATGGAAATTATATATGAGTCGCTTGACTTCGATTCGATTAGACTAAGCCGACTTCGATTAGACCAAGGTGACCTTGAGAGGAACGTGCCCACCTATATCTAGCTCACGGGAGGTGAGACCAACCACAATAAGTCTTATTGGAAAAAATTCATGTGAGTCAGTAGTTGTTCGATTAGACCAGGTCGACCTTGAGAGAAATGTGTTCGCGTACACCTAGTGCACACTCCAGACTAGGTGCACTCTCGTCGATCCACCACAAAGGATAACGATGTATTCTTAGGCACATAAAATTCAACTAACCCATCATGAAAATAAGACTTAACCCATCAACAAAATCTACTCTTTTTAAATTGACATGTCCAAATCACGTGTTGACATGTCGAGATAATTTCATTTTTTTAATACGACATATCCAAACGAAATAAAGCGACAATTCAATGAGACATAAACTATTTATTTCTACATCAAAGATAAAAATCGATAAAATTAAGAATTTTAAAAGATTATGGACCAAATTCAAAATGACCTAAAATATCGAGTATCATTTAGCCTTAATAAATTTGCTTCAGAGCAGTGCGTTTAGACATGTCGACTTTTCATCCAACATTTAACCGATGAATAATATTTGATTAAAATAATGTGTGTATATTATGTGAATCATATCCAAAAGGGTAAGATATATAAATTGATAAAAAGTATAGAAATATTTAATTTAAAATGTAAGGATATGGTTTTCATAAAATAAAAACAACAAAAATGGGACAGGATAATGTTAGCATATGAATGAGGGGAAAATGAAAGAGGAGAGGGACAGAATTGTCTTGTTTTAACAATTTCCCACACAAGGAATCTATCAATTTTATGTCCCAAATTGATTTGTGACCGTTGGATGGAAATCTGGAGATGTTTGGTAACAGGGATAGTGGGGAGTTCGTATTCGGGACAAGGGTATAGGGCAATGTCGAAACAAACAATTATTATTGTTTTTTTTTTTTAATGTCTGGAAAATCTAACGGCGTCGACACGAATTCTGGTACGTGTCTTGTCTCTTTTTATTTTATTTTATTATTATTTTTATTTTTATAAAAAAAATTAAAAAAAAAAGAAGAAGAAAAGGACGGAAGAGATCCAGACTCAGAATCGGTTCCCAATCGAGTGCTGGAGATGTCACATGATGATATGATGAAGCCTCATGCGGGCCCCATATGTCTTTTTTTAATTTAAATAATTATATTAAAAAAACTGATTGATGTGGGGCCCACCTACTTTTTCACTCAAGTACTCATCTGTTTTTCTTCAATTCCCTATGAGAGGTGCACCTTATCATTCCCTTGAGCCACACCCCACCTGATCCTACCCCATCCTCCATTATTTTTTATTTATTTTTTTTTTTTTACCTTTTTGGTGATATTTATCTATTCGAGGGTTAATTAAAAACATTAAAAAAAACACTTTTTTTTACTTACCTTTGGTAATTTATAAAATTCTTTGCAATTAATATATTTTATAAATAAATTATTTTGTGAGAATAGGCATTAAAAGAGGAGGTAGGGACGAAGAAGGCTTACCCGTCCCCATCTCCCTTCGTGGACATATTAAATATTTTTTTAAATGTGTATAAATTTAATACAATTTAACTAACTTTTTATAAATTTTATAAAATATAAATTTTCTCAACTTTTTTTTGTAATTGAAAAAACAATCAATTAGCTAAAAAGTATATTTTAATTATTTAATTTGGGAATTAGCATTTTTTTAAACTTAAAAATTCATAATTTTGATTTTGTAAGAAAAAGAAAATAGATGGGGTTAAGTTTTGCAGAGTGCAATTAATGTGGGGACAGTGTGTCTGTTTGGTAGCGAGGATAGGGTAAGAGAGTCCCGGAATAAAACCAAACCCCACCCAATTCCCATGCTGCCTTGGGTCTTTGAAAAATTCGTCAACACACCACGTGTCTTTCATGCTACTCTCTCATAACTTTTATTTTATAATATAAGATGCTACAAATTTTTTAATTCGGTATATATTGTCTATTAAAATCAGACAAAAGCGGACAATATATATTAGCGGTGGGCTTGGCCCATTATAAATGGTATCAAAGCTAGTCACCTTTGCAAGATACTAGTCAAAGTAGGGCTAGAATCTCTCTATAGTAGGAGCATTTTAAAATTGTGAGGCTGACAGTGATACATAACGGGCCAAAACAGATAATATCTACTAGCGGTGTACTTGACATGTTACACATGGTATCAAAGTCAGTCATCAGACATTGCAAGGCACTGGTCGGAGTAGGACTAGTCCCTCTCCATAATAAACACATTCTAAAACTGTGAGGCTGACGTTGATATGTAACGGGCTGAAGCGAACAATATCTACTAACGGTGGACTTGGGCCATCACACGCATATTTTTTTTTCTTAAAAAAAACCTAATCTTAGAGAAAGAGACGAGAGACGATACAAGTTTATTTAGCATGTTAGTGTATTGATCTCACTTAATTGAGTTATGTTCTACTTAAGTTGTTTATGGCTACAATCAAGCTGGTTGGGGTACAACCAATGTAGTTACTTGTGGATGTAGAAGGATAAGCCATAGCCCACTTTAGTGTAGCACAACATTGAATCCCGCATTACAAAACATTCGATTTGATGTTTTACGAACTTCCATTATCGGCAGTCCCGCGGATCACGGACCCAAAATTATTTCATAAATTTCTGCACCCGAGTGGTGGAACTGGAAGGGACTTTTCATTCAACTCAAGCAAGAAGCCGATTGGATTGGATTGGATTAGGGCAGGGGAACGCCATTGAAAGTGATGCTTTTTGTCACCTGCTTCCGCTTGAATTCCGGGTTCAATCACTACATTGCCAAACGAATATAATTTCTTCTCCCGGTCAAAGGCAGCATTTCCGAGATTTGACGTTTACTGCCCGTCTTCTTCCACATTCCCTTCACTTCCATCCAAAACCCGCTCTCCCTCGCCGTTCTTTGAAAAATGGTTAGTCAGTCAAACCCCTCTTCTTCTCTACTCTCTTTTATATGCTTTAATTACTTAACCCATTTGTTATTAACTGCTGCGAACTCCATTGATTCTGTTCCACTCAACCTGTTTGATAAAATGCCTCTGTGAAGTAGTTGATCTGATCATGTATCGTTTGGGGAGATGTCATGGCCTAATTGGATTGGATTGATTTGGTGCCCTGAATGTGTTTGATGAAATGTCTGAATGAGGCCTTCTTTACTCTCTTTTACGAATGTACTGACATGGTGAACTGCTTGAAGTGCTTAGCTTAGCTAGGCTAGGACACATCCTTTGGGTTAGCAGAAATATTGCAAACTTATGATTCGGGAGGGGAATAGGTTGCTTTGATTAAGCTGAAAGAAAACATAATTTTGCGACAAAAGCTGATGAAGCCATTTCAATTTTCTTTAAAACACTTCTTTCAGTAATCTTCACGTGCCTCTGGCTTTCAAGGAGGGACATACCATGCCTCAAATGATTATGGTTGGATTTAAAATAAAAGGCCATGGCTATACTAATTGTCTTGATTTGAGCAAGAATGATCACCTCCCTCACCTCACACTTTGACCCAAATTCACCTCTCTTTAACCGAAAAAGCAGCCTGCTTTTGGTTATTTACTTTATTATCCGCTCAGAGACTTTGACAGAGGCATAAATTTTTTTTTATAGCGTGTGCTTTTGTAGATGTGAGATCACACATCAATTGAGGAAGATATCGAAACATTCTTTACAAGAGTGTGAAAATTTCTTTTTAGAAACTTTGAAAGAAAGCCCAAAAGAAAAATCTGAAGATGACAATATCTACTAACGGTGGGCTTAGGCTGTTATAAATAGTGTTAGAGCAAGACATCAGGCGATGTGCTAGCAAGAAGGCTGAGCCCCGAAGGGGTGGACACGAGGCAGTGTGCCAACAAAGATGTTGGAGCCCAAAAGAGGTGGATTGGGGGGTTCTACATCGATTGGAGAAGGGAACGAGTGTCAACGAGGACGATGGGCCCCGAAAGGGGTAGATTGTGAAATCTCACATCCATCAGTTGAGGAAGATATCGAAACATTCTTTACAAGAGTGTGAAAACTTCTTTCTAGAAGACACGTTTTAGAAACTTTGAAAGAAATCCCAAAAGAAAAATTCGAAGAGAACAATATCTGCTAGCGGTGGGCTTAGGCTGTTATAAATAGTGTTAGAGCAAGACATCAGGCGATGTGCTAGCAAGAAGGCTGAGCCTCGAAGGGGTGGACACGAGGCAGTGTGCCAACAAAGATGTTGGAGCCCAAAGGGGGTGGATTGGGGGGTTCTACATCGATTGGAGAAGGGAACGAGTGTCAACAAGGACGCTGGGCCCCGAAAGGGGTAGATTGTGAAATCTCACATCGGTTGGGGAGGAGAATGAAACATTCCTTATAAGGGTATGAAAACCTCTCTCTAGTAGACGCATTTTAAAAACTTTGAGGGAAAGCCCGAAAGGGAAAGTCCAAATAGGACAATATCTACTAGCAGTAGAACGACAATATCTACTAGCAGTGGACTTGGGGCGTTATAGTAAATGGTCAAATTCTTTGGTTTTACTCCACCCCAGATCACAATAAGCTTAAAAAAGGCAACTCTTTAGCCGTGTCTTTTAAAGAAGATATTACATTTCAAAAGCATAAGATCATAGACTTAAGCAGCACTCTAAGTACTCCTCCCTGTGCACCGTTTAATAATTGTTTCACAGATCAGATTAAGCCATTGTGTACCAAATATAAGTTAAATATTAGTTATAGGAAAGAATATCATATGCATTGTCTGTTAGGAACGAGACATGAAATTATATTTTAGAGCCGCAGAGGTGCAGTCCATAATGTATGGTTTTGGTAGGAAGAAAAGTATAGTGAATGTGGAGCCAGTTTGGAGCATAAGCACAGTGCTGGGAATCTCAGTGGCAGAGGCATTTTAGGCTTAAATTGTTCTTGGCCAACAAGTTGCGCAATTTCTGTGCAAAATGCCAATTGAACCCATCCATCTTTGTGTGTGTATAATGAAGATCGAAAGTGGAATTTAATTCAGTGTTTTGGGTACACAAAGTTGGTGGGTCATTGGTTTAGTTATTTAATTTCAATGCCATAGCCATTATTACTCAACTAGGCACCATGGAGCACGAACAAGAAGCCATCCTCTACTGTCCCCATTTTAGTACTCTAATAAATGTTTGCTTCACAGAGTTAATAAAGTCTGAATTTGTATAGTTACCAGGTGTTTGTAATTTGAACTTTTTATTCCTAAAAGTATTTTTTTTAGTCCAACAACATGTCGAGTATAGAGATGTCCACGGGGCGGAGCAGGATGGAGAATTTTTAGTCTAACATGGTGGGTATAGAGATCCACCCATCCCTACCCTATATAATTTTCTATTTATTTTTAGAGGGGATTAAGGCTTTCAATTTATTGTTTTTTTATATTCACTTCCAAGAATTTTTTAACGGATAATTTTTTATTTTTTAGTATAATTTCTATTAAAAAATATACTAACATCTTAATAAATCTAATAATATTTCATAGGCAAAAAGTATAATATAGTTTTCAACTTAATTTCTAAAAACTCAAATTTGAATGCTATACCATAGTTTTTAACAATTAAAAATACATATGTATATATAAAGTGAGGCAGGTGGGAATTTAGGCAGGGACGGAGACGAAAAATATAATTCGTCTCTTGTCCCGTTTAGCTAACGAGTAGAAATCTCTATCCACTTCCTCCTTCACTCTACATTTAAATGGAAATTTTCCACCATAGGAGGATTTCCATGGGTCCTAGTCTTATGGGTCAAATGGACATTTCTAGTTTGTTCAGATTCAAATCTCTTAATTTTCTAATTAGCGTGTATGCCTTAATCAATAAAACTATGTTCAAATCTTGGGTTCGAGTATACATTTACTTGGCTATAACATATAATAAATATAATTTTAAAACTTTAATATCTTAAAATTCTAAATGAAAAGTGAGGAGTCAGCTTAATGAAGTGTAAAAAGTGGTGAGTCCAAAATTAACATTTCAAGACTCTTAGGATCTAAAAGAGGAATTTTGGAAAAATCAAAGAAAGCAAGAAAAAAGAAAATTAAAAAAACGAAGCCGACTAATTGGAGCCGCAAAGCCGAGCCGAAGAGGAAGGGAGATAAGAAGCAAGCTGATAAAAGGGCGAAGGTGCTCGGTTTGGCTGAACCGGGCAGAGGACCGGCTTAGGGAGTCGCAGAGGGAATCTCAATTATTAATTGCTGTTTCTTTTATTAATTTTTATAATAAAATATAGAAAAGTGGGACCCAGAGTAAGTGCAGAGTGCACCGTTCCAGGCCTAATCATTACTCCAATGCCACGCATGGTACTGAATCCAGGCCGTAGATTAAATACGTCATTGGTTTGGAACGTACACGTGGTCTGATCATTTTTTATTATTATTTTTTCATTTGTTTGGGTGGGTCCTACGAGTCAGAGAGAACACGCCTGTGAATGAGTGACCGTACCTGATTATCATTGAAAGTCAAAAAGGTCAACGGTTTTAGTTGAACCGCGCAGAATCCCCCGTTTGGTTTTTTTTGGTTTGAATGATGCATTGTTCATGCATTAATCATAGAATTTTGCAGGTCTCTTACGTCGTCGTTTTGTGCTTGGCTGCTTCATTGATAATAATAATATTTTCCATGTAAAAAACATTGAGGAAGTGAAGCAATCAGCTGGTCGACGGCAGAGCTTCCAATTCCCATGGAAAATACGAGGATCCATAAGGTGTTGGTCGAGGAAGATGATGATATTGATAAGCATGAAGGAAATTTCAAGAACACGATGGCCGAGCTTGAAACGAATATTTGAAATCAAGAAGAGAGTCCAGATTTAAATAAAGATGTTGGATTATATAGTCATTCATGTTATTTTAATATAAAGATGTTGATATTAAAATGAAAGAAGCATTAGGCTATGAGTTTGTTTCTTTGCATTTCAAGTAGTCTTCATCAATTTATCTTGATCAAATCACGAGTTTAGAAACGAGTTTTTTTTACTCTTGATCTTAATCATCAAGGTATTGATTCTTTATCGTTTTTTAGTTCTTAGATCATTTGGATCTAAATGTCTTGTTCATCACCGTTGTTAGATCAACCCTTTTCATTGTTGGTCCCCCTCAACTTCGTTCGCCACCTCTTCCTGAACCGTCTTGTCGTTGCCACCGTTGTCTTCTACATTTTCTTCGTTAGGGGGAAGAAACCCTAATTAGGGTTTGCCTTCCAAATTAAGCTTAAGCTAACAAATAATATTGAAAAGAAAATCAATTAAAAGGGAAAGATAATTGATTTTTCTCTTAAATTTTTGCTTAAATATGAAAATCCCATCATACAAAACAGCAAATATAAACTTTTTATAGCAAAAAAAACAGTGTTTTCACTAATCTGATCAAGCTTTCTTAATTAAGCATAATTAACTCCTTAATCACTGGCATAAGTAAACTTGAGAGCAGAAGCTTTGTTGAACTTCAAAGGCTAATTCATCCAAACTTAGCTGACATTCAAGCCCTATCTGCATCCAACAAATCAAACAAGTTAGCCTCACAAACGAACACCGATCATTCGTAGAAATATCAACTTCAAAAGCTCTTTCTTTTACATATACGATCAAAAAATCTCATATTGATTCGAAACGTCGGATTCTAATGAACAATCTCACGTAAATATGAAAAATAACAAAGACCCATCGTCGTATACGTCATAACAAGTTACTAATCAAGATTTTAGCAGTAATTTTGCATACATTTGTATTGGGTACGTGTGCACGTGCATGCATGCGTTTAAATCTAGTTGTTGAAGATAGATTCATAGCTAAAAATGGAAACTCATAACTCTAACGAAAGCCAAAAGCTTAGTTTTGCTGAATTCACTTCGAAATGATCGAGAAAGATCATCGAATTCTTAAACCGTGCAAAAATATTCTAAAAGAGTTCATTACATGCAGAATTCTTCTGCATGCTTTGTGGATCATATGACACTGATGATCATTTCAAAGGTCGATGATTTAACCTCACACTTGTCATCGTTGAACTAAAAAAAGAAAAACAAGACTTGAATGGCTTAGTTATAGCCCGTTTTTAGCTCCGTAGATATTTTGTTGATCAATTCCAACCCGTCTACGTATTATAACCCTAATTTTTTTTCTCCACGTCTTGATTGAACTTCAATTCTCATATAAAATAGAAAATTTTGTTTCAAAATTCATAAAATCAAGGTGTTATAGGTGAAAAAAAGAAGATTTTTGAGAAGAGAAAATTAGGGTTTGTAAATTCTCCAACCAAAAAACCCAAACAAAACTGGTTAGTCCTATGTTGGTATATACCTTGACAACAAAAGAGTAAAGAACAGTGTCATCCATACTACTGATGTTGAGATGAAGAACCTCAAACGACAGCCTCTCCAAGACACTAATCATCTTCGAAAGTTGCCCGGGAATTCGTCGAGAAATGATCTTCAACAGCACGTTCGAACCCGAAATCTTTGCTTCGACATCCGCCACCGACGAGTTACAACAAGCTCCGACCTCAACTCCATTTTCAAATCCATCGGCAACCGCCACCGACGGCCTCGGACTCGGGCTCGGACTTACACTCTTCCTCCTCCGTTTGTTCGACTCCAACGATTGCAAAACCTGATGCAACTCCTTAATGAACTCGATCACTCCCCCAATAATCGACGCTTGATCTCCCTAACATAACAACAAAAACCCACATCACATAATCAAAATCATATCAAAATCAACACAAAAAGAGATCAAAAGAGATCAAAAGAGACCCTTTTGATATAGAAACAAGGAGTCAAAGTTCTCAAAACCCTAAGATGTTCGTTCATCTGCCTTCTCCTATTCCTCTCAACAGCAATATGAGCCATGTTTTGTTCACAAATTTGGCACCAAAAGAGAAATTGATATCTATTTATATGGCTAAGACAAAGAGGCAAAAGGCAAGTTGGTAGGGTTTTGGGGTATAATAAATGCAACATGTTGTAGTCTCGTGAGGCTTAATTCTTTCACTTCATTATAATTCTTTCACTTTAGTTTGTTTCTTAATATATGCATGTATTACGCGTCTCACGCCTACTAGCTTGCCTCAATTACGTGCCTCTCGTGAGTTTAAGGGAAGCCATAGCCAACAGGGTGTGTTCTTATAACTGTTCTTCTTAATTCTTTGCTCTCTCTCCCAACGTTTACCACTTTATTATTTCCATGCAAAACTTCTTCTTTCTCATTATATCTCCCTGAAGTTTGATGTGTATCCATTGATGAATGCCCGATCTAATAGTTATGTCTCGGTTTATAAACATCAATTTCGCCGTGCCCCAAGGGTGAGTATCGGTTGAAGTAGATGATGATATCTATACGTGTTCACCGAGTATGTAAAAATGGAACGAATAAATCAATCAAATTTCAAGTGGGTTCGTGAAGTGCTTAATTTTTACTACTGTAACAGTTAACTATTCATGTGTTAACGAGATGCTCTTCTATATCTAGTTGATTGTGTGAGTTAAGTAATTGATTGTATTCAGGTGTGATCACAGATTTTCTCATATTTGTCGTTCTAACTAGATGTTGGAAGCGCGAGACTCGAGAAATTAGAATGAAATTCCATGTGATCTTAGATTTTTCGTAACGCTTTTCATAGTGTACTATCACAACTCTTAAAAAAATGTTCCAACGGAAAATACGAGCATAGATATAATGAACCATTATCATCTAAAATTCTAATAATATGCCAACGTCCGATAATTCGATCAATAAGATCAGTGAAATCGAGACATTAATTTATTTGAATAATTGAACAATAATTAAAAAAAATGATAAATTAAAATATTATTTTAAATAAAATATTGGTCAAAATCTAGCTAGGTGTGCCATGAATATAATCAAGAGAAGTTGGAATTTAATTGCCAACTTTATTATTTTTTTAATATAATATATTATCTTTGTATTTTTTTTTTCTTATTAGAAATCGTCATATATGAATTTATCATATTTATATTCGTAAAACACAAATTAGAAAAGAGGACATATGATAGGACGTGTGCTCGTTTAGTAGTATGTCGAGCCCTAGGTCTAGGCTCATACGGTCGATGATCGAGGTGGCTTATTCAATTTTTTAAGCTTGTATCAATCAGAGTCGGTGCTACTCGAACCGGTTTGACCAGTCTTAGGTCCGTCCACAACAAATACAAATATAAAAATAGTTTTCTTATGTCATTTAACAAGTGTTGTACTCGACTAGAAATGATTTGTATATTAAAAGTCAAACATAAAAGTCTTGCATTGTTATATAATTAATTAATCTAACGCTATCTCTATCTATATTATTTTATAATGATTTTAATATGATAAAAAATAATGTTGAAAGTTTATGATAAATTAAAAACGTAATCTATTATCTTATTAATAAAGTTATATAGATGTGACATTAATATGCTTATAACCTAAGATATTATAAATTTGGACTTTAGGTTATCAACACGCAAGATCTTAATTTTTTCCTTCCAAATCTTTTCTCCACGTCCATAATCATAGATATCCGTGATTTATGTCCTCTTAGTTTTTTTATTCCAATTGTCAAAATTCAAATATTGAATATTTACTCTTATTTAGAACGGTTCTATGTCTTTTATAATAGATCATCGGTTAAATTAGGTTACAGACTAACTTGGAGTATGACTCTAAAACAATTTTTACATATATCATCGACTTAAAAATAAAAATAATATAATGTAATAATAAAGTCAAATGTCGAATAACCTCACGATGTTTGAAACTTGAACGGAATTTGGATTCGGCAACAATATTTTGTTGCATCCCCTGTGATATGGTTAAGTAACCAACACGAGTTATTTTAAAATATTTTGTTATCATTTACGTGTTTGTTCGAAAAATTTCTAGAAGATCACTCAACATAAGATTGTTCCAATCCGAAGAGGGGGAAAAATGTATATGTTATTAGTATAAGTATTTTTTAATTATGATATTAAGGAATTATTAATTTCTTCATCAATTTAATGCTATAATTCAAAGAAAATTGAAATGGATTTTGATTATCTCAAAATATTTTTATGCAAGAGCCGTACACATATAAGACAACTGCAAAACAAGTCATGCCAGCTTTATTATTGTTATTATTCATCAATGGATAAGAATTTATTTCCATTCAAAAGTCAAATATTTGGTGTTATTTTTTTTTTTTTTAATGATTAATTACTCTTAAATTTTAAAAAAAAAAATTGAAATATATAGCGTTTTAAAAATCTTCATTAACTTTTATAAGTAACATTAAAAAGTTTAGCGTTTTCATCCGTATTTGAAGGTTATAATTTTTTTAATAAAAATAAAAGGGTAAAATGGCCAAACATTTTTTAATTTTTAAAAAAAATTGAGAAATAATTAATATTATTGAAAGTTTTAATAGTTTAATACTATTTTTTAAGAAAAAATAATAAGTTTATACATAATTTTATTAATTTATTGTTTTTTTATCACCAAAATTATACTGATGTCGTTCTCTCTCCATTTAATGATTAAAAAATTATGTGATATTGACCGTTGATTAAAGGGCTGAAGCGGCTCTACGTGGACGGAGGCATCCACCGTTTCTGTTCAGCAAACTTCCAAGGACTTTCAAGATTCAGAGCCTTCCAGATTTGAACGAAACATTTGTAATATTAAAATTTGAAGCTTTTTTCATTCATAATTTTAAAATTTTGAAGCTTTTCCTATATAAATCCACAGATCTCCATTTCTGCAACACACCACCAACAATGGCGACCTTCACCTCCCTCTCCTTCTTCTCCTCTGTTCTCTTCCTCCTCCTCTCCTCCGACATTGCCGCAACCTCCTTCCGCCCCAAAGCTCTGGTTCTTCCGGTCACCAAACACCCATCTCTCCAGTACATCACCCAGATCCGGCAGCGGACCCCTCTGGTTCCGGTGAAGCTCACCGTCGACCTCGGTAGCCAGTTCATGTGGGTCGACTGTGACCGTGGCTACATTTCCTCCACCTACAAGCCTGCCCGTTGCCGCTCCGCTCAGTGCAACCTTGCTTCCAAGTCCAGCGGCTGCGGCCAGTGCTTCTCGCCGCCTAGACCCGGCTGCAATAACAACACGTGCAGTCTGTTCCCCGGAAATACCATTATTCATCTCTCCACTAGCGGCGAACTCGCCTCCGACGTCGTCTCTGTTTCCTCCACCGACGGCTTCAATCCAACCAGGCCCGTCACGGTGCCGAATTTCCTCTTCGTTTGTGGGTCCACGTTTCTCCTCGACGGCCTCGCCGGCGGCGTAACCGGAATGGCCGGATTCGGAAGGAATGGAATTTCTCTGCCATCCCAATTCGCCGCCGCCTTCAGCTTCAACAGAAAATTCGCCGTTTGCCTGAGCGGCTCCACCAGATTCCCCGGCGTAATCTTCGCCGGCAACGGCCCATACCATTTCTTACCCAACATCGACCTAACCGATTCCCTCACATACACCCCACTCTTCATCAACCCCGTCAGCACCGCCGGCGTCTTCTCCGCCGGCGAAAAATCCACCGAATATTTCATCGGAGTAAAATCAATCGTCATCAATTCCAAAACCGTCCCACTCAGCACCACCCTCTTAAAAATCGACAGCAACGGCGTCGGCGGAACCAAAATCAGCACCGTCGATCCGTACACCGTTTTAGAATCCTCAATTTACAACGCTCTGTTGAAAACCTTCACGACGGAGCTTAAGAACGTTCCGAGAGTGGCGGCGGTGGCGCCATTCGGAGCTTGTTTCAATGCGAAGAGCATTTCCAGCACCCGATTGGGCGCTGGCGTGCCGTCGATTGAATTGATTTTGCAGAACAAGAAAGTGATTTGGAGAATATTTGGCGCGAACTCGATGGTGCAGGTGAAGGACGACGTGCTGTGCTTGGGGTTTGTGGACGGCGGCGTGAACCCACGAACCTCGATTGTTATTGGGGCCCACCAGATTGAGGACAATTTGCTTGAATTTGATTTGGCCACTTCCAGACTTGGATTTAGCGCCACTCTTCTGGGGCGGATGACCACGTGTGCTAATTTCAATTTTACCTCTAAAGCTTGATTAATTAGTTTTAATTAAATGTTTAATGTACCCCTTAATAAGTGTTGCTGCTTTTCACGGTTCAATAATTTATGGATATGAATATTTAATATGCTTCTATATATATATATATATATATATATATATTATTGCATTTGCCGTTACCGACTTTGGAGAAAAATCATGCTTTTCATTAATTATTATTAATTAATCTTATACTTTTATTTTCCTAAATATAATAAATGATTAAATCGTCAATTTAATCTTTAATTTATTTCAATTATATTAAATTTTTAATAAATTGGATGTTATAATTAGTGTTTTCAAAAAAATATATATATATATATATATATATATATATACACACAAATGAATTTTAAATTAAAAAAATTATGAGATAATTTTGAAATGATAAAAGGAATCTGATAAAATTAACCATAAAAATATTAAAAAAAATTAGTTACTTCAAATTCAAATTTCTATTATTTTTTAAGAGTAATATTGTTCCCGTGGACAACGAACCTATTCAAATTATTTTTGAATTCTCGATCTAAAAAGATTTTGATAGCGAAAAAGCTTTCAACGCTGCCTAATGTGCTAGATGATGTACCGTCCTCTTCGGTTGCATCATGGCGTTCTTCTGTATTGACCCCGCGTGATTGAATGGATGCCTTTTGAGGGTCGCCACTTTGCTTGTCTCGATTTGAGGGTCACAACCTACTTTCTTCATAGTATAGTCGTGACATTTTCTCCCACTTGAAGTAGTGATCGTTATGGATGACTTACTTGGAGGCAAAATCACTCCTCAGATTGTGACACCCAACACCCGTTATGCTTCTATACATTTTTTTAATCCATTTTTATATAGAAACGTGCATTTTTTAATCATAATTAAAAAATTATAATGGATTATTCATTGTTGTATTTAAAAGTAAAGATATCTAGTGTTCGTAACAAATTGTTGGGTGGATGGACAATAAAAATATAATATAATTGGAGCGGGTTATAGTATTTACTAATCTATCATCATATTAGTGCATGTGACCATTATCACTAATCATGGAGATTAAAGCATAAATGAAGTTTAAGGTTTAAAATTATGCAAAAAGCCAAACATGTTTAGGTAAAAGTAGAAATAAAATAAATTAGATTTAACTTTAATTATTAAACATCAACCAGCTAATTACTTCATTCTTTAATACTGACATGGTCTGGAATATTATGTAATTATTTATTATTTATTCGCAGTATTATTAATTTATTAAAATATTTATATTTTAGACTTTCTTTATTGAAAATTATACCAAACATCTCTTCTAAATTTATTTAATTACCAAATTACCAAATTTTAATTATATAAGTTGATTTTTTTTCTTTTTTGCTTGATGGATTTTGGGCCCATGCGGCCCATTTTCAGGTGGGTCAATGAGCCCAGCAAGCTCATTAGGGCCGGCAATTGTTCCATGGGCTTTTGATGACATATGGATATATTACAGCTCCGGTGGGCGGAGCTGTTTCCGGTGCCTTCTTGAGCGGCGTCCACCTCCTTCCTCCGCCGCCCAATTTTCCCTCCTCCCCTTCCGACGGCAGATTTTTTCACCGCTCCTCCACGGCTAAGGCATATCTAATTAATTGCATTTATTTATCTCTAAATGTGGATGGAATAAGAATTTGGTTTTAATATTAGTACTAAGTTATTTGACTAACCATAGTTAACCTAACTGTCTTGTACGATTAGTTGAAATGCACGTAAATTAGTCCAAACACTCACGAAAATACTAAAATTTAAAAGAAAAAATGAATGTCTATTAATATTAATGATAGAAAACAAATCGTGTGTATCTTTTTAAAATCAATACGAACATAACTCAAAAGCAGTATCAATCTTCTAAGTCAAAAGTATCATTCTTCGCCTTCAAAGTTTAAGAGTATTTATAAATAACTTTTCGGAGTTTAAGAATTAATTCATAAAATACCATATGAGAAGCTAACTTGAACATAACTCAACTAATTAAAACATATATTTAAAATTTTATGGCTCAACTCAACTTCAAAGCCAGCTCAAGTGGTTGGCTATGCCATGGGTCCAACCCTAAAAGGGCTAACCCAATCTTGTGGCTCACCCCACGGGGTTAGAGTGCAGGTGGCTCAGTATGACATTGATGTTCGTTTTCTCTTGTTTTTTAAATACGAATTCAACGATCTAAATTCTGATATCACCCCACCCAAAATAAACCCGAAACATTGGATTAAACCCTTTGCAAAGCTCGACGTCCTCATCGCCAAAGTCGTATTATTTTCACTTAGATTCAAATATGATCCAAATAGAAGTGGTCCAATACAAGTATTTGAAAATGGGCTCTTTCCCACTTTAATTTTTTTTTTCTCTCACTCAAATTATTTATTTATTTTGTGACAATTCATGGTGGTGGCAGTAGTTGGATTGTGCAAAAATCAGAATTTCTAAAATTCCCTTCCTACCCTTCTCTTTTTATAAAATTCAAATAAGTACCACAATTATTTATAGTCTTTTTCCACTTTGATGAGCTAATTATTAATTATATATTTATATTCTTTTTTCTGATTGGTCTATTTTATACATAATTTTATTATTCTCTACTTTCGACTCTATCTACGTGTAATTTATATTTTTTTATAGCGAAATTGGAAACTATGGGCCATACCCAAAAACCGTGGACGTAGCCATCGGATATTGTATTATTTTAATTATTTTTCTTTTTTAAAATATCTATATCTTTTTCATACGCGTCGTATTCTTTTTTTTTTCTTTGCTTTTTAATTTATTTGAGGGTACTTTTCTTTTTTTAATTTTAAATAAAAATATTATAGGTATCAAAATTGGTTGTTTTTTTTTAGATTTTTAAATGAAAATAAAAAATCGGTTTTTTTATTTCATGAGATTTTTATTTCTATCCTTGATATTTGTCTTTTTTTTTTATAATCCATGTCAATGTTTTTTAAGATTTTAATTTTAAATGTATTTTCAAATCATCCTCATCTGTTTGAACTGGATTGGATTTAAATAAACGAAATTTTTATATAATTTAGTTGATTCATGGACTGCCATAAACAATATTGGGTCGAACTAACCAAAATTTATTGTTAATTTTGAAATATAGATTTTTACTTATGATATAATTATATATACTTATACATGTATTTTATTGTTCATTATTTATTCCTCCACTCCTCTTTAAAATATTTTGTAATTATTTAAAAGGAAAATTGGGTGGTAGTTTGAAAATAAATAAATAGATATTATTTCACGAATTAATATTTTATTTTTATTAAAAAATTTAAATAAATGACTTGAATAATAATCAAGAACCCTCCTAAATAATTTATTGTTTAAAAGAAAACTAATAATTTTATAAAATTCCCATACGTTGGATTTAAATTGATAATTGTGAGTTACACGTCATTAAAAGTAATTTTCGGGGTCTCCACGTCATGGCTGAGTACTGTCCTGTCAGAAAACATACATTATCTTTTACGACGTTACCAAATCATTTTATTTATAAAAAAAAAAAAATCTGCTTTAAAATATCTTCAAATTAGTCTTTTGTTTAGGTTACTAAAATTAGTAAGAACTAAATTAATAAAAATAATTTTTAAATTTTTAAATTTTAATAATAATATTGTTAAAAAAAATTTGTTACCAGTAATTTTGGACGAAACTGTATTTGGTTGAAAAATATATTTGAATTTTTAATAATATTTAAAAAATACCTTTAAATTTTAAAAAGTTTCATTAATCCCTTTTAAGTCATTTTAAAAAATTATTTTTTTTACCGTCAATTACTATATTTAAAAATTACTCGTGAAATTTCAGGAGTAACATCAACTCCCTTTTAAGTTACATAAAAAAAATTTATAACCATATATCTATGAAATTTTGAAAGTTTACGAGTATTTTTTAAGATGTGGTAATACATGTAAGGGTATTTTTTAAATTTTTAAAAAAGTTTAAAATTATTTTTGAAACTTTTTAAAAAATCTTAAGATTGTTAAGGAATTTTCTATATTTTTAAATTCTTGTAAAAATTGAAGAGTATTTTTGAAACAAAATATTAATGGTTTTCATATAAAACTAATAGTATGGTAAGAATATTCACGTAGTTTTCAAAAATTTAGAAATATTTTATAGATTTTTTAAAAGTTTAAAAGTGTTATTAAAAAAAATTTAATTTTTTTTAGATAAACTATATATATATATATTTTATGTTTTTATTAGTTTAGTCTCATTTAATTGTCGCTTTTTAACTTTTGGAATCAAATGGCAAATATTGATGGCTTCAAGATTCTTTTTTTTTTTTTTTTTTTTTTACTTTTAATTTATTGTTTAAAAAATTATTACCCAAAAAAATGTTGTGTTTTTTGTGTGTGTATTTAATAGATATCAAAGTAATTCATAGGTGGGGCCTTAATTTTTTATATTAAAAATAAAGGTAAGTATTAAATAGATCCTAAATTTTAGAAAATATATAATAGATCTTAAAAACATTAATTTAAACTTAAAATTTCATGATTAATCAATTTTAAAATTTGATTGAATATATTAATAACATAATTTTATGGGTTCTAAATATGAATAAATTCATTTATTATTCCTAAATTTATCTTGTATAACAATAAAAATAGTAAAAGATGTTATTCTATTAAACTCTTTCAAAATGTCAATTTGAGTGTAGGTCAACGGGTGATATATCAAAAGATCCTCTCATCTCTTATGTTGACGAACGGAGGAAACCCGATTTATTTAGAAGTATTAAAAAATATATTTATTCATTGGTAATTTTAATATTATATATTATGGAAAATATTCCAATCCAAGGTGGTTTTTGTACTTAAAATTCCACCATAGCCAAGCCATGTGGCTATTTGCAACTAGGGTTAAGTTTTGAGTTAAGAAACTTGACCACTAACACTTAACTTAGTCATTTTCCCATAACTTATAAAATTATTATTTTTTTCTTATCCAATTTTTTTTAATGTCACAAATGCAACTAAAATTTTAAAAAACTATTTTAATCTTATATTTTTTTGGGAATTATTTATTTTAATTTATATCGATATTAAATTAGATTTTTTTTTTTTCTTTCTTGGAGCTTCGTCCACGTGTAGACGTAGCTCCGACGTGGATGGCGCGTGGAGTAAGAAGAAGGGCAAAGCCCACAAAATAAAATCAGAGTGGTGCCTGCCGTTTCCTCCACGTCATCATCCTCACACCCTGGAATAATCGCCACTAGGTGGGTCCCACCCCCGCCAAATTTCCATCTCCTCCTACACTTGGCTGCCTACCTCCTCAGTCCACCGGAACAAAACAATTAAAACCAAACCAAATAAAATAAAATAACAATAATAAAAATAAAATAGCACCCAACAATGAAATGACGAAAGTACCCTCGTCGTCTCCTATATAAGCCATACAAGCCAAGCCATCGTCCATCCAGCTCCTGAGCTTCTAATCTTTCTACCTTCACCAATTAATCCATAAGAACCCTTCTGGGTTTTGCTTTTATTTATTTATTTATTTTTCTTTTTGATTCAGTTGGTGTTTGAAAGTAGCCATGCTGGGAGTATTCAGCAGCTCGATCATATCGCCGCCAGACGAGTTAGTGGCCGCCGGCTGCCGTACGCCGTCGCCCAAAACCACTTCCGCCACTCTCCTCAACCGCTTCGTCGACACCAACTCCTCCGCCGTGTCGGTGCAGGTCGGGGATCACGTCCACCTGGCCTACACTCACCAAAGTGAATCCCTCTTGACCCCACGGTAATTTCATTTCCTACCCTCCCCTCTACGACGTCGTTTTATATCCCACCGCCGCCGTATTCGGTTGATCGGAAATCAGACGGCCCAGAACCACGGGGCTTCTAGTTATTCAAATCTCCGCCGTAGGATTAGATTACTATTTTTACGTTCACCAATTAATCCATAACTAGAAGGAAACCGACGGGAAATTGTGTCGGAAGGGCCGATGTTCTCTGTCGGCGGCCAATAAAACTCAACTTTATTAAGTTTTCAAAAATTAAAATTCATTTTTTGGTGAAAAAAATTAGAGAGAATATTGAATGGCTGCGATTTTGTCGATCGCGTGGATATCGTGACTGGCACGTGCGATCAAGGTTCACTGGATTCTCTCTTGGTTAGATTTGTCTGACAAGCCCCCACTGACATATTGACACGTGTGTCTAATTTTGTCCTCATCCGTAAGGTTATCTATAGACCAATAGCATAAAGTAATTATTTTTTAATTATGCATTTATGAGTTAGATAGAAATAAATACCCATTTAAATAATTGTTCTTCCTTAAAACAATTTATTTAGTGGCCATTATAATCATTTTATGAATTTAGGGATTTTTAAATTGACTTATGAAAATTATCATAATTGAAATTTTTAGTATTTTAATGAAAATGTACTATGTAGTATTTAAATATTAAAGAAATGGGGTAATTATTTTAGTTTTCTACTTTTTAAATATTCTCTTTTAATTTTGTATTTTTAATCAAACTCGTTAATTTTTGTAAATAAAATTAGTATTTATTTGCCTATTTTTACAAAAAAAAACTATTATTATTATTATTATTATTTAGCCTTGACATTCAAATTAACTGTATCTGATTAATTTTAAAATTTAAATGTAATATTTTGACAAAGAAATAAAAAAGAAAACTAATTAATTACGGACGACAGATCGTTCGCGGTGAAAGACGACATCTTCTGTTTATTCGAGGGAGTTCTGGACAATTTGGGGAGCCTGAGGCAACAATACGGGCTAGCCAAATCGGCGAACGAGGTGGTTCTCGTCATCGAAGCTTACAAAGCCCTCCGTGACCGGGCCCCATACCCGCCGAGCCACGTCGTCGGCCATCTCAGCGGCAATTTCGCCTTCATCGTCTTCGACAAGTCCACCTCCACTCTCTTCGTCGCTTCTGTAAGCCCTATTTTGTTGTTTTTTTCAATCGGTTTCATCGAGGTTCATTGAATAATTAGGGTTTTTGTTCTGCGATTTCTGACAGGATCGGAATGGGAAGGTTCCGTTGTATTGGGGAATCACCGCCGATGGTTATGTTGCCTTTTCCGATAACTCCGATCTTCTCAAGGGTTCTTGCGGGAAATCACTTGCTTCTTTCCCTCAAGGTAGATTAGAAGCCCTTTCGAGCTCTGTGTGTATCAATTAACTTGCTCTGTAACGATAATGGAGCGTTTTGTTTTGGATTCTGCAGGGTGTTTCTTATCTACAGCAGTTGGTGAACTGAGATGCTATCAGAATCCTAAGAACAAGATCACTGCTGTACCTGCTAATGAGGAAGAGATTTGGGGTGCAACATTCAAAGTAATTTGGTTGACATTCACAACAATCAATCAATCATATCACTAAACTACATGCCTAAGATCTTAACACTTTATTTTGGTTGATGTTCTTTGTCAGGTGGAGGGCCCTGCAGCTGTGGCGGCCACATGGTGAAGAGATTTCATATAATTGAGTTTAATTTGTGGTTGAGAATGCAGATGGGTGTGTGGTGGATTGGATACCCAACCGACAAAGATGGCGTGCTTATGCTGAACAGTGGAAGATGGGTGTGTTTTTCTTTGCTTTTACTCTGATGTAAAGCCCTTTTGCTTTTGGTGTAATAAAGTCGTGGCTTTTGTAGAATTATCCTTTGGCATTCTATAAAATAGAGTTGAATTTCCCACCACTTGTGTTTCTGCCATTTTCGACCACTTATTCATGTCAAATGTGGGTGTCATTGACATTTGAACCATAACATTATGCAATGCTGTGAAATGCTGAAATTTAGAGACAAGAATCTTAAATTATGATATGTATTGCGAGGACCAATAGAGCAAAAGAACAGCAAGTTTTGTCTATGGTGATAGCATTAGGTCCATTGATATCCCTACCTTTGCTGTTCCTACTACATGACACACACAGTCTAGCTTGGAAGCAGGTTTGAATGCTAGAAAGTATAGAAACTGGTGTTGAAATTTGTAGTATAGCCAAAGATTTTACCGTGATGAACAATCATGTCACAAGTAGCATAAGCATAGTTGCAGGATCAGTGAGCTAGAGTATCATAAGCATAGTCCTGACATAAGCATTGTTTGATTCTTCTTAAGATATTTTTAGACTCGGTCTGTGAGATCCCATATCGATTGGAGAGGAAAACAAAACATTCTTTATAAGGGCTTTGAAACCTCTCCCTAGTGGGCGTGTTTTAAAAACTTTGAGTGAAAGCCTGAAAGGGAAAGCCTAGAGTGGATAATATCTGCTAGCGGTGAACTTGGGCTGTTACAAATGGTATCAGAACCAAACACCGAGCGGTGTACCAACGAGGACGCTGGGCCCCCAAAGGAGTGAATTGTAAGATCCCACATTGGTTGGAGAGGAGAACGAAACATTATTTATAATGGTGTGGAAATCTCTCCCTAGTAGACATGTTTTAAAACCTTACAGGGGAAGTCTAGAAGGAAAAACTCAAAGTAGACAATATCTACCAGCGGTGGGCTTGGACTGTTGCACGGTCCCAATTAAAGTCCAACTCATGGCTTCAATTTGTTGCCCCTATTCTTATTGGTACAATCATAGAATCCTCCGATAGACCTTATCAGGAACTTTTGCCGTCTAAACACTTGCGAGGTAGCCTACATTGAATATCTTTGGACAGTGGATTCACATCAATTGGTTAGCTCTGGACATGATGAAAACCAGTATTAGTAACTTCATCCTATGGAAAATCAGAAGCTTCTGCCATTGCAACCGAAATGAGTCGATCTCGTGGTCGAAAGCATCACGAACAAGAATTTTTGCAGGAAATTTGGGGGATTGTGTTTCCAACAAGAATTTTTCCATATCTCATTATGTTCAAAGAATTTATAACGTAATTATGCAATATAATTTCTATGAAATATATACTACAAAGTTGAATATAATTTCTAAAGTTCAAATTTTAATATTATAATATAGTATTTGACATTTTGAAAAATATTTATTTATTAACAAGATTAGTAAATATATAAATGTATAATAGTTAGTTTTGGACCTTAGTGTTAATATGTATAAGTGGAGAAGAGCGGAGGGTGGATTCGAGGTCAGGTATGGGGAATGTAATTTTTGCCCTCGGTTTTGTTTAGCTAATGGAGAGCAATATCTACCTGCTCCCTCCTCCATTCTTGAATTCTGTAAGTTCTACGGAGATTCCCTCTGAATTAAACAGATACATCTAAACACAACCGTAATATATATTAAAAATATATATTTTGGAGCAATCTTTATTTCATCATAGGATTTTTACTCTTTTTTTTTTTTTTTAATTAAAATTTGTTTATGGGTTAAAAAAACAAACAGATAAAGACTACAACACCAATAAATCTAAAGTATTTATTACATAAGAAAAAAATTATAAAAGCAAATAATAACAATAATCTCAATTATCAAAGAAATTGAATTTTGTGGAATAAGATTTTAACATAAGGGGCCTCGCCTCGACAAGCTCCTCCTTAGGCCCGGTAACCTCATTGGCGCCAATTTTGAGCCCGGTTCCCGAGTGGGTTATTCCTCTTCTTCTCTCCGACATTTTTTCAAACACCTTGTGTTCAGTTCATGGTCCGCAATCGTCTTACGGCTAAGTTGATTTGTATTACAATTGAGCGATGATATCAACTGTACGTTAAAGTGTTGGTCATTAGAGTTGGAGGGTTGGAGGACTTGGCTTTGTCGGGTTTTCGGAATCTGGAAGCCATTGACATGGATCGCATCGAAGTTACTAATCTCAATCGTCAGTTTCTCTTCAGGTTCCAACTATTTTCATGGTTCCATTCCGAGTATCCTTGGCGCTTACATAGATTTTCCTGATAGCACTTTCTTTTCACGACATTTTAACTGCTGCTCATTGTATCGAATATGACCATCTAATCAAATGGGATGAGGTAATATATAAGTTGCTATACTTTTCATTGAGGATTGTGAACGTGCGCCCCTTCTGAATTTCCAATACCTTTCTTTTAGGTTCATAGTGGAAAAACTTTTGATCCAGATAATTCCAAGCATATAAAATGGGTTTACAATGAGGTTCATAGATTTCTATTGGGTCTGGAAACTCCTTTCAATTAGTGATTTCAATTACTTATAACAATGTGACAATTCCTTTTCATTTGTAATATGGATTTTAAAATAATTTTTAAGCTCAGCGTAATATTGTTTTTCTTTATTTCTTACTCACAATAATATAGGGAGATAACATGGAAAACTGCAGTGAGTCATTTGTAGTCATTTTGTGCAGCATTTTTTCAGTACTTCACTCATAGTCCAGCAGCGTCGTTTTTGTTATCATTACTATCTGTTTGCATTTTCACTTGTTTTTGGTTTTCATTATGGTCTGGAAGTTTTATTTTGCTTATCATCCATCCTTCTAACTATTCTTGTTATTGTATTC
Organism: Cucurbita ficifolia; assembly: GCA_033971965.1. Lineage (NCBI taxonomy): Eukaryota > Viridiplantae > Streptophyta > Magnoliopsida > Cucurbitales > Cucurbitaceae > Cucurbita > Cucurbita ficifolia. Next base: position 9,378,280 of record CM066967.1, on the reverse strand, counting down.
TTGATGTGTGAAGTCATTCAATGCCTTTTTAATATGCTTGAATTCTTTCCATTATTTATTTTCTACACCTCTTAGATTCCATTTCTAGGCTTTTATAGCTATTTCAATGTTCTAAGTCGAAGCTAGGCTTGCGGTGAATGACACAATTTTCAATGCAACAAATTTCCAAGTGCTAGGCTTGCATTTCTGATAGCCTTTGATATTGTTCCATTACTTCCTTTTATTTATGCCCTTAGTTTCTAAGTGCATAGAATTTAATGCCAAGTGATCCAGAAGGTCTCCACACTAAAGTGACCGAGTTTGTAAAAGATAAGGACTTGTCTTGTTTGTGGTCCAGGTGTTCTTATTGAGCTGGATACTTCAATTACTTTACAAAAGGTCGGCTATTTTAGCTTTTATGCCATCTCTACATGGTTATGGACATACCGCTATATTCATCTTCTATTCCAATTGTTGCTCTGTTAGTAAATTTCAGATGTTGAGAATTCTTTGACGTACTCCTAATTTAAATTTGCATGAAACAGTTCATTGACCTGCTAGAAGATCATCCCTAGCTCTTGTTATCAAAGGCAAATGTAAGGCATCAAGGGAAGAATCTATACATGCAGGCACCTCCTGTATCTCGACAACTTTTTTGAATTCAACGTGCAGGCATGACCTTTTAATCGAAGATATATACGTTAACCAATTGAGCTATGCTTACGATATCTCAAGTTGACATATCAGCTTCACCTTGGAAATATGGGTATCCATTTTGTTGTTGCTGCTTGTATATTGAACACTGTTCTAATAGTCCGAGTTGGGAAGATTTCTTTTATCTAGTTAAGTACAAGAGAGAAGGGAAAACAAAATGTACTGTTTTTACTTTGGCCTTCCCCCCACCCTCCTGTTTTATGTAACATGCTTATAATGAATTCCCTCACCAGCTGGTGATCCCAACTCTGATCTATTTGCTTGTTGAAGACAGGCAATGATAGGAGAAGCCAAGAGGTGTTACTGATGTGAACATTTATTGCTATAGTAGAAAGAATGAGCTCTTCCATCTAACACCACCTTGTGAGGTCTCCAATACACAAGAAGTTGGGTAGCAAACATGGAGGGTCCCCCAACCAGCTAGCAAACCGAGTGAAAATCAGTAACTTTACTACTACCACAATTAATAGTTTAGTACTTTGCTCATTTGGGTTCACTGTTAGTGGATGAAAATAGTGATATGGATTTTAATGAGTCGCAATATGTCATGTTCACTCAATTATCTCTGTAGTTAACTGTTGAGGAGTTTGATTCCCTTTTCCTTTTCTGTGAAGCTTTTTATGGATTTCCTGAAAATACAGGAAGAGAACTTCTTTGAAATGTTGAACAGTCTGTCTACGAATGGAGATGTTTGGCTTATAGATAAGGTTTGGATATTTCGACCATAAAAAGACTAATCAGAATCGTTGGCTTATTAAAACTATGAGCCAAACGTTTCTTCGACGTTGCTTATGTTCCTGTAATGCAGCTGGCCCCGCGAAAGAGATGCCCGACGACTGCTAGAACTGATGGTCTTAAACAACACACAGATGCACGGATGAGTACCAATGACTTAGCTAGCTAGTTGAGAGCCAGATAGATCTTCTCCATGTACGACAATACAGGTAATTTATTGCCTTTTAGAATACATATCATAGATACATGATCTAACTGGTTATGTTCACATACTAATCAGATTTACTTTGATGGCCCAAGTCCACCGCTAACAAATATTGTCATCTTTGAGCTTTTCCTTTCGGGCTCCCTTCAAAGTTTTTAAAACGCGTCTACTAGATAGAGGTTTCCACACCCTTATAAAGAATGCTTCGTTCTTCCCCCAACCGACATGGGATCTGACAGATTTAAACCAATTTTAGATGGTGGTTTGTTTTTGGAGAAGATTTTTGCCGGCAACCGATCCTCATCTTTTTCCCCAACTGGATAACACAATGCAATGATTCTTGTGGGGTCTCTTAAAGTTTTAGACAGATTGGCCAGCTGTGGCTAATGACCCACCATCTCACATGCTCAGCCAATGTGGTTTTGACTCACCCATCACTCCCTTTTCCACCCCCTTCTAAGCTCTATATATCTTCTCTCTCTCGCTTGCTCAGCCAAGTGTGTGCGTGTATAACACTGTAAGTTCTCTATTTAGTTCTTTTGTAGCTCTGAGTATAGACAACATGGAAGTAGCTTTGGAACTTGAAGATGATTTGTTCTTCGCTGATTTAAGCAGACAGCTCTCCCTTCTTCTCATGGATGACAACGAAGATCCTCTCCCTCATCATCCCCATGTTTCTCTTCAGGTACTTCCTTTTTCAAAATTTCATTCATTTGGGTAGCTTTTTTAGTCTCTCTGTTGTGGCTGTGAATTCAAACAAGCTTGATCAACTTGCAGGCTCTCGCTCATGGAGGCCACCAGCCTGCACGGCCACTGGCCGTGCATGACCAAGCTTCCGCTGCTATTGTCGCTGCCTACAGTGGCGTAAGCAAAGGCACCGGCGTGTTCATCCCTCGGTCTTTGCAGCCTGCAAGAAAACAGAGGCGTGGAAGATACAATAACATAAAGGCAAACCGACAGTTCCCAATCGCTATTGATGTGAACTCAGAAGTACCCAACAACAATTCGTTGCGTCCCAAAAAGGGTTAAGGATTCGAGGAATTTGAGGAAAAGGGTATCAGAATTTAGATTAAAAAAATAATTCTTTCACCAAGTATTTAAGTATGGTGATGCCTGTACATGGAAGAAGCTATAGTATTAGCTCGATTAATTACTGGGTTTTCATTGGTTTATGTGTTTCATTGGAAGGTTAATTAACCTAAGGTTTGTGAACCTCCTCCCTTTTTGTGTTCTTGTTCCTGAGAGAAAGAGTTCGTCTCGTGGCATTCTGTTGATCTGAATCTAACAAGGTCATCAATCCGAGCATAACTCAAGGTACGAAATACTCGAATCTCGACTGCAAAAGCTGAGATGAGTCTGAATTTGTGTTGTAATATGCTCTTAACTGGCAGCCATGCAGTGGCACATGAGCCGTCATGTTTGGATAGCTGGATCTCTGTTGCAAAGAAAGCTAAAGTTCTCTAAAAACATATTCACAGAGAGACAGAGGAGAGAGAAGAATTCGTGAGGCTTTTAACTTAAGGATTCGACAATTATTATGTTTGACTAGATCTCACAAATTACCTATACATGTTTTAAATATATGTTTTAACTGGTTGAATCGAATTATAATTAAATTATATAACCCATATCGTTAGTGGTTAAATTATATGATTATTAGTTTTTCCATGATAAGCAAAGAAGATGAGATGGATTAAAAACTTAAGAACCCTAAATTAGAAGTGGACCAAACCCATAATTAAAATCAAAATAAATGCAAATTATTTTCTATTTTTGGTGATTTTTGTTGTTTTTAGCTAATTTTGTGGATAACTCCAAACTTATATTTTTTATTACAATGCATTGAATATTCACAAAAATAAAAAATATCAAACAAATTGAATTAATTTTTTTTTTGAATTAATTAGTTTTTGTGGATGTGGAAAGAACCCCACCACTATTATTTAATGAGTTGGAATATAATATATATATATATATATTTTTATCTTTTATAAACTAATTGCCCATAAAAGGGAACTAGCATGTGACCCAACTGGTGTCATTAAAATATTTATTTTATTTTATTTTCCATATATTTCTTTTTGTTGGGAATCTTTGATGGATTTTATTATTATATTTGAAAATTTAATTATATAAAGTAAGCATTGCCTAACTAGAGGGATGGCAAAGGGGGTGGAATGGGTCATGGGACAGGAATCTTATTCTCCATGGTCGTGGTCGGAGAATCTTTATTTCGGAGCTCGAGCTTCTTAACTCTAAGTGAGGGTATCGTTCAGTATAGCTCAACCGACATAAAATATTTACTCTCGACTAAAATATTTGAGTTTTTAGCCTTTACGTTTTTTCTTTCAAACTTAGGTTTGTTTTATTGAATATTTTAACCTAATTTTTCGTTTACGAGCTTTATGGACAAGGTCGAATCTAGTACTACATTTATTTAATTGGGTGAAGCTCACTTAGCGATTACTGCTAATTTTTACTTAAACAATACACCGCTATATTAAATCGAAATTAAAAAAAAATAATTATGACTCGAATGATAGAAATGAAACAAAGAAGAATATTAATATGGTTCGAATAAGGTGTCTAAAAAGAGCTTGAACGAACTCAGTGCACTGATTAAAAAAAAAAGTGAGTATAATAGTCTCACAGTTTTAAAACGTGTCTATTAGGGAGAGAGAATGTTTCGTCCCTCTCTCCAATAGACGTGGGATCTGAGAGTGAGTATATTTTTTTAATTTTTTTCTTAAAGTTAATGATTATTAACGGAAGCATTATTTTTAAAATAAAAATTATATTTTTGAAATTTGAAAATCTTAAGAATATTTTTATTAATTTAGATGAAAATAAATATTCATTTTATAATTAATTAGTTTCATAAATGAGCATCTGCCGTCGAAGTGTTCCCGACGAAAACAAAGAGGAAGAAGAAAAAGTGTGTCAGTTTTGGTTGTCCAAATTGAAAGGCACCAACCAATAAATCTCGTTTACTTCTCCACTAGGAAAAGCTTCCATCAATGGCGGACTTCAATTACGCCTTCATCTCTCTGGTTCTTCTTCTTCCTCTTGCACTACTCCTTTTCCTATACCTAATTGTACGACCTCGCTCCGTTAACATTCCGTTGAAGAATCGCCATGTCTTCATTACCGGCGGATCGAGCGGAATCGGGCTCGCGTTGGCTCACCAGGCCGCATCAGAAGGCGCGCGAGTCTCCATTCTTGCGCGCTCTCTCAAGAAGCTGGAGGAGGCGAAGGACGCAATCAGACTCTCCACTGGTATTGATGTGGCGGTCTTCGCTGCCGATGTTCGAGATTACGATGCTATTTCGAAGGCTGTAGATGAAGCAGGGCCGATTGACGTTCTTGTTGTGAATCAAGGCGTGTTCGTACCTCAGGAGCTGGCCGAGCAGGATATGGATGAGGTGAAATTCATGTTAGATGTTAATTTGTTGGGCGCATTTAACATGATTAAGGCTGCCCTGCCTACGATGAAGAATAGAGTAGACCGTCGACCCGCCTCGATCGCTCTCATGTCTTCCCAGGCCGGTCAGGTAGTTGTGTTTCTATCTGCTTTCTACTTTATTGGGCAATTGCATTGATTGTTTTAGAATATTCAAGGGACGCTTTATCATGTTGAAGGGTCAATTAATGAGCTCTCACGGTGGTATGAGGTATGCGAGTAAATTATGTGCGCACACATAAAGGAGGGCGAATTGAGGCGCATAGATTGTTTACTGCTAGTATATAGGGTGTGCTTGGTCATAGTCATAGTGTTTAGTCACCTCAAGTCTTTTTGATAGTATAAAAATACTTTGAATGGTTAGAAAGGAAGCATTTGATAAGTACTAATAGAAAAAGTGTTGCCAAGTGCCAACTACTACTCTAGAGTGAACTTCTTCGATTGTTAGGGTCAATTTAATGACATTGATAACATGCCAGACACTCGCTGAGTTGAAAATTCAGTAGAAGTGGTAATTTTTGGCTCACGAATTCCTATTGTAAATATGTGTAGGTGGGTGTTTATGGTTACACGGCGTATTCAGCTAGTAAGTTTGGGCTTCGTGGTTTGGCAGAAGCCTTGCAACAGGAGGTTATAGGAGATAACATACATATCTCTCTTATATTCCCTCCAGACACTGACACTCCTGGATTAGTAGAAGGTATGTATAAAGCAAGACCTGGTTTACCTTATTGTATTGTTCTGCTAGTCCTCAATCAGGGTCTCAATATTTACTCAGTGGGCTGGAGTATTTTTAGCTCAGTTTTCAGCTCATTGGTTTAGATTAGGATATGAGGTAAATGTTTGAAAGATAAACTAATTAGGCTATTACATGGCTAGGATTTATTTGAGTTAGTAGCCCTCTTTTTTGGATATCTCTGGTTATATGCTATTTTGAAGGATGCATTGACAGAAATCCTTCAATTTCTAACATAGAATCTTTTTTAGTTGGTTTCTCCTTTTAAAAGTTACCTATCCTTAATCGCAGAGGAAAAGAGAAGGCCTGAATTGACCAATATCATTGCCGCTGGAGGAGGCAGGATGAAAGCTGAGTTAGTTGCCAAAAAAGCTTTGAATGGCATTAAATCTGGTAGCTTTATAATTCCCTGCAACTTTGAAGGAGCATTATTGTCCATAGCAACTGCTGGCTTATCTCCTCAGAGATCTTTCTTGATGGCATTCCTTGAAGTTATTAGTGCTGGGATAATAAGGATTGTGGGCTTGTGTTTTCAATGGGTTTGGTATGACAGTATTAAAAAATGGCATGCACAGAAAAAAAGTAAGTATTCATTTAAGTGATGAAACACTGAGCTTGTTCAATCCCTTGATTAATATAAGTACTATAATTGTTTCTTTTATGGCACTCATTATTGCGCAAGAGATCTGTTTAAAATGCAGTCGAACTTTCACAAAGTATCAAAAACTAATCAGATTTTGAATTACACAGTTATGCTATCACAGGTTCTTGTTTTTTTTTGTTTTTTTTTTTGTTTTAAGATCGCAATCTTCTTTGTCGTCTAATTTCTAGCATATGACGATGTGAGTGGCTTTGTTTCCTTCCTTATTTCTCGTCAGCTGCCTTTCTAAACTCACTCCATTTGAAATGTCATATTACATCAGTATACTAATTATCATATCTTTTGCCTTAGATTCTTATACCCTCATGTCTGTTACAACGTGTCTAAGGCTGATCTATGCACTGAATTAACCAGTTACCTACGTTCAACACATGAACTTGTATTATGTTATGGTGATGTCAATATTGTTGAGCCTAATGCTGACAAGTGACATATATCTGGATAATCCTGAAACTTGACACTGTCTTTTCAGTTTGCTCATTGATAGAAAATGGCTCGACTTGCATATAATGCATTTGTTTTTGCATTTCTCTATCTGACTGGAACTTCAAGCCATTTGTTGAGTAACCTTATCTATGTCCTATTGCCAGGAACCTAGAAGATACGGCTGGTTTTTTCTCAACAATTTCTTTCATTTATGGTTATTAGCTCCAAGTTCTCTACTCTGAATTCTGAAACAACTGGAAGTAAAGGCTCGAGCCTGCTCGGATAAGTCGAACACTATTTCTCGACTGTTCAAAGTAGGCAAAAGGTCAGGGATGACTGATTCAGTAGCATTTCTCTCTCTTCCCCCAGTTTGACAGTAAGGCTTTCACGGTTGTTTACTCTTTTTCTCTCATTTTTTTTAAGGTAGATCAGCAGCTGTAGGAACTGGATTTTCATCCCAACTTGTTAGGGTATCTTTTCTTACTGTATGCCATAGGGGGAAGTTGAATTAAGTTTCAAGAACATAATTTGATCATGTGATGAAGTTTGGACCTTTATGATCTTTATCTTACTACAAACGGCAGAATAAGAGATTTTTCTTAACAAATTAGTTATGTTAATTGACAATTAGGCGTACGCCAACGCCACTGCAAAACCATATCTAGTCTATTACAATTCTTGCTTGCTTCTTTTAATTTGACAGGGAGCAGTTGGAGATGGAGGGATTTCAATTCTAGATAAGATTCTTTGCATTGACTATTCCGACATGTTATTTTTAATACCAATTTTTTAGTTAAATGTTAAAGTTCTTCCCTTTCACTTTGAAAACAGGTCTAATGAAAAGTGGGCACTTGGGAAATAAGTCCTCTAAATTCAGCCTCTATATGAATATGGGCTGAAACCTAATCTCATTGAACCGTGATAGCTTGACTTTGTACACTCTAAAGCTTGGATCAAAGTTTAAGGTCGTGTAAAGGCAGGTTAGGATTATGTTGTGTACCTTTACGAAGGAAATGCCATTGTTTTTTTCACAGGAAAGCATGCATCAGAGCCCTTCAGTTATGTCTGATAGCCCGTTCTTGGCGATCGACAAGTTTCTCTCTAGCGTTGTCCATACGTGCAGGTTGGCTTATTGATTGAGCTCATGTTACGTCAATTATGTCGATTTCAACTAGCAAAATCGACTTATCGTTTCGGTTCGCTCACTTCTAGTTCATAAATTATTTTGAATGGTAAAGTTTAAAATGAAACTTTCTATGTAATTGAAATTTGTTACAAATACCATTATTTTACAAGTGGCCATATTATATCCCTTTACCATTCATTTTTAATAAAATTTTTAATGAAAAAATAATTTTTTTTAAGTTTAAGAACGGAATTAAAATTTTCTAAACTTTATGTATTTTAAGAATTAATAATCAATTGAAGCAGAACTCAATTAAGTAAGATCTAACACTATGAATTGTCAATAAATTATAAAATAAAATCATTTTTTATATATATTTTTTTTAAATTGAAAAATTGGTATGAAGTAAATGTTTTTATAAACTTAATTTTGAAAATAACAAATAAAAAATGTAATTCATTACGTCAAAACCAAATTATATGAATAAAAGTTTTTTTTTTTTTTTTTTTTTTTTTGTAAAAAAAAAAAAAAGTAAAAAAAGTCTAAAAATGTGATAATTTACCCAAAATTTTACCTTATCCAATACCCTTCTGAACTTATTTGAGACGGTTGGGTTCCACAGTGCCCCGCCACTCGCAGAAGCAAGACGGCGGTTGCTTCACCACCGGCGCCGGGAACTCTCCATTTCTCTTACACCCTCATCTTCGTCATCTCCTCTTTCCTCCTTAATAACCCATCCTATATTGCGTAGGCGCGGCATTCCATTTCCAATGGCCGCAACGCTTCTTCCGTCTACCAAAATTCCTCCCCCTTGGCTGCCCGTCTCATCTGAACGCCGCTATCCAGTTTATTTACCGAAACTCATCAAAAGCAATGGACCCATATGCTCCACCCCTAAATTTAGGCCTCCGAAAGCGTTTATGAGCTCATCTTCTTTAAACAATACCGTCGATTCTAATTTCGAGGCTTCCACTCTCCGCGAGATCTGTAATGGGTATGTTCCCGATCATATATTGAGCAGGTAAGTATCCATATTACCTCCATATCTTGTGGGTTCCTTCTTAATTTATCATTTCTAATAATATGTCTTCTGGGGTGTTTTCTTTTCCCTTGATTTTCTTCTCTAAAATGATGTAGAGCCGAGGAAATTGGATTTGTTGCCCCAACTGGTGTGCAGAGGCAAGCTCTTCCAGTTTTGTTTTCTGGTCGGGATTGCGTGCTTCATGCGCAGGTCAAATCTATGTATTTCAAGTAAAATTCCTGCAGAATGTGGATGCATTGTATTGTTTGTTTGTGTAAATTCTGTATATGGTTCTTTGCTTACTCTTATCCTTTTAGACAGGTTCTGGGAAGACGCTGACGTATTTGCTATTGATATTTTCTGTAATCAACGCTCAGAAATCAGCTGTGCAATCACTGATTGTAGTACCCACCCGGGAGCTTGGAATGCAAGTAAGATTGGACTTTGTTTCATTTGTACTTATCTTTCATTCTGTAGTTCTGAAATCTGTTTTCTATTGCTGTTCTAAATGTGGGGGCGGGGTGTTTGGTTGATGCTTCTTACATGTTGATGGTAATGTTGTATTTGACCTGGTGGAATGGATTTCAGGTTACTAAAGTTGCTAGGATGTTAGCTGCAAAGCCTGCAACGGCGGTTGAAGTTGGGCAGAAATCTTATGTTGTCATGGCTCTTTTAGACGGAGGCTTGTTGAAAAGACACAAGACTTGGTTGAAGGTGCTGCATTTGTCTCTTTTCTTCATGCATAATTAATACTAAATCTCTGGTGGAAAAGTTTATTTTCATAAGTAGAAGTGTTTTGGCTTGATGGTTTGCAAAAATTTGAATTACTTGTTGAGAACATACGTTGTCTCGGCTTCTAATTACATCGTCATCAGGTTTCGTATAGAATTTCTTCAGTTTGACATATGACCTTTGTAACGGCCCAAGCCCACCGCTAGCAGATATTGTCCTCTTTGGGCTTTCCCTTTTGGGCTTCCCTCAAGGGTTTAAAATGCGTCTGCTAGGGAAAGGTTTCCACACCCTTATAAAGGGTGTTTCGTTTTCCTCCCCAACCAATGTGGGATATCACAATCCACCCCCCTTCAAGGCCCAGCGCGTTCCTTTCTTCAATCGATATGAGACCCTCACCCCAAATCCACCCCCCTTCAGGGCCTAGCGTCCTTACTGGCACACTACCTCGTGTCTACCCCCCTTCGAGGAACAACCTCCTCGCTGGCACATCGCCCGGTGTCTGACTCTGATACCATTTGTAACGGCCCAAGCCAACCGCTAGCAGATATTGTCCTCTTTGGGTTTTCCCGTTCGGACTTCCCCTCAAAACATTAAAACGCGTCTGCTAGGGAAAGGTTTCCACACCCTTATAAAGGGTGTTTCGTTCTCCACCCCAACCAATGTGGGATATCATAACCTTAGATTGTTTTTTTCCTTTTCTCTTCACTTTCTTGGCTTGTGGTTAATAGAAAAGAAGTTTTCATCTAGATGGTAAGTTTGAGATATTAAAATTTTCAGGCAGATCCCCCTTCTATACTGGTGGCAACAGTAGGAAGCTTGTGTCAAATGATTGAGAGGCGATTTCTTGATCTCGCCTCACTAAAGGTGCTGGTAATTGACGAGGTACTTGCACGAAAACGTTATTTTCAGTAAGCTTTTGGGTCATACTTTCATGACAAATCACGAAATTGGAAGGTCGTGTAGCTATAAACTGCTGATGAAGTAAGCTCGTTCGAAACGTTTATTTCAAGGGATTGACGTTTTTTTCCCGCTCTTTTGCCAGGTTGATTTCATGTTTAGTTCCTCAAAGCAAGTTAGTTCTCTGAAAAAAATCTTGACATCATATTCTATGTTCAGTAATCGTCAGACTGTTTTTGCAAGTGCATCAATTCCTCAGCATAGGCATTTTCTTCAGGAATGTATGCAGCAGAAGTGGACGAAGGTGTGTGTATGGATTTCTTTTTGGTTATTTCCAATATGTGATGCTATTCAGCCATTAGTTTTATCAGCTTGTTAGAACTTTCCTTCTCTTTCTCTTGCAGAATAATGTAATCCATATTCATATTAACGCAGTTCAGCCCATGCCATCGTGTCTACTCCATAGATTTGTGGTAAGAACTTTTATTGCTCATTCAGAAGTAATTGTCCCCAGCCATCTCACTTGATATAGAATTTCTTCTTTCTAATCATTTTGATGTAACTTTGCTTAGATATTACCTTTTGCTTGACAGATGTGTGAGAAGAACAAAAAACACCAAACCTTCCTGAGCGTACTACTAACAGATAAACCTCAGTCTGCAATCATTTTTGTCAGTGAGCAGGTTCGTGTTGATCGCCTTAAAATGAGATAAATAAGTACAATATTTCAACAGATATTGTAACAGCCCAAACCCACCGTTAGCCGGTACTGTACTCTTTGAGCTTTCCCTTATGGGGTTTTAAAACGTGTCTTCTAGGGAGAGGTTTCCACACCCTTATAAAGAATGCTTCGTTCCCCTCTCCAACCAATGTGGGATCTCACAATCCACCCCCTTGGGGGCCCAGCGTCCTCGTTGGCACACCACCCGATGTCTCACTCTTATACCATTTGTAACGGCCCAAGCCCACCGCTAGCAGATCCCTCTTTGGACTTTCCCTTCCGGGCTTCCCCTCAAGGTTTTTAAAACGCGTATTCTAGGTGGAGGTTTCCACACCCTTATAAGGAATGCTTCGTTCCCCTCTCCAACCAATGTGGGATCTCACAATCCACCCCCTTGGGGGCCCAGCGTCCTCGTTGGCACACCACCCCGTGTCTCACTCTTATACCATTTGTAACGGCCCAAGCCCACCGCTAGCAGATCCCTCTTTGGACTTTCCCTTCCGGGCTTCCCCTCAAGGTTTTTAAAACGCGTATTCTAGGTGGAGGTTTCCACACCCTTATAAGGAATGCTTCGCTTCCCTCTCCAACTGATGTGGGATCTCACAGCTATCGAGCGTCATTCGCTTGAAGCTTTCTGATTTTTCATGGTTTACTATGCCATATCATATTTGCTACGAATGGTCGATGAATTGGTTGCTCTAATTGATTAGACTCCAGGCTTTCTTTTTTCTTATGGGCTGTTTTAGTAATGTGGTTCCAAATATCATCTTCTATCACCCTTGAAAGATTAAAATCGAGAAAACGTTTAATCGCAAATCATAATAAACTATAAGCATGGCTGTAGCTACATATCTAGGCCCATTATAGGTTCATATATTTTTTGTCTGGAACTCTGGATTTGAGGCAAATCTAGTTGTAGAAAGCCAATGTAATTTATTTGATTCTGTTACATTGGAGCATCTTCTCTGCTCAATTTACTATATCTCTTATTTGCAGTCAGAGAAGTCAAAGAAGGCTGGAAAGATTCCACCAGCAACCTTGATGATTGATTTCTTAAGGACTTCATATGGTGGTTATTCTGATGTCGTCCTTCTCGACGAAGACGTAAATTTCAATTCACGAGCATCTTCCCTTTCGGTAAGCTTAGTATGCAATCTTTTTCCAACCATTAACTGAGCGGGGTGATAAAACTGCAGTAGGATCATTTAACTGGGATGTGATATCTGATGATTCTGATCTGATATTCTAGCTAGCTGTTTAAATAAGCATGTGTTCTGAACCTTTATATCATCTTCGTTTTTCATACCGATAGAGGTAAAGCATATTCTCCTTCCCTCTCCCTTCGAGAATTTACACTTACAGATTTGCAGGAAACGGTTCATTCTCGATCTCGTTTACTCTTTACATAACTACATATATATCATCACTTTTCGTCCATTGGGTTGGTCCAAAGCACGACATTGTATATTGAGAGAAAACGAACTACGAAAAAATATTGGCGAAGCAATAATCAAATCAAAATCTCAGTATTTGTTGCATAAGGAGAGAAAATGGAAAAGGAGAGTGAAACCCAATAGATGAATAAACTTCTATTCAAAATCTCAGTATTTAATGTTGACTTGTAACATGTTTGTATTTGAGTTCTTGATTGTTTTGGAATGCAGGAAGTGAGACAAGGAGGAAGTTATCTTATTGTAGCAACTGACTTAGTGGCCAGGGGAATCGACTTACCCGAAACGACTCATATATACAACTTTGATCTACCTCGAACCGCCATCGACTATCTTCATCGAGCTGGACGAACAGGTAGGAAACCATTTTCTGAGGAGAAATGTGTGGTTACTAACCTCATAACATCAGTAGAGAGGTTTGTTCTGCAAAAGTTTGAAAATGAATTACTGTTTACCTGTGAGGAAGTGGTTGTTTAGACACTGAATTTCTTCAACCTCAACATATATATGATGCTGACCTGAGTTGAGATTTCATATAGTGTTCTTACTTTTAGTTTTGAGCCAAACTGATAGATTTTATTTCTTTTTCATTTTTTCTTTCACAAAGATATGATTTTAATTATAGCCTCAAATTCTTATTTTACTTAAAATCGTGACAAAAACGTCATCTTCCACTATCGGTTCGTGGATCTCTGTCTTATGGAGAACATAGAGACTATAGGTCTAAATTTTATTTTCAGTACTTGATGGCCCCGACACTATATCCAGAATTCGTAATTTGGATTCGGTACTAATGGCTTTGGCACTATGCCCAAGATTCGAAATTCGGGTTTCATACTTGATGGCCCCGACATTCTCTACATCTCTAGTAACATAGTCACGTTACTTATTTCTCACTTCTAAGAATGAAGTCTGCCATCATAGACCAACACGGGTCTTCTTTATTTTCACTCACTTTATTAAACCCTTTGTAAAACTTATAAATCAAATAAACCCGAACCACAGTATAAAACAAAACACACTCTTAATTTATTTATAAATGATTTAAAAGTGAAAATAAATAAATTAATTAAAAGCTTACGTTAGCCGATTCTCCGCCAGCTTCCAAAGCGATTCCCGGAAAAGCATGTCAACCAATTGTTTACTTATTTTTATATTTATTTATTTTAAATAATAATAATAATAAAATATTAAAAAAGGACAAAAATAAGCCTATGGAAACTCCAAAGGACAAATTGTTATCCCTTCCTTTCCTAGAGGAACATGGAATCTCCTTGACCCTAACCCAAATCGATTAAAATATTTTCTATTAATAATTTGAGATCGTTAGACAACGTTTCCACTCGACGTACGAATCTCTTAACCTATGTACGTTTAACTATGAAGTTTCTTTAGCTGTACTGGTAAATGAAGATGCACCTTGTAACTATAAATTTGTTCAAACTGTTCGAGTCTTCGTTCATTCATGTACTTCTTATTTACTCGTGCGTTGCAACCACAATGTTTAAGTTCGAAGTTTTCGTACGACATCTCAACCTAACTTAATACCATATTTAACCGTTATTAGAAAAGAAATGGAAGGCATTTAGGATTAGGGTGATTATGTAATCATACTTTTTCATATAAAATTAGTTGCACAAATACTCTAATTGTATATGATTCCACCAAGGGAAAGTATGGGAGCAACATGGCCAAAAAGGAAACCTTTTAGGGCTGAATTAATTAGGGTTTTTTAATTAATGTGAGACATGAACTCGATTCGTTGTCTTTTCTAAAGTTTTAGCTTATAATTAATTACCTAAGCTTTAATTAATATTTGGGCTTTCACGTTAACCGTAAGCTATTAGCTATATGATGCATTTATATTCATCTTTAAAATAAAAGATTCTTCGTTACAAATTATAAAAAATGAAACCCATCGAACCATATTCATCGGCATGTTGATACTTTTGTCAATTGAAGGCTCGAAAGCTAACACTAGGAAGTCTAATGCTTATCAACTTCCTCCAAATATGTTTCAAATCGAGCAGAGAAAGTGCATCTACATATGCACCTGTAAATTGCTCAACTAGGTAAGGCTTTATTAGTGATTAATGTTCATTCGCCCTCCCATCTCACTCTTTCGAGTTTTATACGGTTTGAGCTGAATGCGTGTGAAATGCGCCCACAACCTACCCTAATCGACACTTAAAACCGTGAGTCAAGTTCAACACCTATTCAGCCTATTTTAAGTGTTTTAAGGATTCTAAGCACTAAAACACATATGTTCATGACACAACGTTGTTGTGCTGAGAGTAGCCACCTTTTAACGGCCTCTAAAACTAGGGTTTCTACTAAATACGTCAAATTTGAAATGGGTTTGCATAGCATGGACTTAGAAGTTCGAGTCTAATTCAAAAGTTTTAAAATTATGAGGCAAACCTTCTTAAATTCTCGAAAACAAATCAACCAATGAAATTACGACACCTTGTAACATCAAATAATACAAAAATGTGTCTCTTTTTAAAAAAATCTTCCGTTAATCTTTAAAAGACATTAAGTCATCAAGCATTAAGCAAAAATGAATGTTGATTATAGCTCAATTAATACCTTTTATCACCACATTTTCCAAGTGTTGCGTCATTTTCCACCATCCTCTATCAAATCCAAATTAATGTCAATAATAATAATTTTTTATTTTAAAAAAATGTGACATCATTCTCATTGTCTTCTTCCTTTGACCTCTCAATAATTCTCACAATTTTAAATTTTAATTAACTTTTATTATATATAAATATTAACGTGGGATCGTGGAAAGAATCAAATACCAGAGCTTTACGTGTATGCTCTCATGCTAACCACAAAATTAAGCTTTCCAAATCTCATTTTTTGGTATTTTATGCAATTTTTTCACTAATTAATTCTCTTCTCAATCCTTTATTAATTACTTACTTAATTTTTTATTTCCTAAAAATCAAATTAAATTTTAAATAAATATTTTTCTAGCTATTAAATGCCATGGGTGTATAATGTTAAGAATTTTATGAACCATTTTTTTCTGGTTAGATCGGTGACTCGAGCAACTTAAATAGGGTTTACAATTCAATCTAACTCAAGTTATCGGGTTGTTCTTTTTTTTTAATCATTTAAAAATAATATTTATTCACCATGCATGTTACATTAATAACTAAAATCTTATGAAGTTTAAAATCTACGTAAAGTTGAGTTTGGTTGTTAAATATATTGATTTCGTAATGGATTGGAACTCGCCTAGCTCACCTATAAATATTCCTCGACTAAAAGCATTCAAAATTGTCCAATTAATAATAATTATTATTATTTGCTTTAAAAAAAAGCAAGGAGGAAATTGGAGAAATAAATTCATTAATTAATTTAATAAAAAAAAAAAGAGAAAAACGGAAGTGGGTGCATATAGCATTTTGGGAGCCAATATTTGACCAAGTTGGTGGGTGTAATCGGTGGTGGTGCGGAGCCTGTCTCAAACCGGTGGTTATAATAGAATTAGACGAGCTGACGCAAAACCCACTTCCGACATGTGGTTTTTTTGCTTGACCGACTGTCGGAAAAAAATTCCCTATTTTCTGTCTTTTTTTTTTCTTTCACGTTTTATTAATTCATTTATTTAATTTTATATTTTTTTTATTACTTTTAAATCATTTTAATCACTTGTTAAATAGCGTGAGGAGAATAAATAATAATAAAAAAAACATATATATAATTATATTTTTTTAAATAAACAATAAATTCGAATATATTTAATTCAGTTTAACTCAATCCACTTTTAGGGGAAGGTATAAACTCACTCAAACTATAGAATTTTTATTTATTTGAACCGAACCCAATCTAAGTAAGTTCATAACCCAAACCAAAACGTATGTGTTGGATTAGATTAGTCGAATTTTTCAGGTCATCAGCTTTTTTGAACACCTATGAACCATTAAAATATTTAATTCATATTCCGAAGAAGAAGGCTCGAGCTCAATTGAGCAATGAAAAAATGACAGCTTTTAGAGGATCTCACCCATTGATTCCCCTTTTCCATCAAAATATATGCTTTACACATTATACTAATCCGTACGATTTTATACCTTATATTATATTTCCCTATAACCGTAAAATCATTACCAATCTACAAAGAAATTCAATATCTAAATAAGGAATCCAATATCTTTTCCAAATTCTACCAAATCAAAGAATATAACATAGGACGATTTAAATTCTGACATTTTCAAAACACCTTTCGTCATAGGTTGTGTTTTATAATTCGTTTTAGAATATTACATCACATCACACGTAATTTTATACAAATTTGTAATAAAAAAACTATTCCTTTAGATATATGATTTAAGAATATTTTTATTTTTGAGGAATAATTAAAAAAAGGAAGAAAATAAAAATAATGAGTGGAATAATGAATATTTAGGCAATTATTAATAGAAATTCAAAGGGAGTGGGCTGACATTTTGTGTGGTGTTGACTCCTTAAAGGCATATGAATCATACACATTATATTAAAAATAAATTAAATATTTATTTATAATATATATTTAGGATAAAATCTAAATAAATGCAAAGGAGAATTAAGGGAAATCACTATCAACAAATATTTGGGAGAATCTTTTTGTTTCCTGCCTTTTGTTCTTTTTCCTTTGGAAGTTTATGAGGAAAAAAAGCTGGTAAATTTTGGACCAATATGCCCTTTTTTTTCTCTCAACATTTTTATGCCCACATATTTATTTTTTATTTATTCCACAAACAACCCTAGAATTATTTTCCTCCTCCTCCACAACGAAATTTCAGCTAAGAATCGACTCCGGAATGACTAGGAGGACGGGTTTTGTGAGTGGATGACATTCTAATCTTATCGTTTTATTTTCTTTTTCGAAGTTTTTAATATATATGGACAAATAAAAAAACAAGATATTGAAATAAGCAGATAAGATTTCATCTTTTTGTCGCACGTTCTTGTATATGACTTTAATTTAGTGTTCCAAATTTTAAAAACGCTATATTAATGTCATTCTCGTTGAAGTGCAAGTTGTTTGATTTTTTTTTTCTCAGCTTAAATTCTAAATATTAATTATCTAAAAGAACTCGATATTTAAATAAATAATAATTTTTTTAATAAAATAAGTCAAAAGTCAACGAAACAGATTCTAAGCTATAAAGATATAAATAAATAAATATTTATACTTCCAAACATATAGCCACAAAATCAAACAAACAAAATAATAATAATAATAATGATAATAATAAAATACAGCTGAAAAAACATTCCAAACACATAAAAAGAATTTTGTTTTTCCTGAAATATCAGGACAAGCCAAATATATATTTATATTCTTCTGAAAAAAGAATCTGACATAAAATATATAAATTTCACATTTTTTTAAAAGAAAGAAATTAAGGTTCAAGTCAATAAAATTATAATTTCAAAATTTATTAATTAGGTAAATATATTTATAAAAAGTGGAATTCTCTTCTCTTAAAAAAAACTTGAGTAATAATGAAGAAATACTTAAAAAAAAATTACTATCCATGAAAACAAGATGCATTTCCGTTCTAGGTGATTTATTTATGGGAGATTTAAAGTTTAATAGACAGTATCCAGATCGTTACGCCTTTCGTGCAGGTCGGAACTTACCCGACAAGAAATTTCATTACCTTAAGACCGTTATATAGTTACGACCACCGTTCACCAAGGCTTCGGTCGCCGACTCCCCTGTCATCAGGTCACCAATTTCATACATGGTCTTACGACTTTGCAAAAACCAGTGTTTTGGTAAACAGTCGCCCAACCCTAGCCACTACGACCACCTTTGTAGGGAGGCACCCCTTCTCCCGAAGTTACAGGTCTGTTTTGCCAAGTTCCTTAGAGAGAGTTTTCTCACGCTTCTAAGTATTCTCTACTTGTGTCGGTTTCCTTCACTCGATGAGTAATTCAAGATAAATAGGTAATGTAGTCATATGATAGAAATACTGATGAAATGATGACCTTTAGAATAATAGCGATAGTCTACTTTTTGTGTAACGTTAGTGTTGTAAGGTAGTGTTTGGGCATATTGAGGATTATATAATTTAAGTGGAATGAATAGGCCCCCACCACCCTACCTCACTCCTCACTACCTCCCCTGACACTTTTTTGGACTACAAATACCCATCCTTCACCCTTCACTCTTCACCATTCACCATTCACCCTTCTCTCTTATCCATCTTCTTCTCTTTCTCTCTCTCTCTCTCTCTCTGAAATCCCCAAATTCAAACCTCCACTCTCCAATGGCGACAATGGTCTGTCATCGGAGCCTTCAACCATGTGTAGACTCTCAATTCATCGAAACTACCTGGCCTCACATCAAATTCAAATCTCAAATCCCTCCGCCTTTTGAATTCGTCGCTTTCAAATCCTGTTTTCTCGATCTCGATTCTTCCAAATCCCTAAACCAATGCGACGATGTTCATCACATTCTTTCTAATTACCACAACGCTACTAACTCTGTTCTTCCTCTTCCTCCTTCCGATACTCCGAAGAAATCCGATGGCGTCCGCCGTGAAGCCAAATCGCCAATGGCGACCAAGGAATTAGAATCCGCCTACGTTCATCCGCTCGTCAAGCGCTCTCGTTCTACTCTGAGCGATAAGAGCTTGGCGATCTGTACGGAAAATTTAGGCAACGAAACTGGAGCGGATTTCCTCGAGGAGGACGCTGTTTTCTCCGATCTGAAAATCGAGCGATCTTCGACGAGGAAGCGAGTGAAATCGGATAATCAAGGTAACAAGAAACTATTTCCACCGCCTCTAACGACAATCGCCGGCGACGATTCGATTCGAGTGCGGTCGTATCGCGAAGACGGAAGGTTGATAATGCAGGCGGTGAAGGCTCCGTCGAGGCTCTCGTATTTCCATGCCGAACGAAGCCAGGGCCGCCTTCGACTGAGCATTTTGAAAAGTAGTACTCCCAAAGCTGACTCCAATGAAGAAAGTACGGAAAAGGAAGTTGAAATTAACACACCAAACGACGACGTTGAAGCGGTGGGCGAGAAAAGTAATTGTGAGGAAAATACGAGGAGGAAAGTGGAAGAAAATGGAAATCTCGGAGGGGCGGAAATGGAAATAGAAAAACTTGAGATGATGCCATGCAAGGGCAAACAGGCGGGTAAAAATCATAATATTGACGAAAATAAAAACCATACTGAAATGTTATTATTTACTCGGGAGGCCCTCTCCATTTGGGTCTCTACTTCTTAATTAAAAATTAATGATTTTTAATTTTTGGATCATACTTATTTAATCCTTCTCTCCCTCTCTCTTTGTGTAATCCTTTTACTAATCCATTTCCAACTAATTAATTTCACGTCACATTCACCCAACACATTAATTAATTAAATTACAAGTTACACCCAAACATACAATTAAAGATGTCTAAGAGGCGGGACCCGATAAAATGGAGAATTATTTTGTCTCTGTCCCTACCTCTTATTTCAATTTTCATCCCATATTACAATACAGTGTTTAACACTCAAAGCTCAAATGTTTTGGTCCACAAGGAGAGTGGATTGTGAGATCTTACATCAGTTGAAAAGGGGAACTAAACATTCCTTACAAGGATGTATAAACTTTTCCCTAATAAACGAGTTTTAAAAACCTTAAGGGAAAGTCTTTGAAGGGAAAATCTAAAGAAAACAATATCTATTAGCGGTGAACTTGTTACAAATGGTATCAGAGCCAAACACTAAGCGGTGTGCCAGCGAGGATACTGGGTCTCCAAGGGGGAGGATTGTGAGATCCCACATCGATTGGATGTGCCAGCGAGGACGCTGGGTCTCCAAGGGATGGATTGTGAGATCCCACATCGGTTGGAAAGGGAAACTAAGCATTCTTTATAAGGGTGTGGAAAGGATTTAGACAGAGTTGGAGTATGAGACGTTGTGAGGATCTGGACAGAGAGTCGGGGTCGTGGACAAGGAGTATAATTTATATCTCCAGCCCTATTTAGCTAACAGGACATAGTCAAAGTTGTGGGCAAGGAGTATAATTTCTATCTCTAGCCCTGTTTAGCTAACAGGACAGAGTCGGGGTCGTGGACAAAGAGTATAATTTCTATCTCCAATCTTATTTTAGCTAACACGAAGAAATCTCTTATCCCTCACTTTGTAATTCCCTGTTTAAACAAAAGTGGATTACTATAGGTTGAATAAAGGAGAGGGCGGAAAAAGGAAGGACAGAACATCCAAGAAAGAGCCGTACAGATTGAGGGGTGCAAGTAGATGTGTGTCAGTGTGAAACAAGAATTAATAGGTCTCTGGTTAGGGTACTGCAACCATCTGGACTAATCCATTTCTTTTCTTTGCTTTTAAACGTAATATTAAGTGGCCCTATCTGTCTCAGCGTGTGGGACGCCGGATAGGGATGTGAGGGATGTAAAAATGATAGCAGGGAATTAAAGGGCACATGCATTATACCTATCCTTTCTAACAACAACGACCAAAAGTGCAAGTTGGAGTACGGTGCCCTTACACACCACATGCCCTTTCCCCTCACCGAGGTGGAGCTCCTTCTGCCTTTCAATGCCCTACCCCCTCCCACAAGCCTCACCCGCGCACACATCCACTCCCACTCCCGCTCCATCCCTATCGATATCTACACATCTATGTATAGCGATATTAATATAGCTGTCTGTATTTACAGACGTAAAAGTTAATATCTTCTTTTGTTTTCTAGGTTCGGTTCGAGAATGATGGTCGTATCTCCACGTACTAGTCGTACCTACCATTTCTTTTTTTGGGGTCAATATCAATAGCGTCGTACATTCGAGGATCGACCTAATCCGAGGTTGGATTTTTATTTTTACCCTTTTTTTTTAATTGAAAAAGTATAGTGCCTTTGGAAGAAAATAAAATCCATCTACTTTTATTTTTATAAGCTTTTAATTACTAAAATCATAATTTTTTTTTTTAAATAGTTGGTTTTTTTATTTCTTTGATTTTTTTTTTAATTAAAACATAAATGGAAGAAAATATTAATAGTAGACTTATCTTATTATATAAAACAAAATTATCATCAAATGTGATAAATATAAATTTGTGTGTATGTACGACTAAATGAATGATGTAAACCGTTCGATAAAGATACTCGATATCGATTGATATACCATATATTATATTGCGAAGAAAATGGTTAAATTGTAAATTTGATTCTATAATTTTGAGAAAATTATAATTTGATCCTATATTTTGATAAAATTCTATAAATAGTTTCTATAATCGGATAGAATTCTAACCTTCTAAACTATAATTTCAATAAAAAAAAATTAAAAGATATGGATAAGATTTGTTTTAAAATTGAAAAAAAAAATGGTCTCCTCTTAAAAATATGTCACAATCACCGTTTAAATATATACAAGGCTCCGATTAAGACTTGGATAAAGCTTATTAAAGTAGCTAATTTCTAACCAAGAAAATCCTGTGCTAACTTTTTCTCTTCAATCGGGTGCGATTGTTGCTCCACGATTGGTCGCGCCACGGTCTCAAAATGGAAGTTTTTCGCCTTTCTTAAGATAGCGTAGAAGGTCTTTTAGGGTCGGTTCGCATCCCCCAACTCAACATCGAAGTGGTCTTGTGCACGACCATCATCTTGTCAGGTATGAGCTGCCTACAGATATAGAATTAGACTCCTTCCCTCTTCCTAACTACTAATAAGATCGCTCCAAATTGATGACGTTTGTTCTCCTTGATACTGTATGTCCTGTGTTTTCCCCCTTTAATCAGCTTGTAAAAAGGCAAACTTTGGCCGACTAGAAAGCAAACCCACCCTAGGTTGTGACAACTTTCTACTACGGATAAGTATATAAGAAATTAAAATGCTTCGTAACGAAGGTTTCTAGATTCACTTGTATGGTCAAGCACGTGTCGAATTTGATTTGATTATAAAAAAAACCATATATTAAATTTATGACCTAAGAAATATGTGACGTTTTTGATGAATTATATGATGAACCAAAGTTTATATATTTATTAAAAGGAGGAAATTGATGCATGCAATTTGTTACGTAAAATAATTAAAATAGAAATATATTTAACCAAAAAAGGCGAAACCAAAACGAAAAAAAGCAGCTGGGGGATGCCACGTAGACAGGCAAACCATGAAAACGATGTCGTTTAGCTAAAAAAAAACTCCATTACCCCGAAAGTTTCCGTCAATTGCAATCCCACCCAAAGCCCATTTTATTTGACCTAATCAACAGGGAGACAGTGGAGCCAATGAGACTGCTCCACGTGTACAATGATTCATTAGGGAAAAAGCTTAAGAGCCATGATATGAAAAGAAGAAACAAAAAAGAAGTTGCTTTGATTTGGTGTTGGATATTTTTTAGAATTAATTGACAAAAATTTTTTTTTTAAAGTTTGGATTTTTTCTTTTCTGATTCTTTTTGTTCTTAAGTTTTTGTTTTGCTTGGTTGTTAAGTACTTGAATGTTACGTTTTGTATGACGCTCATTCAAACCCTTCAAAAAGTGAGTTCCATTATTTAATTTCTTTTTAGGATTCAACTTACTGCTAAACCCAAGTTATAAACTAGTTAGCAGCGAGTTTGGATTGTTACATATTACTCCTTCCGAGAATCTGTCTCGAACAAATTAGAAATCTTTGATCAACTCGAAAATATGGGGGGAGAGAGGAGAGAAAAACACGTGCCCCACTCCTTCATTCGGAGGGGGAGAGACGGGACTCAGTACTTTCCACTGGATGAGAGGTGTAGCTACTTGCTCATTAATCACAGTGTTTAGCTAACTTGCACTAATATCCCATTTAGTGAGAGGTGCAGCTACCCGTTCATTAATCATAGTGTTTAGTTGAGTTGCACTAATAGACCCTTGTAATGGGGATTAGACGCTCATTTGTTTATTGTTGTCAACTAATCTCTTTGATGTTCAATTTGCATTTCTGTGTATACTATTCTGGTTTTAAGTGATTTTATTTTGTGTCTCGTGCTAGGAAGCATAGCTCCTCCTTTGATTCCAAATTCAAGAATACGCCTTTGATTGATCTATATACCTCACTTATTACTTTTGATACAATTCAATGCTTCTATGACGAAACTGCAATTTGTAAAAAGCCTGAAATCATCAATTTTGATTTGGGTATCTCTTTATTGTTCGTGATATCAATCACGTCTATGATCCTATAACGTAGAACATGAGATGATATAATCTAACACTATTTAAATCACTCGGGGACTAAAAAATGCCGAAAACAAAATGGGGAGCGTAGAATAGAATGGGTCAAAAAGATTGTGAAAAGGATGATGGATGGTGTGGTAGCTTTCTAAATTTCTTTTGTTTTCTTTTGAGGTTTTCCAGAAAGCTTTTATATTTATAATATATTTCTGCCCGCCAAGAAATCTTTGAAGACTGCCTACGAAATAATGATGATAATGATAATATGAATCTGAACATGAAATTTTGCAGTAGATTCGCTTGTAATTTTCTCGGGAAACAAACGGAATTTCTCAAGATTTTCACGATCTTGCCGCAGGCCACTCACGGGCCCCACCCTTCCCTTCTCTAACTAACCGCTAACCAATCTAACGCGACTTGCCAATTCAAATAGAGTTTACAATTAGATTCCAGAAAATTAGTTAAGTAATTGAGGTATTCTTTTTTAATTATTTTTAAAAAACTATATTTATATTCATATTATATTAATAATTAAAATCTTATAAAATTTATATATTAAAGGTAATATTGGTTATAAAAGTCAATTATGGTTAAGTTTCATAATCATTTCAATTTGCGAACTAACCCGAATTTTATGATTTAAATTGAGTAGTTAAGATCGGTCGAATTCTCATTTTAACTCTTAATATTAATAATAATTTTTTTAAAAAAATAGAGATTTATGAAATGTAGGGATTAATTAGTCAAATAAATAAAATAAAAAAAGTTCAAAAGTGAAAATTCCATAAATTAGGGGTGATTTATGCAATTATTATTATTATTATTTGTACGAACCAAAATATGGGGCTTCTTCTTTTTTGACCCAAAATTACGAGTAGTGATATTTCTTTCCTTTTTAGATTTTGTAATCATCCCCAATTTCAAAGGAAGATGTCGAGCAGTGGATGTCACGTCACCTTTTTTGTTTTTTTAAATGGATTTTTTTTTTTTTTAATTCCATCCCGATTTTTCTATGGGCAAATTATTTATGCTTTTCAAAAATATTTAATTTTTTTATTTTTTGTTTGTTGATTGTGGTCTAGGCTAATTACATATATAGCCTTTTCTAAGTGAAAATTGTAAAAGAATATAATTTTCTTTATTAATAAACTAATAATTTCTTATAGATTAATATATCACTATAAATATATAAAGACTTGTATTTTTATTATTCTTTTTATAAAAAAAAACATTATCTATTAACTTGTATAGCCCAACTGGGCCCATGGGCTTATTTGGGCTGTGTAATAGCGAATCGGAAAGCCCAAAAGTATAATGGGCCGTGTAATTGACGGGGTTTTGTAAGCTTGGGAAAGGTGGAGTCTGTATAGCCCATTAACTTGTATAGCCCAACTGGGCCCATGGGCTTATTTGGGCTGTGTAATAGAGAATCAGAAAGCCCAAAAGTAGAATGGGCCGTCGTGTAATTGACGGGGCTTTGTAAGCTTGGGTAAGGTGGAGTCTGTATAGCCCATTAACTTGTATAGCCCAACTGGGCCCATGGGCTTATTTTGGGCTGTGTTATAGCGAATCAGAAAGCCCAAAAGTATAGTGGGCCGTCGTGTAATTGACGGGGCTTTGTAAGCTTGGGAAAGGTGGAGTCTGTATAGCCCATTAACTTGTATAGCCCAACTGGGCCCATGGGCTTATTTTGGCTGTGTTATAGCGAATCAGAAAGCCCAAAAGTATAATGGGCCGTCGTGTAATTGACGGGGCTTTGTAAGCTTGGGAAAGGTGGAGTCTGGTTTTCATCCCTCAAAACATTCCAGCATTCTAAAACCCAGTGCCGGTGGGTGCCGGCGGAGGTTTTTAAACATGGGGAAGAAGAAACATAAGCGATCGGAAACGGAATTGGAGGCACTTGAATGAGACGACTTCGAAGCTCAGAATGAAGCTGAGCTTGTCAATGGAAGCTTTCCTTCGAAAAAGAAGAAGAAGAAGAGGAAATTCGAGAATAATGAAATTGAAGGGGAGAGGAGGAAATCGATTTCAAAACCTACAGTGACCATTGCGGTATCCGGTTCCATCATTGACAACGCTCAATCCCTTGAGCTTGCCACTAGAGTATGCATTTTCTCCTTTATAGGCGAGTGTTTTTCGAGTTCCTCCCCCTTTCCCCTGTCTCTAGGAAGATTGTAATTCGTTATGTTTTCTCTTTGAATGATTTGATATCTTTGGTTCGAAGTTTGTGTTGATTTTTCTGCTCTCTCAATTCATTTTCCCCACGTTCAATCGAAGTGATGTGATTTGACATTGAAACAACTTTCCTTTCTCCTAATGTTGTATGAACTTCTTCATAGTTGGCTGGTCAAATTGCTCGTGCGGCAACCATATTCCGAATCGACGAGGTCTCCATCTTTCTCATTTCGTTACTTAAAATTTTCTAGGACAGTCATTGGCTTCATTGGAAATGTTCAACTCAGGAAGATAGTTTTTGCACGTATCAGGTGGTGGTATTCGACAGTGGAAGGAGTTCGGTGACTGACTCGGATGTTGCGGCAGCGAACAATTCTGATGAGGATGAAAGTGGCGCTGCTTTTCTTATAAGGATCTTGAAGTATCTTGAGACTCCACAATACTTGAGAAAAGTTCTTTTCCCAAAGCACAACAATCTAAGATTTGTGGTCCGACCTTAAATTGATTGGTTGGTTGCTTTAATCAACAAGAAGTAGCATTTCCTGTTTTTCTTCTGATCTTCTTTATATCGTAAATGTGTTAGAGGGGATGTTGCCGCCGCTTGATGCTCCTCACCATTTGCGCAAGCATGAATGGGGTCCATATCGAGAAGGTAAATATTCAAAGTTCAGTATGGTTTTTCTACTAAATTTGCATCTGAATCTTTGCAATTATTCAGCCTGTGATTGTGAGGTTATTATTGCCTTTCTTTTAATCGCATTATGAACGAGGATCTTTATCTTCCTTTTGAACTTTGGATCATACAACAGTTTCCTGAGATTCATCTTTGCCTTGCCATAGAAACCCCAACCGCATTAAATAGTTTGGAAAATAGTATACTAAAAGTTCTGTGCAAAAGGACACTGGAAGACTAAATGAGGCTGAATTCTGTCATATAATCTGCACGTAAAACAGATGCTTGTGTTTTAAAGAAGACTGGGAACATGTTAGCTCTAATTTTTAATCAATTCAGTTCGGCGTCCAGTTGAAGAACATCACTTTTTTTGGCCCTTTTTCTTCCAAACAGTTTTAGCCATATCCGCTTTCGTGATTTCTCTTTGTGACAGCATTATTAGGAAATTATTGTTTGCAAAAACTCTGCCGAGGAACGAAGAAGCCAAATTCTAGTGTCTGCTTGATTTCTTGGTTTCCTGCCAGTAACCATTTCCAGCTACCATAAGACTTTGTCCATTTCTTTCTACAATTTTTTTCCTCTCAAGTTTTGTTAGTTTTCCTGGTATAGCATCAAGAAAGGTTCCAGTGCCCAAGCTTAAGTTTTTTTGGTCCGCAGTGTTGTATGATGCTCTAGTTGACTATATCCCTAAGCTTCTTCTCCCCCTATGCTTCCTTCCTTTTTCTCAATGCCTAAGCTTCTTTTTTTCCTTTCTTATAGTCTATTGACCATTTAATTATGTGTATCTTTCTGACTATATCTTTGGATGACTTCTGCTTCGTTATGTTGACATCCTTGGCTACTGTGTTTCTTCTCGTGCACATTACATTTTAGACCTCATTTTGTCGTGTTAAACTTAGGATGCTAGAGTAACACCAGTTGATGTTGGTCTGAGTAAGGTAAGGACATATGTTATTACGGCTTCTAAGTTCTTTTAGTATTCAAACGGAAACAAAGCTTCAACTACTTTAAGTTTGAGATATGTTACAATGATGAGTTTTAAATTAATTGTAGGGTTTGAAACTTTGAAGTCTGCTAATTCAATTTCTGTGGTAATTGTTTCAATCGTTTAGAGTAAAAATGATCGTGAGATCTTTTCATCATACTTAAATACATGTCCGCTACAAGGAAGCCGAACAATTCGAACAGAGGTATTCCACCATTATCATCTCCTCACTTTTCTTCTTCATCCCTGAATATTCACTGATCCAAATATGCTGGGCTTGGTCATTAGGAAGCAATATTCATCTCTCTGCAGTATTTCCAAGAACCAATAAGCAGAGCATTGCAGATTTCAGCAGATTAGATTTGAATGTTCAACTTCAGACCATGATTGTTAGAAACTGCAAAATTCATGAGCCTCTCCTGGAGTCGGTTTCCCACATGGCTTGAACTTGGCAGCTGATTCATTAGCGCCCATGGTTCATTTTTTATTGTAACAAAAGGCTCAAAAAAATAGTACGTCCTGCCCCTCAGTGTTGTAATTTTAATTGTCCTGGAAATTTTGGACGCTTTAATTCATGTTTTGTGTGATTTTCTAGGTCTTCTGAATATGGACAAGATTTGGAGGGAAGGAAATTCACCCACGATTGTGGGTACTTGAAACGCAAACTATATCCCACAGGTTATTTAAACACACATCAAATATTGTATTTGGGAGATTTAATGTGTATTTTCTCATCAAATATAGTATATTTGTTCGTTGCTACTATAATATCTCTAAAACGTTGTAACAAACGTAATTGTCTCTTTTGCTCCAATGGCCACCATGAAGCATCCATATGGGAATTTAATTGGTACCTAAATTCTGATGTACATACTTTGTTACTCTATATACACAGGCTGTATATGTAAAAATGAAATGGAAAGTGCAGAATAATACGCAGGGATAAGAAATTGAGACAACGGCACCGTGATGGCAGTATAGAGGTGGAGGAGACGACAAAATGTAAGAAAAGGTAAGGAACATAACTATATGCTTTATTTTAACAGGTTTTATGGTAACTTGAAGTGCAGGTAATAGAACATCTACTCCAATCAATAAAAACAAGCTTTCCAATCTCCACTGAATTGGGAGGAAGATCCATCCTTCATCCATTCCTCTGAAAAAGGGAGGCAATGAAAACAAGGGATATAGAGATGCGGTTCATGGCAAAGTTCCTGTCATCAGTGGTCTACATGAACACAGCAGAATGCTTAAGCAAAGACCAAATAAATCCTACAGCTACAGACCATCTAGTACCATGCTGGTTGCTTAAATTAGATAAAAATCCCAAACTAAAACAACAGATGCCTCTCTTCAAACACTAAAGTTTAAGAGAGAAATCTTGCAAATGGCCTAAATCAACCTCTAGTTCTCTTGATCAACTTCAAGGTTCTTTAGTTTTGATCCCAATTCATCCTCATCGTTCTCGTCTGCTACGGATTCCTTGTCCTTGTCCTTGTCCTTGTCCACGTCCTCGTCCTCATTGCCATCTCCCCCCTCAGGATCATTTTCATCCAAGGGCCCAAGCATATCCAGATGTTTCTTGAAAATATCTTTCACCTCATCTATGCCTTCATCAGAAATGAAATTTCCATTGATGTTCAGCAGCACAAAACCAGGCTTCTGAACCATAGTCTGAGCTAAAACCCGAGCCCCTGCCCGCCTTATTAAGTTAGTACTCATATCAACTTCTTTTATTTTGATGTGACCTTCTAGTGCCTTACTGATCAGGATAGTTCCTTCATCCTTCAGTTCATTCTCGGCCAGATTCAAGCTGGTAAGATGAGATTTTTGAGCTATGCAAGCAGCTAATGCAGAAGCAGCTTCAGCTGTTATGTCATTACCAGCCATTTCCAAGACTTCAAGTGCGGGAGCTGTGTCCTTCAGTGCATTAGCTATGGCAATTGCACCTTCGTCTTCCAAGTTCAGGTAGCTCAAATACAACTCCTTGAGATCTACATGGTATGCAAGGGATTTACTCAGAGAAAGTCCACCTTCCACTCCGAGCATGTTGTCTCGAAGATCAAGTTTCTTCAAGTTGGTACAAGTCTCAAGTGCTATACATAAGGCAACTCCCCCTTCAGAGTCTATCCTTGAAGAGGAGCAGCGGAAATCTTCCAATAGAGGAGAACGCTTCACGATTTCAGCAATGGCGAGAGCACCTTCATCGCCTGTCATGTTATTATGAAATTGAAGGACTCTAAGCTTATCCGTTGAAGGAATCAACTCGGACACTGCCTGAGCAGCTTCTTTGGAAATGCCATCATTCATCAAGTATAGCTCCTCTAAACAAGTCTGTGATTTCAGGAGAGAGCCAAAAGCTCTAACACCTTTCTCACCTAAGGCGTTGTTTGAGATGTTCAGAGACCTCAAGATGCTGCCTTCTAAAGCATCTGAGAACAATTTCATGACTTCTAGAGCTTCTGACTCTGTTCTTCCTGCAATAAAATCAGAGAGATCCACTTCTTTTAACTGATCCTTGAGGGATACAAGAATGGGCTCAGTAACACGAGCTGCTTCCAAACCGAAGCTTCGGTTGCTAAAACATATCTTGGTATAAGAATTCCCTGGCTCTTTCAAAGGCTTTAGTAGTTCTTCAACTTCCTCTGCCTCAATAAACGCCCGTCGACCTTTTGAGATGTCGAAAAAGGTATCACGTGGAGCACTCGTGATATCAGACCCAACCTCCTCCTTGTCTGCCTCGACTCTAGGACCTCTCTTAAGAACCTCAAGAAGAAGCCTGCTACACTCCTTGGCATAAAGTTGCACAGCAGCACCTCCATCACCATCAGGCTGGTTTTCATAGTTCTGATTAGCTGTAACAAAAGCAATGTCTTCAATTCTCTTCGACTCATCTGTGGCCTCTTCCTGACTAAGAGTACCATACTTTTGGGTGAAAAAGGATTTGCTGGTAAGGTTAGATGTCATCCGTTCCACAAGCATATTCCGGGTATTGTCACTAGGAGGCCACAATTTGATCGAAAATGGCCTACGTTCCAAATTTGTGTTTACAGAGTCCATTATCAGAAGTGCTCAAATCCAGCCACCTGCAGTGAATAGAATAGAAATAAACTTAATAGAAGTGTCCATAGTCACTAGATAAGAGAGACAAGTTAGGACACACAAGTTATCAGCAAACATATTACAATATCAGCAAAGAAAACTTATTTTCAAGCTCCACCAAGCAATCATCCAACCATTCTTGTAGTCCAACAAGAAGTAGAAAGAAAAAGGATACAGATTGGAAGAAGAATTCCATATCCAGCTCTGCCTAAAACTTTTCCCTTCTGAACTATCTCTGTATTTACCTAAACAACAGAGGGTAGTCCACCAACAAGATAGAGTGACAGAGAAAAAAACATTGCCAGAAGCCGATAAGTGTCAAACACACTTGAAAACGAAATGTTTTACTCTTATACAATCAGAGAACAAACAAAACCCATTTTTCTTAAAATTAACCCCAGAAGATAAAAACACAAATTAGCAACAACTATTATGGATCTAACACAAAACAAAGCTTCAAACACTTAAAAAACAAAGTTCGGAAGAAAATGGAAGCAAACCCACAAACGCAAACAAGCAACAAAAGGAGGGAGTGAAGAAAACCCTGTGATGATAAGCAAACGGAGCAACAAGAGAAGATAAAAGAAGTGTTGTTCACCTCCTGGAGATGTATGGAGGATGTCAGCGAGTGACTGAAGAAGACGAGAGATGAGGATAGAAGGAAAAAATCTAAACTAGAAGAGAGGGAAAGTTAAAAAGGGAAACATGGAAATGGTAAAAATTTGATTATAATTGTTGGTGCGAAGGCCAATGGTGGGGGTTTCGAGGACGGCTAGCGTTTGCGTCCAATTGGCGGAAGCCGAACAGAGAAGTTTTGCAAATTTGAAGTTTCAGGCAGAGGATGGCCCCTTCCGCCAGGTTTCGATTTTTGCAAAGTCGCTTTCAATGCCTCAACTTTCAGCTCTTTTTCTTTTTAATCATCTAAAAATATATTCCTCGTTATTATGGGAGAAAAAAATATATATGATTCCTAAAGTGTCCCCCGATCTAAAGTAAAGTCGGTTAGGGAGGGAACGAAACATGTTTTTATAAGGTGTGAAAACCTCTCCCTTACATATGCGTTTTAAAATCTTTCCCCAAAAGGGAAGGCCTAAAGAAGACAATCTCTGCTAGCGGTGAACTTGAGCTGTTACAAATAGTATCAGAGCTAGACACCGAACGGTGTGTAAACCTCTTCCTAATAGATGCGTTTTAAAATATTGAAGAAAAGTTTGAAAGAAAAAGCCCAAGGACAATATCCGCTAGCGATAGATTTAGACGGTTACCATCTCACTTTACTTATAATTTTTTAACAAAATTATGAGTTCTAGTATTTTAAATTATGCATTTCAATCTTAAATCATGCTTATATTTAAATAATTTACCACCGATAAAAAATGATATTTTGATACATAAAATTTGGATGAGATTTGAGTATCAATAATTTTGATAATCATTTAACACATGATGTCAAGACATGTCACATCAAAACATAAATAAAATTACTTTTAAGGTAAACATTATACATAGTTTTGATTTATTAAATGAATGTGTAGTACTTTAAAGAAATAGTTTGAAGTATGTTTGGAATTATTAAAAGCAGTGTCATTTATATATAGGAAAAGAAAGACAACGGTATGGAAATGGGCCCATGGTGCTCCAAGGAAAGATATAAATTATGAATAAAGAAATTAATGTAGGAATCACGTGAAATTTAATCTGACAAATGAAATTGCAATATGCATTCCATAGTTTTATTTAAAGTAAAATTACTAACTAAACCAAACTTAATAAAACAATTAAAAAGTAATAAAACAGGTTTTAATCTTAATTACCTAATTGCAGTCAAGTCGTTAAAGGACTTCACACAGTAAAAGTAATAAATAAATAAATAATATAACTAAATCAAAATTATTTCAAAAGATTAACCCACAGTCCAAAAAAAACCTGTTGAACCCCTGAAATTGATATAACCGGTGGTCAAATTTACAGTGTTCTCCAACTGAATGTGTCTTCACAAGAGCTTAGTCATTTGGGAAGATACATCAATTCATAAAATAAATGCAATGCGTTTCAAGTATAAGGTCGATGTGAGGAATGAGGTCATTCTATCTAGCAATGCTATTACTAAAGACTTTTATACAAAAGATCAAAACCCTAAACTCATTAGAAGAAGAAAGAAAAGCCAAAGGATCATGAGCCATCGAACAAATTAACTAATTCGAACCTCAATCTAGCTCGCTCGGTTGCAGCAACCAAATCTACCACTATCTGTACATCCTGTTTTTTTAGTTAGAGATGATGAATAAATGCACGGTCCAGCCGTCTACAACCGTGAGCCATGGAGGTTAGGCTTGGTCAGGGCTTTTGCAAAATAGTTGCGGATCTCGGGAAGTATGCGCTGAATTAGATGAGAGTGCCTGCAAATATTGGAATGAAGAATTGGTTTAGAAAAGGCAGGGAGAAACCATGTTTTTCTATCCATGGCCTCTTTAGGTGTATCTCCAAATGATCCATACGACTTTAACTTACAACTTGCTTAAATAATCTTATGTAGGGGGCTTCTGATACTGATACTCTCCATTTAAAGCCACTGGCACGATCTAAATCTAACAGTTTTAGCTTCCAAGTTTGTTACCAAAATTGAGGAACTTGAAATGAAGTTTTAACGGCTCGTTTGAAGGTTTGTGTTTGTTTTCTCATCAGTTACCTATGATAAGTTTCACCTTTTTTAAGAAAAGACTTAAATTCTTAGCCAAATTCTATAAAATAAAATAAAAAATTCAAACTACTTTCTTTTAGCTTCTAAAACTTTGCCTTAGTTTTAAAAAACATATGTAAAAGGTAAATAACAAAACATGGAACCCCAAGGTGAAAATATATTTAATGGCTTAATTTTTAAAGCTAAATGGTTATCAATCGAAACCTAAGTGGATAGTTTGATACCTTGTGAACAGGTGCTTCAACAAGGCTTCACAAGTTTCTTTTAACAGCGGAAAAACTCAAAAGGTTTATTCAAGCAGGCAAAGGGGGAAGGGCCGGAAAAGGTTCGGAGGCACATACCCTGGCATTGCGCTGAGTTTATCAAATGTTTCCAAGATAAAAAGTATGCACGTGTGCCTCAAAGATATGGCATTAAAGGCTTCTGAAAGTTCGTACATGCTTGCAACATTTTCCAATGATATATCCTGGCAGAAGTTTAAAATTAACAAATATATCATATACATATATGACAGCCTGAGTTACGGAATAATTGAATGAGAAATATCAGAAACCAAAATTAAAAATTCTTAGCTCACCTGTGCAATGGTATATTCGCACAATCGTTTAAGTCCCTCCAAGAGATACTGATCGGCAGCTCTCAGGAGATCTTGTGCAATATCCAACGAAACATCCACAGATCCAGTGTAAACAAATCTGTAATGACAAACTTAAATTCCGTTAATTAACATAATCCCACTTGCATTCATATTCTGATAACTTTTGGAACTCGAACTTTTCGACCTCATCATTAGCTCAAAAACTTCCCATCTAATATTTGGAATTTCTATATCCTTCGCATCCTTCTCCTGAAATAAAGTATTAAACCCAATCAGTGAAATTGTGCATTCTGAAGACTACTGTTCCAAGAAATTTCCAGTTTGATTAATATAAGTATAAACATGCTCAAGGATGATAAATATTGAAGGTATTACATTATTCTAAATGAATAATATGATCGGGAAAACTTACAACATGCAGGAGCCATTATGATAGGTGATACAAAACTAACACTCGCACTTGAAAGCATAGTCGCAAAGTTAACTAGAACAAGGATGACAGAATTAGTTTAAAAAATATTGATATGCTCACCCGGTAGCCACCATCAAACATTGCACGGAATGCATCTGAAGAAGCAAGCAAGCAAATTCGGTGGGCATGGAAGCGTCTTCCTGCAAATGTCAAATGGAAAAGGCAAGCTGAATGAAGTCATTAGAAAAGCAATGGATCATAAGTTATTTGAAACATGAGGAAAAACAATAAACGACCTTCAACAAGAAAAGTCACATCAGACAATGTAGAATTGTTCACATACTGCTCCCCAAGGTAAACCTGCATGACATGTCAGAATTTTAGTAATAAAGGGCATGGAATTCAGATCAAAAACTTGAAGTAGAGAACAAATACTCCCAGAAACTGAAACAGATTTTCGAGGGATGCATATATTTAGCCACTAAATCAAAGGTTCAAGGACCCATACCCATTAACTTTCTCTATTTCACAAAGCCAGGTTTTCATTCTCAAGCCAATGTGTAAAATATTTTTTCAATGACGTATGTCAGAAGGGTAATAAATCTACAAACATCCTACCTGTGGTGTTGGGGATGGTGGAGCGGCATCTACAGGAGAAAGAGTCATGGCTTTATTTGCCAGCTTGTACAGAGCAACAGCACCATCAAGCTGCTGCTTGAGACTTGAAGAACCAAGCAGGCCAAGAAGCAACTCCAGACCTGTAAAATGCAAACAAATTTATCTCCAACTGCACCACCCTCAATGGGGAAAGACTTAATGAGATTCTAAGAATATGACATGCCATTATTATCGATAAATATGGTCCTCTGATCATCGGGTGAACAAAGATGAGCAAGAGCAAGAGACACTCGTCTTTGCACAGCCTTCTCAGCTACACGCATTAGATGTAACAAGTGATTTAAGACCTAAGCAAGGAAAAGAATGTGATTAACATATGGAAAGCATCCATAATCGACAATTGAACATCAGACATGCCAAAGTCCCAAAACAAAATCAGGAAAGTCACAGCTCACCCTTCCATGTATCTTCTCCTCCAATCTCTTGACTGTCTTTGCTACACAATCTTTTGTTGCCTGAAACAAAATTGCCAATATATTTAAGTCTGACACTTGACAAAGCAAGAGAGTCAGTAACCACCACTACTGGATGAAAACTGTGGATAACCTCCAATAATACGTGCAAGATCAGAAGAGTTTTTTTTTTTTTTGGGGGGGGGGGGGGGGGGGGGGTATTGAATTTTTTCAACTAGAAGATAGGGAAGGTTAAGTTACTTGCACTATAAATTCTCCATCTTGCAGCTTCTGAACTCCTCCCACCCTAATAAAATCAGATACATTATCCTACAGAAGGAAATAAACAATTAAAATTTAATTAAATTATGATCACAATAGTTCAGTAAGGCAGTAGGATTTAACGCAGCAATTCGTGTTCAAGTTTATATCAAGATTATAGGTAATATACCTCATTATCCGCAAGACCATAAAGAGCAAATGCTGCATTATGTTGCAAAGAACCATTTTTCGAATCGAGAAGCTTCAGTAATGGCATTAGACCACCATTATGAGCAATACCCGCTTGATTATGAGTTTCCTGAAAATAAAAAATTCTTCTCAGCTTCAGCTAAGAAATTCACGAGACCTTGTCATTCGTTCCTAAGAACCCGGGGAAAAAAATGAATCAACCAGGTGGAGAAGAATAATGCTTTAAGAAAGCATTATGAAGATTTATGAAATTTATTGTCGGGTAAAAGATAGGATGTCTATACCAAAAAGAATAAAAATTGTAAGCTATAAACTTGGAAATAGTCCACCAGGTATGATTTTGAACGACTGTAGTACCTGTGCCAATCTCCCCAATGCAAAAGCTGACATTTCCCGTAGCTGTACATCAGGTGATTGAAGCATCTCAATTAAGGGTCGAACAGCACCCCTCTGTACAATGTGAATCTGCAAATGTTCAATGTGTTCAGTAAGAAAGTTATAAAAACAAGTATACATAAAAGAAATTGATTGGTGAGGAAAAGAAATTGATTGGTGAGGATATCTTTTGAAATAAAAAGAAAATATTTAAGAAAATAATATATCATAAATATATCACTCTTATTCAAACTTGTTGCCCTGAAATAATAAATCATCAATTTTTATTTACCTTACAATCTGAATCAGTTGCCGCAAATTGTCCAAGTAATAAAGCTGCCTCTCTTTGGCTCTCAGAGCAGCAAGAACTAACACAATAGGGAAATGATTAACATGATTCAAACTAATGGAGATCAACTTATTATTCACGGCATAACTAGTTATGATTGACAGAGCTACAACGGAATATAGATATAATGAGAAGATAGGCACTAGACATTTACTGAATCATATACAAAATATGTGACAAGATTCCTGAAGTTACACGTAACGAAGTAGTAAAAAATAAAAGATGTGACAAGAATCCTGAAGTTTACAATACCTGAGTAATCCAATAACAGGTTGTAAAGCTCCAGCATGAAGAACTTCTCTCTTTATATTTGGGGATGAGTGCACCAGATTTCCAATAACACCAACCTAAAATCCACAAAATCCATATTTTACAGAATGCAAACTGAATATATCAGTTTACTAATAAGCATAAAATATCCATGTTTGTGACATGGAAAACACCCTACCGCTTCGTAATGAATAGCAGCATCCTCTGACCGAAGCATCAAAATGAGCGTAGGGAGAGCATTGCACTCAACGATCTGCCAGGTAGTAAAGATAATATATGAGATGCATATTAAACCTACAGTTGAACATCAAATTCACAGCAATTACCTGATTTTTGTTCTCATCATTCTTAAAGGCCAGTGTTCGTAATGCCCCAGCAGCAGCTCTTTGTACCTTTGTGTCCGTAAATTCAAGCAATTCAACAAGAGGAGGAATTCCACCCTCCATCCTGAATGTTTAAATCCTCATCAAAAATGGGTTTCAATGACCATTTTAAAACTTAGAAGTTAGACAACTGACTAAGCATACCTAACCCGTGTTTTAATGCAACTATTCTCATGGGCAAGGTTTGTAATAGCATCTGCAGCTCTACGAATAACACTATTTACAGCTCGAGAAGAACCTTCCTTGTGTCTCTTCAATAGCTCAACGAGGTGTGATAAAGCACCAATGTCAACTACCAGTTGCTGGTGCTCTGGCTGTTTAGAGAGGATAAAAAGAAGAAACGGATCAGAAATCATTAGCAGAAATGCATAGACCATTGGGACTGAGATGAGGTGATAACTTAAACATGCATGCTAAAATACGTTTTTCTTAAATTTAGATGCAAATGTCAAACAAAAGCCTGAGAAGGGATTACGCATCAGCAACAACTGTAGACAAGCAATCCCATTGAAAGATTGCATTTATTCTGGCAACACCGTGACGCAACACCTTAGACTAAATGAACGAGAATAGGATTGTTTATGCCAAAATTTCAGGTCCAAAATGCTGTACAACGCTACTAATTTAAGGACAGAAAATCTAGGCCAGTATCTAGTTCTTTGACTGAAAGAACGTGTACAAAGAAGTCATACACACTGTCGAGATGATAGTAGGAAAACATGTGTCCAAATAGAGCAGGTGAAATTAAAGCAGAATGAATTTGACCTTTACAGCCAGTAGTCCAAGCGCAAAAGCACTTCCTTTCTCAACCTCGTGTTCAAATGGCTTATGACTACGATCACCTTCAACAATAGGCGGTGCTTGTAAATGCTTAACTAAAGCCGGCACTGCTCCACCTTCCACAATCACGTTCACTACCTCTTCTGGCAACAACCCCAACAAAACACAAGAATTCCAATCAATTAACGAGAACACAAAAAAAGGGGGAAAAAAACCCAAAGAACCATCCAGAACATGATCAACCACCAGAAACTCCAACTACCGAAAGAGACGAATAGGCATAACAACACGACAAGATCGGAAGGGCGTTCCGGTAAATTAAAATAAATATGTATATGAGTGTACCGTTTTTAGCAAGCTCGGCAAGAACATGAGTAGCTCGCTTAGCAGCAGCTCGATCGGGTTCCTTCCATGAAAAAGTGGAATTGAGAATTTCAACTTGAGCA
The DNA here is from genome assembly GCA_033971965.1 of Cucurbita ficifolia. Lineage (NCBI taxonomy): Eukaryota > Viridiplantae > Streptophyta > Magnoliopsida > Cucurbitales > Cucurbitaceae > Cucurbita > Cucurbita ficifolia. The sequence continues at coordinate 9,339,455 of CM066967.1, read as the reverse complement.
CTGACCTCGCTGAGTAACGCTCGCTTGGCATCCCCAGTAGGAACAGAGATCCCCCGTTCTTCCTCAAATTCCTCCTCCAGTTTCCGCTTGTGGCCTTTCCTCTCTGGAAGATTCTGATCTACGCGCTTCGGAAGCTCCATAAACAAACAACCAGAGGAGCTTGGAATAACGAGACGTGGAAGAGAGTGATCCCAATAACCAAATCTGGGGACTTGATCAAAAGGCGAGTGAAAGGAGAAGAGAGAGGGTGGGGGGGGGGGGGGGGGGGGGGTAGAGGGTAATTTGGGAAATTCACACTGTAAATATTTTCAGATTTCCCTCTTCTTTTGTCTTTGCCTCCCATAATTTCTTCGCAGTGTTCCGTTCTGGCTCGCATTTAATCAAAACCGGTCGAAAACTTCCCCCGCTCTGGGCCGAAATGCTAACGTGCGCTCCCGCCCAAAAATTACTATAAAGGTAAACCGCTAAAAGAAAGTAACTAATGTGCGCTCTGTCTAGGCTGGCCCACGAAATTTTAGTGGGCCCAAATGAATCCACTTTGGTCAACAGTGGCGGCCCATCTTGTTGCGACATGCTAATGGGCCTTGTATTTAAATAATGATTTTATTGTACAAAATATTATAATAGTCGAGAATTGAATAAAAATATAAAAATAGATAAATTATGGACTGGGCCTTCAGTGGACAATCTCAGAAGACGATTAAACGGTCTGGGCCTTGGAGGCCCATGAAGAATCGGCCCACATTGTGTGACAGCGACTCGCAGTCAACGCCGGAACACCAGTAGAGAAAAAATGGAGCAGCGTAATGGCATGTGAGCTGTCGCTTAGTCTTTAATGGGACGTCGTTTTAATCGACATGTCGGGTGTGTGAGAGAGAGAGAGAGAGAGAGATCCGATGGGAGGCCACGACTTTCTGGAGGTCCAATCTTACCGACTGGCAGTGCCGCTTCAGTCCCACAGCTGCTCCACATCACCAACCACCGCCTCGCTTCCCTCCCTATTAAACAAATGCCCTAACTTGTGAACGAAAAAACCATATACTAAATCAAAAAAACACCTTTTTAGGTGAATTCTTTTAGATTAACCGATCAAATACTTAGGTTAACTTAAGTCATGAATCCTAAATTTTATGAATATGTTCCTAACAAATATTTTATTATATGAAAATTATTATTATTATTTAAACAATTTTGATCAAAATAAATTTGATAGACTAATTTTACAATTTATTAAACTAGACTAGTCAAATATTAGATGTCCCACTTTAAATTATTTTCTTATCTTTGACTTTTTTATTCCAATATTTTCTTCTCCTTCTTTTTGACAAAATTGTATAAATTATTGGGTCTTTATTTATTTTTATTTTTATTCTTAAATGTGAAATTGTGATAAATCATGTCTTTTATGTTCAACAGTGCAATAAAAATGGAAAATGTCATCTACACGACACTTCAAATGAGTTCCAAAAAGTCTTACCTACCCTTTCATGTACCAAATTGTAGGCAAGTTTTGTTTATGTATAAATTTATTTATTTTTCTTTTTTCGTGATAAAATATCTATACAATTTTATTGTGTATTAAGCATGTTGTTTTCTGGATGAAAATTTAATAATTAGTTATCGAGGCCGATGTGAGAATTCAACCACATGTCTACATCGATTATGAGCCAAGACATTTGATTGGGTTGTCGAGGAACTTACAAGACAGATACTCATGTAAGAGTGGCGTTGTGTTTCAACACGTTATGATATTTAAATTAATACATAAATTGAAGTAATTGATACTGAGTCGAGTTGAGGTAGCTCGTGTAACTCTCTCGATAAAACAAGTCGTCTCTATTTCTTCCTTTATCAACGTTCTCTTTGATAACCTGATAAGAAGATTATTATTATTTTTTTTTTTTTGGTGACGTATGGAAATTAGGGGTTGAATATATAATTTAAAGATGAATAATTAATGAATGGGCCAACAACCATAGCTGTTGCTTCACCAATTTAAAATAACGTGGAATGAGCTGATTGAAAACCCGCTAGGTTCGCTGCAATTTCCTCCTTCGCCTGTTCATGATTTATCCTGCTCACTCCGCTTCGATTCCGCACCGACATCCCAAAGTCAACTCAAAGTCAGCATATTTTACGGTCTAGATCTCGCTCATACCCACCACCTCTGGTCCCATTCCCATGTTATCGCCACTCCCCCCAAACTTCAACACTCCGCTATATATATATATATATAATTAAAAATATATATAAATTTATTCAAGCCAATTCGCTCCCGTTTTGCATGTGGCGTTTGCTTGAGAGGTGAGTAGTAATTATTATGCGTTTAAATATCATTTTCAGTTTTCCACTTTTAAAACTAATTTTATAATTACTTTCATAATTTTAAATGTATCACATTTTTTTAATCATACTATCTTGTTATACATATAAATTTTATCTACTTCTTAAAATTTTAAGAAATATATGTTATGATCTATTCATCTAAATATGTGAAATAGTTTTTAAATTACTTTAAAGGTTATTAAAGGAAAATGAGAATGATATATAAAGTCACTAATTTAAATCCTTAACTAAAAAAACCAAACAACCATCCTAACAAAATTAAAATAAAGATAAATAAAGATTGAAAAATAAGTCAATTAATTTTATACATCAAATTTATTAGGACTCGACACCATGGTGTCTCTCATTGTCGAATTTGAAGTTTTTTGAAAATATAAAACAAAAAAATGATTGATATATAATTCAATCATCAAATTTGGAGTTTCTTGAAAATATAAAACAAAACTCATACAAAAAGTACAACATTAATATTACACAATTTTGCCACGTAATTAATGCATTCATACATATTTCCATTAAACTATAATCAAATTGATATATTACTCAAGGGGTTGATCGGAGACTTCTTCCCATCTCGCTTGAAAAGCACTTTTACGATATTGTTCCGAGCAACTCGAGAATACTTACTTCAGTGGTTTTAATGGACTTTGGTTAAAAATACGGTGAGAAATTGGTGGTGTTTTAATCGGGAGGATTCAGCTCGAGGAGGGTTCGTCGGGGTTGATGGTGTCTTTGGTTTGGATTAGTGAGTTCTTGCAATGGGCAATGGCGCCTTGGATTGCACTGTGGAGTTCTTCCATAGACGACATGTCGGCGGAGTACGACGATCCGTAGCCACTGACAGAGCTCAAGCTCTGTACGCCTCCTCGCCGGAGCACGCCGGAGTGACTCGGCGATGACCGAGTCGACGACGGACAACTCGGTAGGAAGCTGCTTCTTCCACGTGGATACCTGGTTCAAAAGCAAATTTGTTCTTCTTAAATTTTAAATTTTAAATTTCAAATTATAAAAAGTTATTATGTTTTGATCAAAATTTCTGGTTGGCTTTGATTTATAATTACAATATTACCTCAAGTTCCCAGAAAACGAGAGTGAAAATCTGCCGCTCTCCTCCGTCTTGCCGGGATTTAACGAGCTATCTTTCGCCGATTCCGCCGCATGGGCCGCCGCCGTTGCAGAGTGGCAAGATTTGGACCCAATTTTGAGTTGGACTTTTCTGAAGCACTTCTTGATTACTTCCTTAGCGGTGGATCCAATCCCTTTGACACGTGGCGGCCTGGATTCCCCGCCATGAGTACTACTACTACCACTGTTATTCTTCGGCTCCTTCCTGAAAACCGACGAGAATCTCGAAAACGAAAACTGCTTGCACTTCTTGTCGTGACGCTGTCGGGTTCTGAGCTTAAGATCTGCGTTGTCGGAGGTGGGGCGGTTGGGGTCGTTTTGGGAGGAGGAGCGGGAGTGATCGGTGGAGGAGCTGCCGGTGGAGTCGCGGGAGGTGGTGGTGGTGGAGTCGGCGGAGGAGGAAGTGCTGGAGGAGGGGAGAAGGGTTGGAACGAGGGAGTTACGGCGGGAGTGGAGAGGCAGAAGGTGACCGTTGCAGAAGAGTTCGTCGGCGGGGCAGAGGGCGGTGGAGGATTTCCGGGGGGAGATGGAGACGGTGAATTCGAAATCGGAGGAGGAGGAGGAAGAGAAGGAATTTTTGGGTGACGGCGAGATTACGGTGGAGGTGGATTTGATTATTGGATCTCTGGGTTTTTCGATCATCTTCATTGGGAGAGAAAAAGATGGAATTTGGAAGGAAGGTTCATTGATTATAAAAATTTATAACGGTGTTCGGAGCTCGACAAGTGTACATGTTTATGTCCCATCGGAGAGAAGCTAGTTTTAACTCTCTTTAACTTCTCGATGGGTGTGAGCTTAGAGAAAACGCCACTCGTCTTTGACTTTTGAGGCTTTGGTGTCATAGTGTTAGCTTTGACTCGTTACTTATAGCAGTCAACCGTCACATTGTCAGCTTTGACACCTTTCATCTTATGTATTATCGTTGACTCGTTATGCATCGTTGTCAGCCTCACGATTTTAAAATGCATTTAGATTTGACGTTCTTGTAAAAAAATGTTTTGTTTCCCTCTCCAACCAACGTGAGACCTCACAATCTCTTAGGTGTTTATATTCATAACTTTGACATAAACCCGTAATTGCCATGGAGTTTACCATCTTAGTGTTGTGCGACCCTAACACTTACTTGCCCTAATTATTCCAGATCTAGAACGAGAGAATAACATTACTTTCTTCGTTTTATATATGGAAGAACGTCGATGAGACGATGACATGTGAGAAGGGTGACGACAATGACAACGGACTAAAATCCCATATTAATTATGTTGCTCTTTTTAGTAAAGAATCTAAATTAGAATAAATTTAAAAGGTTGTAGATTAAAAATGGGATATTTTTAAAAGTTGGTGGAATAAATGAAAAGTTATTCTAATTAATTAAAAATATGACGATGTTTGGTTATATAGTAATATTATACACCAAATCAATAAAATAAACACGACTATTTACAGGAATTTACTCAAAATATAATTTGGTATGGGGGGTAGAAGAATCATAGGATTAAATCATTGGAATAGAAAAACTTGGACATTTAGGGAAGCCCATGGCCGCAGGATTTTGATCAGGCGGTGTACTGGAAGCCAAAATCATAACTTGGAAGTTGACAGAAAAATCAACCCAACAAAATCAAACTCAAACTCGAACTCCAACAACAATTTCAACCAATTGAATGTGAATACGTTAAACCTTCACGTCTTCTTCTACAAGCTGCATTGCGACCGCTTTGTTGTTTTGTTCTTCACACGGATCATCACAACTCTGTTTGTGGATAATCGAGCGATTAAATTATCTTTTACAAAAGAATCGGGAAGCTATATCCAAATCGCTGTTGCCGTCATGGTTTCGTCACCTACCTAAAGATGCGTGCCTCAACAATTCTCTATCCGGTATGCATAAATTATTTTACATTTTCTTCTGATTGAGGAATTGAACACTAGGATTCGGTTTCCTTTTTGCCTTTTTCTCCCCCCTACAGTGATCGGTTGGATTGGCTGGTGGTGGATTCAAATCTTGGAGTGCTAATGGATTCTTCCGCTGCTCGACGTCGGCTTCAGGCGATTCAGGATCATCTTGTTCCCGACGGCGATTTCTCTTCTTCTCAGCTTCGGCTGAAAGCTACTGCTGGCGAGTTTTTCAACGGTATGTGTGTTTCTTCCTCTAATTGGCTCTCGCTTACTTGTTCGTTTTCCGTCTTGATGTGTGGAAAGCTCACTGGCGTATTTTGTTCAGAGTAGATTAGTAATTTTGTTTCTATGTAAAGCTATGGATCTGTTACGTTCTACGACTGATGATGATATGACTATTGGCTTGATTTTCGTTTTTTACTTCTCGGCCAATTAGAGTAAACGTGGGCCATAAGGACTCTGCTTTTTTTGCCCAAACGCATTGGTATTGACGAAGGGCGATTAAATGCAGGCTGTTTGAACACTTGTTGACTTTGTCTGTGGGGGTTTTCATCCCTTACTGAGAGAATTTATTATTGTTCTGATTCTGGATTTTCTTGGATTTTCATTGTCTGTGTGGTTGAGTCTGGTTGTGGGGCGTCGTTGATCGCGCACGATTACTCTCAATTCGTTTTCTCCCTTTACGATCTAGTCCAAAATTAACCCGTTTGATACGGACTGATATGCAATTGAATGAGTGCTAATAATTAATGTTGGACTGATATGCCATTAAATCATTTCGTTTTCTCCCTTACGGAGTCTGCACTGTGTGAATGTATTCTAAGTTTAGTACTAGAGTTTCTGGGGGCTGTTCTCTACTGCAGGAATATTCAGCTCTAGTTTGTAATAATTTGGCTAGATGTTGGGGTTTTCTGATAGAAGCGGACAGCATTTTGAATCGGAATCTAAACTAAAGGTGTGATAATGGTGGCGAGCCACCGTTCTTAGGTGTGTGTAAGTCTAGAAAATTTTAGTGGACCATCTTCTCGTCTATTATCTTTGAATATGGGAGATGAGAAATGTGATACATTATGCTATTTGACATTTTTCTCCCAAGCTTTGCTGACATTGTCAAAGTTATCGACTATGAGCAGGGGATGGCTACAGTGTTGTGCTTCCAGAGAAATTGCAGACTGGAAAGTGGAGTGTATATAGGTAAGATATTAATAGGTGGTTTGAACTTGATTCGCCCTTTCCTCATGGCTATGTTTCATAAAGATTATTTGTTTCCTCATGGTAGATCTGCCCGCTCTCCTTTAAAGCTTGTGGATAGATTTCCTGATCATCCTGAAATTGGTACATTGCATGATAATTTTATGTGAGTATCTTCACCTCCCCTATCTTCTTTCTGATCATAAGGATCTGGTAAGTTTACTGCTAATTTTGATTACCTATAAATAGCTTTTGATCTTTGATTTGACTTTATCCACTTTAGGCGCTCAGTTGATGTATATAGGGACTATAAGTACCTAGGTACCCGAATCCGATGTGATGGAACAGTTGGAGAGTGAGTTTTATGCGGCTGTTAAATTTCAAATTTTTAGTAGTGCTAGTTTCCATAATTTTTGACTTATCTTTCACCCTTTAAGGTACAAATGGATGACATATGGAGAAGCAGGCACTGCTCGGACAGCATTAGGTTCTGGCCTTGTAAATCATGGTATATCAAAGGTGAATGCCTAGAAATAGAATAGTGTTTAACTTGTCCCTTCTTTTTATGGGGATTGGTATATAGTGGTGAAGCCTGATGAATGTGTATCGACCCTGTAATGTCCTTAGTGTTGCCTAACTATTCTTGGTATCTTTGACACAGGGAGCTTGCATTGGGTTATATTTCATCAATAGACCTGAGTGGCTTGTAGTTGATCACGCCTGCTCAGCATATTCTTACATATCAGTTCCTTTATATGACACTCTTGGTTTGTCATTTCTCTTCCAGATATTGTTTTTTTCTGAAAATCTCCCCATTTGGTCTTGTGTTTAAACATTTTTTTACAGGTCCTGATGCGGTCCAGTTCATTGTAAATCATGCTCTTGTACAAGTTATTTTTTGTGTTCCTCAGACATTGAATAGTGTGAGTGAAACATTAGATTTTAGTCTGTCTGCTGCGTTGTTAGAAATTGACTTCAATATCCAAAAGAAATAGCGTTGCTGGAAGGACCAGTTTATCGTAGTATCAGAAATTGGTTTCAACCATATCCTTGATTTTTAATTGAAGAGTTGTCTTCAGAAAAAAAAATTCATTATTATTTCTTTCAATTTGCAGTTATTGAGCTTCTTGTCAGAAATTCCAACTGTACGCCTGATCGTGGTATGAACACCGTGTGTTTGTAATTGATCTCAATTTGATTCTGCTCTCCAGCTGCTTGATACAATTATTAATTAGTTTAGCTTCCAAATTTTATAGGTTGTAGGTGGGATAGATGATCAAATGCCATCGCTTCCATCATCAACTGGAGTTCAGATTCTAACGTACGCAAGTTTGCTTAGTCAGGTAAGCCCTTAGTCTCCCATGATATAAGGAAAGGAGAAGTAAAGGAGAAAAGAAAAAACTGAAAAGTCCTCCCACTATGTCTTAAGAAAAAGTAACATGCTTAGCTGTTGGCATGCTTCCTATGGGGATGCAGCTTCTTTGTTAAGCTATCTACGTTTCATTCTGCAGAAGAAATTCACTTAGATTTCTGATATTGTATGGTACGGCCTTTAATGTAATGGTCCAGTTTTTGTTTGTTTTTGGAGACAATATTATACGTTTGTATCGGAAGTTGCATGCACTGTCACGTGATGGTCCACTTTACGACTTACTGTTACCCTGTTTTTTTTTTTTTAGAATAACCTTGTAATCTGCATTCTTTCCTTCCAGGGTAGCAACAACATCCAGCCTTTTTGCCCGCCAAAACCTGATGATATAGCAACTATTTGCTATACGAGCGGTACAACTGGGACCCCAAAGGTGTAACTTCTAAGAATTCTTTTGTTTCTGATCACGAAGCTGTTGATGTTGCTTAACAATGACTTGATCTTTGAAACCTTGCAAGGTTATGTTTTCTTATTTTTACGTCAATATCTTGCCAGGGTGTTATACTGTCTCATGGAAATTTGATTGCGAGTGTTGCTGGATGTTCTCTTGCCTTGAAATTTTACCCCTCAGACGTGTGAGCATCAGCTGTCAATTTTACATTACAGTACTGCGACATTATCATTTAATTTGATCAATATATTTGGTTTCTACTGATTTACATTCTAATTATCAGCTACATATCATACCTGCCTTTGGCACATATATATGAACGGGCTAACCAGGTCTCATCAGTTTACTTTGGGGTTGCTGTTGGTTTTTACCAGGGGGTATGAAGCTATATAAATCCTGTCTTCAATGTTTAACTCAGTTTACTAGGAAGTTGTGAGCAATTTCATTCAGTAATTTAGGCAACCTGATATGGTCTTGTATACTTGTGTTCAGGATAATATGAAGTTAATGGATGATATGATTGCATTAAAACCGACAATCTTCTGCAGTGTCCCTAGGCTGTATAACAGGATATATGCTGGGTAAAGATTCATGCATCAACAATTTTTTATCAATCAGAAAATACTATGCTCCTCTTATTATTGAGTTGGTTTCGTGGTGAACAGAATTATTAATGCTGTAAAGACCTCTGGTGTGCTAAAGGAGAGACTGTTTAATGCGGCTTACAATTCCAAGAAGCAAGCAATAATGAATGGTATGGTTTTAACCGGGAAAATGATTCGCTTTTGCATCATGTTTCATACTTCTAAATTTCCACTCCTCTTTTAAAGTTAGTGGCTAAGCTTATCTAAAGTCCTCGCCCTTCTCTATTTTCAGAAATTTGACTTATTGATCCATACCTGCATCCATTTACCGCGTTCTTCCTTACTTTCATTTTCCTCTTTTATGTATTAGTATTTTCAAATTTTTGCAATTTGATTATTGTCTGTATTTTGGGGCATCCTACTATTAAAGGAAAAAGTCCTTCTCCCATATGGGACAAATTGGTATTCAATAAGATAAAGGCAAAGATTGGAGGGCGAGTTCGTGTCTTGGCATCAGGTGCCTCGCCATTATCTCCTGATATACTGGAATTTTTAAAGATGTGAGTTTTTAATATTTTGGTTCACAATTTTATAGACTTTTGTTATTTTTTTTTCTTCTTCTTCTAGTATTATTATTATTATTTTTATTTCAGTTCCCTCTTAGTTTCTGAAGAGTTGGATGTAATTGTTCCACAGCTGCTTTGGTGGTATAGTATTTGAAGGGTATGGAATGACAGAAACGTCTTGTGTCATAAGTGCCATGGACCCAGACGACACCCTTTGTGGTCATGTTGGGGCTCCCAACCCGGCTTGTGGTAAGCTGCTAACATGAGCTTCTCAGCAATTTAGAGTTTAAGACATGCTTGAGGAGTTTTGGTGATAAATATATGAAAATTTTATGAAGATTGCTTCTTAACCCTGCTGCTATTTTACTCGAATTCTGACGTACAATAAACTCAATTTTGTGAAAGTCTGGGAAATTGATTTGAAGTTGTAGGTCTCAAAAGGAAAAACTCTTCAATATGGCTGCTACCCTTTTAACCATTGAATGTAGTGGATTATGCTACAATAGTGGGTTTTAATTTCTCTATTAAATCTGTAAATCTTATTGTTTCAGTCACCTCAAATATTTTCTCCTACAAAAATAATAAAATAACTGTGACATCAATTAGATGCAGAATACTTAATATGGTTTTGCACCCTGAGTGGGTGACTTGATCCCTGCCATCCTTTCTAAGGCCTTTTTCATACCCACTTGGTTGTTTTTAATTCATAATTCCCAATCTTGGTTAAGATTTTCCTTCATTTCTGTTTTAGAAATAAAGCTCGTGGATGTTCCAGAGATGAATTACACATCTGATGATCAGCCTTATTCTCGCGGTGAGATCTGTATCAGGGGTCCCATTGTTTTCAAAGGCTATTTCAAAGATGAAGTGCAGACGTAAAAATATTCTTTGCTCACCTCTTTGAATGGATTTAGTTGATCGAGTACTTCTTAATTTAAATGAATATTTGAATTGGACAGGAGAGAAACTGTTGATGAAGATGGATGGCTCCATACTGGAGATATTGGACTTTGGTTGCCTGGTGGTCGTTTAAAAATTATTGACAGGTGACCTCTACCTCATTGCTTCTCTTTGTTGTCTTTTGACTCAGAATATGAACAAACTTTTTGGCTAAAAGATTGCCATAATAACATTTATGGAATTTGCTTAAGCCATTGAAGAATTACCTGGAGGTTGTAGATACTGTGTTACAAAGATTCTTTTTCCGATGTCTGGTTTCTTAGGAATTTAGTAGGGGGGCTTGCAATGTTAAAACATATGAAAGGGAGATGAGCGAGCAAGAGGAAAAGGGATTCACATATTATTTAAATACTTCATAACCATGAATTGACCAGTATTTACAGTATTGAGTCGATGTTGGGGGGATGAAATCTTAAACTGGAGATATAGTTAGATTTGAGCTTGTAATGACGATACTGAAATCCTCGAGATTGCAAACCCTAAAGAGATTCTAATCCGAATATAATATGTAACTTTATCTTTTGTTTTCTTGATGAATGAAAATAATATAAAACTACATGTATCCAACATTATCGATTCTTTTTATTGCCTTTTGCATTAAAATGTTCACTGAGTTATTTAAAATTCATATCAGTACATGGTGGATTCTATTTCTTGTAAACTTGTAAAAATGTTTAGTGTCATCCAGTTTGCTAGTTAGAAATGGCATTTTCTTTTTCTCCTGAGAACGGTCTTAAGCTTAAGTAAATCTCTATACATCTTTGTAATCGAAGGAATCCCTTCTTTTGTTATTAAAAGTATTATACTTCTCCATAGGAAGAAGAACATCTTTAAGTTGGCACAGGGGGAGTACATTGCACCAGAGAAAATTGAGAATGTGTATGCGAAGTGCAAGTTTGTTGCCCAATGCTTTGTTTACGGTGAGAAATGGGATTCTAAAATTTCTTCACCCTTTTGTACCTTCACATGCTATATCACTGGTTCTTAGGCATGCTACCATGACGTAGAGCCACTTGGTTACTGATTCTCTTTGCTACTTCCTGAAGGTGATAGCTTCAATTCATCTTTGGTAGCTGTAGTCTCAGTTGATTTGGAGACGTTGAAATCATGGGCTTCTTCCGAAGGCATTAAGGTATGCTGGTTTCTGTCTAGTCTTGGGTAGTATACATTGGGCTTCATTCTGAACTTGAGTTGCAAATGAGCACTTGATTTCTCTTTGTAGTCAATTGAGAAATTTATAACCTCTAACGAAACTGGGAACTGATAAACAAACCCATCATGAACTGTCACCTCAAACTTCTTCCTCAATGGCTTGACAAGAAGGGAGCTTGATTCGTCCCTCGTCATCGACCACCTTTCTTCCTCTCTCCTCTTTGAAATTTCCAAGAACTCTCAAATTCTTAGATATAGCATGTGCAGATTAGTATGGAAATATAAATTTCCAAGAACTCTCAAAAAGTTGGACGGTTTAAGAAATTATTGCCTTTGAGCACTTATTTTGGCCTTACAGGATTTTACATTTGATATACTAATTTGCATATTTGAGTTGGGTATTTGCACAATCTTCCCAACTTATGCATGGATCAAGTCAATAGTGTAAGAGCTTCATTTTTTCTCATCTTTCTAACCAGTGTTCGTCAAACAATTTAACGTGCAGTACAATGATTTAGCCCAACTCTGCAATGACCCAAGAGCAAGGGCCGCAGTCTTGGCGGACATGGATGCCGTTGGAAGAGAGGCACAGGCAAGCAAACCAACAATTATCTTGTAAATCATTGATTCAATCATGCCATTTTGCTCTTTCTCGTGATTGTAAAACACAATCTCCCTCTTTAATTTCAGTTGAGAGGTTTCGAATTCGCGAAAGCTGTCACTTTGGTCCATGAGCCTTTCACGTTGGAGAATGGTCTTCTCACTCCTACATTCAAGGTAAGTGGTGAATGTAGAAATTACCTTGAGAGTACTTGAATGATTAAAGTATCTGAATTTCTTTTTCCTCCACAGATAAAGAGACCCCAAGCGAAGGAATACTTTGCCAACATAATATCCAATATGTACGCCGAGCTTGCTTCATCAGATCCATCCTCCTAGAAGATGTAGAAAACTGAAAAATCTGTTAGTCACTCTCCATCCTTATCTTCTCCTAGGTGTATAGCAAAGTTAAATCTCTTAAGATCTTGAAAACGAAAACGAAAAATCCGAGCCCCTTGGAATTGATCACACCATGGAAACCACCACCCAAGTAGATTCTGTTCATTACATGGTGCTCTGATTGCTGTAACATTGCATCAGTGTTAACCCATTGATGGCTTCTCCAAGAACATTACCATTTTCCAAGTCTCCGATTGTTCTACCCAAGAGAGAGGACGATGGAAATCATTACCGTGTTACGTATTCGAATAAGTTATGCTATTGATTTTATTACTTTCAATCTCCAGTTCTTAAGTAAAATAAGCAAGCACAATTGTGCTTTTACTCGTCTGCCAATACTCATCTCCTTCTTAAGCCTTCCAACTTTATCAATTTTATGTATAGCATGCTTGTGGTCGCTGTTACAACAGAAACTATGAAGAAGAAAATTGGTTGTGTTTCTCATGAAAAAAAAATTAGTAGACTTAAGTTATCTATCTCCAACCTTTAAATCCTCTTCAAAAAGACAAAAAGACAAAGAAATAAAAGTGTGAGATCTCACATCGGGGGAATGGAGCATTCCTTGTAACGGTGTGGAAATCTTGTGGTGGGTCAAAACAAAAGTGTGGGTCAAAACAAACAATATCTATTTGTGGTGGGCTTGAGCGGTTATAAATAGTATCAGAGTTAGACATTGAGCGGTGTGCCAGCGAGGACGCTCGACTTCCCAAATAAGAAAAAAAAGTGTCAATGGTAGAGGTTAAACAGAAACATAATATAATGATCAAGGATCTTGGTTGAAAGGTGAATTTTACAAAGTCTTGAGGAATAATATTAAATATGTTGGCATGACGTGGAAAATGAAAATCTTTATCCAAATGCACCATTTTAATCTCAATCCATCCCCACTTTTTACTTTTTACAGGGAGTTCCTTGATCAGCCCCAGATTTGGAATAACTTAAAAAAAGATTTTTTTTTTTATTTTTTATTTTGTATTTGAACAAAGTCAAATTTAAAAAAGTGCTTAAACTAGAACCTATTTCACTTTAAATGATTTAAATAAATGTGAAATATTCTGGATCGATCGAATTGGTCATTTGTTATCGTTTTCGAGTAAAGCATTCAACATGTGAGAGAGAGGCAGCTAAGAATGTTATGTTGATATGTTGGCATCCAATGTACGAGAATGGCTTAGCAGTTAAGATACTTTTACTTTCTCCGATTTTAACAAATTCGTCATTTTATCTACTCCTTTTAAATAAAACATTACAAATATGATAAAAAAAAAAGGATTCAAAATTTAAATTAAAAGATTGTCCTAACATAGACGGCTTAAGAATTAAGAGGTGTCTCGCTCTTTTTATAGATATGGTTGAATCTCTTATCTCTTTTTTACTAGCTAAAATGATGTTGGATGAAAGTGTCCCACGTCGGTTAATTTAGGAAATGGTCATGAATTTATAATCAAAGAATACACTCTCCATTGGTGTGAGACTTTTTGGGGAAGTCCAAAGCAAAGCCACGAGAGCTTATGCTCAAAGTGAATAATATCATACCATTGTGGAGAGTCGTGTTAAGAACGAATCAAGTAAACCTAGGGTATAACCTAGGAAAACCCTATAACTTATGAACCAATTCATAAGCATGAATAAGACATGGAAAAAAATGAATTAATTACTACAAGCAAACTAGTTCTGAACATTTTTATACTCATCAATGCTACTTTAATCTTGACATGCAAGGCTATAAGGGTCAATGTGTGTATGAGTTTGCTTCGACACAAAAATGAAAACGAAGACATTCTAGAAGGTAGGCTTGAGAGAAAAAAAAAAAAACCTTTTCAATGGTAAAAGAATAATTTTTTTTTCCTCTTTTGATGAAAGAAAAAAAAAAACGATGCCTCTTTAGGTTTCAACCAATATGGTCAAGATTGAACATTGGAACGTTGCATTCCGCGTTAAAGTATGGATTTGGATAAAGCTTTTCCATGTCATCTCTCCAAGCATTCATTCACTTAATTATCACTAAATGTCGCCTCGTTTTCCAATCAAAGAATTTATCCCACCAGACCCAACTGATAAACATCAACAAAATTAACTTAAAAGTTGGATCTTTATAATCTCTGCAACACTTCTGTCCATTATAAATATTCAAATTCCACACATTTCAACAATACCCTCAATCTCCATCCGCCATTGATTTCATACAACCATGCCTGCAGCAGCACTCGCAGTGGCTCCGGCCGCCGTCGAGTTCGAAGCCAAGATCACTCCGGTGGTTATCGTTTCATGTTTAATGGCCGCCACCGGCGGCCTTATGTTCGGTTACGACATTGGGGTTTCGGGTTAGTAATGAATTTCTTCACTCAAACTTATTTTAATGCCAAAGGGAACATAGATTGGTTAAGCTTCTTTTGTTTGTTTAACAATGTCGGAACAGGGGGAGTGACGTCGATGCCTTCGTTCTTGAAGGAGTTCTTTCCGACAGTGTACGACAAGACCCAAGTACACAAAGGGGACGACAGCAACTACTGTAAATACGACAATCAAGGCTTACAGCTCTTCACCTCTTCTCTCTATCTCGCCGCGCTAACAGCCACGTTTTTCGCTTCTTACACCACCAGAGTTCTCGGTCGGAAAAAGACCATGCTCATTGCCGGGATTTTCTTCATTGTCGGCACTGTTTTAAATGCCTCCGCCGTTAGCCTTCTCATGCTTATTCTTGGAAGAATTGCTCTCGGCTGTGGAGTTGGATTTGCCAACCAGGTTTGTTTAACAACTCCGGCAAGCCTCCATTTGTTGTTACAGATTTGAAAAACAGAGTTTGTTGTTTTTGATGATGGAAAAACAGGCCGTGCCGTTGTTTCTGTCGGAGATAGCGCCGACGAGGATTCGTGGAGCTTTGAATATATTGTTCCAATTTGATGTCACTGTCGGCATTCTATTAGCAAACCTCATCAATTATGGAACATCGAAGTAAGAACAAAACAGAGGTTAATACAAACCCTCTGCTCCAAAGATTTCAAATTTAATAAAAACTCTGTTTTTGGTACAGGATTGAAGGGGGATGGGGATGGCGGCTATCATTGGCACTGGCCGGCGTCCCGGCGGTGTTGCTGACATCTGGAGCAATCTTGGTGGATGATACTCCAAATAGTTTGATCGAACGTGGGTATTTGGAGAAAGGGAAATCAGTGCTGAAAAAAATAAGAGGAACGGACAACGTTGAGGCAGAGTACTTGGAAATCGTGGAGGCAAGCCGCATTTCTCAGGAAGTGAAGCATCCCTTCAGGAACCTGTTCATGCGCCAGAATCGCCCACCATTGGTGATTGCCATAATGATGCAGATTTTCCAGCAACTCACCGGAATCAACGCCATTATGTTCTACGCTCCAGTTCTGTTCAACACGTTGGGCTTCGGCAACGATGCGTCTCTGTATTCCTCTGTGATAACAGGGGCCGTCAATGTCCTTTCTACGTTGGTGTCCATTTATTCAGTGGACAAAGTGGGGCGAAGAATGTTGTTATTAGAAGCTGGGTTTCAAATGTTGGTGTCTCAAACGATTGTCGGAGTGGTGCTGGGGCTTAAACTCCAAGACAACGCCAACCACCTCTCGCATGGAATGGCGATTGTGGTGGTGCTAATGGTGTGCAGTTTCGTGTCGTCTTTCGCATGGTCTTGGGGGCCGCTTGGATGGTTGATTCCCAGCGAGACTTTTCCATTGGAGACACGATCGGCTGGGCAGAGCGTGACGGTTTGTGTGAATATGATATTTACTTTTGTGATCGCGCAGTCGTTTCTGTCGATGTTGTGCCATTTGAAGTATGGGATCTTCTTGTTCTTTTCTGGTTGGGTGTTGGTGATGTCGCTGTTCGTGATGTTCTTGCTGCCGGAGACGAAGGGTGTTCCGATTGAGGAGATGACGGAGAAAGTGTGGAAGCAGCATTGGTTTTGGAAGAGGTTTATCAGCGATGGGGCTGCGGAGATTAAGGATTCAGTATAGGCGTTCATAAACAGAGGATAGTAATTTTCTTTTTGTTGTAGCACTATGTTGTTGTGTTCCTAGTGATATTTGTAGACTCATTTTTAATTTGTTTTAAGTGTCAAAAAAAAAATTATTTGAAAAAGAAATTATCGTAGCACTTCGCTTAGCTTTTTTGTCTAGTAGGTTGATCCCATGTCATTTGGAGAGGGGATGAAGTATTTCTTATAAGAGTGTTGAAACCTCTTTGTGGACGCGTTTTCAAATCGTTAGGCTGATGACAATATGTAATAGAGTAAAACGAACAATATCTGTCAGCGCTGGACTTGGGCTATTATAAATGGTATTAGAGCTCGACATCTAGCGGTGTGCCAGCGAGGACGCTAAGCCTCAAAGGGGCGTGGATTGTGAGATCCCACATCAGTTGGAGAGAGGAACAAAGTATTCCAAGGGTGTGGAAACCTTTTCACGCCTTTAAGGGAGTGGATCCCACATCGGTGGAAGAGGAGAATTAAGTATTCGTTATAAGGGTGTGGAGGATCACACATCGATTGAAGAGGGGAACGAAGCAATATTCCTTATAAGGGTGTGGAAACTTTTCCAGGGGGGTGAATCTCACATCGGTTGTAGAAGGGAACGTATAAGGGTGTAGAAACCTCTCCAAGCCTCCAAGAGGGTGGATCCCACATCAGTTGTAGATGAGAACTAAGTATTCCTTATCAGGGTGTGGTGGATCCCACATTAAGTATTCGTTATAAGGGCACGGAGGATCCCACATCGATTGGATAGAGGAACTAAGTATTCCTTATAAGAGTGTGAAAACCTCTCCCTAACAGATGTCTTTTATAATCGTAAGGCTAACGACGATAGGTAATGGACCAAAGTGCACAATATCTGTTAGTTGTGGGCTTAGGCTATTACATGACGTAGATCCACAACATGCCCTGATGATGATAACCAAAACGCATAGTATCTATTAAGGATGTTTTCGTTACTTAAGTACTAAAAATACATTTTAGTCACGTATGATATGTCGATATATTATTTAATCAATAATGCATTTTAACGGGTTAATTCTATTTCGATTCTCGACCCTCTCAATATTAGGGAACTTTTGATTCCGATTTCAAAAAATTAATTACCAATGATGAAATAAATATTGTTTGGTGTGCAAAACTAAAATAGTTCAAAATTCGATGATAGTTTCATCCGTCTCTGGAACAGTTTTCCACTCCATTCTTAGCCAATTTACCCCTCAAATTTAGTTCATGCAGAGATGGAATTTTCCCATTCAATTTCCAGATTTGGTCGCTGTGTTGGTATATAAAAATCCACAATCAATCAAATGAAGAACAGCAATCTCCATCCGCCATTGATTTCTTTGAAGCTTCATCAGAGACATAATCAAGAACAGGATGCCTATGGCAGGGTTCCCGGTGGCTACATCCGGCGTCGAGTTCGAGGCCAAGATTACTCCGGTGGTTATCATTTCCTGTTTATTGGCTGCCACCGGTGGCCTCATGTTCGGTTACGACATCGGGGTTTCTGGCAAGTTTTGATCTTTTAACTCAAACCCTTTTTTTAATTCCGCAAAGATTAAGCTTATTTTGTTTGTTTAACAATGTCGGAACAGGGGGAGTGACGTCGATGCCTTCGTTCTTGAGGGAGTTCTTTCCGACAGTGTACGACAAGACCCAAGAACACCAAGGGGACGACAGCAACTACTGTAAATACGACAATCAAGGCTTACAGCTCTTCACCTCTTCTCTCTATCTCGCTGCCTTAACAGCCACGTTTTTCGCTTCTTACACCACCAGAGTTCTCGGTCGGAAAAAGACCATGCTCATCGCCGGGATTTTCTTCATTTTCGGAACTATGTTAAACGCCTCCGCCGTCAACCTCCCAATGCTCATTTTTGGAAGACTTTCTCTCGGCTGTGGAGTTGGATTTGCCAACCAGGTTTGTTTAACAACTCCGGCAAGCCTCCATTTGTTGTTACAGATTTGAAACAGAGTTTGTTTTTCTTGGTGTTGGAAATCAGGCCGTGCCGTTGTTTCTGTCGGAGATTGCGCCGACGAGGATTCGTGGAGCTTTGAATATACTGTTCCAATTTGATGTCACTGTCGGAATCCTATTTGCAAACCTCATCAATTATGGAACATCGAAGTAAGAACAAAACAGAGATTAAAACAAACCCTCTGTTCCAATTATTTCAAATTCAATAAAAACTCTGTTTTTGGTAACATACTCTGTTTTTGGTACAGGATTGAAGGGGGATGGGGATGGCGGCTATCATTGGCATTGGCGGGCGTTCCGGCGGGGTTGTTGACATCTGGAGCAATCTTGGTGGATGATACTCCAAATAGTTTGATCGAACGTGGGTATTTGGAACAAGGAAAATCGGTGCTGAAAAAGATAAGAGGAACGGACAACGTCGAAGCAGAGTACTACGAAATCGTGGAGGCAAGCCGCATTTCTCATGAAGTGAAGCATCCATTTAGAAACCTGTTCATGCGCCAGAATCGCCCACCGTTGGTGATCGCCATAATGATGCAAATTTTCCAGCAACTCACCGGAATCAACGCCATTATGTTCTACGCTCCAGTTCTGTTCAACACGTTGGGCTTCGGCAACGATGCGTCTCTGTATTCCTCCGTGATAACAGGGGCCGTCAATGTCCTGTCTACGTTGGTTTCCATTTATTCAGTGGACAAATTGGGGCGAAGAATGTTGTTATTAGAAGCTGGATTGCAAATGTTTGTGTCCCAGACGATCATCGGAGTGGTGCTGGGGATGAAACTTCAGGACAACTCCAACCAGCTATCGCATGGAATGGCGATCGTGGTGGTGCTAATGGTGTGCACTTTCGTATCGTCTTTCGCGTGGTCTTGGGGGCCGCTTGGATGGTTGATTCCGAGCGAGATATTTCCAATGGAGACGCGATCGGCTGGGCAGAGCATTACGGTGTGTGTGAATATGATGTTTACTTTTGTGATCGCGCAGTCTTTTCTGTCGATGTTGTGCCACATGCAGTATGGGATCTTCTTGTTCTTTTCTGGTTGGGTGTTGGTGATGTCGCTGTTCGTGATGTTCTTGCTGCCGGAGACGAAGGGTGTTCCGATCGAGGAAATGACAGAGAAAGTGTGGAAGCAACATTGGTTTTGGAAGAGATTTATGAACGATGAGGCTGCGGGGAGAAGGGTTTCTCTTTGATTTCTTCTAAAATAAATGATACTATATTGGTGTTATAACATAATTTCTATCAAAGAAAACGTAAATTTTGATTGTTTAATGTATGTACTTATGGATATAAGAGCAATGATCAAGTTGAATTGGGTTAGAAGTTTTTTGGGTTCAACTAAAAAATTAGGGTCTGTCGAGTTCAGTAACCGAAAGAATCAATTAAGGTTGCAACCTAATCTAACTCTATATTTTAGGGTTAGGTAAGCTTAGTGGTTCGGCTTCATCCTAATAGCTATAGATTCTGCCTCTAACGACTTCACTATCACTCATGACTGGTATATGGATTTCTTTATTTATGTAGTGGTCTTGCCTTTACCTGGTAACACTATTGGTATCAATATTCATTAACGGAGAAGATTAATAGTTCATGGGGTTCAGGGTATCTTTAGGGACTTGGTTTCCTTGCTTATATTTGTCAAAGGGTAGCTTCTACACCCTTTTTACTAGTGTGATAGTGTGGTCCTTAAGACCACTCTTATTCAAATGTAGTTTTGGTTCATTCATGTGTCTCTCCTTTACTTGGGTATCAAAGATTCAATCATCGGCGCGCTCGTGTGATAGTGAGGTCTAGCCGACAAATGTTGAGGAGCAAAGATGACTAGTGTGGGTGAGGCGACATGTAGCTGAGATGAAGTGAGGCTAGCAATGACAAGAACAAGACGGCGAGAGTTTCTGAAAAAAAAACATTTTTTTTTATATGGATGTGGGATGAAGTTTAAAATTGGCTTTGAAATGGACGACCCTCCACCGTCCATCTCGAGTATAAGACCTCATGTCTCAAAAACAATAGGAGGATGAAAAAGAAAAAAAAAACATAATCCAATTCCAAAGTCCAAACACATGAAAATCTAGCATTGAAGGTGTGGGTAAGCTATGCGTATCAAAAACACTTGTTCTAATTGGCCCAACATGGATCATCTTATCCACTTCAAAATTCTCATCACCCACCAAAGAAAAAAACCCTTCCCCACTCCAAATCTTCTTAATCTTCATTATCCTCCATTCCCAATCCACCATTTCTCAATTCTCCCTCTGCTCTGCTCCCATGGCGATGGCCGCTCAAGCAACCCTCTTCACCCCATCTCTCACAACCCCCAAATCCACCGCCACCGCCGTCCCCTGGAACCAATCCCCAACTCTCTCTTTCCTCAACGCCAAGCCCCTCAAGCTCGCCTCCTCTTCCCGACTCGTCAAAGTCTCCGCCGAGGCCGAGACCGCAGCTGCGGAGGCTCCAGCCGGATTCTCCCCGCCAGAGCTCGACCCAAGCACCCCTTCCCCAATCTTCGCCGGCAGCACCGGGGGGCTGCTCCGGAAGGCCCAGGTCGAGGAATTCTACGTCATCACATGGGAATCCCCCAAGGAGCAAATCTTCGAAATGCCGACAGGCGGCGCCGCCATCATGCGACAAGGCCCAAATCTGCTGAAATTGGCTAGGAAAGAGCAGTGCTTGGCGCTGGGGACGAGGCTGAGGTCCAAGTACAAGATTAAGTACCAATTTTACAGGGTTTTTCCCAACGGAGAAGTACAGTATTTGCATCCCAAAGACGGGGTTTATCCAGAGAAGGTGAATCCAGGCAGGGAAGGAGTGGGGCAGAACTTCAGGTCCATTGGGAAGAATGTGAGTCCCATTGAGGTCAAGTTCACTGGAAAACAAGTGTATGATTTGTAACAAAATTTCCCATTTCTAATGTTCTTATCATATGAATTATCTTATCAATCCTTGTTATTCTCTCTGTTTTGTGGCTGCTCTGTTTTGTTTAGCAAATTCCGATGTATGTTAGATTGTAAATTTGTGGCATGTTTTTGTTTGGTAGATATATGCTTATGATCAATCATTTCTACATTTGTGGTAGATATATGCATGGCTTTTGGAACTATACTCTTTTCTCCTGAGTTTTATATTTTTCAAGAAAAGATTTGAATTCTCAAAAACAACAACAAAAACAAGTTTTGATACGACTGTACTCTCGAGGAAGTCATTGAGGACGATAACTAGGTTAAGTGGGAGAGAGTGTCACAATCTCACCGAGAGATAGTAGGTTGTGACCCCACACATAAAGATAGACAAGGGGAGACCCTCAAGTGGCGTCCATCTAGCCACATGAGGGCCAAGATTGAGAAGTGTCATGATGCGACCAAAGAGGACAAATGCATCATTCAACACACAGAGAGAGTGTGCATCGAAGCTAAGTCGAGGCATACTCAAGGTTCGAGAGAACGAGGCGATATGATTGTCGAAAATAAGCTCGTAAAGGATTAGGTAGTGTCCTAGACCATAACCTTAAAAGTTGGGATTTCGATATGAATTTTGACATGAAACTTGAGAATTAAATCTCGAACTCCCGTCTCTTCGTTACCAAACTTGTTTCGTTAGAAGACAAAAAAAAAAAAAAGCTAAAAGCCCCTTTTTTTTCATTACTATTATATTTGTAACTTTAAAGTTCACTAAACAAACAATAAGAAAACAGAAAGAAAAAACAATACACAAAAAAGAAAGGAAAAAGAAGCCCAGAGGAGGAGGATTTTGTTTAATCTCTAGGCTAACCATGATGGTGGGATTTCTATATTCTCTTATTTAGGGGCCATTTCTTCTTCTTCTTCTTCTCTTTTCCTCTCTATCAAACTTGGTTCAGCTTGCAGGCTGCTGCAGCTCCATATCCATATATGAACCTCGCCGTTCCTTCCGTGTACACGTGCGTCTCGTTGTCGAGCCTGCAAAACTTCTTGTCAAATTCACAAATCAATCACAACATCAACAACCAAAACTATGTCGACGACTTACGACTTCCGAACCGCCTTGCTTAACGTCGAGGCCGATGAGAATGTCTTCCCATCAAAGTACTTGTTCTCCCCTTTGATTCTTTGTTTGATTCTTTGGTCTAAATCATCAGCATTCAGCTCAAATGGAGTGTCTGACGCCTAAAACATTAAAACGTTTAGAGCTCTACTTGAAACCTGTAACAACTCAAACCTACCGCTAACAGATATTGTCCTCTTTGGGTTTTCCCTTTCGGGTTTCCCCTCAAGGCTGGCTTTAAAACGCATTTTCTAGGGAGCGGTTTTCACACCCTTATAAAGATTCCGTTCTCCTCCCTAACCAATGTGGGATATCACAAGGTTTCCCGTCAAGGGCGTTCTTACTAGCACATCGCCTCGTGTCTACCCCCTTCAGGGAACAGCTCCTCGCTGGCACATAGTCCGGTGTCAGGCTCTGATACCATTTGTAACGGCCCAGAACCACCGCTAGTAGCTATTGTCCTCTTTGGGTTTTCCCTTTTGGGCTTCTCCTCAAGATTTTTAAAATGCGTCTGCTACGGAGAGGTTTCCACACCCCCTTATAGATGGTGTTTCGTTCTCCTCCCCAACCAATGTGGGATATCACAAAACCGATCTCGTCTTCGTTTTAGTGAACATAACATGTTCAAATTATCGTTTTCCCTACTTCTATTCGGTTTTAAACGCACCCATGTAACCGAACAACCTCGAGATCGAATCTTTTAGCATGAAAAGTTATCATTTTTCTTACCATAACCCAACCCCAAGTATCAGCAAAGGAAGGGATATGAGCTGAATAAGGCACCACATCTACAAATTAGAAGCAAAAAACAAGAACAATCCATTAGTTTCTTTAAGAAACTTAGCCTAAAACCAATAAAAATGATACCCTTGTTTAGCTCACATTTAAAAACTTGCTTCAAGGTGTTGTAGATGCAAGAAAACACTTCTGTATGGCTGAAAATCCCAGCTGGGCCAGCCTGCATACATTTCCACGAGCATTTGAGCTTCAAATCTCATATAAACTCACTAAGTTCTTTCATTTTTCATCTCCCACGAATACCTGAGTGATGAATATGCCATCTTGTTTCAATCTAGGCTTCACAGTGTACTCATAGAAGGACTTAGTGTAGAGTTTATAACAAGGACCTCCCTCAATTGGGTCAGCAAGATCGCCGACGATCACGTCGTATTGCTCCGATCGGTTCTCGAGCTCCGCTCTACATCATGGAACTTATTAGCAATCATAACACAAGACGAATCATTAAAACCGCTACTCGAAACCGAACCTGGCATCGTTTATGATAAGTTCAAGTCTTGGATCACTGAAAGCTTCTTTGTTTACAATCAGATATGACTTGCAGAATTCAACAACTTCCTGTTCAATTGTTAATCCATCATGGGGTTAGAGAGATTTTTAGTATTGAGTAATGGAAACGACGAAGAAACCGAAACGAATTCGAACCTCGTCGATATCACACATCACAACTTTCTCCACTGTCTTGTGTCGGAGTAGCTCCCTTGCTGTGGAGCCTTCACCTCCTCCCATGATAAAGATGGTCTTTGGACTGAGATGAAAACATTACAAACAGAAAGATTCATTAACATTTTATAGTTTGATTCTATAACGGCTCAGGCCCACCGCTAGCATATTGTACTCTTTGGGCTTTCCCTTTCAGTCTTCCCCTCGAGGCTTTAAAACACGTCGGCTAGTGAAAGGTTTCCACACCCTTATAAAATGGTGTTTCGTTCTCCTCTCCAAGCAATGTCGGATATCACAGATTCTTTATAGATTCTTTATAGAAAATGAAGCATTAAGCTTTGAAATTACTTGGGATGATGGAGAAGTGCAGGATGAACAAGGCATTCATGGTAAATGAACTCATCAGTTTCTGCACTTTGAAGCTTTCCATCGATGACCAATGCCTTCCCAAACGGCTTAGTGTCGAGTAGCGCAATGTCTTGATACTGAGAAGCGCCAGTATGAAGTATGCTACAAGATTACAACAACAAGAACAGTTCATAACAAAGTATGTCGATTTTGGCAGACAAACAATCTCCAAACTCTAGTTTTTATTGTGTTTTAAGGTTTCTTGTCTGTCTTTTCCAAGACCAATGGATTATTTTATTGAGCTTGACTTGAAGTGGGAAGGAAAAAAGCGTTCAACTTTTTAAAGATCCAAACATAAAAACCAACAGAGTATAGTTTAATGATTTTGTCTCAAGAACCCCACTTGAAATAATCAAAAAACGAAAATTTTTAGAACTTGAAGAACATTAATGAAAATAAACAGAGGATTGAAAAAAACAGGGCAGGTACCTATTAAGAGCAAACGACCATCTTAAATTCTCTTCGATCTCCTCCTCGTACCAACAGCTCTTCCGATACCCATTTAGGGAATGAGCCTTCTCAATGAGTTCATTGCCATTGTTAACCAAATTTGCAGAGGAAACATCAGCCATTGTTGGTGCAGAGTGAAGAAACAGAGAGGGAAGAAAAATACAGAGAAGAAGAGAAAGGTTGATGGAGAAGAAAGGAAGGAAGGTGGGGTATTTAAAGAAGAGGATTATGATTTTGATTTGGAAATGAAGAGAGAGAGAGAAAGAGAGAGAAACTAAATCTGATTGGACAAAGGGTTGGCTGTGGAGACTGTTCGAAAAGTAATCTCCAAAAGAAAAGAAAAAAATCCTTTTGGATTTTCGTAAAGTTTCAGAGACCAATGTTTGTGATTTTCTAAGGATGATTTGGTCGCGTGGTTCCATTTCTTCCTGTCTTTCTTCTTCCTCGTCTCTTCTGTCTGTGATATTAAAGAATTTAGGGACAACGAAGAACAGAGATTCAAAGTTTGGAATAACAAAGAGGCATTTGATGAAATTATGAAGAACCCAGTGGGTAATTTGGATGAAGGAAGCGAATTGAAGTGTTTTTTTGGTGAGTGGAAAAGGGTAAAAGATGATGATTGAGAAGGTGACAATTACCGAAAATCCAGGTTATTCATTTCTTCAAGAATGTGTTTCAAAATGTTGATGGAGAGAGAGAGAGAGGGAGATGGGGAGGAGAGAGAAGGGCGTGCAAAGAGAACCATCATAATATTCTCTCTTTGCTCCAAAAGATATGAATGAGAGCGTGCTATGCCAAACGCACTCATGAACATCACCATACAAACATTCAACCCAACATCTAAAAAAGAAAACAATTCAAAACAAACCATAATAAAAACTCCCTTTGTCCCTATTGAGTTCCTTGCTTCAATCATCTTCATCTACCACTTGTCCGGATTTTCACGAGATTATTGCAAAGAACGCTTCTTTCTGTCTCGTGAGGACCCCTCAAACGCATAGCTAGAAATGTGTTACAGCTCAACCTCACCGCTAGTAGATGTTGTTCGTTTTAGCCCATTACATATTGTCGTCAGCCTCACAGTTTTAAAACGAGGAATGCTTCATTCACAATCCATCCCCTTCTGCCCTAGTGTCCTCACTAGCACACCACCCGATGTATAGCTCTAATACCATTTGTAACAGCCCAAGCCTACCACAAGCAGACATTGTCCGCCCGTTACGTATCACCATCAACCTCACAGTTTTAGAACGTGTTTTCCAGGGAGAGGTTTCCACACACTTATAAGAAATGTTTTGTTTCCCTCTCCAACCGATGTGGGATCTCACAAAATGGGAAGAGTGCGACGTATTAGAATAACTAGTCTCTTCATTATCACCACAACAGTACATGATATCATCCACTTCAAATATGGTTCTACTCAATGATTACACTTAAAATTTTTGTTAAGAACGTATAGCCATGGTTCCTTTTAACGGGTTTCTCTATGTTTAATCGATGTGAAACTATACGAGTAGGACGTGCGAATAGTGGATGGATGGAGGGAGGTGGGTGGGTGGCATTGGTGGAG
Source organism: Cucurbita ficifolia (assembly GCA_033971965.1). Taxonomy (NCBI): domain Eukaryota; kingdom Viridiplantae; phylum Streptophyta; class Magnoliopsida; order Cucurbitales; family Cucurbitaceae; genus Cucurbita; species Cucurbita ficifolia. The sequence goes on along the minus strand of CM066967.1, from coordinate 9,312,922 downwards.
TGATGTGGTAGTGTTATGGCCAACATGTTTATAAGCACAACAAAAAGAAGAAGAAAAAATCATCCCTTTGTGAGGTGATGATTTGATTCACCCACCTCTTGTTTGGGAAAGCTATGATAGCCTCAAAGCCCTACAAGACTCCTCAAAAACCAACCTCTTGTCTCTCTATCTATCCACATTCTTCAATTAATATGCATTTTTCATGGTTGGGTGACCTGTAAAGTTCATCACTTCGCCTTTGCTCCAAGTGATTTTGCTCATCATTCAACATCATGCCTTAGAATCTTAATTATAAGCATGCTCCCATTGCAAATTATGGGTGCTGTTCTTCTCCAACACTCTCAATTTTCTTCATTTATCATTCCTTTTTTATTTTCATACTGTATTTAATAGAAATCTCATGTCGTTCTTCGTGATTCTTCAAATTTTTAAATTGGGTGTATGAGCTTCGAACTACCTGAACAAAGTTTAGTAATCTAATCTAAGTTGGATGATAAAGATCACGTTTTTATAATGATTCACGAACCAAAATGAAATATTTTAAAGTTATTATATATATATATATATATAGCCAAAGCATAATAGCATTTTGCTTCCTTATAGTTCAAACTTTCCAACTCTTTTTCTAATGTTTCCAAAATTAGAATGGGTTTAAGCATATTAAAAATACTTTCTAAAATTTGGATATGAAGCATAGACAAATGTATATTGGTTCGTGGATATTGTCTGCTTTGACCCATTACGTATCGCCGTTAGTCTCAAGGTTTTAAAACGCGTAAACTACAAAGAGGTTGGAATCTCACAATCCACCCTCCAGGGCTAGCGTCCTTGTTGGCACACTGTAACAACCCAAGTCCACCGCTAACATTTATTGTCTGCTTTGGCCCGTTACATATCGTCATTAGCCTCACAGTTTTAAAACGTGTATGTTAGGGAGAGGTTTTCACATCCTTCTCCTCTCCAAGCGATGTGGGATCTCACATATTGACTCGGTGTTGAACTATTATTGGTCACTCAATTTATGTTACAATTTCATTATCGAAGGACCTAATAGGTTTGAATTTGTATAAAACGATAAGTAATTAATGTTTACTTTATATTCTAAACCTAACCTAGACCAAGCAAATACCACTCTGTTTATAGTAACCATGGCGTGGAAAAGTAAAAGGATAAGGGTTAATTAGTACTTAAACCTACAGCTATTAACTCTAAATTGTTGTATTAAATTTGACCACTTTGATTAACTCTAGTGACTAATAATTCAAACAAATTTCCTTGTTTCCTTATTTGATTTGCTTACCAATGTACTTCCACTTGTTATGTTCTCTGTTTTTTGGGGAACAATCTGACTTTTTTTTAGGCAAGGATAATTTAGTAACTTGCTAATTGGAATTATGAAGCAAACAAGAAATTTTGGGAGAAAAAACCCCATTTTTACGACCCAAATTTTACTCGCACAATCATGTTGTGAGTCGTGACAGAATACAATTGTGACACTCAACATCCAACAACTCCTTTCATTGAAGTCAAGACGGTGACGGTCGACAATGGTTATGGGTGGCGTGCAGAAGCTCAACATGAACAATATGGTGCTGCCATGGACTTGTAAGTTGGCGATGAAGTAATTATTCACACCCTTATAAGGAATGTTTCGTTCTCCACTCCAACCGATGTGGGATCTTACAATCCACCCCCTTTGAGGGCCCAACGTCCTCGCTGACACATTACTCAGTGTCTGACTCTAGTACCATTTGTAACCGTCCAAACCTACAGCTAGCAGATATTGTCCGCTTTGGCCCGTTACGTATCGTCATCAGCCTCACAAATTTAAAACGCGTATGTTAGAGAGAAGTTTCCACACATAAGGAATGTTTCGTTCTCCTCTCCAACCGATGTGAGATCTCACAATCCACCCCCTTGGGGGCCAGCGTCCTTGCTGACACATCGCTCGGTGTCTAGCTCTGATACCATTTGTAACAGTCCAAGCCCACCGCTAGCAAATATTATCCGCTTTGGCTCGTTACGTATCACCGTCAGCCTCACAGTTTAAAAACTCGTATGTTAAGGAGAGGTTTCCACGTCATTATAAAAAATGTTTCCTTCTCCTCTCCAACCAATGTGGGATCTCATAGGCAAGCTAAAAAAAGGGACACATCAGATGGTCACACAAATAGGGGTGTGGGCAGTGGGATGGTGGCAGTACTAATGAAATGGGTAGAAGGAATGGGCGGTGAGAGTGAGGTGACGATGGGGCTTAGGCCAAGCTTAAGTGGATTGGACTGAAACTATGGGCTTCGGGTTGGGCAAAAGAAGAAGACAGCTTCACGAACTATGGGCTTCACCCTCCAAATCACTTAAAAAAGACAACTTCCATGTTGATGTGTCCATATTCCTTTAAACAAAAACCAAACACTCCAACACTACAACTACTAAACTCCAAACAAAACCTCTGCAACTCAAACTCTAATGCCTTGTCCTCATCCAAACCCTAATTTTGCGGACCCCATTTACATTTCTACTAAAAAAACACACAAATTCACTGCTACCATTAGATTCCAAGCAAAAAAGGGCACTGGTTTTTGGCGATGTCATATCTTTTGGATCAATGCAACACAAGACAGAACCCCCACTCTCATCCAAACGACATGTAGTATACGACATAAATCTTACAATATCTCACTCCCCAAAACTACATGTGTTCTCCTTCTCACCATTCCCTCTTTCGATATCTCTGCCCTCTCTTCAATTCCCAATACTAAAATCTCTCTCTCTCGATCATTTTTGTAACATCTTAAGCACACTTGTGATGTCTCACATTAGTTGAGGAGGAGAACAAAACACCCTATAAGGATGTGGAAACCTTCCTCTAGTAGACGCGTTTTAAAGCTTTGAGTGGAAGCTCGAAAGGGAAAGCCCAAAGAGGACAATATCTCTTAGCGGTGTGCTTGGGCTGTTACAACATTGCTAGTACATATTGTCATCTTTAAACTTTCCCTTTTAGGCTTGCCCTCAAAGTTTTTAGAACGCGTCTACTATAGTGAGGATTTAACTTTACTCTGATGGTTCTAATACCATTTGTAGCAGTCCAAGCCTACCGCTAGCAGATACTATCCGCTTTGGCCTGTTACATATCGCCGTCAGCCTCACGATTTTAAAATGCATATACTAGAGAGAGATTTTCACACCCTTAACCGCATCTACTCTTACTAGCGCCTTGCATTGTCCGGTGACTAGCTCTGATGATATCATTTGTAACAACTCAAGCTCACTGCTATCTAATATTGTCCGTTTTAGCCCGTTACATATCGTTGTCAGCTCCACGATTTTAAAACGTATCTGTTATGAAGAGATTTCCACACATTTATAAGGAATATTTCGTTTCCCTCCCAACCAACGTGGGATCTCACAATTTTAATATTAAGAACCTCGGTTTTGACTTTCTTGATCAACTTGCAAAGGAAAACCCCCGACACATATTCCGAATCCTAGTAGTCCCACCCACTTGGTGCTAATGGGTGAATGAACAAGTACTATTCATTTAAGGTTTCAGCTTACAACGATCTTGACATTTGATTTCACCGGCTCGACCACGCTACCCATTTCCCATGCATGGTTTTTTTTTTCTTGTTCCAAAACCCCAAAAACGTAGACTTTGTAAAAGAGCCACAAATTTCAATGAAAAAAAGGGACAATTTGCACACCATTTCACATCCCGCTTAGCACGTTGTCGTCTTGTCCTCAAACTCGAAGCTTTTTTTCTTTTGTTCTTGATCCTCCCAAAATCATCACCAACTCGGACTGAGTCAACAAATCAAAACCCATATCAACTCCTCAATTATTTTTAATACTAATGAGTAAGATTCGAGAAACATAGTCAACTTTACTTGAATTCATGTTAAACAAATTCGTATGTTTTTACTTCTTCTCTCTCTCTAAGGAGTAGAGAAAGAACTGATTTTTTTGTTTTTTTTTTTTTTTTTTTTTTTTTGGTATTGGATCAGAATCGTTGAGACAATGACACGTGTTTACGTCTGAGATTTGGAGTGACGATGGAGATCAATCCGCCAAGTGGGGGTCTCATCTTTGACCTGTAGATCATCTCGTCGTACGGTCTTCTGTATAATTTCAACACTGATCGGAATGCTTCCCTGTTTTTCTCTGTTCTGCTGACGTGGTACTCTCTCCGAAAGAACACCGCCGGCGATTGCAGGAACGACGGCCTTGGTGTCCGAGGGTGTTTGACCTTTTTACCTCCTCCGCTGGCCATGGCGGCGCTCTTCAGCGGCATCGGCGTCGACGGGAAAAAGCTTTTCCTCGTCAGCCTCGAGCTGTAATTCCCGTCGTTGATTCCGCCACGTGGCGTTCTAGCAGCCGGTGATGCGAATGACAGAGAACGGGCGTTGAGTGGAGAGATCAGTGCGGGACCCAGTGGTGAAGGACTGGTGGGACCCACTTTGGAAGCTGACGTGTCGGTTAAGCTGAGGTACCAGGGTTTGAGTGAGTCGAAATGGTGGGATACGGTGAAGGAGAAGCGTGAGGATGCAGATGAGCCAATCTTAGCCGTTGGTTCCATTAACGACTGATCAAATCGGAGGGACGAGGCTCGTGGATAGGCGGCGAAATCGTTGAACTCCAACGAATCTTCGAAGTCGAGAGACGAAATTACCATCGTAACCGTTGATAGCTCAACGAACGGTCGAACACCCTGCAGTTCCATCATTTAAACATACAGTTAAAAACACCAGATCCAATAACCCATCAACTGAAAATACCTTTTTTTAGAATATTTCTCCAATTTTATTAAAATTTAAATTCTATTTTAATTTTTTTTTTATTTTTATACTCATACAAGACACAGAATGTTGAACGGGACGAGACACAGACACCCGCTCAAATACCTCAATTCTCATTAGAAAGTCGAATCAAGGTCCTATAAAAGTCGGGACTACCCTAAAAAGACCAAAATAAATAAACTTATATCGATGAAAATAGAAATTCTAAAATTACAATAATTAAAACGAATCTTCGTGGAATATTTTATCATAAATTTAAAAGATAAATTGACTAATGAGGCAATAGTGGCCCACAATAGGAAGAAAAAAGAAACTACATTTTTAGAAAAAAATAAAAAAATAAAAAAAGTAAAAACAAAATGCAAAAGACAAAACATTTTAAATAAAGTGTTCAAACGTAAACAAATACACTGCAGTCAATATATATATATATATAATTTAAAAAATATAAAAATAAAAATAATACCTTCCAAAGATATGGAAAGAGCGATGGTGGGTCGATAACAAAAGCGGAATGAAGGTGGCGAGGATAAAAATCAGCCACGATCTTCAACATGGGCAGAAGTAAGTTGATAAAAGCTGAAGCCGACCTGTAAAAGCCTGCAAATTTCCCCACGCTTCCACACATTATGATCCCAATTTAACCTCCAACTAAAGTAAAGTAGTGATCACAAGTGAAGAACCATCGGGACATTTCAATTCCCGATAATCTCCACCGTGACACCGGTGGCTATTGACAACGACACCGCCATGCCACACCGGACACCTTCTGAGGCAACCTCACACCAATTTACTTTACTTTTAATATAAATCAGATTCTACTTACTTGCGTCGAAAAGTATGATCATTTGGTCGACTTTCTTTGGCATGCTCCCGATGCCGACTTCTAACGTGAATACTACCAGACGAGTGAACCTAATTACATCAATACAACAAAATAAAATTACTAATGAAATTTTCTTGTTTTGTCGTTCTTGGTGTTGGGATTTTTTACTCACAGTTTCTGGGAATGGAATTTCTGATAATCCTGCTTTATCCGGAAAATCTGTCCAAAATTAAAAAAAAGTACACACAAACTATCACTTTCTTTCCCAAAAGAGATTGAGAGAGAGAGAAATAAGAACATTAAGTTTCAAATTTTAATCAAATATTGGAATTGAGTTCGTGTGTAGAAGGGATTTTCGATACATACCAGGACGGGGCGAGATTCTTCGTCGTGGCCGGCCACATAAGCGACGCCATCGGCAAGCTCAGCAGAGAATTCATCGGCAATTAGATGGTCTGAAAAAAATCACGTGGGAGTCTCATATTGACTAATTAAGTTTCGAATAAAAAAAAACAACTTTGTTTTGTTTTTGGAATCAGGTAGGGTAACTTGAATGATTACTATGAAGAACATGGCACAACTTTAAACAATTTATATTTTTTAAAAATAAAAATAAAAAAAGAAAGAGAAAATACCGATGCCGATGCTATCCCTCCAAGAAAGGCAAGCCCTCAAGCTCTTCGCAGCTTTCTTCACATTGTCTCCTTTGGCCTTGAGAAACCGCTCGACACAAGCAGCATTACAGAACTTCTCCTAGAGAAGAAAAGAAGACACAAAAATAAACCTTAAAAAACAGGAACAATCTTGTGTTATTTAGGAAGGCATTAGATTATACGAACCTGTTTGACTGAAAGTGGAGCTTGTTTACGAAGAAGCTGAAGAACAGCTTCAAGTCTCTGATCATTCTTCCCCATTTCGATCTCCAAGAAAGAACACTTGTTCTTCTTCTTCCTAACTTCAGATTCAAGCAACTGTCTTTCTGGAGAGAGAAAGAGGGGCTGTGTTTGAAAAATAAAGTGGAGGGCTTTGGAGGGTTTAATTTATAATGAAACATGGATGAATAACGCCGTTATAAAGCAAGGGTCTTTTCAAAAAGAGGGGAATAAAAACGGCAACTCTCATTTTTTTTCTTTTTTCTTTTTTCTTTTTCCTTTTTTTTTCTTTGGGTCAATGGGTTCTGTTTGGACTTTGAAATATATATATATATATATATAATAACTAATTAGGGTTAATGACGTGGATATTATTTAATTTGGGTCCTATGACGGCGATTTGTAACGCAAAAATGGAGTCGGCGGGGACGCCGTTAACTGACCGTTTGTTGCATATTTATTTTTGTTCTAATAAATAAAAACAATTTTAAGAAATCAGTCTTTGTTTATCTATACAAAATTATTTATGATGATTTTAATTATAAAAATTATTATGTGAATTTATGTTAGGTTGGTTGGGTTAGTAACATGAGCAACATAAATAGAGTTTACAGTCCAATTCAAACATTATTAAAAAAAAAAATTTGTTTATTTACAATATAACATTTTTAATCTTCATGATAACTTTATAAGATAGAATTGGATTGTAACTCTGTGTTTCGAATTGATTGAGTTGATTATACCAACAAAATGTCAATCAACAAATTGATTCAAATTAAAAAATAAAAATAACATTTGAACAATTAAATTATGTATATATGGATTTTGTTAGTACTAAAATATCTATTAAAAAAATCAGTTTGTTTTTTCTGCATTCACAAGGGTACGATAAGTCCTATTTTAATGTGTAAATATTTTTTTTTTCCTTCCGGTGCAAACATTTATAAAAAAATGAAAATTACAAAATAATTTTAGTTATATTATAAATTTAATCGAACAAAAATTGATATTTTATAAGTTATCTTCAAATCTTTTAATACTACTTTTCAAAGTTTATGAGTACTATTTTTAAAAATCCATGAATATTTTTAAAATGTAGTAAAAAGATAAAAATATTTTTAAATTAAAAAAAAAAGTTGCTTATTAATAAAAAATTTGAAAACTCACACTTTTTATTTTTGAAACAAATGTTAATGGTTTTCATAAAAAATTAAAAATAAACGTATTTTTGAATTTGTTTGAATACTTAATATTTTTTTAGTTTTTTTATATTTTATTTGAAGGATATTATTCAAAATGTAAGGATATTCTTAAGATAAAGGGTATTTTTATTAATTAGTTAAAATTAAATTTAAACTTAAAATAATAAAATAAGCAATAATAATTATAATAAATAATTAGATGGTAATGCAATGATGGAGGAAGGGAAGAGGGAATGAGTGATGATGGGCCGGGTTGATTTGAAACCCGTGAACGGATATCACGGAATAATCACACGTACCATCCAATAATCCACACACTTGCCCTTCATTTTGTCTCTTCCTCTCCCACTTGTGCTGCGCCGCATTCCACTGTATTTTTCCCCACTGCTTTCTTTTTCCTTTAAATTAAAAAAAAAAAAAAACTCATTTTTTCTGTAATTTATATTCCAACTTTATTATTATTATTATTGTATATTAAGTGGAAAGAAACGACGCCGGTTCGTAGTTTTGGGTAATTGAAATGCGAAGTCAAAGCCTTGATAATTGTCGTCCAATCTCGCATTAAACAAACCTGTCCCTAACTCCTTCATTCTTACGGCAATGACCTTATGTCCAACACTTGCCACCTCCCCCATCATCTCCCCAATATCTGCCACGTGTCCCTATTTTTATCTTCAATTTTTTTTTAAACATACACCATATTAATACCATTAAAAATGGTATATCCATAATATTTCACATTTTTTTCTTTATTTTTGCAATTATTTACATTCACCTAGCTTATCATCCATAGTAAAACAACATAATTTAACCTAAATAAAATAATAATAATAATAATCAAATTCATTATTAAATGTTTGAAAGCGCGATGACGTATAAATTTAGAGTATTTTGTCCCTCATTTTCAACAAATTCATAGTCTATAACCATCTTGTATTATGAGTTAGATATACAAAAGTATTCGGGTGGAGTTGAGATCGGGAAGCCTTCTATTATTCACTCCTCCTATTTTAATTTCAATTTTTATGAAATTCTCTATTTATTTCGTAGAAATTCCATGTTATATCTATCAAATAATTTCTTAACGGATATTTTATACTTTATAATATAATTTATATGAAAAGAATTTAAAATCATTTTAATATAACTTCGACATAATTTAAAAAAATCAAATTATAATATTACAATATAGTATTCATATTTAAAAAAATATTTATTTACTGATCTTGTATTATTTTACAAAAGCTGTTTGGTAGTGAAAAATAGCGTTCCCTTTGTCTTCTTTCAAATTGGGGCAGATCAAACAGATTCTTCTCTCTTTTAGTTTGACTTCAATTTATTATTATTATTATTTTCTGCGTCAATATCCAACACAATGTTGTTTGGTTTCTTGGTTTTTTCAACCAAATAAAATTATTTTCTTTTTTTCAAAATCTTCCTAATAAAGTATTTTCGAATATATATAATGCGTGTGACAATCATTTGATATATTATATGGGGCATATGTGAAATCATGACTATAGGTTTGGAGAGAGAATGTTGTTATATATATATATATATTAAATTGTAAATTTAGTTTCTAAATTTTTGCATAAAATGCAATTTTAATTAATCTTGTATCTATAAGGTTTTTAGTATATTTAATTTTTTTAAAAAAATTTAAATTATTTATTAGATTTCAATTTAAATTTTACCTAATACAATTTTAAACTTTTTAATTTTATCTAAAAAAAATGTCAAATAGGTTAATAGGTTAATGATTTATTCACAAATTTGAAAAATAATGGATTTAATGCAAAGCTAAAAGTTTAGCTACTTTTGATTATAAAAATTAAGTTTATAAATGCTTTTATTTAGTTTATACTAATTTTTTTAAAAAATGTTCGCCTAAAAAAATCTATTTTTCTTCATAGGATTCGACTAATATTTTTATTCAAATTATTTTTGTAAAAGATGAGATAATCGTGAAGAAATTGCAAGAAAATAAATACAATTTTAAAAAACTAAATGATTATCAAACGACACCTTCAACATCTATAAAACAATTTAAAAGTTCAAAATTTTATTAAATAATTTTTAAAATTAACGAATTAAATCGACATAAATCTAAATTTTAATCGGATGTAAATGAATCTTTATTATTATTATTTTTTTTATTCAACTTGGTAGATAGATTTCAAAATTTGAAACAAAACCCTTTTTTCATATGATTGTTTGGGTCACCCACTACACAACAAATGTAGACATTAATATATATATCATATAGTTTATGAGCATATAATATATACAAATTAATCTCACATATTACCTTCCTCTCTGACTTTACTTGAAGTTGAAAAGGGTGACAGCATTTTTGCATTATAATATAAGATATTTGGTTGCCAATTTGGTTGATTAGTAGGGCCAATATAATGGTCACATCAAGAACCCTAATTAAATTTAAGCCATCATATGGGTTAAAGTGAGAATATCATCATTCAATCTTTGAAAAAAAAATGTAACATTACCCTAATTAAAGTAAAGTTTGATTAAGCCAAACTAATAAATATTAATGAATTATATTTTCTAAAACAAAATAACTAAATTTACTAAAGTTGTGAGATCTTATGTCGGTAGGTAAGGAGAACGAACATTATTTATAAGGACGTGGAAACCTCTCCTAGCGGTGGGCTTGGGTCATTACAAAAGCTAATTGAAATGGAAGGGTTGTAAAAGGAGTCGTTAAAGATCAAATCTTGAATTAGGGTTATAAAGTTTTAAATTTGTTGATAATTTAAGTTTGAATCATTAGGTTATTATTTATGATAAGAATAGGACGAGTACTCGACCCTTTTGTTAATCCAAATTTGTTGCATGTTTTTGGATATATTGATCATCTCGAGATGCTCTCTATTGGATCGGGATTATATTTATTAAACTACCATGTACAAATCCAAATGTTTGAGTTAATGGATAACGTTCATCCAGTAAGTTTTGTATTCGAATTTTTGTAAAGTCATTTTCGAGAAATAATCGGGATTTAACATTTTGAGATCACGTTCTTTCCCACTCATTTCCTCAAATCAAAACCCGATTCATTTTGAAATAAACAATCATGACCCGAACTCTAAATGAGAGATATTTATCGATCGTGAAGCTTTTCCCCTTTTTCCCTCGAACCCAATCGGCAAAAAGGCAATGGAAAAGAAAGAGAGGTTTAAAAAAAGGTGACAGAACAGGTAATGAAGAGGTTTGATTAAGGTTGTAAAGATATAGGAGGAAACAAACATGTTCTATTCTGTTAGCCGTTGCAGAAAGGAAAATGCAAAAGGAGTTGAAATGATTGAAATGGCGTCGTTTTTGCTGGCTTGTTGACCACAGCTAAGCTTCTGAAGCTGTTCTTCAATGGTGGAAATTGAGAGGGACATATGGCAGCTGTGTGTGTGGCCCACCATTCAAACACCAAATTCTCTTCTTCCAATCCTTTCCCCACTCTTTTTCTATATTTAAGTGTGAGCTTATGTCCGTTAGAAATAGAACTTGATATCATTATTTATAAGCGTGTAGAAACTTTTTCTTAAAAGACGATTTTAAAACTGTGAGGCTGACGACGCTACGTAACGGTCTAAAATGGACAACATCTACCAGCGATCTATTAGTGATGGACTTGAACGATTACAATTATGTGTGTATTTTTAGTCTAATGATATTGAGGTGGGGATTCGACGCTCTAAGTATTTGGTTAAGAGTATATGCATTAACGAATTAAAGTATAATGAGATGATCAGATGGGAGATTTTGGTGGGTATGAACCCTAAACTCCAAAAGGCATAAAGAGTGGTTAGTGGTGGCGAGGGGCAGTAGCAGTGTCCTTGGCCCTCTCACCCATTAAGGCACCCTACCCCAAACCCTCTTCTTCTCATTGTTTTGTTTTCAAATGCCTTGTTTCTTTCCCTTCCTCGAATCATTCTCAACTCACTGCCATGCATTCAATTCAAACCCTTCTCTTTCAAATTCTTTCTAATTCTTCTTCCTTTTTAATCATTTTCTATGGATTTTGAGCAGATTTTGGGGAGATTTTATTCATTCTTGTTTCACCTTTCTACCTTTTCAGTTTTGAATCTTCTTTCTTTTCTGTTGCGTGTCGGCTCGATCTTGATATACGATCATCGACAATGTTCGTCTTTGTCTACATGTTCCTTAGAAAAATTACTTGGAGGTCACCCAACAGCAAAAAAGAACCTGAACTTTGAAGTTACGATCTTCTTTACTCAGCTGCCACAATTATTCAGATGTTGTCTGTTTTGGCCCATTACGTATCGCCATTAGCCTCACACCCTTGTAAGGAATGCTTCATTCTCCTCTCCAACCGTTCTCGCTGGCACACCGCTCGATGTCTAGCTTTGATACCATTTGTAACCGTTCAAGTTCACTGCTAGCAGATATTGTCCACTTTGGTCCGTTACGTATCGGCGTCAAACTCACAGTTTTTAAAATGCGTCTGCTAGAAAGAAGTTTTTACACTTTCATAAAAAAAATGTTTCATTCTCCTGTCCAACCAAGGTATACAATTTCATTATTATTTATTTAGGTTTTCAAAATTTATTCTAAAATTGTTGTAGGTTAGAAAATCCCCTCCTTCTTGTAAGATATTAAAATTTTCTCTCGTATACATTAATTTTTAATTTCAAATTTAGAATATACTGGAAATAAATATCATATCCATATTTGGATAGAACTTTACTTTCTCCAACTTGGGCCTTAATTCATTATCCAGGGGCCCAACCAACCAAACGGGCTTCACCATGACTCTAGTTATAGTGGGCTTATATTGGGCCTAGGCCCACATTCATGTTCCGGTTCCTTAGCCTGGATTTTAAAAGCAGCCCAGAATTACTAAATTGTACTGGGCTTGTATTGGGCTGAAAGCAGGAAGTCCACATGATCACGGCCCACATCTAAAGCTTGTTTCGAGAGAATGGGCTGCATGGTAGTGGGCTTATATTGGGCCTAGGCCCACATTCATGTTCAGCTTGGATTTTAAAAGCAGCCCATAAAAGACTAAATTGTACTGGGCTTGTATTGGACCGAAGGCAGGAAGTCCACATGGTCACGGCCCATATCCAAAGCTTGTTTCGAGAGAATGGGCTGCATGGTAGTGTTTCAAAATTTGTTATTCAATAATTATTTAAAATATAGAATAAAAAATAAAAAGGGAAAAAATATATTTTTCTCACAAAAAAATATTAAAATTAGTTTGAAATATTAATTCATTTGTTTTATTTTGTCTCTGTCAAATTTTATAAATAAATATATCAATTTAGTTTAAAATATTAATTTCCTAATTAAATGATATAACCGTTCATAATACTATCAAATAACACGTCAAATTCATCAAAATTGACGTGATATAGTATTGATTTTCATAGTTTTACAACACATTGAGATATCGGGTCGTCCATCAGTTCTTTGTGGTATCGTACAATTTATTAAAATTAATTATTTTTAATTAAGAAGAAGAAATAATTGAATTGAGATGGTCAAGAAGAAATTGAAATTGTGGTTAGGAGATTGTGACAGTTTTTCTTATTTTGAATAAATGAATTGAATTTTGGTGTTTTTTTAAAATTCAATCAAAGCCTTCCATTTCATTTTACTTCCAATGAGAGTATCAATCATAACCACACCCCACAAAAACTCCTTCTCTCTCCTCAAGAGAGAGACCTTACTCTTGTTGATAATGCAGACATCTCCCATAAACATTTCTAGACAGAGAAAAAATTATCGTAAACTTTCAATTATTTGGATGAATGTTGTAATTTGTAGCTCTACGAATTTTTTTTATCGCTAGCGGTTCTGGTTTTTGGACATGTATGAGAATACTTTTTCGACAAATTCTTAAACAAAAACTTACAATAAGCTATAAATTGATACATCGAGGGTCGAGTTAAGAACATCCTGAGATAGTTCGATTGAAAGGATGTTTCGAGACTATGAAAAGCAAATTTTGATTGGTGTGGATATTGGATGAATGAGGGGCAAAGGGTGCACAAAAAACAAGCAGATTGGTGGAGTTGAAGCACACTTCTAAGGCACCCAATTGGGGGAGCAAAGGCCATGTGGACGTGTGGGCTTCAATCCCTTATGGGGGACTTCACTTCAAGACAAACTTTTATACACATTTTTTGTTGTCTTCAACCACAAGAGATATCCAAAATGGGAAAGCCCATATAAACAATGATCAAACTCTCAAACCTCTAAAAAAGTTGTCTTTTTTAGGGGATTTGATGCAAATTTGAGAAGAAAAGGGATTTGATGGAAGTGTGTAAAGCACAGCAGATTGGTGGTGAAGGTGAAGAGAAAGGGTTCTTGTACTACAAGGAAAAAAAGTGCTTGAAAAAGACATTTTACCAATACCCATTTCAGAAATGCATGATGTTCTTGAATAAATGAAGGTTAAAAGAATGCCTCAAAATCCCTCTTCTCTAAGCTAACCTAAGCTAAGCTAAAAAAAATGCACAAAATCATTCCTTTCCTGATCTTTCTTTCTATTCCCTGAGGCATTTTCACAAATGGGGTGGCTCCAATCCCTCTTCTCCCCATTGAAGAAGCTCTGGTTTCGCCTCCATTCTTCCCCCGAAAAACGTAAGGTCCTTCCCTTTCGAACTCGCTTTCGTTCATGTTTTTCGGCTGCAATGCCACCATTTCCAGCTTTGAAGTTCTAAGTTTTTTCATTTTCTGGGGCTGTTTTTTCAATGCAGGAAGAGGGATATATATTCTGTATGAGGATGTAAAATCCTGTCCCTGTGAAGATGTGCATGTGCTTTGGTCAATCTTAGTGGAATCACACACTCCATTCCCAACAAAACAATGAAGCTTTCAACCTCCTAAGAACACTTTCCCCATCAATGTACATAAAATATTTTTAAAAATCTCAAAAATAAAGTTTTCCTTCATCAATTTTCATCTTTTTTGTTCTAAATTTTTGTGTAGCTGCTTACAGTTGCTTTGTCTATTTCAGCAGTTAAGGCGGCAGTTGAATTCTAAATATTATATTTTTAAGGTTTGATTCTGATAATGACATGAGACAACTATTGAATAGATGGGATAACCTAAAGATGTTCTTGTCTTAGATTGCCTGAAATAATACCAATGCCATGAATTGAATACTTGTTTGATTATATTTACTCTTTTCTTCATAAGTTCTGTAGAATATTGAGACTTATAAGTTTGACATATAATAATAATGATGATGAAAGAATAGAAAGAGCCATAAAAAGGATGGATCTAGTGGTTTGAAATCTTCATCTTACAATAAAGTGGCATTTGCTTCATTATACGGAAAGGTTGCTCACTCATCCCAATCTTGCAAAGGAAAGATATTCCCAACAACAAGCTTAAGAACTTCAGTTGCATCAATTTGTAGTTTGGGATGAACTTGTTGAACATGACTCGATTATATAAATCTAACCGATGAGCTAAAGATCTCTCAAAATGTCTCACTATTGTACTCTGATAATAAATGAGTATCGTAAAACTTCAAAGAACTGATATTTCACATCGTTTCTATCATCCTCCATGGATTAATAAGACTCCATACTCTAATATCATGATCAATAATTCTAATAAATTTATTCTTGTTAGATGCAACGTTGTTTCCTTTTAGATCCCAACTCATAAAAATTTGACACAATAACCAGCAGCCAAAGAAAAGAACTATACACCTGACTAGAATTAAACAACATAATCATAAGAACATTATTAGAATGTCACAAGGTATTGGAAGGAAAAGAAAAAGACTCTTACTTCAAGTTTCTGTCATCTAGAGTCATTTTTCAAAGAATCGGCTAACATAAGCCTTATACAGCTCCTTTTGCTTAACAATTTTCAGTCTGGAATTATTTTTCATGGCATGAAGGCCTGCTCTCTGACACCATGAAGCGAAGGATAATGTTTAAGAAACTACTCTGCTTGAAGTTTGATCATCTAACAAAATGCCTAAACCTGCAAAGAATAGAACATAAAATTTTGAGTAACACTTCTTTTGGTAATGTCTTTTTCAACCGCAGAGGCAAAAAAAAAAAAAAAAAAAAAAGATTGTAATGAACTTCGCGTTAGAACCTCTCATGAACATAGATTACTGTGGTTGTACGGCTTATGTGTGTTTATGTCTATCTGCTTATTGATATTTAAACAAAATAAAATGTTCATAAAACTTTTAAAAGGCATTACCCAGAAACCTTACGGAATTATAAAGCAGAAGCTGATGGCGGAGCAACCACACCAAGCAACCAAGCTTCCAAAATGTTTTCGCAGTCTATTTCTGCACGAGACAGGGCAGCAAGAGGAGTGACAGTAATCTGAAATCGAATCATGAGTCAGTAATTAGTGTCGGCGTATCTTCTATAATTATGAGCTTTATTTTCTAAAGAAAATGATACACACATAGCCTTCTCGTAGATATTTGTAATCTGTATCTTCATCATCAACAGGTGGACTTATTACCTACAAAGATAATAACTTGAAGTTAACATTTACAAATATAAAGTTCCAAGTGATGCTAAGCTAGCATTGATTAAACAATCGTCAAATTATCCAAAATAAAATAATTCCAACTGATAATACAAATTGGGTGTGACCTGATTGTTAAACGTTACAAAGAATCAGCAATTTGGAACAAAACAATCCCATTGTTTTACAGATTTTTGTTAGTGGGTTACACACTGTTCCATTTAACAATGAAATCAACTGAAGGGTACAGAAAAAGACAAACTCTTGCATACATTCAAGGAAATCGGGGCAAAATCTTAAGGTGAAGATATCAAAGAATCCTTTAAATTTCTCCCACGAGGACATGGGTGTTGTTGAGGAAGGCCTTTGGTGAATATCACAATCATGTTTTATTTTCATCGTTCATCTCTATGCATGTCTGTGAAGGCTTTCTCATAACCCACATTACTAGATGTACAAGGCTATTATATGAATAGACATCCCGTCTTCTATTAACAAGCTAAGTAGAACCATTACTACTCACAGCCATGGGTGCTGCTGAATTCAACCTAAGCAAGCTGTACAGTAAAACTCTCCCATGGATCCAGATAAGCAACCATAGCATAAGTTTCAAATAGCATTTCTAAACTAAAGTTGATAACTGAGCCCGATAGATGTGAGGAGTTGAGGTGAAAGGGGAAGTTTCCATAGATTTGCTACATTTTCTTGTAGCTCTAGCTTAACAGATTCATCAAAAGTCGCCTCATTTGATCAGATGAAAGAGCCCCATATGTATTTACAAGATAAGAAAATGAGATACTCAACCTATTAATTTTAAAAAATAATCATAAAAATAAAATAAAATCATTGAAAATGGAAGGATATAATAGCTCTAAACTAGAAGATATCGATGTTGCTGTTTTTTTTTTAAAAAAAAAATTTATAGAATGGTGGGGGGAACCTACCTGCCTCGTAAACAGCTCGGATTCATTCGACGTATTACATTCCACTGATGATGCTGGCTCCATAGTCATAGTTGACAACATTTTACCTCCTGGAGAGTCAGAAGTAACCCTTCTCCAACCCAGTTTGTACATGCATCGACCTTGCTTGGTTAATTTATATCCCTAAATGATACACACAAAAAATATATTATATCCATTACTGCTAACCACCCATTTCATAACACGGAAGTAAAATAAGCAATCAACATAATATTTTCTACAGCGTAACTCAAAACGAGATGGCAAGATGTTCACTAGGAGTTATAAAATATTTATTACCCTATGATTAGCAATATCTGTTGGAAAATCGATATTCAAGAAACAATTTTGAGGAAAAGTTTGAGCCTTGACGTCAGCTAACATTGCACTTATTAGGGGCAAGCAAGCCTCAGCAGCAAGTGTGTAGTCATTTATATTGCTCCTGCCTCCAACCCTGAAGTTCCATAACAAGAAAAGTCAAATGAGTAAAGACTAATAATACCTAAAATAATGAGATATACGTAGATTAATAATTCAGATGATGGACATAGTTTTCAACCGAGATGACAGGCCATCCACTGCTCTACAATTTGAAACCTTTCTTGTTTTAAAAAAAAATGGTGCATATCTTTTTTGATAGGAAAATGGGGCCTATCTCAACAGATATTACTTAACAGTGAAATGATCAAGTCTAGCAATGCAGGGAGTTTTTATACGTACCAGTCATAAGATAAAGAAACTGAAGGAATGCCATTAAAAAAGGCTTCTCGAGCACCAGCTACTGTTCCAGAATATACACTGCAGTTTCAATGAATGACTGCTTCAATAAAGTTACAAAATCCTTTTCAACCACAAATAGAGAACTCTCTATGTTGATCTAGTAATTGAGACTGGTACCTACTTATATAACAAACAAAAAAAAAAAAAAAAAGGAAATACAAGGGGAAAAAATTGTACCTAAGAAGCACGAATATAGATACAACATTTAAAAAAAAAATCTAGGACATGGTCAAAGCAAGGACACGTTTATTAAAATATATTTTATTTTTATACCAGATGGAAATTCAAAATCAATAAGTTTATGCATTTATAAGCTTAAAAAATGAATTTGATGTATTTTCATCCTATATTATTAGGTGTCTATTTAGTATTCAAGTGTTTGATACGTGTCAAACAAATGTTAGACAAATATATATTGACTTTCTACAGTTGGTGTCTAACATATATCCATATTGCTAACAAGTATCGTGTCCAACAATTGTTGAAGTGTCCAAGTGCCCGACACGTGTCGAATAAAGACACACAAACCAAACTAAAGTGTCTCTACTTCTTAGAATTGTACTAATTTGTTTTGTCAAAAAGCTTTAGGGAATATTATTTCCCGGTGTTTCCATGTGCTTGTAGCAAAAAGGATACTTTCTTCACTATTTTATTCAAGAGCACATTTAACTTGTTAGATAAATAATTATTGGAGCTTTAGTGGCTTCCACGTGAGTTGATACTTTAGGTGCAAACTTTTCTTGGCAACACTACGGGCATGTACATATCATGCTGAGTACATATTTGATACTTAAATATCACTGATAGCCGAACTGTCAAAGTAGATTTACATAAGGGAAAGTATGTCAAGATTTGTACTAACACGTGATAACCACAGTTGCTACCCATGTTTATGCCACTGACTACCTGCAATTAAAGTACAATACATAAATAGGCAGGAAGAGCTAAACATATTGCAACTTGTATGCACCAACTTCATAAATCATTAGTGATAACATTACGAGAAACGTTACTATCAAACATTAAGTTGTTGTTCGACAAAATAATCCACGTTTGCAATTACAGACACACGTCTAGGTTGAGAAACAACATTTCTTGAGTCATTATAAACCATAACTTCTTGTAAGGTTATCCACATGTTAAGTAAATTAAAGCGAATAAGACACAAAAGGCTAGATAGGAAAATATACTACAGTCAAACCATGAAATAAAAGAGGGAAAAAGGTACCAGATCTGGTTTTGACGGAAAGAGAGTTTCAGATATTCCCAAAGAAGTACAATCGGCAGGAGTTCCTGCAGAAGCACGAAACCTTAAAACCTTATTAAGTCACTGGAAGCAATATTGAACATCAGCTAGAATGAAGTTCAAATCATTTATAATTGATTTTAATGGAAATGAGAACACTCCAACATTACACCTCAAGAAGGGAGGGATTGCATTGCAGATCATTTTAGTCCATTTCATTAAATCCCAAAGCTTGAAGTCAAATCCATCAAGTAAAAGTGACCATGAGAAATAATTATTGAATGATATGTAATTTGAGATTGGAATAAAGCAGATATCTCAATATATGTCAACGGTCCTTTTATATTAATAAGGCCCCATTTGAGCATAATTATCGAAACGCTCCAACCCTCCATTACTCTATCACACTGCTACAGCTTCGTAGGATTGCTATGAGCTCTAACAATGTCGGGCTTATTTGTAGGACATAGGAAAGTAGAAAATTCAACGAACTAACCATTGGGGACTTGGGGTTATAGGCCTATTGAAGATTTACATTTCCTAAACCTCCAACGAACTAAACATTTCCAGGTAAGGTGTACAAGTTCAAAGTGAAACGAAAAGGAAGCTACATATTTCAAATTAGAGAACAATAAAACACACCAGAAACAGCATAAGAGGTGGTTCCTTCGATATCCACTCTCTTAGCAGAAATAGGATGACGCCAAGTAATAGACTGACTAACAGCTGACTTTTCCCTGTATAATGCAGAAACAACCCCACAATATCAAATATGTATCTCATATATATTATTAAATAAAACAAACGGAAGCTACTCGTATGAGCTAAGATCTTACGACCAATAACCCAATCATAACATATTGATTAAAAAATAAGAACACTGCCGATAAAACAGTTCCTAATATCTCAATTCACGCAATCCAAGGCCATCAAATTCTAAAGGAAAGAAGTTAGCATAGGCACGTGCAAAATGAAGAAACAGGAACATCAAATGCACTGAAAACCAGACAAATTACCACCAAACACAAACAGACGAACGAACAGAATTTCACCAACGTAACACACAAGCTTGTACACAGATTATAATCGTGAGCTTCAAACAACAACACTTGCAAATTGGAAAAGGAAAAGAAAGAGAGAGGACAAAAAGGAGAAGAGGCGTACGAATCAGGCGCGCAGACTTGAACATTGTACAGCTTAGTGGAGACGAGGACACGAACCAAAGCGCGAATACCGGGCGCATCGATTCCGTCGTCGTTGGTGATCATGATCGTCGGTCTACTGTCTGAATCGACGACGGTAGCTTCCATATTTTGCTTACAGAGATGGACCCCGCCAGAGGAACGTAGAAGAAGAAAATTTATGGCATCCAACGCAGGGGAATGGTCTAAAAAGGCAACTGTTTGGAATAAAATTTGGGTGGCAAATGGGCATTAAGAAAGCCCCGCCGACGCGAATATTACAATTTTGTACCCTTTTCCCCACTCTTTTTTAGTGTAAAATTTGGTTTCTTTTGGGATTTACATCATTTTTAATATTTCTAGAAAAAATAAGAAAATAATTTGATCAATTTAAGAGAAGGAGAATGAGGTAATAAATAGTAATGCTTTGTAGAATAAAAAATTTATTGAAAATATGTTTGTATTTAAATTAATAAAAATATATTTACACTTTGTCCTAAAATATTATTTTAGAACATTTTAAAAGTTTCAATAATATTTTTATATTTTAAAAAAATATATACTTAAATACTCTTACTATTGTGGACAAAACAATGCTGATAAAGTGGACAGTATCTTACTATTGTGATCAGTGATTCCTAGCAACCGGAACAAAATCATCCAAAACCAAAGACAACTCCTCCCCTTCTCAAGAATTGAGATTCAATCATTAGCTGTAGCTAATTGAAGAGCCAACAACATTCCTCCTCGGGGATGGTTTTAATGTGGCAATCTGAGCGGGGGTAAGCCACACACAGAAGCGAGTACCCACGCTCCACAACGTCATCTCTCAGCATGCCTTCGCTTTGGTCGACGGCGCCGCTGATTAGGCGAGCAGGCCAAGTCATGCACGCTCCAAGCTTGCAATCGTGAGGAATCTCCAACCCATGCTCCAATGCACTGTTCAATATGCTTTCATCGCCATCCACCTCCAGCTCGGTGGCTTTCCCCTCGTGCTCGATCACCACTTTGTACGACCAGACTGCCAAGCGCCGCCGTGAGGCTAACTGGGTTTGTGGGTCTAAGCTTCAAGACCGAGAAAAGCTTGGTGGGTTGCTGCTTTTGTTTTGGTGAAGCGAAAGCGAATGGAATGAAATGAAGAGTTGCCATTGTTTTCTTTCCTCCGCTTAAGTTGGGGCGGTGGGAAGTGTTGGATGAAAGTCTCACTGCTAATTTAGGTAATTTAGGTAATGATTATGGATTTATAATTAAAGAATACTATATCAAAGTTTTCACGTAATTTGCTAAAGCATGGGCCCACTTTTTACTATAATTTTTTTTAATAAAATAATTATCTAGTAAAAAATTATGGGATTTTTAATAATAATTGAACATCATTTAGAAGATAAATTATATACATCCTAGGTCAAGTCCCAAACTGCCCTCGCGAAGTGACCCAATTTCCTCAATTTCACCTTCCGCTGTTCGCAGTCTCGCAGCAGCTTGCGCGCGTCGCCCCTCCGAATCGCTCACCACTTGGCTTCACTCGGAGCACCGGTTAACGGCGTCGATCAAGTACTCTTCCCTTCCATACACTATTTTTAAGTTTGCGATCGAATGCTTTTAATTTCTTAGCGGATCATGAATCTGTTTTTCTTGCGGCTTCGACTGAGATTAGGTTTTGCTATCTGTTTTATTTTGAGTAAATGCTGGACTATATATCCTGCTCGAAAGGATTAGAGATTTAGTCTATCGTGATTGGACTTATACCGGGGGGTTCGTCTTTAAGTTGGTGTTAAATATTCTTTAGCAGAAATTTGGAGTAGTTGCTTTTGTTTTGAAATTTGGCCTTCCTCGTGCTGACACTGCTGTGTTTTTGCATATTGGCGCCAAAACCTTTTGGCTCAGCTCACAGCTGTTTGAGCAACTGTATTTTCTTTATGATATTTCTCTGAAATTAGAGTCTCAGGTGCTTATTTGTTGTATTATGAACTATAATAGATGGTGGTTTCATATTTTATTCCAACATATCGAGCTAGAACTCAATTCACTAATCAACGGTTCTGGCTTCATATTGTATTGCGCTTTTAAACTGTGGTTGAACCTAGAGTACTCTTCTTTTACTTTCCTTTCCGTTGTTAGTATTGTTTTTGTCCTTATTCAATGAAATTACGAGGTTTTGTTGGTAAATGACTAGTAACTGGGGGATGGGTTGTGGTGATATCAGACTATGTTTTAGCTGTTTGGTGCTGTTTTTTAAAAATTGAACTATGAAGGGTATCTATAGGTTAAGTTATCAAGGAAGTTGGCTTATTAAAAATTCAACTTCATAATTTTAGTCCCATCTATGCCAAAAGTGGATTTCCGGCTTTCATACATTGTGAGCAGGGGAGAAGGAAGTCTGTGCGGACTGCAAAGCCAGATTCTTAGTTTGATTTGAGGGATATCTGTACTGGCCATTTCTTATGCTTAATTGACTTTTTCACCACTGGGTTTGGATTTCTGACCACCATGGATGAAATGTAAGAAGAGAGTTTTTTTGGATTGGTTTGCTTTTTTGGATTTAACCAATCCACCCAAATTGCAAATTAGATGCAATTTTAGGAATTACGACATTTATGAGTTTCCCTCCTACGTCAAATTCAATTGAACAAAGTTAATTGTGCAAGTTTACAACATCAATCATGCAGCCCATCTGTTTGATGCTTTGCTTCTACGAGTTAATTCATTCACTACGGGTTGTATTGTTTTTTTGTCCTAGGCATTTGATATTCATGTAAATTGGTGGTCGGGATCCTTGGTTGTTCAAAATTTAAAGTGGCTTCATGTTCTTAAGGAGAGGGTTTTCTTTAATTAGCCCTCACTTTGTATTGAGGGCCTGCAGTTTTGGCTCAAAAGCATTGGCCAAAGGAATCCTTGGAAGCGAGAATGAAAGGGTAGCTCATTCAGATAGCATTGTAAATGGTTCATCCACGCCTCAGCCATCTCCACTGTTTCCTGAGGGTAAACCTCATTCGGTTGCTTATGATGTTGAACTTATAGACGATGATACTTGGGCAGTTTCATTTGGTTTAGCTCGAGCATGGGAAGGGAGAGAGAAGGGCTCATCTGGCTTTGATAATAGATACTTCTTAGAGGATGAAGATCATGATCCAATTGATTATTGTGATTCAGAGTTTGATGATATTGACAACATGAGAATCCGGGGAAATCTCTTCTATAAACTTGATCGAGGTTCCAAAGAGTTTGAAGAATATAGCTTTGATTTTCATCGGAAGAAAAAATCTATAAAGGAAAAGGAAGATACGCAGCAAAACAAAAGTAAAGTCAATGATAAACCCAATAATCATTTGGCAAGTGGCCATGTAAAGCTTCCTGAACATGTGAAGAACAAATATGTAATAATTGAAAGGGAGGAGAACAATGACTTTGAGAAGAAGCTTAGGACACCCACGTTTAATCAGCTTACTGCTCCTTACCATGAGCCATTTTGTCTTGATATATACATATCAAAAGCCTCTGTTCGAGCCTGCATCATTCACCGGGTCACCAGTAAGGTGGTTGCTGTGGCACATTCAATTTCTAAGGACATGAAATTTGACCTGACTTCAAGGAAGGATTCCTCTGCCTGTGCTGCTGTGGGGGCTGTTTTGGCCCAGAGAGCATTGGCTGATGATATCCACAATCTGGTATACACTCCAAGAAAAGGCGACAGGATAGAAGGGAAGCTTCAAATCGTGCTTCAGTCTGTCATTGATAATGGGATTAATGTGAAAGTAAAGATTAAGCAGCAAAAGAGACCCAGAAAAGTTGGAAAGCCACCTTTAGCATAAGTCGGATGAAGAAAGATCATGAGGTTGCCCTTTTGACGCAAGACAACTTCCTTGATATACTGAGTAATATTGTTATAGATCCCCCCCTCTGTCATGATCTTATTTATACTTTCTGTGAGATTATTGATTTTGCTTTTCTATTGTCGAGATGTTTGAGTACATAAAGTTAAACAATTTCTTTTCTGAAATAAAACCGTTGTACAGTTTTCAATCTTGTTTAAAATCAAGGGTGCAACCATACTCATGTAGTACCACGAGTATACTGTTGGCTCAAGAAAACTTTCACATGTACCTCATCACCCTTTGTCTTGCGCTTTCTACATCTGTTAAGACGAATGTGATCTCATCCTCCAACAGAGAGCCATTCCTTGCAAGTCATCTCAATGATCACACACATACAACCCACGCTAGAATTTTTGGTATTGGGAGTTGCCATCCTCCGTCAAAGAGCCATTCCTTGCAAAACCTCTCCATGATCACACACATATACAACTCACTCTAGAATTTTTGGTGTTGGGAGTTGTGTTGGATATTTCATGCGTGGATGAATGTTAAAAGTAATTCTACTAGTTTCTTAAGTTGTTTACCAAGTTTCTACCACATTACAGATCAAAATGGCAAGTGCAAGTGAGAGTGAACGCAAGGAACCCGTAAATGAGCAAATGGTTGCCAACATGTACGGTGCTTTAAGGTCTGAGCTCAATCAGATATATTCAAAAATCACAGAACTGGAAATGGAAGCGAGTGAGCACTCTCTTGTCATTTCTGCAATCGAACCACTTGATCCATCAAGAAGATGCTACAGAATGATTGGGGGAGTGCTGGTGGAAAGAACCATCAAGGAGGTTCTGCCTGCCGTTCAACGCAACAAAGAGGGAATTGAGGAGGTCATTTCCAGATTCAATGAGGCCTTGGAGAAGAAGAATAAGGAGATTGCTGACTTGGAGGCCAAATACAAGATCAAGATTAGAAAGCCTGATGGCGAGGCTAAGGAGGAAGATAGTGGGCGGAAAGAAGGTGCAGCTCAAGGAGTCCTCGTAGGCCCTGCAGGTGAAAATTAAACCCAACCCTGTCCTGAACTTTAATCATATTCTTGTAGTGCTAAACCTTTTAGTTTCATCCAGATGGTTCACTGCTATAATGCATATTTGTGTGAAATTTTGTTTAAACTTTCAGTTCAATAGGAAGATTCAGAACCTTTTCGGTACATAGATAGATGATTTTGAGGGAAAAATTGAATGGGAACTAACTTTTTAGTGTTATGATATTGAAAATTTTCTCAAAGTCTTAGATAATCTCTTCACCAATTCATTACTTTGATTGTGCTGCAATGAATTCTGTACTCGAGCTTTCAGATTCAACCTTTCTACCTTGCTACATGAAACTACAAAGTAGTCTCTTAGAATAGAACCCATTGGAATCTCTTAAAATTGCAGAGTTTACATCTCATGTAAATAAACCTCATAGTTATTATGGAAGCCTCCCTATTCCTCTCTCAGCTATAGAAATCCTGAACTCCTTTTTCGATCAAAACTCGGTCCGATGTCTGAAGACTAGACGTGAATATTTAATATTTATTCATTATTGTTGGTATTATCACCATTGCCAAATTGGCAAAGCTATCTCTATCTAGGGATGAATGAAGTTAAATCTTGAAGTATTGAGCCACCAAATTAGGCACTGATGATAAAGTATACATATTTTACTCCAACATCATAGAGTAAAATATGGTAATTACATAAAACATGCTCCAAACCAATCCCCAAATGTTTGATTGTAAATCAAAATAGTGATCTTAGAACAGGACCAAGCATCTCGGGGATCATACTTTATACAAAAATATGCATAAAAATACTCAAAGAATGTCTGTCTTTATAGATTCCCTCTTGGAATCTCTCTGTGGATCCTCTTTTCCTTGTCCCCTTTACTCCATAATCAAACAAAACTCCTTTCAAAACTCCATAATCAAACAAAACTCCTTTCAAATCTCTCTCTCTCTCATGATATTGGGTTTATCAAAGCTGCCATGCTACTTATATAGCCCCAAGTACATAATTTGTGGATGGATTTTACCTCAGTTTAATGACCCATGTCAATACTCGAAGTGTGCAAAAGGGTAGGGCTAGATCGAAAAGCTTATAGGAATGAATGAGTTGAAAAATACATTCAACTCGAAATCATATTTCTGAATCGAGAAATAATGAATTTAGAAAAATGTTAAATGAATGAGTTTTTCTTTGATCCCTAAATAGAATTGAGATGCCATACTTTTTCTAGCTAAAGTTGGTATCAAAGACCTCATTTTTCTAAGAAAAAAGTCGTCTACTTTATTTACGTTTGGACTATTAATATTTTATACTAAAAAGGAAAACAGATATCAATGTTTGAGATAGTTTCCGTGCATGCATACGAATAGCATCGAATGCTTTTAAGATATTGGTATTCATTTTCCATTTTCCATGTTTATTTTTTTTTCATTCTAATTCCAATATTAAAAATAACATGTGTGAATTATTCTAGTAGTTTAACTTTTTTTTTTTTCTTTTTTTTTTTATCACCATACATACAACTTATTTTACAATAAATATTTATTTCCTTGAATTATAAAAAGAAAAATAAAATTAGAAGCATTTATGTGATCGCCAAACATAAGCTAATAGGGCCACTCATTTCTTCCTCTCTCTGTAAGGACAATAAATCAACCCTTCTTGTCAGCAATTATGTTCCAAGAAAATAACAATAATAATAATAATAATAATAAAGGGGGAAAAATCCCTTTTTTTTATTAGTATTATTTTTTAAAAGTTCCTTGCATATCCCACGCTTCCTACCATGTTCTGTTTTGTCTTCTAATTAGAACAAACATTCCAACTTCCACCACCTACTAAGCTTTCTCCTGCACAAACAAGATCAAAAAAAGCTAACCCATTTGATTATATTATCAAATCATTTTCATTTCATTGAATTTGTTCTTTCTTTCTTATTAATTTTCTTGTGATCTTCACTTGAAATTGGTAAAACAAGAAGACGGTGGAAATTTGGATGTTTTTCTTGCATCAACTAGTTGTGTAAGTGGCAATTCCGCCGCCGCATACGGTGGTCGGAGGGTGACTCCGGGGATGATTCCAGCAAGTAAATGAGGAGGTCGGAGAAAGCGGTTGTTATAAACTTGTGGGTATCAAGGGAGTTGATTTGGAGATAACAAATGAGAAGATCCATTAGATACTCCCAGTCTCGCCGGACGTCCACCGGCTGATCTCTGGCTTCGACCATCTCCTGCATTGAACCTCGAAAATCCACAAATGGGTCCACCGAAACCTTCCGGACCTTGACGGCGTGGTCTGGGGAGGAGTCGAAGATGGAGTTGGAGCAGCCGGGGGAGGAGAAGAAGAAGCGGTGGGAAGCAACAGCAGCAGAGAAGTCAGGGACAACGGCTTCGGCGTCGGAGTCGGAGTCGGACGTGGATTCATCGGAGAAGAAACAGTTGTCGGCTGCCGTGGAGGTGGAGTTTTCAAGAGAAAGGGGTTTTTTGTTGGCCGTGTGCGGTGGCGATGACGGGTTCATGGCGGCCGGCAAGCGGCGGAGCTTGGAAAACCAGTGATGGAAACTTGTTTACTTTAAAGTGGACATCTTTTTCAGAGGAGAGAGAATGGTGAAAGTGGGAATTTGAAGAGTAATTTAGAAGAGAGAGAGGGAGAGAGGGGGATTTTATGGAAGGAAGAGTTGTGCCTATAAAATAAAGTCAACTAAAGTAACCAAATTAAACCAAAACATCCGTCATTATATCTCGAGACTTAAATGAAATAAAATTATTTAATTGTAACAGTATATTATTCTCTTTGGCATATCCACTTTTTTATTCTCTTTGGCCTATCCACTTTTTTTTTCAGCTTCTCCTCAAAGTTTTTAAAGTTGAAAAAATTTTCACACTCTTATAAAAAATGTTTAGTTCCTCTTAGAGCTATCTCGACCTTATTTCCCTTAATACTGCTAAAATAAAAAAAAATGATCGATAAATGGAAGGTAGTTGAGGTTACTAACACGTAAACTATGTATTAAAATTAATTAATTAGTATGTTTATAAAAAATTTAACCTTTTCTTTTTTTGGGCACGACTAAATTCAATTGAACAAAAATTATTTATATAATATAAAAGACCAAACCCATGAACAGTCCTTAATTTTCTCAAAAAAAAGAAAAAAAACCTGACTCAACAGTAGCAAATGACAGATTCTGAAACAAAACAGCTGATTTTTTTTTTTTTTTACTTCAAATACAGCAACCAAAAAAAAGAACAAGAATTTAAAAAGTCACTATTTTCATACATTTGCGCCGCCGTCCTCATTCAGCCTCGCGGCGGCGGTGATGGAGGCCGCCACCCCACCTGGGTGAGTGGTCAAGTTCGGATTGTTCCTCAGCTCCGCGCTCACCACCACCTCCGCATCCTGCCGGCTCACTGGCTTGTCCGTCGCCAGTTTTCCTCCTGCACCCTGTTAGTCCCAAGAATTAAAAAGTCATTCAATATCACTACCCCAAGCAGAGAAGAAGTATTGTTCTTTAATTTTATGAAGTTTATGAGCTGTTTGAAACCATTAGGACATAGTTGAGCTTGATCTTGTCCTCGTCTCCAATCATTCCGGCGTTGAAAACCGCCGCCGATTGAGCCGTGGCTGTGAGCCCACTGGGAGTTATGACATTGCTACCGGTTGCTCTGCCCTCTGCAGCTTGAATTGCTGCAGCGTCACTCTGTTCCACCGGCTTGTTTCCTGCAGTTTGACCCGCCGCTTCTAGTGCTTCTCCGATTGTTATTACATTCTGCTCCGTCGTCTCTGTTTCACTCGCCGTCGTGGTGTCCAAATACTGGCCGACGACCTTCAAAAATCAAATACCCACCAACAAACGAATTACTTTTTTGAACATAAAAATAAGTTTTAATCTAAAAATGAAGGAACCCAACTGGTAATTTTAACAAAAGATAAAGAAATTGATGAATTGATTTGAGAAATTCAAGTGGAAACCTCTCCGGCGACGCGTTCGGTTACGACACGGGCTCCGGGAATATCGGTCTCGCTAATGTTGATGCCTTCGTTTTTAGCAGCATAGCTAACATCACGGTTACCAAGAAGACCGACCCGGACATTATAAGCAGCGGCGGCTCGCATGATATCGGCCGGACCAGCCGGCGGCACTTGCCCCAATACCCTGGTTTCAGCACTGCCCATCATGCGAGCATCCTGTGGTGCGATGGGGTTCGCAGCCAGGTCGCCGGAGACGTTGAAAACGTCGCCGTATTTGATGGTTTCCTGCCCCTCGTCAACGTCGTTCCGGTGAGGCTGCCGCTGTTCTTCACCCCTACGTGGCTGTTCCCGACTCATGACATTAACATAAAATTAACAAAAACAACTATGGGAGGTTTCTTTCTGCCGTGCAGCTGGATTTTGTTGTGCGCTTTCTGAAGGGATTGATGTGGGGAAGCAGTTGCGGTGGGTTGGCCTCGTTGGGACAAGTGTTGAATGGGGAGGGAAGGGTGGCAATTTGATGATATTATGTATAGATATGTATAGACGTTGAATGGGGAAAGCCGCGCTTCCGTCTCACCGATTTAAAATACATTTGTTAGGAGGAGATTTTCATACTTTTATAAGAAATGATTTGTTCTTTTCTTTCATCGATTTTGGACATAATAATCTACTTCCAAAGAGGCACCGTCTTGACTGACACACAGCCCATAACCTGACTCTAATACCATTTGTAACACCCTAGGCCCACTGCAGTTAGATAGTATCCGTTTTGGCCGGTTACGTATTGCCGTCAGTTTCACGGTTTTAAAATACTTATGTTAGGAAGAGGTTTTCATACATTTATAAGAAATGTTTCATTCTCCTCTTCAACTGATGTATGACCTAATAATGTAGTCCCTATGGGGCCAGCGTCCTCACTGATACACAACACGAAACATGACTCTAATATCATTTGTAACATTCAAACCTCATTCCGGTCAGATTTTGTTCACTTTGGCTTGTTATGTATCACTGTCAATTTCACGATTTTAAAATGCGTCTATTAAGGAGAGGTTTCTACACCCTAATAAGTAAGGTTTTGTTCTCCTCTTCAACGATGTAAGAACTAATAATTCTCTCCTAGAGGACCAGCGTCCTGACACCTGACACATAAATCGAAACTTGACTCTGATACCATTTGTAAATGCCCAAGACTATCGCTAGCAGATATTGTCCGCTTTAATCTGTTACTATCACCGTCAGACTCACAGATTTAAAACACAGATTTAAAATGCGTATGCTAGAGAGAGATTTCCTCTCCTATAGTTGTGTGAGACCTAATAGAAATTCACTTAAGAAAGGACTGTTGGTTTCTTGACACTTAGACTGAGTTTCTGGGGGCGTCGGGGAAGACAGTAACGAATCTTGATTGCTCACTAGAGATGAATTCAGTACCTCCAGCAAACATATTGGACAGCACGACCATGTTTCCAGAGTCTTTTGGATCATGTCCAAACAACTTTTCAGCAGTCAACTTTCCCAACTCTGGCTTCCCATGCATTCGACAAGCCACCCATAGATCGGCGCCATGCCCACCATCGATGCTATCTCCTCGAGCAATGCCACAGCCTTGTCTGCGTATATCCCAGGAGGCTGGTGTGAAGCACAGCAGCAAGCCTTCTCTTCCTCGTTGTTTTGTACGTAAAGCAGCTATCAAAGAGGATCAAGCCTTTTCTTCCGCTCTCCCATTCTGTCAAAAACCATCTCAGAGCATTCAACCTCCCCACATTTCCCATCAAAATCCATCAACCCATTTGAAACAGAGACATTCTGCGCACACCCACTTCGAATAATGAACCCATGTAGCTGACACCCATGCCCCCAGCCTAGTTTGTCTGAACACGCATTGAGAAAAGCACAGAACGTTATTGAATATGGCTTCCCACCAACTCGAAGTAGCTCAATAAATGCAATGGCAGAGCCTTCAGCCCGCCCATGGAGCACAGAATTGGATATATACGCATTCCACGTCTCGAGGTTTCGGGGAGGCATTTCAACGAACAACTTGTATGCATTCTCAATAAGACCCAATTTCGCGAACATGTCGACGGCACTGCACCCGACGAAGACATCGTTTATTGATCCCTCCTTAATCGTGTAGCGGGTTGCCTGTCATGGCCATGCGAAGGTCAGTGGAGGTGAAGTCATTGGGTCGAACAGAGCAGAAATACAACGATTGTTTTGGACAGAGCCGGCAACGAAGACGGTTCAAATGACGACGGAGTGGCAAAAGAATTCCCAAACGTTTCTCTCTCTTTCCATCCAAACAGTTCTCCGCTTTTCTCTCCGCCCGATTCTGCCATTAATTTCTCAATTCAACCGCCCCTCTCTCTCTCTCTCTCTCTGATAATTCAGTTAGGAGAGGAGAAAGAAAAATAAGATTTCTAGGGTTTGGAGGAAGGAGAAGACGAAGACGAAGACGAAGACGAAGACGAAGACGAAGACGAAGACGAAGCTCTGAGGTTTATCCATGGAGCCAAATAATGGATTAACCTCAACCAATCACAAGGCAGGATCAATCTCCAGCCTCGAAATGGCTATTTCGCCGGTGTTTTCTCGGTGGGACGGCCTTCAAATGGCCATTGATAACAAATGGGGCGGTGGCGATTCTCACCAGAAATCGCTGAATCTCGCCTCTGATGTCTTCTCTTGGTTCTCTCAATCCAAACGTTGTTACATTAAAATTACCTTCCGGAGTTTCTCGATCTTCTTCCATGGATCTAATTCCGCTATGCTTCCTTCCATTGCAGTTCCCCTGTACGTGGAAGATCTGGAAAATTTGCTCCATGAACACCTGCTGCTCTCCTTCAACACCGAGATCGAAGATGGTAGCATCGAACAGGTAAATTCCCCTAACAAATTATTGGATTACGACATCGAAAAATACACTGAGATTAAAAGAGAATCAAAATCCGATCAGGTAGCAGAGCAATTGATGATGGTATACGAAGAAAATTTGCAGGGAAGTCGCTAGAAGAATGTAGGATCTATGTTCATCAGAGAAATTAAACAATCCGCCATTGGCCTGAAGCGAAATCTTCCGAGAATTATTGCCATCAATGTTCAAAATTGGAACTTCGTAAATGGATGATGATCCCTTCATCTCCCTGTTTCGTAAATAGTTCGATGCTCTTAATTTGATTTCTCGAAATGAAAGACTTATGAATAAAAATTATTAATGAATTTTATATTTTAAAAAAGAATTAAAATTATTTCGTTTCTTTCTGTTTGAGTTATTATTAGTATTGTTTTTTTTGTCCAAATTTATTCTCTTTGTATAAAAACATGAATTTTGAAGAGATAGTATAATGTAGGTTAAATTATAATATAAATATACATAATTATTAGGGTTAAATATACGAAGTTTAAATATTTAAATATTTTTTTTTCGATTTACTCGTTATTGATTTAAAAACTTCAATTTAGTCCCTTAGTTGATGGTATTGAGGCCACAGGGCTTGTGCTTCGTCAACGTTGGACTCGGTTCGAGAGAGAGAGAGAGAATCGAGACATAAAATAAAATAAGAAGTGAGAGATCAACTAGCTCTTAAATTTTTTACGAAATTCTCGAGATTCTAGTTGGTTTTCTCAAGTTATTTGGATTGTTGGCTTTGAATACTCCCAACTCTAGTTAGAGCGAATAAGCTTCGTGAGTCAACTACACGTGCTAACGATTGAACTTTTGAATTTATAGTACATGTCTCTTAACTAGTTGAGTAATGCTCAAATTGATAGTTATATGTTGCAAATCGATGATACATGTCTAGTTCAACAACTGTGATGAAAGTCAAGGTCCCGATTAATTAATTAATTATTTATTTGATGTAGAGATGCTCACGAGACAAGATGCGGAGATAAGTTTGCAAGGTTCGAGGTATGGAGCGGAGAAAAATATATATTTTTATTTTGATTAAATAAAAAAATGGACATTAGTTGGGCCTAGTGTCGTATTGGGCCGTCGGGTCCATTACTTTCATGGTCCATCAAAGGCATCGAAAGGCGTCAAGCAATTTGCCCCTCTTTCTCTCTCACTCCGCCGTTCGGCCGTAGGAACTTTTCGCTCGAGTTCCTAACTTTCCATGCGTCCTGCTGTGTTCTTCTACATTTTCTTATTCCCGCGAAAATTATTCGCTGCTTGATCCCTCTGCTTTCTCCATTCTTTCTCAACAATGTTATACTGTTAAGTTATGATTATGGTACTTTCATTCTCTTCATCGTTCTTTGATTCATTTACCTTTTCATCTGTTAAGTTTTTGTTTCCTTCGTGTTTTGCAGATGAAGGAATGATTACTGGACAAAGCAAATCCTAAAGTTCTTTGGATGTGCGATTAGATTCTTCAAGGTGAGCTTTATGATCTGGACGATCTTCGTTGACTAGCTTAGGTGTGGGTGAATGAGGTTTGAAAATCCTTTTTTCTTTCCTGCAGAGTTAGAGGCAGAAAATTATTTAGGGCCGGTTTGATAGTTTATTGATTCTCATATCTGTGTTTGTTGTTCCTGATTTCGAAGAAAGAAAAACATGAACGTGCTTGGTAATTGTTACTATTAATTTTCTTATTTCTTCACTGTAGAAAAATTCTCTCAAAATTTAAATTAGAAAAATTATTTTTTTTTACAAGAGAAGTAACTTTTAAAAAATAAAACTTCCAAAATTAGTATGCTATTTTTTATTTTTAGTATTTATTATGGAAGTTATAAGTAAAAGTGACAGAAGGGTACTTTTATATATGTTTTTTAGAAACTTGAAAGAAGTAACATAGAAAGAACTGAATCTTTTTGTTTCCAGAATTTGCATACAAAATTGAGATTCTAGAAAAACGAGGAATAAGAATTACCAGAAGTATACCTTTTTAAGAATTTGAAATGGAAGCTTAGCGGTAATTCGCATGTACTCATTCCTCTTGAGGTCGGAGTACTAAAAAAAAAGAAAAAAAAGAAAAAAAAGAAAAAAAAGAGAAACAAGCAAATTTTTATAAACTTTACTTTCACGCAGGTTTTTTGCTTTATAACATACTTTATAAAATCGTTCTTAAAAAACCAAGCAAAATTTCAAAAACAAAATTTTAATTATCTTGTAAAAGAGTAACTAGATCTTATGTACCAAGTAAATAGCTAAATCAAATTTTTATAAGTTTTATGCCTAAGAAAGTCTTCCCTTTCTCTGGTGTCATATTCCTAGGCTTCATATTTTCATGTACCTTTTGTTCTCTCCGTCCATCCCTCTTAATACCTTTTGTTTGTTCTGGAACTTGATCATAAGAGTTGAGAGTTGTCTGTATGGTTTTGCTTTATGAGTTGCCAGTATCTGATGATGAATGTTAATAGCATTGTCTGTGCTTACGTTCCTCGATCATTGTTAGATGTCAGGGGATCCGGTGGAGCCTGAAGTTCTTGAGAATATAAATTGCATCACACCTAAGTTAAATACAAATGATCTGATCCTTAGGCCAGTTTCTGAAGATGAAGGAGGGGAGGGTTTGCCATATGCTCCTGAAAATTGGCCTAATCCCGGTGATAACTGGAGATGGAGGGTGGGGAAGAGAGTTGCTATAACTGGCCATTTTCTGGATAGGTACCTTTATCCTCCTCGCCGTCTTGTTGTTCCTGAGAACTCATCTCATAGAGGGCAGCTTCTTGCAAGCAAGCTTTCAGTTGAAAGATATATCCAGTCTGTGAACCCTAATGTAAACGTTGATGCATTTTTTGCCTCATTCTGCTGGAAGATACCAGCAAAAGAGTCGGCCTCAGCGCAAGGTTAGCTCAATAAATTTAACCACTCTCTTCATATCCTACTTTGGAAATTTTGCTGTTGTAGTTCCATAAGCTTCATTATAAATCTCTGTTCTAGCATTCTCGGCTTGCCCCTTGTATCTGAAATGCAAGATTGATGGTTTTGTTAGTTGAAATTGAATGCGTATTAAAGCTGATATATTCCTGACGTAGAAATAATTGTCTTAAATGAAAAGGTTTCTCATGATCATGTAATGCATTGAATTTATGTTGCATTAAGTTCGTCTTTGTTGTGACAGGTATTCTCTATTACTTTCTTTTTATAAACTCATAATAAATTCTTTCGGTTGGATCATTGCACCTAGTATTTTAGTTCAGGTAGTCTCAGAAACTATTGTCATTCCCTTTCTTACTTATTAGAATTTAGATCTTATTCGCCGGTTGGTTCTTTTTTTCCGGGATAATGGCTAACAAGCTTGACAGCTTAGGACTCTCTCCATATTCTGAAATTTGCAGAATTTAGATTTGTACTATGCGTTGTAATACATAAATATTTCTATATCATTAATTAATATGTTTGCAGAGTGTGAGTATGTGTCTGTTGCTGTACAACTGTGTCCTTGAGTTCATAATAACTGTTGTACTTTTTTTTATAAAGATCCTGGTAGTAAAGTGTCATCTTATTTTAGGTGTTGGAGGAAGACAAGTTCCATGCCCTCTTCCCTCAAAAGAGACGAAAGAATGCACAGCATCTGATTCCCAGATTGTGGGTTGCAAGGCTGGAAATATAAACTGTAATAGTTTATCACTTGTAGAAAACCCATCTTTATTAAAATCCATGTCCTGTGATATTTGCTGCAGCGAATCTCGGTTTTGCCGTGATTGCTGCTGTATACTTTGTTCCAAGATTATAGACATGACCAGGAAAAGTTATAGTTATATTAAATGTGAAGCAAAGGTAGGTGATGGGGATATTTGTGGACATCATGCTCATATAAAATGTGGTCTCAAATCATATATGGCTGGGACAGTTAGGGGGAGCATTGGATTGGATGCTGAGTATTATTGTCGACGTTGTGATGCTAGAACAGATTTGGTATCACATGTTGAAAGATTTTTGCAGTTATGTCTATCAACCGATTGTCATGATGACATTGAGGAGTGCTTAGGCATTGGTTTCCGCATTTTGCGTGGTTCACACAAAATGAGAGCAAAGGAATTGTTGAGACATATTGAATTGAACATTGCAAAGGTAAAACTAGAAAGTTCTACAACTACTAAATAATTTTACAATTTCTTAGGCTTATGCTACTCTGAGAACTTAACAATGCTATTGACTTTGAATGCTTGCGTCAGCTTAAAACTGGGACTTGCTTGGAAGATATATGGAAGATGGATGAAGACATCTCAGTGAATTGCACTGGTAATTTTTCTTCAAATCAAATAGCATGGTTAAGTTCCTACTGCAGTATAAGCCTGAGAAATTGTAAAACTAGTTACTAGTGTATCAGCTAACTGCACTGATAGTTTTTCTTCAAACCCCTGCCATCGGTAATTATGGAGAGATTTCATTACTTCTGCACAATCAATCTTTGATACTCTTGCCTGTTAAGAGGACGATTTTGTATTTTATACGCAGATGCAAATGGTAGCGCGAATTCTGCAGAAAGTTCTCATGACACCTCAGACTCCTTTATAAGCTCAGAATGGACTATGTCCACCCCTTTTGATCATTGGACTGAATCCCTAAAACTGGAAGACGAGATTGAACAGGTTCTGCAGGCACTGAAGAGATCACAAGAGTTCGAGTACAGTTTGGCAGAAGAAAAGCTTCTGTTACATAAAAATTATCTACATAATCTATTTCTGCAACTCGGCAAGGAGCAAACTGAACTCAGACATCGAACATCATCAACTAGACAAAAGGACTTTCAGAATAATGTAACAAATCGAGTGGATCAAATAAAACGAGAAGTAAAGAAACTGAAGAGAATGGAAAAGGTTGCTGATGGATTTGGACGGACTCCTAAAGATATCCTGAAGGAGGAGTTTGGTTTTGAAGTTGAGTAGAGAGACATGGGGACCATTGGCCATTATGATTCATTTAGCCTTATATAGTCAGGCTTTATCAGGTGTTTACTGTGTATCATATGGCTTCACATGAAGCGAGGTACAACACGAAAAGGCGTCAACTTCTCAACAAGCTGGATTCTGCAATCAAAATACCGAAACTATGGAGTTGACTGAAAAAGTGTAGAGTAGAGATATCTTGGTGCATTACCCTCTGCAACGAGTTTTCCCGGTAGGCCTTCAAATCAAAATTCCAATGCCATGTCTTTTTAGATTTTATACTGACCAAACAGTTATCTGTGCTCATAATTATCATCTTTGTTACTTCTGTATTTGAATAGATGAACAAATGAGATTAATTATGTTTTGAATTTTTTAGAACATTGGACCTCTTCTCAGATAAACTTCCTGGTCTCCATTGGTTGTGGTGGATTGCTTTTCATTGGCTTCCAACTCAATTAGGATCCTGTCTGTCTGGTTCAGGCTTCTTATCGATACATGCGGAAGAGGTACTTTCTGTTGACTACAATGCTTAGAATCACAACTTTGAAATGCCCAAAATAAAGAGAGAATAAAACATAACCCCATTTATTACGTAGAAAGGAGGCTTCCATCGCCATTTTGTTTATCAGGAATTGAGAATGAACATGATTTTTGCAGCTATGGGTGACTATTCTGTTCTTTTCTTCATCATTTGCCTTCACCTTCCCTTTCGAATGTATTTTTTATGATTGTAGTGAAAATGCAGTTTTTTTGTTTAATCCAAATGCAATTAATTTTTAATGTCGTTTTTTTCATTTTGGATCTTTCGACTAGCTAGGTAGTGCGAATAATGTAGTTTGCTTAGAATAACTTGCAATAAAGTTAATAATTTTATGCCATCAAAGTAATTTTTATTTTAAAAAAATTGATAAACAAAAACATTTTTTTTGGAATAAACATTGATTATCAAAAAATGACTTCAAAAAACTTGTCAAATATGTAATTAAAAATTCAAAAAATGAAATTTCTATTAATGTAACTTTTTTTTTTTTTTAATTCCAAAAGGATTATTCCTCTAAGCCAATACTTAATGGCCACCATAAAATAATGAAAGCTGAAAGTAATGCCGTACTCACATGGTCGGCTACAATGACAAGTCTTTTATGCTTGTTTGTTTGTCATATATTGAGGCTCCCACACAATGCTATCATTTTATTCCTTAATTTTAATTTTAATGGTGACTCAATGCTAGTCATCTTAGAGCGCTGTGGAAGACCCGACCCGACCTATTCAAATCAAAACTCTACAACTCGAGTTGTAGAGTTTTGTAGACTCGTTTATTATAATGATCTATGAATTCATTTTTGCAGTGCTTCAATTTTCTACCCATCCTTGTGCAATACAACACACAGGAGGACATATGCTTTTCCAACATCAAATATCTATACCTCATTGATAACCATCTCGCATTTAAACGACACCAAACATGACCCACATGAACATTAAAAAGACAAAGGTATCAAGAAGCATTGCATGCAGGCAGTCGTTTCCCAAATGAACAGATGAACAATCAAAGGGAAAAATGGCAGATATGAGAAGGCTTAATAAAAGAAGGTTTTATGTAAATCTTTGCGCCACATTATGGTTGTAAATTATAAAACCAAAAAGTAAGGAGCATATGAACACATATAGGACCCATAAATGGACAAGAAAGAAGCAATACTTTCCAAGCCAAGAGAATTATTACAAGTGCTTCAGAAAATGGCCAAACCACTAAGAAAATGCGTTGGCAAATGGCTATCCAATAAGGAAATCAAAGCAAAGGGGAAGCATGAAAACTACATCTTCAGTGTAGAACTATCCAGTTGAGCTATCAAATGAAACCCATATTTGAAACATGGGGTACTCAACTCGAGCTGGTGTTACGTTTTTTGCAAGTTCTTGTGATGGATTCATTTGATTTGGGTCATGAACTGATTCAGCAATGGAAAACTAACAGGAAATCTGGAAGAACATTGATAATGATGTAGTAAATTTCCAGCACTTAGTACAGAAACCAAAAAAAAAAAGAAAAAATAAAGGGAAGGATTCAATCTACTGTACAAGAACAAGGCGACCTTCCATTCCATCTCTGAAGCTCCCGCTCCCATCTCCCCAGATATCTCCTTCACCATCTTCTGAATTCTCCTCCTCATTACCCTTTGGAACAGTAACTATAAGCTCTCCATCAACAAACGCCGCACTCGCAAGCTCCGGCCGCGTCGTCTCCGGTAGCCGGAACCTCCACATGTCCAATTCGAGATCATCAATTGCCAATTCCAACGATTCATTTTCACGCACAACGATCTTAATTACCCCAGGATGGATTTCCACAGCATGAGCCCTTACTCGATCGCTAATGCTACCATCAGTTTCAGCAACGAATCGAAAACAATCACGATTCTCTTCCACCAAAACGTCCGCATCAGATCGAAATGGAAGCTCAAGAACCCGACTGAAGATATGTGGTAATCTACTGAGTTTCTTGTGGTTCAGAAGAGATTGATTTCCGAGAGAGCTTCTCGAATTGGGGTTATTACGAACGATTATACTGCGATTCCTCGGCAATGGGTGGACCTTCATGGCTGATTTCGAGCTCCTTCTTCACACTCGCACACAGATTTTACAGAGGAGGGAGAAACAACAAGAAGGAAATCAAAGATGCCCTAGAGGAAAAGGGAGAATCATGAAGGAATCAAACGAATTGGTACGAACAAAAACAAAATGGATGAAGAAATTAGACACAGAAATCGGATTAGAACCCTAAATTTTCAGAAATGGGGAGTGGAAAAGGGGATTGTGAGATCGAGGGATTTGAGAGAATGGGGAAAACAGAATCGAAACGGAGGAAGAAGAAGGCGTTCCAGGTAGAGAAAGCAAAGGGAGCGCCGAGCAAAGAGCAGAGAGAATCGCTCAGCAGATATAAAGGAAAATTAATCCTAAATTTATTTATTTATTTATTTTTGTTCTTTTCAACCTTAATTTTCGATGAAATTACAAAGTCGGTCATATTATTTTAACCAAATTCCAAGTGGATAATTTTTTAGATAAAATTAATAAATTTTTCTGTTATGAGTTTAAAAGTTTGTCGTCATTATTTTATTTTTTGTATTTTAATTTTCTTTTAATAGGTTAACATACAAGGTGCCTGATTAATTGAACAATATACCTTACTTAATTAATCTTAATTAAGCTTATCATTAATAGATGATAAAAGTTGTTACTTGGTTACATCAATGTTACGTCAACATTACTTCAAAATTATTAGATTTTAAAATAAATCAATCAAAATTGAAACATTCCAAATTAATATAAAGATGCAAATATTAGGATAAAAAAATTATTTTATGACTTCAATAACCAAAAATTAATCATAAAAAAAAAAAATAAATAAATAAATAAAAACCAGTAAGTACTCTCTACGACATAATTCAACTCATTAAAATATTATATCATAATTGAAAATTCAATCTCGAGTAAGCTGAAGTAATATTTAGAATTTATGAAAAACCTATGAACATCTAACCTAAATCCGGTGTCGCCAAAAACATATATGTATAAAAAAAAAGTGTTCTTGAAAAAAAGAAAACAAAAAATTCTTATACCTACAATCATCACATGTCGAAGTTGTACTATTGAAGGTTTGGCTTTGAATTAAGAAGGAAAAAACAAAAAGGTAGGGCTTATGGGTTTTGTCTGATATCTATTGCGGCACTATGCGTGCGGTAGGGCCGCAATCATGCTTCAGATTCCGAATTGATAAAAGCTTCCATTTCTATTTTTAATCACTCCTTTTGCTTTCAACTGATCAGTACAACCCAACAAGTGATTTCACCTCACAGTATGAAGATCAAAATGGATGGGTACTAACAAAGCAACAAGCATCTCCTCTACCAGCTACTAGCTAAGAGAGACGAGCAAAATGGGTTGTTTATCTTGTCGAGAATTGTTGGGAAGGAGTCCCACGTTGGCTCACTTAGAGAATAGTCATAGAATACATCTCTATTGGTATAAGAGCTTTTCAAGAAGCCAAAAGTAAAACCATGAGAGCTTATGATCAAAGTGGATAATCTTATTCGAGGATGGATAGAGAATGCACGATAGAGAAAATAAAATAAAAATAAAATAAAAAATCGAGTTTGTATCAGGTAGTTATTGGAGAGCACGAAAAACCTTAATGTACATTTGACCATGATTCAGGAACAGGCCAGTTTCATGAAATCATTTTTCCAAGTAAAGTGTTTCCAGCTTTTAATCGCAACCATAAAAAAAGAAGGGAGAGAATCTCATATTAATGTAAGAAAGACAAAACATGAAGTTTGCAGTTAGTTATTATAGGATTAAAAGTGATGGCAAAAGGCATTTACCATCGTCTCTTGACGCGTGTTCCGAGTCGTCTTGCTTGTGTAGGGTTTTCCACACGCCACGCGGTCTGAAAAAACAAAGATTTTCCCCTCAAAGACTCCGAGGATGTTAGGAAATTGAGTAACTGGAAAAGGGACTGGAGTTTCCAACCTTTAACCACTACCGCGTTCTCGAAATTTCGCTGTCCCTTCTCAACGACCACCAAAGCTACTGCCTCATGACCATCGTCTCTGTAAGTGCTCTGTTGGACCGTGCACTATGGATGGCTGTGGCTTCTTTGAGTACCTTGGCCATTAATTCACCAAAGAATAGGCAGCATAAAACAACCATATGGAAACGATTATAGACCATTTCTCTTTCTTGTGCTAGGGAAATGACAACACTGCACTATGGATATGAACGTTATAAACATAAATGGATCATGATTGCTTAATCTCTTCTTATAATGAATTGAACCTGGAATTACACATGTTCAAAGCTTGCTGCCACTGTCTGATTATGTCTTTGATGCCGACGGTCGTATCTTCTACTACGAGATTAAGATTTGGGTGATGTGCTACATTGAGGATTGTTGGGAGGGAGTTCCACATTGACTAATTAAGGGGTTGATCATAGATTTATAAGTAAGGAATACATCTCCACTAGCCTTTTTGAAGATGTATTCCTTACTTATAAATCACGATCATCCCCTTAATTAGCCAATGTGAGACTCCCTCCCAACAATCCTCTTATCGAACAAAGTACAACCATAGAGCCTCCCCTGAGGCCTATGTAGCCCTCAAACAGCTTCCCCTTTATCGAGGCTCAACTCCTTTCTCTAGAGCTCTCGAACAAAGTACATCATTTGTTTGACACTTGAGTCACTTTTGACTACACCTTCAAGGCTAGCAATTTCTTTGTTCGACACTTGAGGATTCTATTGACATGACTAACTCTCGTGACTTTGTTTTTGGTCCTAAAAAGTCTTATACCAATAAAAATATATTCCTTACTAATAAACCCGTCATCATCCCCTTTTGATAACAATCCTCACCACAAAGGGAGTAGAATCAATAAGTGAAACGAAATTGAACAAGACCAAAAATCATAGGATCAACTGCGGCAGCAGAAACCGAAATCGTATTTTGCATTTCAATCAACCGACGTAATACATATCAACGCAATTCTCAGCTCGAACCAAAATTGGTTTAGCAGTTCCATCAGAGAACCAAGTCAATGCCAAAAATGAGCTCAACTTATCAAATCAAAACAAGATAAAATGAAAAAACAAATTCGTCGAGGTTCTTTGTGGATCCTTGACAACAATCATTCTAAAACTAACTTGAACATAAAGCGTAGAGGAACTTAGGTGAGTTCGATAAGGTAAAAATTACGGAATGGAAGAGAAAGCGAAGACGAGAATATGAGTGGAAAGTGAAATACCTGTTTGGACCTGAGAACTTGTTCAAGTTCAAATAAAGCTTCGCCCATGGCGGAGCTCCGATCACCAGACACGATGATTGAACGGAGCGAGTGAGTCCTGAAATGCAAAGAAGCAAAAAAAAATTAGAAAAAAAAAGGGCTTTTAATTTTATATCTAATAAATTGAAAATTTGAGTATTTTTATTAATTTAACTTAAATTTTAATATATTTTTAAAAAATTTAATTAGATAATAACATAAAATATTCCGCGCCAATTTTTATCTCTCATAATAAAACAATATATATTAAATTATCATATTGATTTTGTTTATGGAACAAAATTTTAAATTATTAAATTAACTTCAAAAATATTTATATTAGATAATTAAAATCCTGATATTTCCCTCCAAACCGCCGCCATTTCTCTGCTCTGCTTTGTCTAGCTTCCTTCAATGGCGGCGACCTGTAAACTACTCCAAACTCAATATCTCTTCATCTTCAACTTCTAATTAACCTAAATGCAATGGAAACGCTCAGCCACACAACCTCTATCCTCCCTCTTCATCTCCCCCCATACCCCACCAGACCCAACGCTCTCTCCGCCGCTCTCTCCTCCGCCACCAGCCTCCTCCACATCAAACAAGTCCACGCTCAAATCCTCCGCTCCAAATTCGAACGCTCCGATTCCGATTCCCTTCTTTTCAAACTGATTCTTACCTCTTGTGCTCTCTCGCCCAGCCTCGACTATGCCCTCTCTGTGTTCGATCAAATTCCTGAACCCAAGTCCCGTTTCTGCAACAAGCTTCTGCGTGAATTATCCCGAGGTTCTGAGCCGGAGAATGCGCTTTTTGTATACGAGAAGATGAGGGCTGAGGGTCTGAGTTTGGATAGGTTCTGCTTCCCACCCCTGTTAAAAGCGGCTTCGCGGAATCTTTCCTTGAGAACTGGGATGGAGATTCATGGACTCGCGTCGAAGTTGGGATTTGGTTCAGACCCATTTGTTGAGACGGGGTTGATTAGAATGTACGCTGCCT
Organism: Cucurbita ficifolia; assembly: GCA_033971965.1. Classification (NCBI taxonomy): domain Eukaryota; kingdom Viridiplantae; phylum Streptophyta; class Magnoliopsida; order Cucurbitales; family Cucurbitaceae; genus Cucurbita; species Cucurbita ficifolia. The sequence continues at coordinate 9,269,076 of CM066967.1, read as the reverse complement.
GTAGAAGGATAATGGAAGCTCGCTTGGTGTTTGATAAAATGTCTCAGAGGGATGTCGTCACTTGGAGCATCATGATTGATGGGTATGAAACTAATGTTGTTGCTCTGCATTTAGTAGTGATGATGGATGTGGTAGAATTCTGTTAATTATACGCTTTCTTGCATTGTTATGGTTGTATCTTTCTATCTTATGATTTTGAATGCATGGTCATTTTCTCCTTATCCTCAAATATTCAGGTATTGCATAAGTGGTTATTATGATCTCGCCTTTCAACTTCTTGAAGAAATGAAGAGAACAGGCATGAAACCAGATGAAATGATTCTTTCAACTATACTTTCTGCCTGCGCCCGAGCTGGAAATTTGGATTTTGGAACAAAAGTACACGAGTTCATAACTAAGAAGAATATTGTCATGGATCCTCACTTACAAAGTGCTCTCATCAAGATGTATGCAAGTTGTGGCTCCACGGACTTGGCTTGGGATCTGTATGAAAAGATATCCCCTAAGAACATGGTTATTTCGACTGCCATGGTTTCTGGGCTTGCAAAAGGTGGACAGGTTGGTGATGCTCGCTATGTGTTTGATCAAATGGTGGAGAAGGACTTGATATGTTGGAGTGCAATGATTTCTGGATATACTGAGAGTGATTGCCCTCAAGAGGCTCTTGTACTGTTCAAGAAAATGCAACAACTGGGAATGAAACCTGATGTAGTCACCATGTTGAGTGTCATCTCAGCTTGTGCTCATCTTGGTGCATTAGATCAAGCCAAATGGATCCAAATTTATGTTGATAAAAATGGGTTCGGCAAGGCATTGTCTATCAATAATGCACTCATTGATATGTATGCCAAATGTGGGAGTCTAGAAGGAGCGAGAGAAATCTTTGGAAAGATGCCTAAGAAAAATGTTATATCTTGGACGAGTATGATTAATGCTCTTGCAATGCATGGAGATGCTCATAATGCCTTAAGTCTATTTCATCAAATGAAAGTTGAAAACGTTGAGCCTAATTGGATCACATTTGTGGGGTTGCTTTATGCTTGTAGCCATGGAGGTCTAGTTGAGGAGGGCAAAAGAATATTCCACTCGATGATCAATGAGTATGGCATAAGTCCCAAGCACGAACATTTTGGTTGCATGGTTGACCTCTTTGGGCGTGCAAAATTGCTGAGAGAAGCTCTTGAGGTGGTAGAAGCAATGCCATTTGCTCCTAATGCTATTATTTGGGGATCCCTTATGGCTGCTTGTCAGCTCCACTGTGACACTGAGTTGGGAGAATTTGCTGCTAAACAAGTTCTCAAGCTCGAGCCGGATCACGATGGCGCCCTTGTTGTCTTATCGAACATATATGCTAAAGAAAAAAGATGGGAAGACGCTGGGGAGGTTAGAAAACTTATGAACAATATGGGCGTTTCGAAAGAGAGAGGATGCAGTAGAATTGAAGTGAACAATGAGGTGCATGAATTTCAAATGGCAGATAGAAAACACAAGCAAGCTGATCTAATATATCAAAAGTTAAATGAGGTAGCTCAAAAGTTGAAGCTGGCTGGTTATACACCACAGACGAACTGTGTGCTCGTTGATTTAGACGAAGAGGAAAAGAAGGAATTAGTCCTCTGGCACAGTGAGAAACTGGCATTGTGCTATGCCCTTATGAATGAAGAAGGGTCACGCATTTTCATTATAAAGAACCTTCGGATTTGTGAGGATTGTCATGCTTTTATGAAATTAGCCTCAAAGGTGTATGCCAGAGAGATTGTCGTTCGGGACAGAACTCGGTTTCACCATTACAGAGACGGTTCATGTTCTTGTAAAGACTACTGGTGACCAATTCTTGTTACTTTAACCGAGACGGTTCGTGTTCTTGTAAAGACGGTATGTGTTCTCTGATATCCTTTTATAAATTTCTAGCCAGAAAAAGTAACTATCAAATAGATAGAAACCTGATTCCATGAAGTTACATTTACAGATAGTATCAACTAACATCTAGATTCTAGAGACATGACATAGGAAAGGAAATACAGCAATTTAGCTTCCACCGAAAAAGGAGGAAGAAAGAAAGGAAACTAAAATTTCCAAAGCTTCTTCTCACAAGAGATTGTTTTAAGAATCCATTCTCCTCATGTTGGAGTCTTAAAATCATGTGTAGTTCTAGTCTGATGAAACATGGTTTCAACATCTAAAAACAGCCAAAGCTTGTTGTTCTTCAGTCTTCTTATGACTTTTGACATCCAATGTTTGAAGAAATCTGCAGCCATTGTATTTAAGTTCGAGAACCGATACTCGAGAACCGATGTACGCGGATCTATTTGCACAGGTGTGGCACCCCATCCTTTCTGAACCCAAGAAGTGTTCGCCTCTCGAACCACCAAATTGATCCCTCCATTAGACCACTAAGAAACAGAAGGACCAAATCATTCAATAGTATATCATCAAGTTTTCTGTCCTTGTTATTCTTAGAATTCAACTCAGAAGGTTTTGACTTCACCTGTTTAACTCTGTCTGATAGGATAGTGATTGATTGTTGCGAAAATCTGGTAGGAAGCAGTCCAGCAGTCTGTAGAGGCCATCCCCATAAGCTCACTGCCCCTATGGCTGATTTGTACATTGTACACCTTGAACTTAAGAGCATTCCCTCCTACAATGGGAGCTTAATGTTAAGAACATAACTGAAAATAAACCCAAAAGACAGACGGTTTTAAGTTGAAACAAGAGTGTTTCTGAATCTACCTGATTAATTTCCCACATGGAATCCTTGCAACTGCAATTAGAAATCTCCAAATTCACGATCCCCTGCAACTCCCACAATTTCCCATTCAAATCATGCACGAACACCGACAGCTTCGGCCTAATAACCCTAGCGATCGCACACGAAAATCCAATAGTCACTGCAAAGATCAAACTCAGAACAAAAACCAACGTCACAAATCGATGCAGCGAACTTGAATCTCTTTCCTCTTCCTCAGCCTCGAATCCCAAACTCAATTTCACCGGAGATATAAAATTAGGGTACTTCAAGATCCGAGACGTGCCCGATGGCGGTGTCGTCAAAATCAAAGGGTTAAATGAAATCGGAGTGGCTTCAACATTAGGTCTCGAAGCAGAGAGCTTCATGAGTGAGGTTTTTTGAACACTGTAAGACATTAGGTCCAAAGTGGCGTTGATACTGTCCAAGCAAATCTTGCAGTTGCAATTCGCATCTTTCCGGCAACCGGGATAGTAACATCTGTCGCGGGCTTCCGATCGCTCGCCTTCTTCCATGGCGGTGGCGGTGGCGGTGGAAAAAAGTACCGTTTTCATGGCTTTCTTTAGGTCTCGTCTCTCGACGCGAGGGATGGAAAGATTTAACCAGAAAAGAGAGAGAGAGAAATTGAATTGCCAACGGTCATATATTTGGTGCCACGTGGGATCCGTTTCTTTCCCTGCAATCTACTCAAATACGGAAACTTTTTCTGATACGTTCAATTATTTTCCATACTATTTTCATTCATGTCAATATTTAGAAATATTAATTATATTATGCAGTTTCATATTTTCATAATATAGAACGTTTCCATATAATAGCAAATTCGTTGTAATATTTGCAAATTTTTTATTAAATAAGGTAATATCCGTCATCAATGCCTCGTGGGACATTGCATCAAATTGTGTCAATGCCTTTTGGGACGATGTATCATATCGTGGTGGAGTAAGGTGGATAGTGTCAGACCGACCCTTCAATACAAAGTTCGATTATTTATATTCCATCAGAATTCTTTCATAAACTTATCGTTTGATTAAAGAAAATGAACCTGACTTACACGTGTTTCAATGATAAATTTGTTTAACCGAAAAAATAATTGACCGTACACACTCGTGTATGGTGTTTGCCATATACCCCGATGCTTATTAAGTCCGAGAGAGACATAGTAAGCTAGGGTTTTGGGGTATGAAGATTGACTTGGGCTTTTCCACCTTGCCTTGGGCCGAGATGAGTATTTGGGCTTTTTACCCAAATTTCATTTCTCAATTAGGCCCAATCCAACTATGGATTATGTTTTATTTTATCCCTATTTATTTTCATGATAAATTTGCTTTAAAAAATGCAACCATCCTTTAATAATTTCATAAAAAAGAAAGAAAAAAAAGTCAAATTTTAAATTTGTTTCACCAAACTCAATTATTCATTGCTAATCTTTTGAATTCCAACAATATTATTAAAAAATTAAAAAATTGAAGACGGGGCGACTTAGGAAAATAAATGTTAAATTAATAAAAATATTCATAAAATTTATTTTTATCTCAAAAATACCTTTAAATTTTTAAAAGTTTCAATAATACAAATATTTTCTAAACAAATTTAAGGTATTTCTAAAACTTTTTTAAAACGTTTTTTATAAGTACTTTTATTCATTTAGACTTAAATAAAATTATATTTTGTATTGAAATAAAGTAAAAAAAAAGGCCGGAAAAACATAATATTATTCCAATAATAATAATAATAAGAACCAAGAAAGAAAGAGAGATGAAAACCCTAATTGGTCAATAGTTAATTAACAAATCTCCAAAAATCAGTACAACGACAGCGACGACATGTCGAATCCCACCTGCGACGAGCTCTTGGATCTCCCATACTTGTTAGCAGAAGAATTAGCCTCAGAAGAAGAAGAAGAAGAAGAAGAAGAAGAAGAAGAAGAAGCCGACACGTCGCTGGACCTCCTCCTAAGCATGAGCCTAATTCCATCAGCGACACGAATCGCAGGGTTAGCTTTAAATTTACGACAAAACGACATGTGGGCATTAACAGCTTCTTCCAATCCCACCAATGGCTTCTTGCTTCGCTTAGCTTCGTCTCTTACAGCCTCCGAGCAAAGCCCACACAGCCATTTCCCTTCAAATTTCGCCTTAACTTCGCTGATATAGAATTGGGTGCAGTCTTCTTTGAGCCCACAGCACTCGCACGTGACAACCACCTCGATCTCCATTGATGAAAAGCTCGAAGCCTTGGAGTTAATTGGATGAACAGAAGACGACCCAGAAATGGAATGGGGAATTGAGAAATGGGTTTAGATTTTCTTTGGTTTTGGAGCATCAATGGCGGAGGAGGAGAGAAAAGTGAGAAATTTTGGGGAAAAATAGGAAGAAAAAAAAAACGACAAGGGGTTGGTCGGAGGGAGGTTGTTTTAGGTATTAAATACCAAAATTTTCTCTTGCTCTTATTTGATGAATCTTTATAATAAATAATCCAAATTAAAACCGTTGACTCTAGTCGTCTCTTATTGCTTGGATTCTCTCTCTCTCTAGAAAAATCTACTTTTTTTTCTTTTTTTTTAGATAATATAACAATAATAATTGAGTATTTTAAAAGGCTTACAAGCTCGGGGGTTATTTTAGTTTAGTCTCTATTGTCGTTTTGTATGGTGTTTTTTAATTTAGTGATGATAAATGTTAAAATTAGTTGATGATAAACTTACCTAATCTACTTTTAAAAAATTTGTATTAGCTACAATTTTGTCTCCCAATTTTGGACGTTTGGCTAATAACAAGTGGTCAATTCATTAACATATTAGCTCGATACATATCTTGAATTGAATGTGTAATGAGAACCAAAACGACACGAATTTGTGGACCATGAAAGTCGATGGGGGAAAGCTTCTCTCTTGCCTTTGCCTTTTCCATGTTACTTATTGAGAAATAGTACACCAAAGTTCACAATTTTGGGAGCAAAAAAACATGCAAAAGGTCGACATAGATAGCCTTGAAAAGGGTTTGTAGGGCTGTTGAAACAGAGCATAAATACCTACCTTTGAGTTTTGGCAACATAATTTGAGAAATTTTGTGAACTTCATGATGCTTGTCTTGCTCTTACATCCCGACATCTGGTTTCTTCAGAGGTCTCTCATGGTTGCTATCCCCTCCTCGTGTCTTAACGTCACAAGAGCTTATCCTAAAGATAAGGCGGATAGATAAGTTTACATTAAAATATTGTAGTCCACTAGATATCTTTTACTTTGATTTCAGGTGGCCAAGCTAGTGTTTTTCTACGAGAAATTATTAGAAGTGAACTGTAACTGCTACTAGATATTGTTTACTAATGAGATATTTTCACACCCTGAATGTTTCCTTCTCCTCCTCAACTAATGTGGGATCTCATAATCCACCTCCCTTAAGGCTCTAGTGTCCTTGCAGCACATCGTCCGATATCTAGCTCTGATACCATTTGTAACAGCCTAAGCCTACCGACCGCTTTAGCCCGTTACGTATCGTCGTCAGCCTCACGGTTTTAAAGCGTGTCTACTAAGGAGAGGTTTGCACACTCCTATAAGAAATGTTTCGTTCCTATCTCTAATCGATATGGGGATTCATCATAATGTGATTGTTATTTATGTAACCCGTCTATAACACTATCTACTACATAATCTACCACTCGAAACTTTGATTATGGTCTATAAAGCTTCTACATGGGTTACCCTATTTTTTTAATCTCTCCCAATGGCATTATCTAGTGGGACAATGATTTGTCACATGGCCTCTCCTTTATATTCAATATTTATAAGTGTGGAATTAGGTGGAATGAGTGAGTTTTGAGAGATACCTTCTTCACATGGGCAACCCACATGCTATTACCTTCCAACAAACCCCTCCAAATCAATCATTCACTCCTAAAATACTTTCCCCATACCAATCTCTCTGCCCAATGACCCTTAAATTCTTCGATAATGAGAAGTATTTTTAAAGAAATCCATAATTTTCTTTTCTTGGGTCATTCAATCCCATGGAATCTCCAACCTTTATACATTTTCTTTTGGATGCAATTACTGAATATTCTATTGTTTTCTGGCTGATCTTTTTGGTGGGGAATGGGAAAAATATAATTGGATGTCACACAAGCCAAAAAATAATAATAAAAAAACACCTTCAACCAACTATTCCGCTAATTCTGCAATATAAGTCTGTTCAAACCTCCACTTAATTTCTTTTAAGATTGTTTTTTAAACATAAGAACATCAAATGAATCATCATTCAACTAATTGAGAAACAAGAAGTTTAGTTAATATTGTATAAGTAGGAGAGGGTAATGTTTATAATGAGATAAGCCATAACGTGGCTCGTGCGGCGGGTGGTGTGTACTGACTCGATTATTTTTCCCATAGATCAATCAAACTACCATCCCAAAACTGGGGGCACCGATTGGATAAGCGAAGGGAGTCAGGGCCCACCCACGTGGACAACACAGTCAGCTCGCCACATGATTGGCTCCATTATAGATTTAGGAGGGAGGGGCCCATTTAGGAGTGTCACTGGTTCAAGACATCACTCTTTCCCCTCCTAATCATCTCATTTACAGTCCCTCCCTCTTCTCTCCAACAAGAATTTTGTGGAAGCTTAAAAGAGTGAATACAGTTTTGTTTTTGAGAAGTAACTACCATGTTTCAGTTAGACTTCAACTCCATGTCTGTAGTCTCTAAGCTCGAGTCCGGAGATTCCTGTGGAAGGAGGCGGAGCAGCGGCAAAGGTAACAGTGAGCTGAGGTTGCACAGGATTATCAAGGTCGAGAGGTTGTCGAACGAGTCTCTGGTGACACCTAACATTTGTGTCAAACCAGCACCGATCAGGCCGCCGAGCAGACTCCCTCCGTTTGATATGGACATGAGGGTTGCAAAAAGGGTGGCTTCCATTCCTTCAGGACATAATTTTGCTGCTAACACAAGAACAGGCATGAAAGATGCCTGCAAGAAAAGAAGAAAGCTGTTTCACTAAAAATTCTGGTGAAATTGGGGGAGGACGAGTACATGCATACTCAGATTGGATGCAAAATTGTACTTTAGTAAATATTACCTGACCAAGTACCGTTATAACCAACGAATCCCCAATTGCAAACCACTCATCACTAATACCCCACTCTCGATTTATTCCCGTCACGAGGAGCACCTAAAAAATGACCAGAAAAGCTAGATAAGTAGATAATAATGTATGGAACACAGACAAGAACTGGTGAAATGTTTCTATCATATCCCAGACCTGACTCATTCCAAGTGCACAACCAAAAATGGTGGTTACAAGAAAAATTTTCCTAAGAGGAACTTTCTTGAGAAATCCATTATAAAGCCCAACGCCAATCAGTGATGCTATCGATGTAACAAACTTGACACGCCCGAGAAATTCGGGAGTGAATCCAAGTTTATTTGTACTGAGAAAAGAATAAAACCCCGATTATTCAGATACAAGTTAGATGCTGAGAACACGAAATCTTAAAAGCGACTAAAAATGTGGAAAAAGGGGCAACATTTAGAAAGATAGTGGCCATACGTGAAGAAAAACATGGCAGAATCTGATTGTGGTGTTGCCTGCCACAAAAAAATAAATAATGTTGGAAGAAACACATTTCTTTGACTAACAGCACCCCACAATTCAACAACGTGCTTTCTTGAGCTCCGGAGAAAAGCATAGTTAGCTGAAGGACGATTTATCCCTCTCACAGGCTGCTCTTTTACAAGAACTGCCACCAAAGACGTTATCAATGGCAGCAAAGCTGTAACTCCAAAAACAAACCTGAGACACCCAAATCACTTTTTAGAGTTCACAATCAGCGCAATTGTTCATGTAACATCCATTCATGTAGAACTATAGTACCTTACACCATATGCCTCCACCAGCGAGCCACTAAAGTAGGAACTCACTATTCCACCAAAAGCCGAAGACCCCCAACATAAGGATTGAAGAGATCCTGACATACTTTGTGATTCACCACGAGCCCTCTCAACTACCATGGAATCTACAACCTATACCAAAATTCTGATGCTTCAGAGAAAGAAACCCTAGATTGCAAACCGTGTAATTACGACTAACATACATTTATGAATCTTTGTCAAGTAGATTGGACGAAGAGAGATGCACACGCACAAAATTCTGTCTTAAATATTAACATTCTTATATTCACAAGAATAAATGTATCTTCAACTGCAATGTAGTTTTTGTATGTTTTTTCTCTGAAAAAATAGGAAAAAGAAAGAAAAAACTACACTTCAGCTTTCCTCATAAGGGTCAAACTTGAACATTTAGTGGGGGAAATGCTAGCGTGAAATATCACATAATCGAGTCAAATCCCATCCTCCGAGCCTGTCTCACTGGTGAAGAAAAGGGAAAGGTGTTGGAGGTTTTGTGATGACTAAATAAATTTCCCATCTCTCACATTGATGAGTTGCCAGACTCACAGAATGGAGCCATGATTTCCTCAAAACTTGACCAAAATCAAGATACAACCAATAAGAGTGAGACTAGGATGTGCTAGACAGCTTTCAAGATGCAAGAGAGACATTATATTTTCTGAGTGATGCGCTTTGAGTTCATCAATGCACCTTTGACCTTCCAAACTCAAATGATTGATGTCTTATAAGTTTGTACATTTTGGGATATGTGATCCAAGGTAAAAGAGTTCATCGTGAACCATCCAAGATCCAAGCAATTAAAGAATGATTTCTTTGGGTAGAATCAAAGAAGCCTGTCAACAGCAAAAGATAGCCATGACCATAGTCGTATTATTAGTTCTACTTAACTTCAATTGCTTACAGCAGCCAAGTCCTATCTTTGCAAGCATGCCAACAAGTGGGATCCAGGAGAAAGAGCTGATAGCAATTGTTTCAGCTATGAAATGTGGATGTGCAAAAGTGGAGACCCCATCTCTTAGGCAGTAGATCCCTCATCAAAGTGATGATAAAGCTCTAAAGTAACAACCTAGAACAATGGTCAAAAGGTAGTGGACAAATTTGCTAAGGTCCGAGTTTTAGAACCAATATTGTCCAAGATTGGAAATAAGATTGCAAATGCTTTTTCTCAAGTTCTGCCCTTCAACGCAACTAAGACAAACAAGTGGATCTTCCTTTCACAAATCAAGCAAGGAGTATCAAAGGGGCAGAGTGGGTATCTACGTTTTTCAGTAGAATCTAACAAACAAGCTTAGGTACAAACAAAGGACGATTGGTTGTTTGTAAAGAGTTTACATCTAATTGCTCTCGTCCTTCGGTAATCTATGCAGCTTGCTTAAGGGTCACATATAGGAACTCAAAACATAGAAGGAATGGCTACTGATATTTGCTGGGGAGGGCACGAAAGTAGTAGTAAGGGTGTTTGAGATAGAGCATGATGTCTGCCAGGACAACAAATATTTGGTAAGGTCCTCAACTAGGCTATTGCAATCTCTGCCCATTTCTCATTTGCCTTGGGATGGCGTGAACTTCATTGAAGGATTACCTCATTGAGGGGAAGGACTCCATCATAACAATGGTCATTGAGATATTTAGGGACTTCACTAATATTTGAGATGCTTTAGGATATCGCAGGTAAAGAAAATGATACCACGCCTTGTATCAAGTTTCCACCATGATCACTCTATAGCAGCTATTCACTGGTCAACCCACTCCTCCCTTGGTGCATTGTATATCTATTTCTTCCACAGTATCTTCAACTGACAAGCATCCACGGTACAGAGACACTGTGGTGGATGGCTTAGTTCAAACTCATGCAAGCTAAGCAACTCATGAAAGTTAACGTTGACAAGTATCATAGAGACGGGGAACCTTATGAAGGTTTCAGTGAAACTGCAACCTTATCAGCAAGAAGGTAAAATGCAAAGCTGGGCCTCAAAGTATTATGGCTGCTACTGCAATGTGCTAAAAGGAGTATTGAAGGTTGCCTACCATTTTATTAGAGTATTAATAGGAAAATATTTGGAATGTTATTAGTATATCAGTGGTGGCCTAAATTTAATTACTTGGTAATTTGTTACGGTGGGGTGGTACACACCAAGGGAGTTGGGAAGTTCGATGATAGGCATAGTTTTGGGAACTGGTCCACTGTGGGACTTGGTCCATGCACCATATTTCACACTCAAAACTAAGGATCAAAGTTCCAAATACTTCAATGAAAAGTTTATGTAAACAATGAATTATTAAGATGCCAGCCTAAATTCTGGTCTCCATAAAAAGCACATCTAACATCACTGAAAAAGTAATTTGATAGAAAGAGAGAAATAAACGCAAAGCAAAAGACACTTACAACATCTGAGAATGCTACAGAAAGAGATCCAAGAAGTATACAGAAAGCTGCACCATATTTGCTATCAACAAGGGTGGCCATCAAAGTCCATGAGAGTGCACCAAGCAGTCCTGATAAAATCAAGTATGATCTCCTCCGATAACCAAAAAGAGGAACAGAATCGCTGCATTTGCCAAAAAGCTCTTAGAAAATTAATTTTCTTCCATTTGGTGTTTGGGTGAGACTGAGGAAGCCAGGTTGGAGACTCAGGTAAAGAGAGGAACATAGAAGAAAAACACTTATACCTGATAAACCCATATAAAGGTTTGACAAGCCACGGAAAAGCAGAAAAGCCAGATACTACAGCTGTCTAGTCAATAAATAATATTTATCAGATACCTAATTACCACAATCTTTTTGCCTTGATCAAAACAAAATTCTGAAACTAAAGTAACCTTTAAACACATGTTGAAAACATTTTAAAGAATACAGCGATAATATACTTCATTGAAAATTTCATCACAAAGGAAAATGTCTCTATCACACCGAATAAAGAAGAGTTATACATAAGAATATCGAGCAGAAAAAAAGCGTCAAAAGTTCATAATATACAACTATCAGCATGCACCATTAAGGTAGGTCAACACTGAACATCATACATTTGTAAGTAAGACCTAAATATTCATGATCACAGGACTTATAGTATGTACCTCTGCCGGATCTAGGTGTAGGTCATCCTTTAAGTAAAAACTAACAGCAAGCCTTGCTAAGGCTAAAACCCCTTGAACAAAATAGACCATGGCGACAGCCACATTATCTGGGGATAGGTCCACCCCAAAAATTTTAATGGTGCTTGGATAATATTTCTTCTTATGAGCCGTATTTTGACCACCGTATGAGAGCATCCGTTCCCTGTCATTACCTGGATCATACAAGCAACAGAACAACAAGGGAAAACAAGTGATTAGGTACATAGTGGAATTAAGAATCTCGAGAGGTAAAATGAAATAGTGAATAGCAACCAAATGCAACGCTTAAGCGTCCAAAGCTCGACGATCACATCAATGTTGTATTTACAAGCTATTAGAGCTCCTTTGCATCTAATCTTCTAGAAATTAACAAATGGATGATAAAAAAAAAAAAATCCCAATTCATGATAAAAAAGCAAAAAATAAGATTAAAGCTTCAATCCAAAACTATTTCCTTCATCAACAGAAACATAAATCCATATACACGATCTATTAATCAACCTTCGGTGTGCACGCGAAGGATCATCCTAAACTCCGGAGATTCTGACTTTTCCCCCCCTTTTTTACTCTGCAGTATTCGACCCCAATTCTAATGAAAAAATGAGTTACGAAACACAATTTATTTCGAAATCAGAAGCAAAACTGCTCCTCCATTGAAACCTCTTTCTTCATCAATAGCAATCGCTCAATCAATGAACCTTTATTACATTTGAAAAACTCTCATCCTGGATTCCGAAGTATCTTTTGTGATTCACCATGAAACCGATTCTTAGCAACGAAACAAAATTTAAAAAAGACAAACAGTTCGTATTCAAATCTCAAAGCTCCAATTTCCAAAAACTCCAATAAATGGCGTACTCCTACAAACAAAAGAAAACAAAATGATAATCTTACTACTCCAAGAATTCGGCAAAGACTCGTCATCCACGTCCATTTGCGACAAGGGAACAGCGACGGACATGTCCTCTTTCAGCGACCGCGAACGTCAACTCCAGTTGAATGTTCCAGCGCCAAGAAGGGCCAGCTTACGACGTATCTTGAAGGAAGGAGGGAAGGAGGGGAAGGGCAGAATTGGGCTTTCGAAGCGTGAGATTGAGAAATTGAGAAATTGAGAAATTTAATTAAGTTTCCTAATTTGGATTATAATATTAATTGTGATTTAATTAGAACAAAATGACTAAACTGACCCTCTTCTTGGTTGCGCCAAGAAAAAGAATTGAATTTTGACGATTTCGGTTGCTTTTGCGTGGTTGTCTAGGTGGAACTTTTCTGCTATTTTTAAAATGCTTTTAGACAAAGAAATGCCTCAAATTTTCACAATGAGGTTAATTCCAATTATGTTCATGATTCTTTACCTTTTAATTTTATTCAAATATGTCTAAAAATAAATTTAATATTTAATGTTAAAAAATATATAGAGATATTTTAAGTAAATTTAATATTTTTATTAGCCAGAATCAACCGCCTCAACCTAATCCTATTGACTCATTAAGTCATCACATCCCACCCAATATAGACCGAAGCTTCAAGTGCATTTTAGTCCATTAATTTTTAAAAATTTCTAACTTTCAATTTAATATATAAAGTTCATAAAACTGAGTTATTATACTTTTCCAGTGAATTTGGGTATTAAAGAAACAAAATAAAAAATAAGAAATATTTATTTATAAAATTGAAAGAAAAAAATTTAATGCAAAAAATTTATAATTTAAGATTTATTTTTGTTCGCAATAATATATTTAGTCCAATTACTTTTAGAAAAACACACGTTTTATAATTTATTTTAAAAAAAATAAAAGTGCTGCCCAAGCCCATATTCCTTTCAAGTTTTACTGGGCCAAGTTCAAAGGCCCAATTTAATCATCTAATAAAACATGAAATTACGAACATATCCTGGGACGCCAATGTGAAAACAACTGGGAAGATCTTTCTTCCTCAATTCACTGAGAAAAAAAAGGTACGGCACTGCTAATGGATCCTCTCTCAGCTCTCAGAGACTTCACCATTCGAGGCGAGCTCGACAAAATCGTCCGAGTCAACGGCGAGTTCCGTTTCGGCTCCGACTATTCCTTCCCTTGCTCCGCCGAAACCGCTTACCGGTCCAAACAGGGCAATCTATACACTATAGAAACCCTCGTCTATTACATCAAGAATCACCATATCAAGCACACAGAGTACCTTCAGAACGCTCGCACTCAGGGAATTTCTTCCGTCACTTTCCCCGACCGGAAGCCTTTGCTTGATTATCTTACTGGCAAGGTCTCCTCCTCCGACGCCATCGAGTTTCTTGTCCCCCAAAATCCCAAGTTCCCCGATTTGCCCTCTGTCGATGAGTATCGCCCTGAAGATCCGGTGATTGTTGGCGCTGCCATCGATGCGGTGGATGAGGACGACGGTTTTAAGGATTCTACTAATGTTGATTTTATGGCGATGATTAGGGCTATTGAGAGACCCTTGAAGGATAGGGAATCGTTGTTGGAATGTAAGAATAGGAATTTCTATAACGTGCTTGTGACATCGACGAAGCGCGAGGAGGAGAGGCAGCGTATTGAATCGCAACAGAGGAAGGATGGTTTAGTTGCTAAGAGTAGGTTAATGGGTTCTGATGACAGGGGCATGGGGGGATATGGTGATGATTTGGGTTATGATGCGAATCCGAAGCCGAAAATGCACTTGAAGGGAGGGAAGATTGGAGAAGGTGTGCCTATAATTCTGGTTCCGAGTGCTTTTCAGACTCTTATCACAATTTATAATGTAAAGGAGTTTTTAGAAGATGGTGTTTTTATACCCACGGATGTCAAGGTTAAGCAGATGAAAGGGGCGAGGCCTGATTGTGTGACCGTGCAGAAGAAGTTCAGTAGGGACAGAGATAGGGTGGTGACTGCGTACGAGGTTAGAGATAAGCCTTCGGCTCTGAAACCAGAGGATTGGGACCGTGTTGTAGCTGTTTTCGTATTGGGAAAGGAATGGCAGTTCAAAGATTGGCCGTTTAAGGATCATGTTGAGATTTTCAATAAAAGTAAGTGAACTATTGATCCCAATTTAGTTGATTTTGTTCCTTAATACTCTCTTCAAATTTGATAAGAAAAAAAGTTAGTTTCTGAGATAAGTAGAGAAATTGTTTTTGGGTTTAGGATTAATACGCGTGTTGACTGTTGTGCAGTTATTGGATTTTTTATGCGTTTTGAAGACGACAGTTTGGAATCAGCTAAGAATGTGAAGCAGTGGAATGTTAAAATTATTTCGGTAATCCTCTACTTCCCTGATCCTCCCCCTCTAACCTGTTGCATTGTCTTGATTCAAACTTTGAATTTTGAAATCCCCCTCCGTCTCTGTGCTTATTTTTGTTTGCATTGCCTCTTGTAGTTAACTCTTCCCTATTGTTCTTCAGCAACGTCTTGTAGTAATTTAAATAATGTTTCCTTTTGCAGATTAGCAAGAACAAGCGGCACCAAGACAGAGCTGCAGCATTGGAGGTGTGGGATAGGCTAGAAGAATTTGTAAGGTCACGGTCTCATTCTTGATGTGAATTTCATGGCGCACCATTTTCCCCTTTTTGTGCCTTTACTTGTTGGGGAATGCTCTTGTTTGGTGTCCTGATAGTTGTACCGAGTCTTGTTCCAGATGTAAAATAACACTTCTAGGAATTCTTAATGAGAATTAGTTTATGACCAATTAGATTATTTGAAAGGATAAGTTAGGAACTTAGAGAAATCTGAGTTTATATAGCTTACATGTTGCTAGTGAGATTGTATTTGTAAAAGTTAATGTATCTCTTGAGAGTTGAGTTTTACTGCTCCAAGCTTATATATGTTTGCTGCATTGCGCCTATGCAAGAAAATTCTGGGAGGTTAAGAAAGCACGATGGTACTTCCTTTTAAAGATGAAGAGAAGCTTCGTGTTTGTTAGCCATCCATAGGATCTTGTTTTGGACTCTTTGTCAAGAAATAAATTCCTCACTTTTTCAGTAATAAGTCTCCACCCTTCGATATCTTTTCGGAAATTCTCTTTGTACTGCCTTGTATTAGTGTAATGCTCATCCCCGTTTGCTGGTTATAGTCATTCTACTGTAGTCGATAATTGGTGGTTTCTTTTTCTCTTGTATTCACCTATGGTGGCTGGGATTTCCCCCTTCTTTTGTACATTTTAGTCATCAATGCAGTTTGTGCAATTAGGAAATTCATAGTTTAGGCTTGACTTCACAACTTTAAGCTATACAGACTAATGTTTTCAAGGCACACTTCTTGCCATAGGTGACTATTGGTCACTTGAGGGCCATTATAGGATAGTAGCTTCATCAAGGTTTTTGCCATCTTTGCTTCGTTTTCTTATTATGACCATTTATCATGGTGACACAAGATGATGACTGCGTGAAGGTATGCATTTTAGGCTGACTTTTTCCATCTTTACTTCTTTCGATCCTTCTGCTACAACCATCAAGTTTATCCTAGCAATTTGTTTCTTCTTCCTTCTTCGATCTCAACCTTAAATTTTAGCCCAACAAGTTCTTTCTTCTTAATTCTTTTGATTTTAGGTCGACAGTCCCTTCCTAACTGCCAATACAAAGGGATTAACGCAAGGGTCACAGAAAACATACTACGTTGGCTCCCTTAAGTAACAGTTCGTTTGAAGTAGCAAGTTTCTTAATTCAAACATACTACGTCGAGTTACAGAAGCAGGCTTCTTATACCTGTGGCTATTGAAAAATGAAGATAATTCATCTGGAACTTCATTCAAATTCATTTGTAGATGATTCTTTCTTCTTCTGCTTCTTCTTAATGTTTTATATACCTTCTGTTTCTAACCACTGATGGAAGTGAATTTATTCACAAGTATTTTAGAACTCACAAACACAGAATCATGTATTTTATTCAAAAGAATCTCTGATGTAATACAAAGTTCTTGGAAACAAATGCCATGAGGAGAATATGAAGATAGAAACCACCCTCAACCAAAGGGATGCCTAAAACAATGGACACTCCAAAAGAATCTGAACGCAATAAATGACCAACCATAAACTAGACTTATAGAAGATAGGCAACTGATCAGAAGATCAGTACAACTTGAAAGCTGAAGCATATGTAGAAGCCAACAAGATGGAGAATAGTAGAGGTTTTGACAAATGGATGGAGCTTCCGTCTGATGAGTTATTGTCTGGTGATGGAACAGTCTTAGATCCAGTTCCTGCATATACGATTAGGTCGTTAATTATGTAGTTGCCATATGAACGAAACGACACAGCACGCCGTTAAGCGTTTGTTATGTACATACCTGAAGGAACATTGTTCGAAGATTCCGGTGATCCTGCTGGAGAGCCGGTGGGAGAAGCAACTGGCAATTTTCAGGTATTAAAAGTTAGCACTTTAGTTAAGAGTTTGATATTTGTTCATAACCCTAATGTCTATACATAAATAATCCTCCTGCTCATTGTTTATGTGCAGTGGTGCCCAGAAAGTTTACACATGAATGAATGCTTACCATTGCAGCTGCTGATGGAAGGAGTCTGAACATTGCAAGCCCGGGGCAGAGCCAGAGCCTGGGTTTGGTTGATGTTAACCCCAAGGGAGGAACCACCACCATTCAGGACCTGGCACAAGCACTGTGGTTGTGAGCGGACAACGGTTGCAAGCTGTGTGCAGCATCCTTGTGATGGGGTAGAAGAGTTCCCTGTAATGTAATTCAGGCACGGTGACAAGCTGATCAGCACGTTTGTACAGTCCGACTGTGCCGCTGCTCCTGCCCAGTGCACGGCAACAATAACAGCAAGCAGAGTCATCACCATCTTTCCGTGTGCCATTCTGCTATGGAGTACTATTACAATTGCTTCTGAGAATGGTAAAGACAGTTAACAACTTGATGAGAACTCAGAAGGTAGAAAGTTTGATTTGTGAAGTTCCAGGGCAGAATTGTTCTGTTTTTGTAGGGAATGGAAGGAAGAAATGGACAAAAGGAAAGAAGTTTGATTTGGTGAACCACTTTTCCTACTTTCTTAACAGTTTTCTTTGGTGGAGCTTTTGGGGTAAAGCTGTTCAAACTTGGGGCTTTGACACCTAATGAATGGTATATGATGGGGGTCGGTTAACATGGCCACCAATTTCTTCATCAGGAAAGAACCCAAGAAAACTTAGGCGTCAAGGCTGTAGACTTGGATGCCTGAACTTTATTAATGACGTGAAGGAAGCGCATTCTGGGTTTTACCTTTCAACTGTTCTTGGCTTCGACTTTTATAACTTTCTGTGTCTGGTCAATCGCAATCCTAATCCTTTCAGAAATTGGTATTATTTTCATAAAATGTGAAGGGAGCTGGAAAGTAAAAAGAGAAGCCCCTGCAGATGCCACGTCCTTTTCATTGATTAAAATAGGGTATGCGCGTGAGATCTCATATCTATTGGAGAGGGAAACAAAACATTTTAGATAAAGGTGTGAAAACCTCTCCCCTAATAGACTCGTTTTAAAACCGTGAGACTGATGGCGATACATAACGGGTCAAAGCGGACAGTATCTGCTAGCAGTGGATTTGAACTGTTATAATTATAATCATGAAACCGATGGGAGTCTCACTTATTGTTTTTCCCATACATTAATTCTCTTTATCTCTCGAACCTCGTATCCTTAATTCTCTTTATCTCTCGAACCTCGTATCCTTAATTCTCTTTATCTCTCGAACCTCTTCTTGATACGATACTCTCTTAATTCTTTCAAATTTTGAGACACATTAAATTAAAATGCAAAATTAAAATAAAAGAAAAAAAAATAGAAGGATCTCTTGCCTGTATTGTCAAAATGAAATATATTTCACATCTTGTCGAAAAAAAAATAGTATGGAATATATTTCACTATCTTGTCGAAAAAAATAGTATATAATGATATATAGGCAGAAAATGCATCCATTCCACCGTGTACATATCATATACGGATGGAGATCATCAGCCAGCCCTAAAGGTGGAAGCTAGAGATCATCAGCCAGCCCTAAAGGTGGAAGCTAGGATGGTAATTTGACCTTTCTAAAGACTAGAAAAGATAAAACAGAGTAATCTAATTGGACTTCCTTAAGAACTCAAGGTCACAATTGTACAGCTCAAATAACAGAGTAATCTAATTGGACTTCCTTAAGAACTCAAGGTCACAATTGTACAAGCTCAAATAACAGACCTAAAGAACAGGACCTGTTCGAGTAAGGTCATCTGTTTGGACGTTCTTTATGAATTCAAGCAATGAGAAAAGCAAATCCTTTGGAACGCTGAAGCTGGTTTGTTAAGATATTGCTTTCTCAAATCTCGCACTTTCCAAATTCAATTATGATAAAACCGTAAGTAGCACCTTTGAACTTCAGCACAACAGATGACAAATCAATCTATAGAAGTTCATATTTCGTTTGTTTGCTCATGTATTCAGGAACAAGAAATGTTAACTGCAACATTACGCTATAAAAATGTCTGAAACTAGGGAAGAAAAGGGTAGAATACACTCTGCTTGCAGCTCATACAAAGTTAAGGCAGCAAGAAAAG
The DNA here is from genome assembly GCA_033971965.1 of Cucurbita ficifolia. Classification (NCBI taxonomy): domain Eukaryota; kingdom Viridiplantae; phylum Streptophyta; class Magnoliopsida; order Cucurbitales; family Cucurbitaceae; genus Cucurbita; species Cucurbita ficifolia. The sequence goes on along the minus strand of CM066967.1, from coordinate 9,249,806 downwards.
CAAGCCTCTGCAGATATAACATTTAAATCTTAAGCTGAGGGAAAGCTAGCTCCATCCTTGATAGATTCGCGCCAAGCAACCTCCCTAGCTCCGTTCTTGTCTACAATCTTGATAACGAAATTTGGTGGGGCTACAACAAGCCTGGACCTAATCTCCAGTATGCATTTATCAACCAAATCAATGGCTTCTTGTTCTGTCATGCCACTATGGTAATGTCTATCCATCATGGCGAGTGAAAAGTAAGACCCATAACCAAAAGCTCCCTTCTCAACCTTGTGAAGGGTGGCAATATAGTCTATGTAATAGAGGGATGGGCCAGTTTCCTTGTCATATCCCGCCAGAAGAATGTTCACGGAATATGGATTCTGAAAATCGAAAGTTCACAGTTGAAATCAGGCTTGTCTTTCCAAATTACAACCCACCCAACAAGTTAATTTCCCATGACAACAAATAAGCCAGGAGCGTGAGACTCCTAATATACCTTACAGCTCATTCACAGTTATAGACAAATGCAGAAAGAACTAGAAGTGGATCATTTATTATTCTTCTCAGAGCAACAAAAACCAAATTACTATGTAAAACTCCTTCACAATGTGCTCATCTACACTAGAGTACATCACAGCTGCATAACTCTACCCTAGCTTAGCCTTAAAGAAAGACGATCTTTGCCCAAATCGCCATGAACTTTGTTATAGGGATGAAGCATGATGGTTGGTTATTTGGCAAGCACACACCTCAGTAAGGACTAAAAAAAGAGACCAAGCTTGTGCTTGATGGGGCCGCACCATGAAGAATGAGTTCAATAAAACTAAGAAGGTATGGTAGTAAACAAGAATTGATTTTTATGACAGTCACCTAACATTTGGGAAAACACTTGGAAAATCATTCTCAACATATTCCAGCCTCATTTAGTAAAATTAAATAGAATCACAAAGAAACCGAGAATCCACAAGAAATTCCTAGAGTAAGAGGTGACCTATAAGACGTAAGTTACTGTTAATTCACAGATTTAATGAAAGCCTTGCCTAATGATAAGGAATGAACTAATAAGATGACAATTCCAAGAGCAAGACTGAAACAGGATATAAGAGAAACACACAAACATTGTCATGATTATCAGCTTGATACAAGAAAAAACGAACAAGTAACAAAGTGTTAATAGAATGCAACATCTCTAGAGGTTTATCTGCCTAATTTCTTGTCACTGTGAGGCATTCTTAAAAATGACAGAAATCGAGGGTTTTCCTAAAAATTTCTTCACTGTGAGTCATTCTTAAAGATACAGAAATCAAGGGTTTTCCTAAAAAACTAAAGACAATATTCCCTCGCTCTGTCTGGACATTTGAACAATTTTAAGCTCCAAAAAGTTAGATTGAAGACAGAAACATTCAAAAAATTTCATCATGACCAAACGATTGAAACCGCTTATCCGATGTAAACTTAAAGCCCAGGATCCAAATTTCCGAAAATTCAAGGTTAGCTGAAATTTTAATCAGCTAAAAGTAATAGCAATAAGAAATGATATACCTTCCGCAAGGCGGTTGCGAGCTCACCACGAGTGAAGTTAGCAGCAGCGGCAGTGGTCAAGGGGATCCCATTGCGAAACTGATACAAAGACACATTCTTCTGTATATACTCGGTGAACTGAACCCTATTCAATCACAAAAGGAAGATCATAATTAACAAAAGGCAAACGATTAGCGAAGAAACAAAAATTGCATAATAAAAATCTCAAACCTGTCGCCAGCTTCGCCGCTAGCTGCGACGAGCTTGTGGGAATCGAGGACCATGATCTTGTCCTCATTGGATTTATGGACCAAAATACTGTGCACCGCCGATGTATCCGCCGCCACTATGACGAATCCGTCGCCCACAAGTCCGAATACGCTCTCCATCCCTTCTTATTTCTTCTTCTTCTTCTTCTTCTTCTTCTTGGAATCGATCTAGTTTTCCAAAGCCTCTGTGAAATTTGGGAGTTCCCCCTTTTCCAATTATGCTTAGCAATGACTTGAAGCCCAAGTTCTCTCCAAGCCCCATTTTCATTTTAATGATTAAACATAAAATATTGAAATTTTAGAAATATATTAAATATTTTTTCAAAAAAAAAAATCTATTTAAAAATTTTTGTGGAGCAATTATTAATTTATCTCAAAATCATTAATAATTTTATTTTCACCATTTTCATTAGTTATTCAAATATATAATAAATTATCTCTTAATAATTATTAATGTAAATCTACATATATTTCGTTGTAGAGGCATAGAAACCTTTCTCAAGTAGATACGTTTTAAAACCGCGAGACGGACAACAATATGTAACGGGCCAAAGCAAAAAATATCTGCTAGCAATGGGTTTGGGCTATTACAAATAGTATCAGAGCCCGTCATCGTCAATATGTAACGGGCCAAAGCAAAAAATATCTGCTAGCAATGGGTTTGGGCTATTACAAATAGTATCAGAGCCCGTCATCGTCAATATGTAACGGGCCAAAGCAAAAAATATCTGCTAGCAATGGGTTTGGGCTATTACAAATAGTATCAGAGCCCGTCATCGTCAATATGTAACGGGCCAAAGCAAAAAATATCTGCTAGCAATGGGTTTGGGCTATTACAAATAGTATCAGAGCCCGTCATCGTCAATATGTAACGGGCCAAAGCAAAAAATATCTGCTAGCAATGGGTTTGGGCTATTACAAATAGTATCAGAGCCAGTCACCAAACGATGAGACATTGGTCGGAGTAGGGCTATACCCTCTCCATAGAAGACGTGTTTTAAAACCGTGAGGCTAACAACGATAATTAGTTTGGAGCAATTTTATGTTAGTGACCTCTTGAAAGAATTTCTAGGAAACATGTGGGTGAAACAAAACATTCTTAAAGACTCATGTTAGTTTATGAGAACAATTTTCGATCTTAGAAGCAGTTCAAGACAAGTGAATAATATAACTATGTCATAGGATAGATATAGAGGAATATCGGAGCTATCAAATGTCGAATCCAAAATCTAAATTCTTATCTAAATACTGGTCACAATTGAACAAAAAAGAAAACCGTTTCCAAACAAGTCTTAAACTTTTTGGACAAAAAAGAAGTCTTTAGCTCGAGAATCGTATTTAACCGAACCCGTCTAATAATCCAATTCCAACAATCATGTTTCAAACCAAACAAGAAAATTCTATGTATGTCTAAATGTGAAGCATGTTTGAGTGTTTGAGTGTTTTGAGTGTTTCAGGCCTTCATGATAGAATATGTTACAAGTTGACCTCCCAGTCTGACTTCACTTAATTGATGTGGGTTTTAACCTTTATGTATGTCTAAATGTGAAGCATGTTCTTGACAAAATCATATGGTCTGCAAGAAATGGCAGCAGCTGGTTCTTTAGCAGTGTGCTTGCTTGCTTGTTTTGTGGATCCCATACACAAAGACGGACAAATCTGCTTTTAAAATTGCCTGGTGGGTGTCATTTTGAGGGATTGATTAGCTATGATTACAATTGTTTGATGGGGTTCTCCTCAAAACGTGTTCATTAGGCAGAGGTTTCCACACCCTTATAAAGAATGTTTCGTTCTCTTCTCCAACCGATGTGAGACCTCAAAATCCACCCCCTTCAGGGTCCAACGTCCTCGCTGACACACCGTCCAATGTCTGACTCTAATACTATTTGTAACAGTCCAAGCCTATCGTTAGTAGATATTGTCCTCTTTGGGTTTTCCCACAAATGAGAGGTTTCCACACACTTAAAAGAAATGCTTCGTTCTCCTCTCCGTTGTCTAAGCTTATCTTTAGTAGATATTGTTCTCTTTGGATTTTACCATAACGGAGAGGTTCCAACACCCTTAAAAGAAATGCTTCGTTTTCCTCTTCGTTGTCTGGCTCTGATGTCATTTGTAACAACTCAAGCCTACTTTCCCTTCTAGACTTCCCCTCAAGGTTTTAAAACGCGTCTACTAGGGAGAAGTTTCCACACCCTTATAAAAAATGTTTAGTTCCCCTCTCCAACCGATGAGGGACCTCAAAATCTACCCCTTCAAGGTCCAGTGTTCTAGCTGGCACACCGTCTAGTATCTGGCTCTGATACCATTTGTAACAACCCAAGCCTGTCGTTAACAAATGTTATCTTCTTTAAGTTTTCCCTTACAGGCTTCTCATTAAGGTTTTAAAACCCGTTCACTAAGGAGAGGTTTCCACAGCTTTACAAGAAACCCCTTCACCCCTCCGGTTAGAAGATATAAAAAAAACAAAACAAAAAACAAAGGCTTTTTTCTGAATCTTGGTTTCCATTACTGTCAAAACCTGTAACATTGTCCCCTGCTTTCTGTTTCTAGTTTTGTTCATTTGTGTTATCATCATAAAGAAGATGGCATGCCTGAGAAGACAATGAACAAAATACCAACTTTTTACAGTAAAAGTAATGAAATGCACAGCAGTCAGCAGGAGAAAAGGGGGGGGGAAATTCAGAATTCACACTGTAATAAATCATATCTTTTTCTTCAACTTTTTTGGGGGTTTTCACCTCTTTCACATTCTATGGTAAATAAGTATCATTCATACATCCACCGATTCTTTTCCTCTTTTTGGATTTGAGGAAACAAAAAAAAAAAAAAAAAAAAAAAAAAAAAAGGTGCTACCAATGTGTATTCCTACACAGAGAGAAAGAATCAAGAAATGAAGAGAGAAAAAAATATTACTCGATCCTCCACGTGTCGTCGCTTTACAGGACGAGTTCTTCCAATCCTGCAAGAACAAGAGCTTTTCATGATTAGACCACGACGAAGCTACAATAATTGATATCAAGTACAGAAGTAATCAGCAATCGACTCAGCCGATATTCAACAGGAATGCTTAATGGTAGTAACAATCATTACCCGAAAGCTAAGCGTCGTCATCGATTAGGCGACCGAATTATGCAGGTGTGTACTAAACTCAGCTAACAAGATATGATGAGCAAAGGCACAATGTGTTGGGAAGAAAGGTCAGTGATATTAGCTAACCTACAGGGACTTCAAACAAAAAGCAAAAGCAATATGAGACAAAGCAATGTGAGACCCCACAGCTGAACCAAGAAAAGAGAAGGAAAGCATACTTTTTTGGGCTGTGAGCTACGAAGTGTCCCCATCAGCCTTCAAGGGATGAGCTCCACCACCGTCTGGGGCCAGATTTGCAGTCAAATCAGGTAGCTTTCTTGAGGGTTGAATTATGGGAGAGTTGAACAAAGCTTTTTGTAAAGGACATTCAAACAAATCCTAATCTACTCTTACATCATCTATCTCTTTGGGGAGGAATCTTATTGCAAAATTTTCTACTGAGTGTGATATACAAAGTTTCGGGTCGGCCGAAAAACGATAGCTTACAATGGTTTAGCTACGAAAGGGATAGCTTACTTTTAAGCTCTTCCACAAGCCTATGGCTGGATTGTGTAGCCATTGGATCTCGCTTTCAGAAAAAGTTTAGTTCGGTGTATCCATGTGCGTATGGAAGAAGCTCTTCAACTTCGACTCTTGAACTGGAATAACTCATGCTTTTCTTTAATCTCCCTCGACTTGACTCAACCTCAGCCCAAAACACTCCGTAAACTGGTCTATGATCTGAAAACCTTGACTCTCCACGGACGTAGGATAGCTGATGGAGGCCTTCTCCATGCCATAATATCCGATCGCACCTTCATAAACAGAAGACGTAAATCAGCGTGCTGAATTAGTAGATGAAAACTTTCCTACCATGCTAATGTAATAATAAGTTGAGATTGAATAAACTGGCTGGCAAGATCGACTTACCAAGCGGGTTTACGACGCTTTTCTTTTGGGTAAGCGCCCTCTCCTGCATATCGATCTGAATTGGTTGAATACTTATATGTAGGAGGAAAGTAGATCTTTCCTTCATTCCATCCAGCAAATACATGCCCAAGTCTTTGTTCTATTCGTAGCTGCATAGGAACATGGTCGGTTAATTATAACGATGCATTCGAAGTTCCAATGTTTTTCGAAGACGAGGTTATGCAGTCATACCTGATCTTTCTCAAGCAATGCCCTCCAGTTTTGCATCTCTACGAGCGCCTTGGCAGAACGGTAAGAAAGAGCGATTCGATAGTTTAAATCCCCGAGCCAAATAACACGACTGCAAGATAGCTTAAGATGGTCAGAACAATGAACATAACTAAATTCTGTCTGCACATGTTGATGAGAAAATATCTTACTCATGCTCAAGGATTGTTTCAGGGGATTTCTCCTCGCTGCCTGCACCGTGAACTCGTGGAAACCTTGTCTTTTTAAGTATCTCCATCACGTCGGAGTTTCTTCTAAGCTCGTCGCCTTCTTTCTCTCCAGATGTTAAGTGAGTACAAATGAAGCAAAAGCTTGTTTGATGCAAAGACATGCTAATGGAAATCGATCCCTGCAGTAGATCAGAGCGTTCGTATCGATTAACAGAAACTTCACAAGATATTAGAATACGAAACCGAAGTTGTCGAATGAATGATACCTTATTTCCAAGGTAACCCATCAATCCTCTACCAACACAAGAAACCTTCATGTTTCGAACATGATCCCTCAAGTCACTTTTCACCCATATTGTGAGAAATATGCCAACCATTTGTTTGCTTGCAACTAAGCAATATCTTGAATGTCCTGGCATTCTATATCCACCATCCTGGGATGACGATCCACCATGCGACATTGGCGAAAACAAAACCGTGCTCGGTGACTCCCACGAAACATTATCATCATCCGACGAACCCCATCTCGAACAGTCGCTAGGCCTCGAGTAGTCACTCGGCCTGCAAAAGTCGCTCGGCCTAGAGTAATCACTCGGCCTGCAAAAGTCACTAGACCTGGAATAGTCACTTGGTCTCGAGTAGTCACTCGGTCTGCAGTAATCACTTGGCCTGTGACTCCCTCTAAAGCTAGGACCAAAATCACTCGACCGATGACCAAAGATAACACGGTCACATACACTAAATCTTCGGTCGAGCCGTGGCTGTGGTAGTGAAGGATCATTATCCATTCTCCAGCTGTGAGTTGTTTGAAACGATCGTCGATGGAAGAACGATGAATTCTTCTGCCTAGCAGACCCCTCAAAATCTGCATTTATCTCCACAACAGGTTTCGGAATTGGAGAAGGCGTATAACACGCATTCCCCACGCTCGTTCCGGGAAGATTGTTTAGTGTCTTTCGAATGAGAGCCTGCCATTTTTTAGCAGGACCATTGTCTTCTGCACCCAGTATATTACCAGCATTCAATGGCACTATCTCCTGAAATCTGAAATTCACAACGAAACAAACTTACCAACTATCTTCCCTTCTCCAAAACTGATGGAAGAACAAACTAAAATGAGTGAAAAAGTGTATCAAAATTCATACCCAAGAACATAAATATCAGCAGGGGGTGAGGATTGAAGCCAATCATCCAGATTTAGATTATTTGGAGGAGATCTTCCAGCCACGTTCCATGTAGCAACAAAAATGCTGAAGAAAAACCACTCAGTTTTGGATCAAAACCAACCAAAATGCAAGAACAGAAGAAGAACAACCAATTCTTTACCTATAGTTCTGCACATCAATGATTCGAGGATGGTCAAGATTCATCTTCCCTCGGCGTCCCGGCTCGCCATTTTTGCTGAATTTCTCTGAGAATTGATGAAAAAAGTTATGATAAACAGTTTTTCTAAGAATCAAACTCACAAAAACGAGGTGGATTAGCCTGTGTTTATGAACCTGTTTTGCTTTTCTTGATGGTGCAAGGCTCCCTCTCTGAGAAGCTTCTGCTTCTGTAATCGATATCACTTCCTGTAGAAGAAAGAACGTCATCAATTGAGAAAGAACTTCAACCCAGAAGCAGCAAACGAAAGATTTCAATCAAAATTCAAAGACCAACCTCTATAAGCAACATCCGCTTGAAAATCCTCGCTTTTGCACCTGATATTGAACCATTTCCTGACCATTTTCTTGGACCATGAGAGCTTCAAGAACCAAAAAAAGAAAGCCAAAAAACAATCAGATTCCCAATTTTTTCCTTCACAAAACATAAGAATCAGTATATCCAACTGGGGTTTTAAAGAAATTGAAGAACAACCTTGCTTTTCTTAGAATTCTCATCGCTCATTGTTCCACCACTACTTCATACAGCTCCACTACTACTCAGAATTCAAGGGTTTCGCTTCAAATCATCAAAAACCCATCAGAATCCAAGACAAATAGACAAAGAACTCTCCACCCAAAAAAACCCTTAAAGGGTTTCTTCACAAACACCCAACAAGATCAAACCCAAAATCCCCCTTCCTTCCACTAAACAAGAGAGGCCCAAAAGAGAGGGGAAAAGCTTAGAACAAGAAGAAGAAATGGGGAGAGATTGTGAAGTAGAAGAAGGCAATGCAGGGAAAGTTTTAGATAGATAGAGAGAGAAAGTTTTAGAGAGATATAAAGCTCATTGAGCTTCTCTTTCTCTATTCTGTACACCAAAGGGCCTCGTTCTCTGTAAAAACAGCAAAGTATCGAATTTGAACAGTATAAAGTGCAGAGAAGAAAGAAAGAAAGAAAGAAAGAAAGAAAGCAGTGAGTGAGTCAGTGTTAAGGGTCTCCCTTCTCCTTCCCTTTTCCTTTTTAATTCTAGCTGAGACAGACTCAACATGATGGAGCAACGGGCATGTCTTTTATTTACCTTTCTTTTTCTTCTTTACCCTCTCTCAAACAATCACTAAACCAAAGGGTCTCCCTAAAAAAGGCTGCCCTCTTTGGTCAACAAAACAAACCCATGGTTAGCGAGCCTCCCTCTCTCCCCCGCTCTCATAGCTCAAGCCTATCCTAGTAGATATTGTCTTCTTTGAACTTTCCCTCAAGAATTTTAAAACAGGGATATGTTTCCAAATCCTTATAAAGAATGTTCCCAGTCTGGCTTTAATATCATTTGTAATCGCTCAAACCCACCGCTAGAAAACATTGTCTTTTAAGAAAAGGTTTCAATACCCTACAACCAATATAAAGCCTTTCGGCCTCGGATCTATTAGGACGAAACCAAACCCTATAGCCTTCATCTCTCTGTTCATGTTCTTGTAGCCCTGTTTTGGTCTACCATGAAAGTAAAAGCAATCTAAAGAAGGCAATAAAGAAAAAGCAAAATGCGTATATGAGTACTAAATGTTTTTTGTTTTCTTCTTTTATGAGTCGAGGAATGTTTGCGGGAGAAGGCACAGTAATTTCACAAAAAGGGTCTTCCATGCCTTCTTTAACGCATTGCCTTTCGTGTTCTCCACCTCCATTGAGCTACATTTTTGTTTAAACTAATCAAGCTTTCAACTTTATCATTTTTATGGCTACGAAAAGACAGGGGAGAGAAGGAGAGGACTCAGCTACATACCACAAATACTGTACTCATACCAACCAAGATTGAGTTTTTACTTCTTTTTTCAAATAATGATTGGAATAGATACGGGAAAAAGCCACTCTCTGGCCCAATATCCATGTTTTAGCTTCCAATTTTGACTTGGAGAGGACAATAATGTGGGAACTTCAAACAAAATTCACCTTCTTTTTGGTTCCTTCTTCAATTGCTTCGTTTAAGGCCATTGTAGAATCCGAGGATGTTTGGTCCAAATTTATCCTGTTTCTTTCATTCTGGGTCGTTGGATCAAATTCCTAGTTTCTTGTTCTTGATACAAAAAAGTATATAAATTTATTTTAAAACGTTATTATTTTTCATGAAATACATACGACCAACGTTTTTTTTTTTTTACTAGTTTCCTAATACACGAAGCATTAAATTATGTTTCTAATTTTAAGAATTCAAAAAAAGTAATTTTTATTTTTAGATCTAATGAGAGTCTCAACCATTGAGCAGTATGTCATAACTAATATATTTGATATTTAATATTTGAAAGAGACTTTATGCTAAAAAAAACTCTTGAATTTGATGACAATCACATAATAGTATAAATATAAGAATATTCGATGTTTTAATTTATTTTGAATGATTGAATAACGTCCTCCACACAAAATTTTTCTTTAATTTTGAAGAGTCAAAAATCTTATTAATTTGAATATCAGTTAAATCACTGTCAATTCTTTTTATTATTATTTTTTTAAAATTCTCGCAAAAATAAAAATATATGGAGAAGATATTTAATATTGGTGTAGCACAATAAGGCTTCCCTACCACTACATAATTACTATAGGTTATATAGAACTATATGACCCACAATGATTAAAATTACTTCTACTAGCATAGGGCCTTTTCATACTATTAAGCTACAAATTACAATACTTGCATTTAAAGGGATACAATACCCACTTAATATAATATCAAATATTAAAAAAATAAATATATAAAGATCAATGATTATATTAGAATAAAGTTTTATTACTGTCATAACTATATTCAACCAAAGTAACGATGTGATAAATATCTCAATGTCATAAATGATTCGAAAAACTAACATATAAGAGATTATTTGAACCATTGAATTACTTAAAAAATTAATTAAATAAATACATGAATTTGCGTGTGGAGAAAAATGAATGATGTAAAATTTCCACACGAGTCAGAATTAGACCACGCGCATAAGGATTCCGGCCGCCGACCACGCGGCAGCTCTGCCACCTTGAGCATCGAAACCACCCAACCGCCGTCGTCCCAGCCTGACCGTTGTTCTTTATTTTTTTCAAGTTTGACAGTGATGGGTTCCATTTGGCTTTTTCCCTCTCCTCATCATTGGTTGGCTCACAAATTAAAAATATAAAAAAAAAAAGCTTTTATTTAAATGGACAAAATATAGTGAGGTTACGGCGGAGCATTCCATTTCATTACTTATAATTTTTTTTTTTTGGAAAAAACTATTATTTTAATAATTATTTAAAAAAAACTAATATAGGTATATTTTAACCCTCTCTCCCATAATCATCATGCTCATTGTTTTTTTTTAAATTATTTTTTATGAAATTTATAACTCCCCTCATTATATCATAACTCAATTTTTTTTAATTAAAAAATTAGAATCATTATGTCAAATTAAAAAAATAAAAAACAGAACGGAAATTAATGTTATATTACAAATAGGATCAAGATTCATTCTCACTGTGAGATCTCATATCGATTAGAGAGGAGAATGAAACATTCTTTATAATGGTGTAAAAACTTATTCCTAACAGACACGTTCTAAAATCATTGAAAGAATGGAAAATTAAAGTGAATTGAAAAATAGAGTAAAGGGAAAGTGGGGCCTTGAAGGGGCAAACCAAGTGGGGTTACAATTTGAAATATGTTCCATTTTTGTCAATTTCTTCATGCACTATTTTTCATGACAATTTGCTTTTCCTATTGGAAAAACCAACCCTATTCCCATTTCAACTTCCTAATTATTACCTCCCCAACTCTTTTTCTTACTTTTTTTTTTTTTAACACTTTTATTATTTTAATTATCTAATTTTATCTATACGTCGACTCTCCATTCAATTTAAAAAAATAAGTATTCATCTTTTGATACGTACTTCTATGTTAAGAAATAATAATAATAAATTAAAAAGACGAGAAAAAGAAATAAATAGAAGAAATTAATTAAATGAGAGTCAAATCAAAATCATAATAATAATAATTGAAAATAGTAAATTTAAAATTATGAGGTACCTCTTCCACTTCTTATTGTGATGGATTTGGTATCTTACTAGTGGTTTGGCCATTTATTCTAAAAAGATATTTTTTGTTTTTATTTTATTTTAATTTAATTTAATTTATTAACAACACTTTTGAATGGGTTATAAAATTAAAGATTATCATAAACCATATGATAAAAAAAAACAATTATCTTCATATTGGGACAATCTCAAATACAACTTTAATTTTTGGGCCCCTCATCCATTTATTTCATAATTTTTTTTAAAAACAAAAAAAAATTGTTTGAAATAACGTTTATACGTTTCTCGTTTTTTTGTTTTCAGTTCTTAACAGCAAGGTTTAGTAGGGTCGTGTTTTTTCATACATAAATAGAAATTTTATCAAACAGATTTTTTTTGGTGTAGTTTTGTTCTAACTAGTCTCGTGACAGATCTTAAACTATACAGAAACGCATCCCACAAATCAAATATAGATCGAACGGGATCTAACGCATTTCAACACGAACATAATTGAATGAAATTTGAAAAGGAAAAAGAAAAAGGGAAGGTAAGAAGATCTTGGAATGTTTGATAATCTTAAACAAATTTGCACCGAGAATGAATGAGGTTTGAAGATATTCAAATGGGCCCCACCAACCCATCTTTCATACATTCCTCATATTTTCAACCAATAATTCAAAGCATCTATAAAACAATTTGGTTATATGTTTCCCCTTATTTTTGTAAAAGCTTCCATACTCTTCATCATCATCCATGGTGGAAGATTCCCTTCCATTTCAATTTTCTTTCCACTATATTGTTTAGTTTGGCCGTGGATAGCGACTCGTTCGATAACGTTTTCGTGTTCTTATTTTTTTATTTTTCATAAATATAAATTTTCGGTAACGGTAATTCATGTCTTAGAAACGTTTTAAAAATATGTATACTTTTCTATTGTTTTGGATAAGGGTGTTCATATGACCGGAGAACCTAACTATCAAATCCAACGGATGGATTAATTTTTTTTCTTTTCAATTTGGGTTAGGTTGAATTTTTTAAAATTGAAAATTCAAGTCCGTTCACAGGTTGACATTTTTTTGTCGGGTCAATGCAACCAACCCAAAAATAGGTTATAACTCAACCCAACTTTTAAGTTAAGAAGATTGAAAATATTTGATCTTTACTATCTGTGATATTTAAATTTTATGGTATAACATTTTAGTTATTAATGCAATATATATGATAGATAATTAGGTTTTTTTTAATAATTAAAAAAAGATTCCTCCACTCCAACTTAGCTCAACCTAAAAATAAAAGGATTGGATAGTGAATTTTGTTTGGGTGGTTTAGGTCACCAACCGAATCAACTCGAAATTTTGAGTTGGTCTAAAGGCTAATTTTTGAAATATATAAAAATAATTATAATTCATAATAAATATAAATATAACATAAAATATTTTTATATTTTCTTTCCTAGACTAGTTTTCATATTAAAATTTTATGTTTTTAATTAAACAAGTCATAAATGTAAAGTAGAAGAAAAAATTAATAAACAATTAGCAAAAATAGTCATATTTTTCTTTATTAAATAAAAAGAAACGAGAAACATGAAACTAAAAAGAAACTCAACGACCCAAATTTATAGTAAATAATTGTTTATAATGATTTCTTAAACATATATTTAAATTATAGTCAAATTTTAAAATTAAAAAAAGGGGTTTTCAAATATTTTTTTTCTTTGACTTTAGTTAAGATTGAAAAGTATTTTTATACGTGGAAAATCAAACAAATAAATTAGTCATTATTTTTTATTTTATTTCAAGCAGTGGACTAAACTTTTCACTTTTTAAAATTACATTTCTAATTTCAATCTTAAAAACAAACGAAAAATACTTCATCAAAATAATATTAATAAATCATTATCAACATCCCACTATTTAAAAATAAATAAATTTAAGCTGGTTTATGAACCATTTAATCTATATTTTTTATTTTTTAAAAATATTTTAAGTCTCAGACAAATTTTTAATAGAAAATTGTTTTTCATTATTTTTCAATTTACGAACTCTATTTATAATATAATCCAACATAAGATTATTAAATCAGATGAATCCATACATACCTTTACAACTCAATAATATCCAGATGATCCCGATGTTACTTTTGATGAACGGCTGAGATTTCATCTACAAAAAAAACTCCGTGGAAAAAAACAGCATATTAATCCACCACACCACCCACGTAAATATAATAATTGATAAAATAAAAAGTAAGTAAATTTAAATTAAAAAAAAAAAAAAAAAAAAAAAGAGGAATAAGAGAGAAGATTTGACTGGCGCTTTTGCTTTTTGTTTCCCTGACCACATACAAAGCCTGTGCCAGTGAATCTTAGCAGGGGCAAAATTGACAATTCATGAGTCAATCAATGCCGGAGAGACGCCACCGCCTCCGCCGCCGCCACCACCACCACCGCCAATATTAAACGTTCCTTTCTTTTATTCACCAACACAAGAAAGATTCTATTTTATCTTTATAATTTAGTTATTAGAATCTAAAATTTAAAAAATATTCTAAAAATTATAAGATAACTTTTTAACTTTATATAAGATTTTATTAGTCATAAAATAACTTATTGAGCATACCATTGAATAAACATTTATTTAACCTATGATAATTTTTTAAAATTACTAATTATATGTTTTATTTTAAAATTTTAATGGATGCTTAACTCAAGATATTTGGGCCCACTATGAATTAAAAAGAAGAACATGAGAAATTTATATACTCTTCTTTTTCAAACAGTCAAAAAGTAAAAATGAATTTGTCTCTTCTAATCAATATTGTGTTTTTGGACCCCAAAATCACTCATAAAGCCCAGGAATATATCCACCCACGTTAAATCATTGGAAAATGTGACTACACAAAACTAATTTTTTTTTTTATTTTAAACTATAGTTTTAAGTTTATATTTTAATTTTAACCTAAGTTTGGATGTGTGGTCCATATAATTATTAAGTTTTTGTTGCTATTATATTATTTTAAAATTGTATCCGATGAGTCTAAGCTATGAAAAGTGTTTAGCAACTTCCTGTGCTTTAAATTTTAAATTTCTAATACGACGATGACCTTTTAATTATATACTTAATAAGTCCAAGAACGTTTAAATTTAAGGATCTATTAAACACAAACGTAAGCGTTTAGGGATTTATTATGCACTTTCTAAATTTAAAAAATTTATTTGGCATAATCTTAAATATTTACCAATCAAAATTGTAATTTAATTTAATTATTTAAATACGAGACTAAAATAGTAATTTAAGATAGGGTGGTATTGAGACATTGAAATGGGTGAATAAATACGAGACCAAAATGTGTGGTTTCTTCCAATTTTGTTCTCTCTCTTCTCCACCATTCATATTTCTCCTCTTATGTCTCATAGTCAATGCCTATTTACTCCCTATTCTCCACCCCTCATGCTTTGAATTGTTGATCATCTTCTTTTTCCAAAAATGGTGGCTTAGGGTGGTTCTAAGCCTCAAATATGAGTTGGGTTTGGTTTTATTTCGAATTATTTTTCTTCGTGGGCGTTGTTTTGCTATGTGAACGGGTTGAAATTGAGTGGGAGCAAGAATGATCTTTCTGATGGCTTAGGGTGGACCATTCAAATGTGGTCTCGATTCATTCATGTACTCCCTCATTTATTCGAGTGTCACATATATACTCACAGCATGATCTTTCTCGTGTTTAAAGTCAATGTAAAACTATAGTCGAACATTGAACAGCCCAAACCCACCGCTAACAAATATTGTCTTCTTTAGGCTTTCCCTTCTAGCCTTTTCTTCAAAAATTTGGTTCATAGCATTTTTGGATGCATTGGTTTGCCTAATTGGACGCCTGCAGTCAAACAGGGGCTCGTGTTGGGCGTGCAAAATTACAAACTTCCATCATCATCATAATTATTATTAATTTGGAGTTAATTTTATATTTATTGAAGTAATGATAATATTAATGTAAACAAATAAAGCCTTTCCACCCGCACGCTAATCATATGAAAATGGGCTGAACATACAAGCATGCTGCTCCCAACATAATCATTGTAACATTTTCTTTTTTCCAAATTAAGCAATTTTGTAATTTCCATAATTAATAATTAATTAAATAAATAACTCGTTATGGGCTTAAGCTTTGGGCCTGAAATTGACGGGCTTCTGAGCTGGGCCCACATTTCGTGTACATATTCTCCTCTTGAATGCCCACAAGGTGTTTGTTCTTTTGCCCACTTGAAAATACCACAAGCTTGGGATCCAATCATTCCCACCAAGGTGTTTGATACTCCGTAACCCATTCAATCCAAAGCTTCTGCAACGTTTTCCGAAATCTGGTCTTTCAAAATTCGAGCTCGTTGGATTCGTTACTGAGCTCTGCTGATTATCCGTGGCGAAACCCAGATCACAGAAGAGTTTCGGCTTTACGATTCGAAGCTCTCCCCCTTTTCTCAAAATACGAAGGTACCTCACGATCACTCTGACTTCCCATTTATCCATTACCCTCTCTGTTCATATGTAGAGATTCACTTGGTTTGGTGTTTCTTCTCGTCCAATAATCAAACCCGTGTTCTTCCATTTTGTTTGTTTGAGATGTCAATTGTTATTGGATATCATCCTGTGTGTGGATTTTCCAGAATGTTGCTTCATGGTTTGATGCAGTGTCGTAATAGAATTTCATTAGTTCTTAGACATTGCCCTAGATATCGATGGTTATTGAGTGTAGTAATAATCTGAGCTTGTTCCTTAGCAGAAACTGAGTGCATTGCTTCGTAAATTGCATGTGCGAGGTGTTCTTTGGGAATGGAGATGTGTGATAGTAAGATAGTGATGGCCCAATGCGGTGATTAGTTCCAATTCTGTGATTGAGTTTTGTTATGAACATGAGATTGAAAGTTTAAAGCTGTTATTTATTAGTAACCATGATATTTTTTCTCCAGAGTTCCATTCTTTACAAAATGAAGAGGCCAATGCCATGGAATGAACAGGTAGATGTAATATCATCAGGTGAATCTTCTTCCTCTGATTCAGAAATAGGAGGACAAAATGATGGATTTGAGTTCAAGCCTTCCATTGACGACTTCAAAATTCCTGCAAAGGAGATGACATCTGAAGGTAATTTGATCTTTGTCTTTGTTAGACCAACAATTTGAAGTATTTCGTGAGATAAATTTAGAGTTTTTATATATAAATTTTCACATTCATAAGCTTTGGAAAAGAGGATCTTCTGTGAAATGCCATCTAATGATATGCAGGCATGTTGATTAAAAGGGCAGAAATGTATCAAGAATACATGAAACAGATCCCGATCCCGGCACACCGTGGATCTGTTATACCATTTACAACTTGGATGGGACTAGGCAAATCTATAAAGCAACTTTATGGACAGCCTTTGCATTACCTGACTAACATTCAACTCAAACAGTGGGATCAATTAAGGTTCGGAAGTGTGGATGAATATAAGCCATTGGATACCATAATTCATCCGAGTAAAGCTGAAGCAACCGTATGGCTGGTTGAAGAGATTCATCGGCGCACCTCGTCACATCATCATGTTGCTAAGCTCTGGTTATTGGACTCGATGCACGAAGTGTATGTTGACTCCATTTTCCCCCAACTATGAAAGCTGCCGCTCTCAGTTAAGTTCTGATCTGTGCTGATATTATAGTAGACTAACTTGTCATTGACAATGTGAATCGTAATAGAAACAACATAGTTCTTTAGTCACACTGCTCTTGAATGTGTTGTCGTCTGCCTGTGAAGTAGTTGATTACATTTACTTTTGTAGCTTACAGATAGAAAAGCAATCTTAAGTTTCACTGAGATCGAATGTAAATCAATAGTGAAGATGCATAGTTTCTTTTACAATTCTTTCCTATCTGAGAATTATGTTACCAATAATCCCCACACGAACAAGACCCATGTCGAAAGAAGTGAAACCGATTATTGTCTCGTATTGTTATTTCCCTATCATATACTTTTGAAACGTATTTGGCAAATGCATGACAGTCTGAGCACGTTCGGAGATTCTTAATGACACGAATAGGCAGGTGCTTTTCTGTACTTATAAGCCCGTAAGCCATCGCCAGCTTCTCGCTATGCTGATTGAGTAGATATTGTTTCTCCTGATCATTTACATCAAGCAGAACATTGGTTAAATCGGGAACATAGCCAGCATCCCCAAGCCTGTTGGTGATTTCTTTTAACATCATGTCAATGTGACAATTTTCTGGGTGTGATCTGTCGCCCGAGGTAAATTCGTGAATAACTCCATCGACTTCGATTGAGCTTGAACCAGGCATTTTTCTAACTCCTTTCTCCTTTAAATGTAGCCTCACATTAGCAACATCAGCCCACTGTTCAGCCGACGCATATATGTTTGATAGAAGCACATGAATCCCAGACCTTTCGGGAGCTGTTTCTGCCAACCTTTCAGCTGCAAATGTAGCCAGTTCGACGTTTTTATGAGTACGACACGCAGCCAATAGCGATCCCCATATAATTCCATTGGGTTTCATCGACATGCTCTTTATAATGTCAAGAGCTTCTTTTAGCTTACCTGCACGGCCTAATAGATCAACCATGCAACCATAATGAACAATCTGTGGGGAGATTCCATGTTGCTTCATTGACTCGAATATGAGCTGCCCTTGTTCCACAAAACCACCATGGCTACAAGCTGTTAATATGTTTACAAAAACTACTTGATCAGGTTTCACCTCTTGTCTTAGCATCTCACTATAAAGTTCTATAGCTTGCTCTCCATTCCCATCCACAGCCATTGCTCCAATGGCTGCTGTCCATGCCGAGACGTCTTTTCTATCCATATTGTCGAACACTTTCATCGCACTACGAGAGTCACCACACCTAGCAAACATATCGACTAAGGCTGTCTCAAGCAACATATCGCAGTCGATCTTGTTCTTCACAATATATGCATATATCCACTTTGCGAGTTCGAGAGCTCCTAGATATCCACATGCAGATGCAACTTCGACCATCGTCACCCTGTCTGCTCCTATTTCCTTTGTTTGCATTTCTCGAAAGAGTTCAATTGCTTCCTCAAACATACTCTCTTGAACCAAAACATTAACCATTGTGTTCCATGATACTATATCCTTTTCAGGCATCTCGTTGAATATCTTCCTAGTCGACTCTAAATCTCTGTTTCTAACATAACTAACAAGTAATGAGTTCCACGACACAACGGTCTTATTTGACATACCGTCGAAAACTCTGTAGGCCATTTCTTGTTTTCCACACTTCATATACATGTCAATCATTGCATTGCAAATGTTATCCCAACCTTCATACCCATTTCTTAGAGCAAAATTATGGCAGCACCTCCCAAGTAGATAGTCTCCCATCTGCCCACATGCTGAGATTGTTGATAACAGCGAAACTCTATCCGGTCGAAGATCTACCCGAAACATATCTACCATGACAGTAAGTACCTCTTTCGGCATGCCGTGGCGTGCGAAATTTGACATGATTGTGTTACACAAAACCAAGTTCTTATCAACACATTCATTATATAGTAGCCTTGCAGTACCAGTTTCTCCACATTTCATGTACATATCCACCAGTGCATTCACCATATGAGTATTAAGCTCCACTTCTGACTCTTTGATATAAGCATGAATTTTCATGGCCAGTTCAAGATCTTTCAACTTGGCACAAGCTGATATCACACACACCATTGTGACAGAATTGGGTCTAACGCCTGCCTCGATCATTTGGAAAAACAAAGCCACAGCCTCACTGGAAGAATCTGTCCTAGCATAACCACAAATCAAGCTGGTCCATGAAACAACATTTCTCTCAGGCATTTCATCAAACACCTTCCGAGCAGACGAAAAATCCCCTGCTTCTGCATACAGATGTATCAGAGAATTAGCAACAAACATATTTCCTTCCAAACCAATCTTCATAAGAGCTCCATGGAGTTGAACCCCTCCTGAAAAGGCAGCAGTCTTTGCACACGCACTTAACAAAAATGGAAATGTGAAGTTGTCTGGCACAAACCCAGTCTCGATCATCTGAACGTACAATGAAACAGCTTCATCGCAAAGCCCTGAAGCAGAGTATCCTCTAATTAACGAATTGTAGATGAAAACAGTAACATTTGCTTCGTCGTCTTCCTGGAAGAGCTCGAATACCTTTCGAGCATAATCCAAGCTTTCTAAAGTGCCCATTTCCACGCAAGCGGAAATCAACTTAGTTACAGTTGATTGTTTCCGAATGAGACCCTGCTTCGACGCGTAGCAGTGCAATTGTCGAAGTTCATCCATGGTTTTGCAATTTTGGAACAACCCAATTTGAAAACGGTGGGAAGCGATATGCTTTGAGTCATTCTGAGAGGTGGGTATGATGAAGCTCGGCGTGACAGAGACGGTTGTATGAAGATTTGCCGCCATTACGGTGTGTCAGCTGTTGCACTGTGAAGCTGCTCACTTTTTTTTGGATGAAGAATTGCAACTCAGAGCACTTTTAACCCAGCAGCGAACTGCAAGCAAGTCGATTACGCCACATGCTCAAGGACGTCGAGATTGGTCGCCCAAAGGAGCTACCTTTTGTTTGTTTTTTCTGTTTCGGATTTTATCTCGTATTCATCGACTATATAGCTTCAAATATATTGTTATTGGAGGGCGTTTGAACAGTTTGAGATATCAGGAATTTGAATGATGCTAATTATACTTATAAGGCGTAAATTATCATCTAAGTATCGTTGGTTCGATCTCTACCTCTACAATATTAAGCTAAAAATAAAGATAACTTTCTTTGATCCGTAAATCTATGGATCTTGCCTCTTAGAACTGATAAGTAGATCTGTCTTTCTCTAGATCCAGTTGAACTGAAAGATCTAAACAAGTACTCATTCAATAGTTTGAGATACCAATATTATTAACAAGTGCTACATGAATTCTACATAAAAAATCGTTTAGATCCGAACCGGGCTCTCAAAAGCTCATGTGTCGTAGGTGGGAAGATATGGGCCGAAAAAGTATGTTAATAATCTCCGCAGGCCCTTATTGTCCCAAATGCTCAGCTAAAATGTCAAACGAAAAGTCATAACAATTAGGAGCACTCATTCAACCTTGGATAATTATCCGGTATCAAAATCAAGAATTAATCGAATTGGAGGGAGCATAGCTTACTGCTAGTAGAACAAAAGCCAGGAAAGGGAGTTGCTAGTTAATATGTCGAACCCTCGTCCAAAACGCTTCCTTATCAAGTAGGGTTTACTCATCCTAAGACAGATATTTTATTTCCTAAGTTTTGAATTTGAATAAGATAGAGATGAAGCAGAAACTTGACAGAGAAAATATCATTCCTGGGGCACTAATGCTTCAATAAATAAAGAGAAACTAACACATAAACAAATGAATTCAGCTGTGTTTGTTCCTATACAATCTATACCAAACTAGTTTAAAACGACCAGATTCTCAAAAAATAGACCAAAACTATCGGGAAGAGAACGCTTCATTGACAAGTCCTGAGGCAAAGAAAGCTTGGTAACTGCAGTCACAATATGAGAGAGAGCAAATTTCAGCAGTTACAAGGACATATTATCACATCACAAATGTGCAAAAGCAACAAAAACCACCTAGTTTTTACTCTGCTTTATTTCTTCATCATCAATTGATGAGAGTATAAACGAATCACGGACCGCGGGGCGAGCCGAAACAGAAGCACCTAGAGACTTGGTCATCAGAAACCATCCCACCTCCTTTACTTGTATCAATGGCTTCCAACATTTTGACAACCTCATCCATTTCAGGGCGTTTGGATGGGTTGCCATCCCAACATTTCTTCATCACATTAGCCAGAGAACTAGGACAGCACTTCGGGATATCAGGTCGCAGGTTCTGGAAAAAACAAAAATGATCTTCTTCATAGACTATATACATAAACATGGAGATCATAACAAGACTATGAGTTCTTTGGTATAGACATTATTTTCATGTTCTACGCTGCTCCTTCGACATGCGGTATGAACATAAAACGAATGGCAACGAACATGAAATTTAAGAGACATTTGATTTCTTACATGAAAAGTACCATACCTGTCGAACAACAGCAGATGAGACATCAGCAAAACTAAGGTCGGGGTATGGCATATCACAACAGTAAATTTCCCATAAGCAGATGCCAAAGCTGTAGACATCACATCTTCTATTGTACGGCTTCCCATCAAGAACCTATAATGGTAGTAGACATAGACACTATGAGTTCCTACTATACAGAAACTAGACATCTCGACTAAAATTATTCGAAAATCATTCAGGATGAATGTATAATCATGTAAGGTTGGCAGAACAAGCCACCAAGAAGTAAGTTGTGAGATCCCACATCGATTGGGGTGGAAAATGAAACATTTTTTGTAAGGATGTGAAAACCTCTCCCTAGCAAACACGTTTTAAAAACCTTGAGGGGAAGCCCGAAAGGGGAATCCCAAAGAGGACAATATCTGCTAGTAGTGGGCTTGGGCCGTTACAAATGGTATCAGAGCCAGACACCGGGCGATGTGTCAGCGAGGAGGCTGAGTCCCAAAGGGGGTGGACACGAGACGGTGTGCCAGCAAGGACGCTGAGCCTCGAAAGGGGGTGGATTAGGGCGTCCCACATCGATTGGAGTAGGGAACGAGTGCCAAAATGGAGAATCTTCTGTTGGGGAGGAAACGAAGCATTCTTTATAAGGGCGTGGAAACCTCTCTCTAGCAGACGCGTTTTAAAAACCTTGAAAATTTTGAAGGGAAGTTCGAAAGGGAAAATCCAAATAGGACAATATCTGCTAGAGGTGGGTTTGAGCCGTTACCGTATAACCTATGTATGTAAGGTTGGCAGAACAAGCCACCAAGAAGTAAACCCAAATATAGAGAATTGTGTGTCTCCAAAGGTTGATATAGAAGAATATAATATTTAAAATCAGTAGACTTTCTTCCAAATACATTAAAGCCATTTATAATTTGTGAATATCTACATGCAATGCTAAATGCTATGACACATGGTAAAACAAAAGAGCTAGTGCCTAATAATCACATATAATAAGAACAGAATGAAAGATACCTCTGGGGCCATGTATCCAAGAGTACCAGTTTCACCAGTCATGTCTCTTGGATTCTGAGCTTCGACACGGGCAACCCCAAAATCAGCAATTTTGAGAGTTGTTTGACTATCTAGCAACATATTTTCAGTTTTGACATCACGGTGTACAATCTTCTTGGAGTGTAGATAGCTAAGCCTGTAAAATTGGTTATAATCCTCATCAGCAAATTGTCCAGCAAAGGCTTGATCAATAGAGAGAAAGAGACTTACCCTCTGGAGAGATGCAAAGCTATTTGAATCACAACCTTAAAGGCAAGTTTCTTTTTCCTGTTCCTTATCAAGTATTGTTTTAATGTCCCACCAGGAAGATACTCAACAACAACACAGCAGGCTCTAGATGGAAGGGAATTTTGACCATCCATCGAAGAGCCATTTGAAGGAATCTTAAGATTTGTAGCTCCCATTGAAGCTCCAACAAACTGTTATTAAAGATAAAAGGATAATCATTACCCAGCTCAAAAGCCAGAGTTCCAAAAACGAAGAACAAGAAAACAGTGTCAAAGAGGCAAAGAAAAGAAAGTTTCATATACAGAAAAATATAGTAAAAAAGTTGTCACATGTATGAACATCAAGCATTCACAATAAGAACTTGAAGCAGAAGTTCGTACTTTTGTAACATTAGGATGATCAAGCTTATGCCAGACAGCAACCTCTTGCTGAAACGATGCACGCAAAGCAGCAGTTTCAGCAGATGTGGCAAGACCATCCTCCCCCCAATCCAATAGCTTCACTGTAATAAGAAAAGTACAGTTCAGTGACAATTCGATATCGATGAAAATTTTTAGAACGATGTTTTCGTTAATATAAACACCCAGCTTGAAGCTTGAAGCTTGCACATACAAAATTCCAAGATGAATCATAAAGGACATTTACCAGCAACATCTTGATTGTCATATGTACCCCTGAACACCGTCCCGTAAGTCCCGTGAGCGACAACATATCGAATATCGAGTTTAGACAAATCAATCTCCCACTCCTCCTTAGGCTTTTGTGTCTCAACGCCAACGCTCTTCGACCAAACACGGCTCAAGTGCTTTTCCAGCTGCATATCCAGGTTTTTCAAATCAATCTTATCTGCTCTAAATATCATATCTTTGCTGCTAATGCTTCCCATACTAGCATCCTTTGAGTTCAGAGATTTATCCTCATTTCCTCTCGAATCCATTGCTAAGATCCAGACAGATAACTCAAATAGAACAATCTTAGACCTGAGAAATCAAACAGGGTGAAGAACACGGCCTAGGAAAGTAAGAACTGTACAGAATTTTGCTCTCTTTCATACTTCCCATTATGCTAGAGAATCCATGGACCTGTTCAAAAGTAAAAATAAAAAACACAAGAAGATCAAATTCAGACTCCTCGAAGCTTGAATCTACTTCACCGACAAAGTTTAACTCTAAACAACAGGCAGTTTGATCTTTCAAAAAGAGAATGTTTGATCAAAATCCAAGAGCACCAAACTTTCCAACACAACCACCCAATAAAAATACGAACTACCTCCAATGTTGACCGATGCCCCCAAACTAATAATAATTAACCTTTCAGAATCAATAATAGCCAGAATAGAAAAGCCAGAAGACTACTCCTCTTATCAGGAAAACCCCAGTTGACAATTGAGTTCAAAACCCAATATGTAAAAAGAAAGTAAACCTTCAGAAAACGACCAAATTATGACTACCGAAAGGCCAATACCAAGCACCAGAAATGTAAATAGAAGACGAGTCAATAATTGTAGTTTCCTTTACCTCTCAGCAAAATCGGACCCGCCGAAGAAGAAAAAAGCCCCCACAAGAAGCACGAGCGCAGACCCACCAAAGACCCCTCGCCAGAAAGCGAAAGAGTTGAAGAAAGAGGCCGTAAATGTTGACTACCACAGCGAATGAAGAAATACAGCCATGAAACAGGCGGAAAGTCGGGTATACTTTTAGGATTCAAAGGAAACGAAGCCGACGAAGTAGAAGGAAAAATCTAAGAATCGCCATTGGCGCTATCACTGGACGCGACAAGGGTAATGGAGGAACAAAGAATGGCACGGCGATCAAAAAATCGTGAACCAAAATTCCTGAAAACAAAAGGAACCAGCAATTCGAATCGAAACACCTCGGAATTTGGGAGCGATGAATAGAAAAGCGCGGGGGTTTGGCTATATCATGGAGTAGGGATTCGACACTGACCCTTTCAAATTTGTGGAAAAGTCTATAGGAATTGGAATTAGCAAAAGAAATCTATGACGATTTTTCAACTAAATTACCTGTATGAATCAAACGATGAACCAAGATTTCTCCTCGTTTTCACCCCAATTCATCACCAATCAGATCATCCACAATAATAGCAATGATAATAATAATAATAATAATAATAATTAACACTAACATTTATAGAAAATAAGTCATTTTTGTTTGAAAAACAACAACAATAAAGAATTTATTTACCTTCTAAATTAGCAAAATACACACCCTCTAATATTTTGGTCATAATTTGAATAATTATTTGGTTTTTCATTCTTTACTTATATTATAAAAAAAATGGCACATTACATGCTTCCATCTTTAGTTAATAATATAAATAACCACAACATAATAGAATTATAATTCAAAATTTAAAGGCATAGCGGACATCTTAAGAAAACGAAATAAATATAATTATTAAATTTTAAAAATAAAAATCATAAATTTGAATTCTCATGTTATTGAATTAAAAAAAAATTCTAATAGTATATATTTCCAAAATTGATTTATAGACTTAGAAAATAGTTCAATTTCACTCAAAGATATGAATTAATCAAATTAGTGATCTTAATTAATTTATTATTATTTTTGGTCTAACAGAGATAATATATTAAAATAAATTGAATTTTATGAACTGTTTTAAATTTTTTAAGTTGGGCATTGGATCATCAAACAGAATATTACTATTTTGCCTTAGTTGAATGGATTACGACTTGTCCTGACGGTAGTTTATGTAGGGTCATTTTCGTCAAAATAGTGTAATTTTACCTTGAATACTTTTTTTTTCCTACTCATTTTTTAGGTGGAAAAAAATATACAAATTTTATAATTTGTGAAATTGTTTTTATTATATTTGATTTTATTCATTTTTTTCTCCAGAAGTACATAATATTATTACTTTCTTAATGCAAATAATTAGTGAATTTTTGTAAAAATGAACGATAATATTGAAATAAAATGTTAACAGAAAATTAATCGTTTTTATTCAAAAATTAATATTTAAAAATATAAAGTCTTTTTTTTAATCTAGTAAAAAGTTTAGAACCGTTATTAACAAACGTTTTTAATGTAAAATTTAATAGTATCATATTTTTATAACGTTTTTTTTATGGATAATTTTTATTTTTAAATTTATTTAAGTATAAGAATATTTATAACAGGAAAAGGTAAAAATAGCTGATGGGTTTATTTTGACATTTAGAAAACAAGTGGAATGAAAATTACGAGGCCGACACTGAGAGGCAGCTCTAAATGCAAAGCATCTAATAATTGTACGGACCTCATTGTCTCTACCGGTTACCTTCCGTACCGGTAACATTGGTTTCCTTTACCCATGTCATAAGGTAATCAATTAAATCAAATGAATATGGTCAAATTTGTGGATGTCACTTTTATTTTTTTTAATTTTAATAATTAAATTATAAATTTAATTTCCAACTATATACATACATATATATATATATATATAATATGACAACGACCTTGCAATAATAATAATAAATGCTATGGGTTGATTGCGTCCAATTTCGAAATTAAAAATTAAAACCGAATAGGGACATAATAAAGTAGTCGGAAGAGTTGATTTTAAATAATTTATTTAGCATACAATCTCAATTACATAACTAAAATATTTTTAATTATAAATAATATTTTAGTTAAATAAACAATTATTTTCTCTCTTTTTTTCCCGGAAAGTGAATCAAATACAAAAAAAAAAAAAAAAGTGGAGCTTTGGGCCGTGAAATTGGGTGGAGCGAGGAATCAATAAAAATTTGAGCCGGGTCCAGCTGAGCCCAATTGTTCCCACAAAGTTTTTTCTTTTAGTCACGTGTCATATGTCGTGTTGCAGAAATTTGATATTTATTTTCTTTCAAAAAATTAACGTTAAATATGTTTTTTAATAACAATAATTGCAATTTTTTTTTTTTAATTAGACCAAACCCAAAGATATTAAGCTGGAATTATATATGACTCGAGACTATATTAGGTTTAATAGAGAGGTTATTAGGCCAAAATGCTCAAAAGGCCACCTAAAACCGAGTTGAGTCAAGGTGGACAAAACATAAATGGGCAATGAGCTCGAGAGACGTTTGGTTAACTTTTTCCTAAACTTGTCCAAAAGAAGGAAAAGAAACCCTAAGTCAACCCTCATAGAAATTAAAAAAAAAATCTCATTTTAATTATATAATTAACATTTTTCAACGTGTTATTAATTTTAATTATATTGTATACTAACTACTACCTAAGTATTTGATTAGTTAATTATGAATTACAAAATTTCAAACCCTTTTATTTTTGTCCACCTCCCATTTGGAATTGCATGCAATATTCTTATTCTAAATTGGGTTAATGAACTTAGATTCTCTTATTTCATGCCAAAAGTAACAAACAAAGTGTTGTATGAGAAACATATGATTGTCTTTTATTGCATATTTATTTACTAAGTTACATTAAACACTTTTTAACGTTTTTTTATATTTTATTCAAATCAATTCAATTTTCAACGTGAAATACAATTTTATACGTTCAAAACTAATTATTTGCACATTTAAGCACCAAACGAGATCGATAATCCCAACACATATAAAAAAGCTTTTATTTTTGTGACATTTTTTTTATGATCTCGAACAAAATCTACGCAATCAAAATAGCACCGACAAAATTCATAATTGAACGAATAATCTTATGAACATAGGGTGTTTAGAGCATTGCATATGAGGAAACGATAGAGATGTCTATTTAATCTATAGAATCATAATGAAGAATCTTCGTTTAAAAAGAGAATAGATGAAGGAGCAGGGAGAGATTTCTTCTCATTCACCTGCCTAAAACTTCATCGAGATAAGATTAAAATAAAAAGAGGATAAGGACTCTTTCCTATTTCGATCCTGCCTCGTAATCTCCCGTCAACAACATTTTAAAATGACGTTAAGGTTCATTAGCATTAAAAAAAACAACACACTTGGCAAGTTGAGAAAAAAGGAGCTGATTTTTTATTGATGGGGTCAGATTGGGTACATAAAAAACACTTTCAGCTTCCTTCTTTTTGGTCTCTTTCCCCTTCTTTACTCCAATCCACCTCTCTTTTCTTCGACAAACAACACAAACAGTGCCCAGTGGGAGCCGTTGAACTTCTAGTTTTTATGTTCTAAAGACTTTAAAGCGTCCGCCGCCTAAACTAAACCTAAAACCTACCCACCCATAACAAAGTCAATACTCGATTATAATTCAATTAACTAAAACATTACAATATGGTACATTTCAATCAATAATATATGATAATAATATTACATTATTGAGAACTAAAGCTCTACGTGCATTTAAAATGTGAGGTCCCACATCGATTGGAGAGAGAAACGATACTTTTTTTTTTTTTTTTTTTTTTTTTAAGGATGTGGAAACCTCCTCGTAGTGGACGTGTTTTAAAACTGTGAGACTGATGACAATACGTAATGGGTCAAAAGGGACAATATCTGTTAGCGGTAAATTTGGATTGTTACCAAAAAAATGTTAATCTTCTTCGATCGAGTTATGGAGGTTGTTCTCGTGCCTCTACTGAACATTTAATCACTTAATGGCTTTATGAATATGGGACTAAATCATAATTTAAGATCATAGGACAGTAAGACAAGAAGGACGAAGACAGAATATAAAACACTTTTCCAATAATTAAAACTATGTATTTTATGTTCCACTCATTTTGCATTTGGCCGAATTTGGTTAGGTTTTTGGTTCCCACCTATTTTCTTGGTCAATCCCATCATTAAAATAAATAAATATAGGTTAAATTACTCTGTAGCCCTCAAACTTTCAAATTTTTTTAATTTATGACATATAAAATTGAAAAAATTAGAAATAGAATAAATAACAATTTAATTAAAAAAAAAAAAAAGTGGTTCTCATGCTCTGGCACCGAATCTATGTATAATTATGGGATGCATGCTTTATTTCCACATGCACTCGACACTATCATTTCTACTTCCTAAAAGGTTTGGAAAGGACGACTTGGAAAATGGTTTTGGTTCATCTTCAACTTTGGTCTCCTACTTCACTTCAATTTTAATCATCTCAAACTTCCATTTTTTTTCTTCAAATTATTTGTATAATATAAATATATTAATTATCATACACCGACAAAACATTTTAGGTTAATTCGAGTTAAGTAGTCTGATTGTTCTTTTTTTTTTTTGAATTATTTAAAAAAAAACATACTTATCCACGGTAAATTTCACATTAGTAACTAACATCTCATAAAACTCAAATATCAAACATTCAAATGTCACAATATATCACTAATATCAGTTACAAATTTACTAGCAATTTCAGCCTCATGCAGACAAGTTGCAGCCTACAATTCAAATTGATGATGAGTTTTTTGAGTTAGCTCACCCTCGCGGGATCACGACCCTTTGTCCCGACCATTGTAGCACATGTGTCGCCCAGGGCATAAGGGGCATGAAGACTTGACATCATCCTCACGTTCCTCCAACTTATCACTAGTAGTCTGCTCAAGGTTCCAACCTCAACGGTTGACAACAATGCACTCGTTGCGAGACTTAACCCAAAACCTTATGACACGAGCTGACGATAACCATGCCTACCTGTGTCTGCGTTCTCAGAGGCACTAATCTCTTTCAAGAGGAAGTATTTATAATTTTCATAATAACATTAATATTAGATTAGTGTAAGGTTGAGTTGTGAACTTATTTTAAGTTGATCGTAAAAAATGTCAATTCATGAACCAACTTTAACTCGACCTAAATCGCAAAAAATATCTAACTCAATTCATTTTAGAGGTAAAAAAAAGAAAGTAAATAAAGTGACCGGCGTGTGCGAGGCAATGGAAATGGACCACGCACCTAACTGATAAAGCAGACAATTTTTATACGCGCCCCGCCAGCGCGGCACCGGAAAACGACACTGACGTGTCTTGTTGCCACTGTGTCTTTGTCACGCACGCCACAAACATGACGGTCGTCTATGCTTGTAATATGCAGGAATATTGGGGATTTTTGTATATTAAAAAAACATTATGGTCTTAAAATGTCATTGTCTTCCTCAAGTGCGTATATTTATATATATTTAAATGTCAATTTTGAACTTTTTAGTTAAAAATATATATTTTAGTAATTAAGTGGATTTTTGTTTTATTTTTAAAGTAAAATTCAAGTTATTCTTAATATGTCTGTAATTTTAATTTTATGTATAAAATATATTCTTAAAATTTTAAATTTTTAATAACATTTTTTTTACCTATTTTATCACTTTTTAAAATTTTTTATTTTGTATGTATTAAATTCAAAAGTTTTTAAAAATTATTTAATGATTATTAAAAATCTTGTTAGAGTTAATAAATCTATTTTACAATGATTTGAAAAGTTCACATAGATAATTTTAATTATTTTAATTGAGTTATTAAAATTCTTGATAAGGAAGAAAAAATTTAGACTAAATTACTAAATAAATTAAGTTTTATTTGAAATCTATTTATTTATTTTTTTAATTTGGATGGTTTTACCTCACTTTTTATTTCATTAAGGAAACGTTTGAATTATTAATAAAATTAAAAAAAACAAATTTTTAGGATCTCGTTTAATCTTGGATATTATTTTATTTTTTTTAAAAAATGAGTCAAATAAAAAAATAACTATTTTATTTAGTTTTCAAAATTTGGGTTGATAACAAATATTATCAAATAAGACATGAATTAATAAAATCATGACATATTTTTTCCAAAGTAATATATATTTTTAAAATAAAGTTGGGCAATTAATATTCAAGACAGCATATTACTAAATAAAAACAGGTCACACTTATAAAGTTCTTAATTAGAACAAGGTACAATGTATTATCTAATTTTTTTTTTGGGTTAAGTCAACTAATTAAATGCGTTTAATCAGTTTTTTTAGTGCATTATCAATCCAAAATTGATTAGTTGAATTCTTGCATTTTTATTTGTTTTTTAAGGAAATTATTTATTTATACAGTTAAAGGAAAAATGCTTTCATTGTGATTTTTAAAACTTATATGTAATAAATGTGACATTGAGACTTTAAAGCATTAATTTTGTTTACGTATTGAAAGCATTAATTAAATATGCAAATGGATTACTAATTTTAGACCAACATTGCATTAAAATGAGAGGAAGTTTGTTAATTATTGGGTTAATTAAAGAAATACTCATTATATATATAAAAAAAGCCTTTTAATAATTAAACAAATAATTCTAAAAAATGGATTAAAGTGATTAAGTTATATTCGTGATAATAAAAAATATACTTATAATTGATGTACTTAAAAAATATAAAAATTAAAACTTAGAAAATTAATGTTAAATTTGTATTTTTTAATGGTGTATCTATAGTAATCAATAAAATGAAAATGAAAATAAAATTAATTTTTTTAAAATTATAATTTAAAAGCAGGAGAAAAAATGAAAAGAAAAATAAGAGTAATAAAATTTCTAATTAAAAATGATATTAGATAATTTTAAAATTCAATGAATTAAAAAAATAAATAAAATTGGAAAGGGAAAAAAGGGTGGGGTATGGCACGTGAGAGGCGCGTGGCCTTTGACCGTTCAATCACAAAAAGCTCATGTCCACCGAAGATTCAATGCTCATCAATGTAGAGTAACTATTACGTCATTCCCTCATTCCCGCCCTTCAGCCCATTTAAAACCCATTTTAATTTTATTAAAATTAAACTTTAAAACTGGTACCGTATATTTATAAATTAAATTCCACCTAGGACAAATGTCAGTTTTTAATCTTACTTTTTACTGTCACTGACCCAATATAGAAGTACCAAAATTTAACTTTTTCTGTGAAAAATAAAAATACTAATTATTCATTCATTCTCACATTTATTTTGCATTTAAAATATTTAAGAGAGATGTTTTTTTTTCTTTATAATTTATTAAATTTGGGAATATAAAATTTACGGTTATATTATATGCGTTTGAATATAAATTTAGTTTTATAAGTTTTTATTCTCAAAATATTAAAATAATAATAACAATAACCATTTTTACTCAAAAACTTATTAAATTAACCTCGAACTCATGAAAATGGAAAATGAGTTGGAATGGAAACGGAAAATATTCACCGGATAGAAAAAGCACGTACCCGTACATTATTTTACATCCTCCATTTTTTATTTTACCTTATAAATAATAAATAATACATTTACCAATTTCAACCTAAATTATAATATAGAAAAAAAACCATACTTTAAAAAATACATGACAAAATGCAAAGAATATAATTAATTATTTTAAATTCCAAAAACAATACCATTTATAAATAAGAAAAACAGACGGAAGAATATTATCCAAAATCTAAATTAGTAAAGAAAAAAAAATTAAATAACAAAAATACTATTTCTATTAATCTCAATTTTTTTTCCATTTTCAAACAATTTTATTTAACTTTACAATATGGAAGCATTTTTTTTTAACAATTTTATGTATGAAAAAGAAGAAAATCCAACCAAATATAATTAATTTCTATCGATCTTATAATATGTTACGATTAATCCGGTACTAAAATCAACAATGCAATATTAATATAGAATCTTAGTCAATTTGGCCTTACGGCCTAAAAAACCCTTTTAACCTAAGTTTAAGATTCAATTCAATCGGCCGGTAAAATGATATGAAAATTATATACTTTTCTTCAACAACAAATAATCATAGTAGCTTTAGAAACATTAGAAAAGCCAGAAAATCTGAATCCACTCAATGGCAGTGGAAAGAGATTGAAGGACTAAAAGAAAAAAAATAAAAAGGGTTGAGGCAAGGAAATCAAGACCCAGAAAAGCAAATCATATTCAGCGTTACTTTTGTTTTTTAATAAATAGTTTAGTATTATGTAACAGTAAAGAAAAAGAGAAAAGAAAAGAAAAAAAAAAACGAAATTTTACTGTGAAAAGGTAGAGAGGGGGCACATTTTTTTGTATTAACACATCGACAGCTGTGAAGAGGTGAGTGTGGGAGATTGTGGTGGGACTTTGTTGTAGGGTCCGGGTTATCCCCACGAGAAAATCTACTATCCCGCCTTCCCGCTCCTTTGAATCTCATCTGGGAGACCCCATTTTTTTCTAAGTAGAAAGAAAACTAGGTTAAGAGAGGGGGAAACTTCAGAGAAAGGGAAGTCTGAATAATGGAAGTGGTTAGCTAGCTTGTTTTGATTGTGTGTGTGTGTGTGTGTTTTTTCTTCTTCTTTTGAGTGGTCTCTTTGAGGTATGCTGCTGGAGGAATCCATTTAGCTCGCCGGCATGGATACTCCGGAGAGGAAACAGATCGCCACTACTTCTGTCTCTAAATTTGAGGTGCTGCTGGTTTGCATTTCAGATGGGGCTGACCCTTTTGCTGCTTGATTGTTTTTTTCTTTACTTTGGGAGTTTTTGTTATCTGGGTTGGGATTGGTTTGCTGTTCTTGTGCATGTTCTTTGATTTTGGCTTCGTTGACTTCTGGACCCTTAATTGGCCGATCCCATTTATGCTCTTGTGGATGTGTTGGCTGCATGGTCTGGATTTGTCTTGTGAATTCCTTGATCTGTTGTCTTTGTGGGTTTTGGTTGGTTTTTACTCAAACTAGTGTTTTTTACGTCTTTAATTCGATGAATTTGACGTTTGTTCGTGGTCTGATGGTTTTGGGAGGACTGCCTTCCTTGAGCTTCGTGTATTTGAGCTCCAGATCTCCAATTTGGGCAATGTTTGCTTTCATATTGGCCATGGTTTAGTTGCTGTGCTAGAGTTCTTTGTTACTGTTACTTTGAAATTTGGTGTGTTTAACTTAGAGCAGATCTGTATCTTGTTCTTGGCCTGTGGCTTCACGTGTAGAAGCAATGTTTTCTGACGTTTGAGGCTCTTTGGAGACTTTCTTTTTAGTTCAACAATGTATGGGGTGGGGATATGAACCTCTAACCTCTTGGTTGAACTATGCTCATATTGGTGGCTCTTTGGTGACTTCGCGCCTTGGTTTGGTGTTCTTTTTCCTTGTGTGTGTGTTGGGGGAAGGGTGTTCATGCGTTAATTCTTGTAAATGCTTCATTTTTTCATGCCTTTACTGGGTTATTGCTGGTGCAGGATTCCCCTGTTTTCAATTACATCAACAATCTATCACCGATCCAACCCGTGAAGTCTATACATACTACGCAGACATTCAACTCTCTTAGTTTTGCCTCCCTTCCATCGGTTTTTACTTCGCCACACGTCAGTTCTTACAAGGAATCTAGATTCTTAAGAAGGTACTGTACAGGCCTCTTTTAAGATGCCTTTTTTTCAAATTACTTGCGATCATATGTAAATGCAGCTACTTTTTCTCATTATATAATTGAAGTTTTGTTTGTCATTAGGCACAGTGTTGCAGATCTATCAAAACCGGACTTCGCTTCTGAAAATGGGAATAAAGTTGACACCAATGGAGGTGTTACTGGGAGTGTGTCTCAATTACAGGAGAACTCTAGTGCACCAGATGGCAAGTCTGATTCACTTTCTAATCCAACCGAGCTGCCTTCTGTGCATCCATTGTCGACTAAAGAGGAGGCACAAGCTATGAAGAGTGGTTCGGCTCGTCCAGACTGTGACCAAAAGCTACCAGATAGTGTTCCAGAATCAGGTGAAGACCCGGCTTTAATAGAATCCTACGTCCAAAACAAATCAGGAAATGGATCAGCTGAAGCTGAAGCGAATAAGCAAGTCGTAAGCCTCAATGAAGAAAGAGAGGCGACTGGTTATGATTGGGAAAGTTTAATCACTGAAGGCTCTGATCTTTTGATATTCAGCTCCCCCAATGGTTCAGAGGCTATCAGACTAGTTCAGAAACCATTAGACCTTGTGACAGGGTTTACTTCAAGCACCTTGTCTCAGATCATGGAAAACGACAATACCAATCTGTCGAAAATGAGAATTGCTGATCCAATAGAATCTAGTGGTGGACAGCAGGAAATAGAGTTTTTGTCATCTCAAGCTCGAGAAGCTCGTGAGCTAAAAGATATGGACCAAGCAATAGATAGCCTTTCTTTTCCAAACTCAAGTAACTCTATGAGTAGGGAAATAACAGATGATGAGGTGGCTAGATATATTACCGATGATTGTAAGGTATCGATGCTTAATTGTCTCCCTATGAACTTTTTATGCAAATGCTACCGTTCGACTTTTTGCATCTTGCATGTCAGAACTACAAGGAAATAATGGGCAATGTAATTGAGAAGGATAACATTTTGTTCAAAAAATGTAACTTATCAATGTTTTTATTACACCATTTTTTAGGTCAGAACGTTATGAACACGTCTATTTAAATTTATCTGGTTACGTTTTGTGTAATATTTTATTTGCTGTATATAGAGCCTGTGAATGTTTTAGCTTATAAATGTAGCTTGCTTTGATTATTTAATAATACTAGTTGGGGTTTGTTTGTTTGCTTACAGCCGGTATCTAATTTGTATCGGGGTATGCGGAGGCGCTGTCTGGACTTCGAGGCAGCAGTCAGTCGAAGAAAAAACTTAGAAGATGGTTCAAATAGTGGTTCTGTGTCGACACATCCAGAAGAGAAGATGCCATCCATGGATAAACAGCTGGTCCCTTATAAATCCGGTGGTGTTGCAACTCGATGCATTTTAACTGGAATAGGTTTACACTTAAATGCTTTGGCAACAGCGTCAAAGGATGCCAAAACTCTCAATCAAGAGAAGTTTTCGTCCGAGAGGCAACTGAATTTGCCGAATTCTAGTGCTTCATGTCACTCTCCCTCAACTGGCCTGGATCCTCGCTTAACTTCGGTCGTTACTGAAAGGGATATGGACCCTTCAGAGAATGGGGTTCATAACGAGGAAGATGCTGTAAGGGCATCCGCTTATGTGCTTGCGGAGGACTTCAATCAAAATAGTCCCAAAAAGAAGAGGCAAGTAAAATTCTCTGAATGAAATGGCCAATGCATCACAGTATATAACTTAGATGTTTAGCTGCATCGCCTTGTTATCTAAAACTTTGTCAAATGGTTTTGCAGGCGTCGGTTGGAACATGCTGGAGAAACTGAGTCGTCGTGCAAACGCTGTAATTGTAAAAAGTCGAAGTGTTTAAAACTGTGAGTTCCAACTCCAACAGTTTGACTGAATCAATTGTTTCTTTTCTTCCAAATTGGCTTCATAATTAGTATTTGAACTTTTGTACTCTTTGTGCAGTTACTGTGAATGCTTTGCTGCGGGCGTTTACTGTATTGAGCCATGCTCGTGTCAAGATTGCTTTAACAAACCTATTCATGAAGATACCGTTCTTGCAACTCGCAAACAGATTGAATCTCGCAATCCACTTGCATTTGCTCCCAAAGTGATCAGGAACTCGGACTCTCTTCCTGAGCCTGGGGTATGGAATCTCTGTCTAGATTTTTCTCTGTAGTGTCGGACTGCGAGATGATAACTCGAGAAATTTGTTTCTGTCAGGACGAATCTAACAAAACCCCGGCGTCTGCACGGCATAAAAGGGGATGCAACTGCAAGAAGTCAAGTTGCCTCAAGAAATACTGTGAATGCTATCAGGTTTTCCCCCTTGGAAAATCATGTGTTTATTAGTTTTTTTCTTCTTTTCCTTCTGTGGGATCTTATTTGAACCGTTCGTCTTTATGACAGGGCGGTGTTGGATGCTCCATCAGTTGCAGATGTGAGGGGTGTAAAAATGCATTTGGAAGAAAGGACGGTGAGTTTTACGAGTCATTTCACGGGATTGGTTCCGTGGTCTCTTGATTGTTCATCTGAGATTTTAGATAGTTTGCTTTCCTTTCACTATTTTCCTAAATAGTAAATTTTGATTTTGTTTCAGGGTCTTCTTTATTAGGATTAGAAACCGAACAAGAAGAAGAAGAACCAGAAACAAACCAAACGAATGCGATGGACGACAAAGCTTTGCACGGCCCTGAAATTCCGAATAATGAAGAACAGAACCCAGGTTCTGCTATTCCCTCAACACCATTACAGCACTGCAGGTAGATCTCTGAGAATTTCATCTTAAACATTAATGTTTATATTCATTGTTGTTGGGATATTGACAATCTACATCAACAGGCAATTGGTTCCTCTGCCCTTCTCCTCAAGGAGCAAACCGCTGCGTTCTTCTTTTCTCAACGTCGGATCCTCGTCTGGATTTTACACTGGCCACAAGCTCGAAAAGCCGAATATTCTCCAATCTCAACCGGATCCAGGGAAAAATACTAAGCCTGGTATGGAAGATGAAATGCCAGATATTCTTTGTGGCAATTGCTCTCCTGGTGCAGGCGTAAAGACTGGCTCCCCCAACAGTAAGAGGATATCTCCTCCTCAGAGCGACTTCGGGTTATCGCCATTACCACGAACGGGCCGGAAGTTGATATTGCAGTCGATTCCTTCATTCCCTTCTCTCACCCCTCAACACTGAACATGGTGAGTCTTCCGAGCAAAGTCTGCTTCAATTTGTCAATTAGTTGAAAAGTATGTTGCTCAGTGGTACTCTGTATAATAAAAGTAGTGTCCGTACGCCCAATACCTCCAACTTATCATGTAAAATATTAGTTTTCCTAAGCTTGTTCCTGTAGAAATGATGGTTGGACTGTTGATTTATATAGATCCTTCATTAGTTTGCTTCTTTTCAACCTTTCTTCTCTTCATAGTTGATGACAGCCATTTGGCCTACCCCCTTATTCCTTAGCCCATTGGCCCAACCCATATGAATCAGGCACATGGGTGAGAGATAGGCCTTTGTCCTTTTCTATGCAGCAAGAACTGTGGGGAGGAACAAACATGTCTAGGATTTTTACTTGTTTGAAGAAACAACAAATTTACAGCACAAGTTTTAACTTTTTACAGCTCTGTTTTTCTGAATTCAACTGGTAGCCAGCCACACAGCTGGCTACTTCACTAGAAAACAAGAACAAAATCTGAAAGTTTATCTCTTGGTTGGGATCCAAAAGATTCACATGCCCCTCTTATTTCCACTTTTCTTCTTAGATATACTTTTAAGGCCAAACTTAATCATGGAGGTTGGTTGATGTGTATTGGGTTTTGCTTTTTATATTATAAGGACAATCATGCCGACACTCCACAAAACTTCAACATATTCAAACCATTGTCCACACAAACACAATCTCTTTGGTCTTAATGTTCTTTGTGGCTGTTTTTCTTGATATGTTCTTGGGATTAAGAACAGCAATCCTTCAGAATACATTGAAACTTTGTTGTTCTTTCTTGGTTTGTGCTGTTGTAGATGTTTTGAATCGTCTCTTTCCTTTGTTTGTAATTTGTGGGTGTTTGGGTCGGTTTGTGCGTATCTCGACTACTTTCACGAGACAATGGCCAAAAAACCTACCGAGGAATTTTAGAGGGAAATCACATCAAGAGGGTAAAGGGTTTTTATTAGGTGTTGTACTGTTTCTAAAAGCATAATGTAGCTTTTTTGGTGAGGAGGAAAAATCCAACAGTGGGTGGACAAGATTGAGCTGAGCCAATTAGAAAGGACTGTCTTTTGTGCCTTTCAAACAATACTTGGACAATCTCCATTGATGGTTGTGTTTGAGTTTTGATTGATGCAGAAAGTGCTCCAAATCTCCATTGTTGGAAGGTTTACAACATCTCCTGCATATTTAACTTCTTCAAAAGTTGTGTAATTTTGAGGATTGTTAGAAGATGAGTCTCATATCGTCTATTTAAGGGGTTGATGACGGATTTACAAGTAAGGAATGCATCTCCATTGGGAAGAGGTTTTTTGGAGAAACCAAAACCAAAACCACGAGAGCTTATGCTTAAAGTGGACAATATCATACTATTGTGGAGGTCCGTGATTTCTAACATACAATTCATATTCAACCTCTTCTTTTCTTTGTCTCAAAACTCGAGCAGTTTTGTGGAAGAGAATCTGTTCTAAAAACCTCTCGTCTTATTGAATTTTAGTCGAATAAGAAACCCATTAGTTTGATAAACTCGGAAATTAAAAATAATACAAGTAAAAAATAAAATTGGAGGGACACTAATTATTTATATATTAATAAGTATGAACAACCCATTTGCCATCTGACAGGTGGACCATGAGTCATATACAATGAGTCAATAATCCTACGTCGGCATCCATGTGGACATCATTAAATGGACGGTTTTGATCATTGACAAGTTGTCCAATGAGTCGGACATCATTAAATGGACGGTTTTGATCATTGACAAGTTGTCCA
The DNA here is from genome assembly GCA_033971965.1 of Cucurbita ficifolia. NCBI lineage: Eukaryota > Viridiplantae > Streptophyta > Magnoliopsida > Cucurbitales > Cucurbitaceae > Cucurbita > Cucurbita ficifolia. The sequence goes on along the minus strand of CM066967.1, from coordinate 9,210,654 downwards.
ATGAGTCAACATTTTTACTTGGACCCAAATAATCAGAAAATATCAATATTTAGAAAATTAAATTATTGATTTTTTATTTTTTATATTTTTTATTTATCATTACTCATGATTCCGGACTTTATGTTAAAAGGAAAAAAAGTGTAAAAAAGTTTAAAACTTTTTGAAACGAAAAATAGATGCAAACAAAATTTAAATATTTATATTTGGAATAAAAATAGAAAGGCTCCATTTCCCCCTTTTTATTTCAATGATATAAATTATAAATATCCCATAATATAATAATAATAATTTTATCTCCATTCCCTAATATTTTAAAAGCTTTATTTTTGTACCACATGTTATTTTAAAGAATGTTATTAATTAAATTATAAAATAAAAAAATTCATGGATTTATCATATACCCTTTAAAGTTCGAGAGCATATTAGATACTTTTGAAAGTTTCAGATATCAAATAGACACAAACTTAAAAGTTTAGGGAACTAAACGTACAATTTAACCAATTTTTGTGATACTCGATCTATAAACCTAAGAGTACTCAAATCAAACGATGCTGATTGAGATACTATCACTCGACATTTCAACTGTCTTGTCAATATTGCATTAATGAGTATCATAGAGGAAAGATTTAAACGTTTAACGTATATTCGAAGAACCATAACCGTGGCATAGTTGAAACTCGAAAGTGGACGATTAATAAAAAAAAGAAGTGGCGGACCCATTGAAAGGCAGACAAAATTCACCCACAATTTGAGACACCAATAATGGAGGGGTAGGCCATAAGAGAAAACCAAGACGAAACGCACCAAAAATTCAAACAATGTGTTGGCAATCGTGGGGGACTTTTTTTATTATTTTTCTCTCCATTTTTCTTGCAATTGCTTAATGTTTATTTAATATAAGCTTACAAAGCACCGACAGATTCCCTTTGCTATTTTTGGTGTTTCCCTTAACAAATCCACATTATATATCTAAAATAATTATTCCGTTACGATCATCTTATGAACACGGTGTTCAGTCATTGGTAGGTTAAGTCAAGTTGAGACATTTTTTAGACTCAACTCGTAAACTTTTTCAACCCAATCCAAGCCCACCAACAATTTTTTTGGGTTGGATTGATTTCGGTTATTCAAGTCGTTTATTCAAATTTTTATTTTTAATAAAAATATAACATTAGTTCGTAAAATCTTCATTTTGAACTCAATCCAACTCAAATCATACATATTGGGATCAGAGTTGGGCTAATTGAATTTGTCGGGTTATCAAAAAATTTTAACACTCACCCTTATTGTCGAGTTAATTTTTTTAAAAAAATATTGATATTGTCGTTAAGAAATCATGACATCCACAAATAATTTTACTTTTTGAGTGAATATTAGTTAATTTAAGCATAATTTAATAAATAAAATACCAATTACCATCGCAAAAGTGGATGATTTACTAAAAAAAACAAGTACACAACCTTAAATAAAGGCGACAGTGATAATATGATCATCGAGAAAACTCAAATAATTTAAAATGTTCGAATATATTTGTGATAATGAGAAAAAGAACTAAAATTTTTTAACTAATGGTTGGGAGTTGGTAAATGGGGGAAGTTGGGCAATGGGACCAAAGCTAAAAACCATTATTGGTTACCTATTTGATAATTCATATGATCTATGATTAATAATGGAAGAAAATTTCAAAATAATAGTGACATTTAATTTTGGATTAAGACTATAGTGTCTTATTTTCCCACATGATAGATAATAAAAAGTAGGTTGAAAACCTTATAATTAAATTATAATTGTATAATAGCGTGTGGATGAAGACAGTTATTTATGAATGAATGCGTCCAACTTAAAAAGTTAGGGACGATATTATGGTGAACCAGAACCAAATCAATAAATATGTAAGATATTTGATAAAATATATATATATTTTTAATTTAATAGTCGATTTTAATTATTAAAAAAAAGAAAAAAATACGAGGAAAAAAAATTATCCATTTCCACGTGTATATTTTTAAAAAATCCCTGTTTGGAGGGGAGGGTTTGTTGATGAATGACCAACTTTTGTTGACTTTTGTATTATGGATCTTAATTCTACCTAATTTTTATTTAATAATATTTATGTAATCTGATATATTATGAACTTGCCATCTAATATTCTAATTAAAAAATTTATCAATTTAATATATATTTTAGTAATATTTTATTATTATAATAATAATTTATTTTTCCTTATTAATGATCCATTATTAAAGAGAGGTGGTCTTCCACCCACACAAGGAAATTAAAAAGATTTAATTTTTACCTCTCAAGAAGTTTAATTTGTTCATAATTTTAATAATTACTTCTGAAGAACATGATGAGGAAAAAAAAAAAAGAACTTTGGTATTATATTGAATTTCTCATCTTGAAAAGCTGGTTAACAATAATTCAACGCACTAATTACTGGTTAGAAACCCGATAAAGAACAGCTTGAACATCATAGCCACAAGCAACCGTGCAGAGAACAAAATTGATTTTAATAACCAATAAGATAAAAATAAAGTAGGAGGTAGCTTTTGGTGATTTAAGCTCCTTAATCACTCTCTACCCACTAATCTTCTTCAGGGTGGTGACGACAAAACACAGCAAGATCGAAAGAATACGACTGTTTTCCATTTTTTTTAATCTAATCAACGCTAATTATACAGATTTTCAAGATTTGTTTTTGGGGTATTTTTCTGTTCTAATTCTAAGTTTCAAATTTTGTGTTAATTTCCTAATTGGGTTGCTTACCCCTTGATCTAATTCACTCCTTTTGCTTAATCACAGGGCTGTCATTTACGCTGCTCGAACGGCCGAGTTATCATTGGACGGTTACTGTACGAAACCCAAAAATATAACGCGATAATGATATTCTGCGATGGAGAATAGCAGGGAGACAGAGAGAGAGAGAGAGAGAGAGAGAAGAAATGGGGTGAAGAAGCTGATTGGTTAGTGGGGTTTTCTCTGATGACCCATTTTGTTGCCTTAGTTCTTATGCTTTTCATTTGATCGAAGCGTTTGATTAGAGGAAATCGCTGTTTCGCCTCTTTTTTGGGAGACCCATTTGCTTGAAACTTGATTTTGTGTTCTTTCTGAGCTGTACTGCTTCTTGTATGATTGGGAACAAGCTGCTTTTTCAGCCGTTCTGGAGATTTTTGGTCCCCTGATTTGAAAAGGGTTGGTTTCTGCTGCGTGTTTGAACTATTGATTTCTTCCTTTTGCACTAATTCTTGTGTGTTTGAAACAATCAAGTTCTTGTAAATTTGAGGAAGTTTATGTGGTTGGAGATCTGGATTTCATCTGTTTTCCTCATCCTTGTCTTTGAAGCTGCCTTTTATTAAAGGCTAAATGGCCACAATGTGAACAAAGCTTCATTTCATAGTGACGTTTTTCTCTTGCTGTGCAGGTGAACTCGGTGACATGGAGATGGGAAGGCTCGTGGAGGATTAGCTTGGTTTCTGGCCTGGATCCGTTACCTTGATTGTTGTTTTCTGGAGTTATGGCGACGTTGTCGCATTCGGAATCTCGGCGCTTGTATTCTTGGTGGTGGGATAGCCATATCAGCCCCAAAAACTCAAAATGGCTACAGGAGAATCTTACAGGTTATGCATCTTCCATCTTGACTAATCTTACTGATGCGAGTTCAGTTCTATTCCCATGTTTAGATGGTGCTTGACCCCACATTACTCGAGTCCGTGGGGGCCTTTTCGTTTAGTTTAGGAGCTGCATTGTTCTTACATTTGTTGAATCTTCATACACTCTTTTTACGAGGTTAATAGAATAAAATAGGTGTTTGATTGAACTCTGTCTCGAATCTTTTCTTTCACTGTAAACGAAGAAAGACTCAAGAGTTTATGAACTTCACTCATTCACCTTTGACTGATTTCACTCCGTAAAGCTGCTTCGCGTAGGTAGAAAGTTTGTAGTTGAAACTCTCTTTAAAGGAGACTGTTCACTTGTTTGCAGATATGGATGCCAAAGTAAAAGCAATGATCAAACTCATTGAGGAAGATGCAGACTCCTTTGCAAGAAGAGCAGAAATGTACTACAAGAAACGTCCCGAGCTAATGAAATTAGTCGAGGAATTTTACCGAGCTTACCGCGCTTTAGCAGAAAGATATGACCATGCAACTGCAGAGCTTCGTCATGCACATAAAACCATGGCTCAAGCTTTTGACAACCAAATGCCTCCTTTTATGTTCTCAGATGAGTCAGCTTCAGGGTCTTCTAGTTCTGAAGCTGAAGTCCACACACCAGAAATCCACCTCCCGAATCGTGCACTGCTCGATCGAGATGACTCGCACAAGGATTCGTCATGTTCATCATCAACAAACCAACATCCATTAAGAACAAAAGGAGACAATGAGCTAGAAAATTTAGAGGTTAGTGAGGGAGGAAGCATCAAACCACAACTAGTTTTTTCTGAAGGGGAATTGGATGACCATAGTTTGCAAAACGTGTCGTCTCAGTTATCAAGTAAAGTTTATGATCTCGAATCGCACGAGCTGGTTGAGTCGGGAAGTGACGAAAAATTGGATGTCGAACTTCAAAACTTAAGAAAGAGACTCAATCAGATGGAAGCTGAAAAGGAAGCTTTCTTTCTTAAATACCAGAATTCTTTGGAGAAGTTATCTAGCTTAGAGAAAGAACTTAGTTCTGCTCAGAAAGATGCCGGTGGACTAGACGAACGAGCGAGCAAAGCCGAAATCGAAATAAAAATATTGAAGGAAGCCCTTATAGATCTGAAAGCAGAGAAGAATGCTGGTCTTCTACAATATAATCAATGTTTGCAAAAGATATCTAGCCTAGAAAAGCTATTATTTGTAGCCCAACAAGATGCTGAAGCAAATAATGAGAGAGTTGCCAAGGCAGAAATTGAGGCGCAGAACTTTGAGCAACAGCTTTCAAGATTAGCAGCTGAAAAGGAGGCCAGTCTTCTTCAGTATGAACAATGCCTTAAGAAGATATCTGCTTTGGAGAAGAAAATCTCTCTTTCTGAAGATTATGCAAGAATGCTTGATGAACAAATGAGTAGTTCAGAGACTGAAGTCAAAGCACTGAAGAGAGCTCTTGATGAACTGAATGAAGAGAAGGAAATAGCATCCCGGCAGTATGAGCAGTGCTTGGAGAAGATTGCGAAAATGGAAGCTGAAATATCTTGTGCTCAAGACGACGCAAAACGTCTGAAAGGTGAACTTATGATGGCTAAAGCAAAACTCGAGACAACCGAAGAAAGGTGTGCTCGTTTGGAGCAGTCAAACCATTCACTGCAGTTTGATGCAGACAAACTTGTGCAGAAGATTGCTATTAAGGATCAAGAGCTTGCAGAAAAGCTAGATGAGTTGAAGAAAGTTCAAAGTCTAATGAACGACGAGCAGTCGCGGTTCGTACAAGTTGAAAACACTCTCCACACTCTGCAGAATTTGCATTGTCAATCTCAGGAGGAGCAGAGAGCTCTGACTTTGGAGCTAAAAAATGGTCTCATGATGTTGAAGGATTTGGATATATGCAAACATGGTATGGAGGAAGACCTTCAACGAGTTAAGGACGAAAACAAAATGCTGAATGAACTTCATTTTTCTTCTAATACTTCAATGAAGAATTTAGAGGACCAATTATCTAGCTTGAAGGAGATGAAGGACAAACTTGAGGAAGTTGTTGCACAAAAAGAAGATCAGAGCAACTTGCTTGAGAAAGAGATCCTTCATTTGAGAGAAGAAATTAAGGGCTTAAGCGGAAGATACCACGGCATGACGAGACAATTGGAGGCAGTAGGATTGGATCCTGACTCGCTTGAATCGTCAGTGAAGGAATTTCAGGAGGAGAATGCCAAGCTGAGGGGGACATGTGAAAAGGACAGGAACAAGATGGAAGCACTTCGTGAGAAGCTCAGTTATATGGATGAACTTTCAAAGGAAAATTCCATTCTCAAGTTATCTCTAGCTGAACTGAATGCTGAATTGGAGAAATTCAAGGAATCCCAGGAAGAAAAAACAGCTCTTGTTGCAGAGAAATCTTCGTTGCTTTCACAGCTGCAGAATGTAACTGAGAATATGTTGAAACTTTTAGAGAAGAACACATTGCTAGAAGACTCCCTCTCTGGTGCAAACAAAGAGCTTGAAGGTTTAAGAGCAAAATCAAAGGGCTTAGAAGAATTCTGCCAGTTATTGAAGGATGAGAGGTCAAATCTTCTGATTGAACGAGGCGTGTTGGTGGGTCGGCTTGAAAACATCGAACCAAGACTAGGAAATCTCGAAAAGAGGTTTACAAATCTTGAAGAAAAGTATTCTGATCTTGAAAATGACAAAGATTCTGCCTTATATCAAATAGAAGAATTGAGATTTTCCCTTCTCATGGAAGAACAAGAGCATACAACTTACAAACAATCGACTGAGGCGAGACTTGCCGGTTTGGAGGACGATGTCCATGCCCTGCGAGAAGAAAGTAGAGTAGGCAAGGAAGAAATCGAAGAACTACTAGATAACGCTGTAAACGCGCAGGTCGAGATCTATATCTTGCAGAGGTTTGTTGAGGATATGGAAAAGAAAAATATTTCTTTGCTCATTGAATGTGAACAATATGAAGAGGCATCCAAGTTATCAGATAAACTTATTGCTGATTTGGAAGGCGAAAATCTCGAGCAACAAGTCGAAGTAGAGTTTATGTACAATGAAATCGATAAACTAAGAGCAGGAATCCGAAAGGTATTAATGGCTCTTCGAATTGATCAAGATTATGTGCAGGGAAATATGAAAGAAGACAGAATCCTGATAGTGGATATCTTGACCAGAATTGAGGACTTGAAAGCTTCTGTGTTCAAAAATAAGGACAAGAAGCAGCAACTGCTAGTTCAGAACTCAGTTCTATTAACTCTTCTCAAGCAACTGAGTTTAGAGAGTGAAGAACTTCTATTAGAGAAAGATAACATTATGCAGGAGTTAAAGATCATGAAGGGGCAGCTAGCAATGCATGAAAACGACAAGAACGAGCTTCTGAAGTCGAAAAACGAGTTGATGATGCAAGTTAGCCAGTGGGAGCAACATGAGCTACTGCTGAAAGCCGAGATCGAAACTCTGAATGAGAAGCTAGTAAATCTTCAAGGGACCTGCCTTATGCTGGAAAAGGAAAATCATAATGTTGCTGAAGAAAAGAAATCTTTGCTCAAGAAATTTTTGGACCTTGAAGAAGACAAGAACATTATTCAACAAGAACAGCACGATTTAATCGTCCGGGAAGTGATTGCGTTCAATATCCTATCGTCGATTTTTGAAAGCTTCAAAACCGAGAAATTCATGGAAACGGAAAAGCTCGTTCAAGATATTTGTCGTCTCCAAGTGGTGAATTCTGATACAAAGGAAGAAGTTGGAAAGTTAGCAGAGAAATTTCAGTTGAAGGAAATGGAAAATTTGCATTTAAATGGCTCAGTAGAGAAATTGGCTAAGGAGCTACATGAAGCAAAGGACATGAACGATCAACTTAGCTATCAAATTGTACTTGGAAGTGATTTTCTGAGGCTGACAGCCGAAGAGCTTTCTGAAACAGAAGAGAAGCTTAAAAATTCACATCTTGAACTTTCCGAAAAGTGCTTAAACCAGGAGAATGAGATTCAAAGCCTTTGTGAACTGAACGGAAACTTAAAATACGAAGTCGATATATTGCACGACGAGATCGAGAAATGCAAAGTTAAAGAGGAATGTCTGAATTCAGAACTACAGGAGAGAAGAGATGAATTCGAGCTCTGGGAAGCGGAGGCCACGACGTTTTACTTCGATCTTCAAATCTCATTGATCCGGGAGGTTTTATACGAACATACGGTTCATGAACTTGCACAGGCTTGTGAAAATGCTGGGGATGAGAATGCTGCGAAAACTACAGAGATTGAACAACTCAGAGAAAGAGTAGGTTCCCTGGAAACTGAAATTGGAGAAATGGAAGCACAGATGTCTGCTTATAAGCCTGCCATAGCTTCTCTGAGACATGATGTAGAATCACTCAAGCATATTGTTCTTCCTCAAACTAGGGATATCTGTAAGGGTTTTGTAGGAGAAGAGGTAAAGCTTTTTTCTTATTAAATTTATGCTAAAACACCTGCAGCAGTACTTTAGTGCACAAATTTACTACAATTTAGCTCAAATAGCCAAATTTTGTGCTTGATATCGTTGAACTTCTTCAGTTGCTTTGTTCTTGGATGAGCTGAGCGTGAAGGATAATGTTGCTGAATTCTAATAATGATCTATGTTCATATGTTGCCAGGAGGAGGAAACCAAGATTCATGTTCATCACAGTAGCTGTTATGTCCACAAAGATGAGATATTGGATTTGCAGAAGATTGGGGCCGTGATAAAGGCAGTCGAGATGGCTGTGATTGAAGAAAAGGAAAAACTGAACAAAGAAGCTGCTGAAAAACATGTCAAAAACTCGAAATCGGAAGGAAACTCGGTTCAAAAAGCAACAAGTAAGGAAGGGAAAGGTTTGAGAGATGGAATTAGTGATAAAGTAAAGGCAAGAAAGAACAAACCTGAGAATGGAATATTGATGAAAGATATTCCATTGGATCATGTATCAGATAGTTCATTCCAGAGAAGAAGCAAAAGGGAATGTAGTGAGACCAGTGATCAAATGCTTAAGTTGTGGGAAACGGATGAACAAGAATGCGAGCAGAGTTTGATTGATAGCGTGCCACAAAGCCCGTCAGACGTGCAAATCGAGTGCCCACAGTCAGAAATTGTAGAACATAAAAGTCCAGATTGTTCTTCAGAGCTGCAAGTAGAGAAGGAGTTGAGCATTGATAGATTGGAGCTATCGCCTAGCATTAGAGAACGAATTCGGCGAGGTCGAAAAGGAAAGGTTTTGGAGAGACTTGATTCAGATGTTGTTCAGTTGACAGGTCTTCTAACAAGCGTTCAGGATTTGAAAAAGAGAATGGAAGTGAACACAGTGGAAATGGCTAGAAACAATGAATACGACACGGTCGAGAAACATTTAAAAGAAGTCGAGGAAGCAATCTTCCAGCAAGTAAATATAAATGGTCAACTGAAGCAGAGTTTGGAACGCAGTCCATCGTGTTTCGAGCGAAGGTCATCGGTAGAAAGCGAGGCAACTGGAAACATGCCCCTAAGCAAACTAACAGAGCAGGCACAAAGAGGATCAGAGAAGATAGGAAAACTACAGTTTGAAGTACAGAACATTCAGCGTGTTATTATGAAGCTGGAATCCGAGAAAACAAGAAAAGGGAAGAACAGATTCTCAAAGAGTAAACCGGGTGTTATTCTGAGAGATTTCATCTACAGAAGCGGAAAACGCAGCAGCGAAAGACGGAAGAAGGCGTGTTCTTGTGGATGTACAAAACCTTCTACTCATGGAGACTGAGTGTTGTAATGCTGAAGAACAGCATAATGTTATAGAGGCAGCAGAGCTAGATATTAGCCCCTTGTAAGTTGTATAATTGTAGTTTGGTGTTCTGTAGATCATCTCTGGATCTTTTTTTTTTCTTTTTTGAAAAAAATGCTCCCCTTTTGATCTTATGATGAACTATTATAATAGACAGATTGATGTAGTGATATAACCTCCTTTCTAAAACTTGTACACTATCATGAGCTACCTTGATTGATTGATTTGGCGGAATAGGGCCCTGCATTGAGATGCGTACATAATTGCCAAAACCTTGGCCTAGTGATGTTCAAGTAACCAAATGACCTGACATCACCTTAGTTTAAGGGAATATATGAGATATTTTTGGAGGAATTTGGATTTAGAAAATCGAGTTTCCATGGTGGAAACTCTCCCTCGGTTCCCTCTGATTCAACTCTCTCCAGAGAGTAATGGTGCTCATTTGCTTACGCACTAAAAACATGTAGAGTAAAAAAACGGTGCAATTTGCTAAATTAATTCAATGGAAGTATTCTTAACTAAGGATTTGGTAGCACAAAATTGCAATCCTCCCTCAAAACCAACTCTCTGACTAGATCGAGAAGCGGGTTAAAACTAAGTTTGTGACAAAGCGGGGCAAAGCTAAACAAAAACAGATCAAATGAAATAAAACATAACTGAACTTAAGCTCCAACAATTTCGGTAGGCCCCTCGTCTGCAGCTTCGTCAGCAGGTCTCTCAACCTTCACGCCAACGTCTTCAGAGTAGTCTCCATGAACCTATGAACACAGATCACGGCAATGAATGATGATAGATTTTTCAGGAAGAATACAAGCATAAGACTCTGAAATAATATTATAATTTCATAGGCTACGGATCAAGTTCAAAACATTAAGACAGAATGAGAATAAACGATATATATACCTCCATCAACTTTCCAAGATCAAATTTGGGTGCTTTCAAAATTTTTGCTTTCCGGATAAACACATTTTGAAGAGGATAGATGCTGGATGTTGCCTTTTCAATCTCCTTGCCGATGGACTCTGGAATGAACTTGCGAACCAATTCCTTCAAATCACAAGAGGTTGCTTGGTTTACCATGATCTCTCTCATCTTACGACGGATCTGACATGTAAAAAGGATGTCAGCATCAAATTCAGAGAAAATTTGGTGACCAATGAATTACCATAGCGATACTTGGTATAAATAGCAAAAGACAAGTTAAATTAAACCTAGCAATACTTGGTATAAATAGTATTAGTTTTAGGATAAAAATACTTCACTCCAGTCCTATGAACTGACCTGCCTGATCTGGCTGGATTGGGCGTAGCATGTCCTTTTCACTTGGTTTGGCCTTCTCTTAGTGAACCCAATGCAAAACATTCTAAGAGTGTAGTTGTCGGTGGTTTTGACATCGACATGAGCTTCGATCAAAGTATGCCACTTGCGTACTAAAGACCTTAACTTGTCAGTAGTGAAATTCATTCCCTGAACATTTTCACAAGAAAGAAAGAAGAAGATCAATACGCAATCAATAAAATAACATGTGAATACAACTACATAATTAAGTGGACTTTCCCATCTCACCCAGAAATTTGTCAGGACATTCCTCCCTTGAACATCTTCTGCTCTCAGTCGAATCTTCCTGTAAGCGTGCTCCTCATCAATCTGAAGATCAGCCAACGAGACCTCGAAGACTCTGTGTTTGAGTCCTTCAGAAGCAATCTATAGGGAGCAACCAAAGAAATTTAATATTTACATTATTTGCAAAATTAATTATTGATACAGCCATTTGATAAATAGATGAAAGTTTTTCATAACCATATTCTATTATTTTTTATATTAATTATTATGTTCTATAATTGAAATTATCCAATATTCAATATTTATCTGAAACTAAATTAGATTTTATGTTCATATGAATTAGGAATAGCTAAGATCCCAGTAATTAAGTAAACTACTACTCATGTGACATTTTTGTTATGTGATCACGCTTAACCCAAAGATTAAAGCATCGCTTTTGTAATGCAATGGTCATCGGTTCCATTTTATAGGTCTTAAATCTACATCAGACAACTTACAAAACTCCAAAGAAGTAAGCCAGGTTACAAACGGCATTCCACAACATCTAGAAAACATAAAATCCAATCTTTTGTTCTAAGAATCCAAATATCTCCATCCAGCATCAATACAAAATTATAAACAAGGAGATAAAGAAAAATCTTGTATCGATCGAATTCAACAATGCCACCAAAACCCATTTAAAAAACAATGCCTCTAAGACCACACAAACATCATTCAAATTCTCTTACACTATACGCCCTTTTTCCAGATAAATTTCAAATATAAACGTAAAAGCAAGCAGAAAAGGATCGATTTACCTTGGTACCCTGCGTACGCGTAACAAGAGTCTTTCCAACATTCTTAACAGTGAAAACTGAAGGTGCTTTGATATCATACCAATCCTTCTTGGCAAATGGATCGGTGCTGAAGGACGAGCATACAAAAGATATATAAAGTACTCCAAAACCAACACTAAGACCTGAAAAACAAAGTAATATAAAATATATATATATACTCACGCTTTCTTCTTGCCTCCCTTCTTTCCCTTCGAAATCCGCTTGTTCTTACTGATTGAAAAGAAAACAAGTATGAGAGATAAAAACACAATGCAGCATACAATTGAAACAATCGGAAAGAAAGAAAAAGTACCCGACGGCCATGGCTGGAGGAGGCGAGTTGCCCTAACTCTGCGGATGTTATGCTGCACGGCAGAGAGAGTTTGAGAGCATCCAATACCCTAAAATCTGCGTTTATATAGGTCAGGTTTTTTATCTTTTTCATTTTTTATTTTTAATAATTGATCTGGTAATTTTACTTGAAGGGTTAACTCTATCTAACCTACCTAATGAAGAGTTCACAATAATATCACAATTTTAGTATAGTTGTAAATAGAGTAAAAATATTATATTTAAATAATAGTACTAATTTTGTAATTGGGTCTTCATCAATTACGAGGCGAGAGTCCATGAACTCAAGCCCATCAGGCGACGGTCAATCCAAACAAGGGTCCATGGACTCAAGACCATGAGGCGAAAGCCCACCAAACAAGAGTCCATGAACTCAAGCCCAGGGGGCGAGAGCCCGCCAAACAAGAGTCCATGAACTCAAGCCCACGGGGCGAGAGCACCCGAAACAAGAGTCCACGAACACAAACCCACAGGGCGAGAGCCCACCTAACAAGAGTCCATGGACTCAAGCCCATGAGGCGAGAGCCCACCAAACGACAGTCCATGGACTCAAGCCCACGAGGCAGCAGCCCACCACACCAGAGTCCATGTATTCAAGCCCACGAGGCGAGAGCCCACAAAACCAGAGTCCATGGACTCAAGCCCATGAGGCGAGAGCCCACCAAACGAGAGTCCATGGATTCAAGCCTATCTCGTTTGGTGGGCTCTCGCCTGATGGGCTTGAATACATGGACTCTCGTTTGGTGGGCTCTCGCCTCATGGGCTTTTGTCCATGGAGTCTCGTTTGTTGGGCGCTCGCCTCATGGGCTTGAGTCCATGGACTCTGGTTTGGTGGGCTCTCGCCTCGTTGGCTTGAGTCCATGGACTCTCGTTTGGCGGGATCTTGCATAATGGGCTTGAGTCCATGGACTCTGGTTTGGTGGGCTATGGCATCGTGGGCTTGAATCCATGGACTCTCGATTGGTGGGCTGCCGTCTCGTGGGCTTGAGTCCATCGACTCTGGTTTGGTGGGCTGCTGCCTCGTGGGCTTGAGTCCATGGACTCTCATTTGGTGGGCTCTCGCCTCATGGGGTTGAACCCATGGACTCTCGTTTGGTGGGCTGTCGTCTCGTGGGTTTGAGTCCATGGACTCTCGTTTGGTGGGCTCTCGCCTCATGGGCTTGAACCCATGGACTCTCGTTTGGTGGGCTGTCGTCTCGTGGGTTTGAGTCCATGGACTCTCGTTTGGTGGGCTCTCGCCTGATGGGCTTGAATCCATGGACTCTCGTTTGGTGGGCTCTCGCCTCGTGGGCTTGAGTGCATGGACTCTCGTTTGTTGGGCTCTCGCTTCTTGGGATTAGGTCCATGGACTCTCGTTTGGTGGGCTCTCGCTTCGTGGACCTAAATCCATGGATTCTGGTTTAATGGGCTCTCGCCTGATGGGCTTGAATACATGGACTCTCGTTTGGTGGGCTCTCGCCTCATGGGCTTTTACCCATGGACTCTCGTTTATTGGGCGGTCGCCTCATGGGCTTGAGTCCATGGACTCTGGTTTGGTGGGCTCTCGCCTCGTGGGCTTGAGTCCATGGACTCTCGTTTGGTGGGCTCTTGAATCATGGGCTTGAGTCCATTGACTCTGGTTTGGTGGGCTCTCTTCTCGTGGGCTTGAATCCATGGACTCTCGTTTGGTGGGCTCTCGCCTCGTGGGCTTGAATCCATGGACTCTCGTTTTTTGGGCTCTCGCCTCATGGGCTTGAATCCATGGATTCTCGTTTGGTGGGTTCTCGCCTCATGGGCTTGAGTCCATGGACTCTCGTTTGTTGGGCTCTCGCCTCATGGGCTTGAGTCAATGGACTCTGGTTTGGTGGGCTGCTGCCTCGTGGGCTCGAATCCATGGACTCTCGTTTGGTGGGCTCTCGCCTCATGGGCTTGAGTCCATATACTCTTGTTTGGTGGGCTCTCTCCTCATGGGCTTGAATCCATGGACTCTCGTTTGGTGGGCTCTCGCCTCATGGGCTTGAGTCCATGGACTCTGGTTTGGTGGGCTCTCGCCTCGTGGGCTTGAGTCCATGGACTCTCGTTTGGTGGGCTCTCGCCTCATGGGCTTGAGTCCATGGACACTGGTTTGGTGGGCTCTCGCCTCGTGGGCTTGAATCCATGGACTCTCGATTGGTGGGCTGCCGTCTCGTGGGCTTAAATCCATGGACTCTGGTTCAATGGGCTCTCGCCTGATGGGCTTGAATACATGGACTCTCATTTGGTGGGCTCTCGCCTCATGGGCTTTTGTCCATGGACTCTCGTTTGTTGGGCGCTCGCCTCATGGGCTTGAGTCCATGGACTCTGGTTTGGTGGGCTCTCGCCTCGTGGGCTTGAGTCCATGGACTCTCGTTTGGTGGGCTCTCGCTTCGTGAGCTTAAATCCATGGACTCTGGTTCTATGGGCTCTCGCCTGATGGGCTTGAATACATGGACCCTCGTTTGGTGGGCTCTCGCCTCATGGGCTTTTGTCCATGGACTCTCGTTTGTTGGGCGCTCGCCTCATGGGCTTGAGTCCATGGACTCTGGTTTCGTGGGCTCTCGCCTCGTGGGCTTGAGTCCATGGACTCTCGTTTGGTGGGCTCTTGCATCATAGGCTTGAGTCCATGGACTCTGGTTTTGTGGGCTCTGGCATCGTGGGCTTGAATCCATGAACTCTCGATTGGTGGGCTGCCGTCTTGTGGGCTTGAGTCCATCGACTCTAGTTTGGTGGGCTGCTGCCTCGTGGGCTTGAGTCCATGGACTCTCATTTGGTGGGCTCTCGCCTCATGGGCTTGAACCCATGGACTCTCGTTTGGTGGGCTGTCGTCTCGTGGGTTTGAGTCCATGGACTCTCATTTGGTGGGCTCTCGCCTCATGGGCTTGAACCCATGGACTCTCGTTTGGTGGGCTGTTGTCTCGTGGGTTTGAGTCCATGGACTCTCGTTTGGTGGGCTCTCGCCTGATGGGCTTGAATCCATGGACTCTCGTTTGGTGGGCTCTCGCCTCGTGGGCTTGAGTGCATGGACTCTCGTTTGTTGGGCTCTCGCTTCTTGGGATTAGGTCCATGGACTCTCGTTTGGTGGGCTCTCGCCTCATGGGCTTTTGTCCATGGACTCTCGTTTGTTGGGCGCTCGCCTCATGGGCTTGAGTCCATGGACTCTGGTTTGGTGGGCTCTCGCCTCGTGGGCTTGAGTCCATGGACTCTCGTTTGGTGGGCTCTCGCCTCATGGGCTTGAATCCATGGACTCTCGTTTGGTGGGCTCTCGCCTCGTGGGCTTGAGTGCATGGACTCTTGTTTGTTGGGCTCTCGCTTCTTGGGATTAGGTCCATGGACTCTCGTTTGGTGGGCTCTCGCCTCATGGGCTTTTGTCCATGGACTCTCGTTTGTTGGGCGCTCGCCTCATGGGCTGAGTCCATGGACTCTGGTTTGGTGGGCTCTCGCCTCGTGGGTTTGAGTCCATGGACTCTCGTTTGGTGGGCTCTCGCCTCATGGGCTTGAACCCATGGACTCTCGTTTGGTGGGCTGTCGTCTCGTGGGTTTTAGTCCATGGACTCTCGTTTGGTGGGCTCTTGCCTGATGGGCTTGAATCCATGGACTCTCGTTTGGTGTCCACGCAACATGATTCCATGGACTCAAGCCCACGAGCAAGAATCCACGAAACAAGAGTCCATGGACTCAAGTCCATGATCGAGAGTCCACGAAACAAGAGTCCATTCACTCTAGCCCATGGAGCTGAAATGTTTGTTCTGGTCGTTTTTTTTTTCTTTAATATTATTGTTTTTTTAGTTTAGTTTAATATTATTGCTATTTTATTTTAAAATTTTCATAAATCGATTAGAAATTTAAAATTGGCCAATATGAAGTAAGAATTCAAATTACATGCATATGTATCACATCACCAATTAAGAAAATCAGTAATACCAACCATTAGTAATACTAGTACTAAAACGGCGGCGGCGGTGGAGGTGGCGGCCGTCGAGTGCAGCCAAAGACGCCGCAATCAACAGGGGAAGAGTACAAGGTTTTACATTCCTCCGGCGAACGTTGTAGTGGTCTTTCCGGCAAACAATTTTTCCGGTCATCACTCGCCTGAAGCTTCAGGCACATCGACGGCTCACTGCAGAAGAAATTATACGAGTAAGTGAAGTTCTGCAAATTCGGCAACAAGCAGATACTCGCCGGTATCTCCCCGGATAATTGGTTATGTGCGACATTTAGCTGCTCCAATTTCTTCATTCCAGCCATTGTCTCCGGCAAAGGTCCAACGAGATTGTTGTCACTGACATCGAAAACGGTGAGATTGCTCAACGACCCAATTTCCGGCGGCAAACACCCATTCAACCCACTATTAGTGATTATAATTTCTTCGAGTGTTTTGTTCATATTCGACAAACTCGAGGGGAGGCAGCCATTAATGTTGTTATTAGCAAAAACCAGCACAGAAACAGGGGAATGTCCGATGTTCTCCGGCAGTGAGAATTTGAAATCGTTGTTATTGATGAACAGAGCATCGAGTTTCTTTTCAAACAGGGAAGAAGGGAGATCGCCATGGAATTTGTTGAATCGAATGTCGAGGAATTTGAGGGAAGGGAGAGAGAGAATTACAGAGGGGAACTCGCCGGAGAAGTCATTGTTGCTGAGATCGAGCTCAAAGAGGAGAGTGAGGAAACGGAAGGAGTTGGGGATAGTGCCGCAGAAGCGATTGGAATTGATATGGAACAGGGCAAGGTCGGTCAGGAGGCCGAGATCGTCGGGCAGGGTTCCCGAGATGTTGGCGTGGTTGAGGTCAACCCCGGCAACGGTGAGGATGTCGGGGTCGTCGGGAGCAGGGGCACAGAAGACGCCGGAGTAGTTGCAGACGTTGGGGCCATACCAGTCGGCAGTAAAGTTGGTCGGGTCGTCGGTGATGGCGTGTTTCCAAGCTTGGAGAGCTGTGTAGGCCTTGAGGAGTCTCAGGTTGGGGAGAAATGGGGATGGCGGCAATGGCGACGGAGATGGCGGCGGAGATGCTTGAAGGGAAGGTTTGGGGAGGAGGATGAGAATCGAGAGGAGGAGGAGGGATTTTGGGAGATGGGAGTTTGAGGTTTTCATTTTGGAGGAGGAGGTTAAAGAAGCATGGCAGTTACACAAATTATTAAATTGGGTTATGATTTATATATAGAGATTCAAAATTTTAAAATATACAACAAACTTATAAAATCTCTTCAACTTTTAACTAATTAGTCAAAAATTTATATCTTAACTAGTTGTGCTATGTTATAATTACATTATTGTGACACCCAAAAAAAATATGAGCAACCATTGATGGCTTAATCATAGAAACTTCATGGTTAGACATGTTTTACTTGCAGCAATTCTACGATGGATGACTTCTTAAGAATTTTTTGGACAAAATATGTTGGAAGGACTCATATTGGTATGTGGGCAAGTTTTCACTCTTAAAAAGTGAGGAATAGGTAACGTGATCATGTGGTAGTGGAACGTTGCGCAATCAAGTGAGGAAGAAAGAAGCATAGATATTATTATTATTAGGGTACGGGTTAGGGAGGTTAACTTAAAGAGGAGAGAAAGAGGGTATAATTAGAGAGTGTGGGGGCTAAAAGGGTTTGCATGGGAAGCATAAGGTAGAATGTTGTTGGGTCATTGAAATTCTCAACAAGAAAACAACTTATTACCCTAATGATTTAGACAACCCACTAATCCAACCTATTCATTTCTTCTTCCAACGTTTCATATCTTTCATCCCTATCCATCAACATTTTAACTTCAAACTATATGGTAGGAGATTCAAATTAATGATCTGTATCTAATGATGCGTATATATCGATTATAAGAGAGAAGCCAACCAAGGTTTCCAATTACTGCAAAAGATTCTAAGGTTTAAATCTTTTAAAATTTTCTTTTAAGTTATTTGATGACTAATAAGATTGCTTGAGACGTAAAATTTAAGTATGTTGATATGAGTTGATTAAACAAAATTTGAAAAAGAAGAAATTATGCTTATGGAAAAAGAAATATTCAAAATAACAAAAAGAAAAATAAAAGAGAATCTTTTTAAAGCAACTGAGCACGAATTTGGTGAATAATTGCAAATATCATATGATTTCGTTTGGAATTAAGGGAGTCTATGGACTCTAAAAAAAAAAAAGTTAGAATTTAATCCCTACAATTTTAAGTGTTAATATAAGAAACAATCTTTTAATGAAACAAAGATTTCTAGAAGAATGGGTAACACTTCAAAAGCCTTACCAAAAATAATTTGACACTTTATCTTGAATTACATGTTGTGAACATTGATAATCGCTTTCATAAGTTTCGAACTTTGAACATTTCCATTTTCATTTAGAGATGGAAAGGTCAATTAGTTGTCATGTTATGTCAATAGTTGTTGGCCTTCGATGGTCGTTTAATTAATTATATGTTAGTCAAATTAGGCTTTGGTAATAACATTAAGAAAATCGGTGAAAGAAATCTCGTATTTAAATTACTTATAGTCGAATTCGGCTTTGGTAATAACATTAAGAAAGAAATCTAATATTAAATAAATATGTTCTTTTTTGATTGAGTTGTCGTAAAAGAATTGAATCACCACATTTAAGAATTATGATCCCAATACAGTTTAAAAAATATTTTAGATGCTTTTAAAAACCGTGAGACTTATGGCGATATATAACGGGATAAAACGGATAATATATGTTATTAGTGGGTTTGAGCCATTACAAATGAGATTATAACCAAACACGAACAGTGTGTTAGCGAGGACACTGATCCCCAAGGAGATGGATTGTGAGATCCCACGTGATTGAAAGAAAAACAAAACATTTCTTGTAAGAGTGTGGAAATCTCTCCCTCACATATGCATTTTACAACTTTCAGAAAAAATCTAAAAAGAAAAAGACGTAATAGTTAGCAGGTTTTTATGTTAACCCTTGAGAAAACAAGGAGACCAAAGGAAAAAGCAGCAAAGTCTGGTGTAGATAATCATGTCATGAGGGAAATTTGATGGAGACGATAGTGAAAATATAAACAAGATGTGAAAGCGTGAAAATGATCTCTCTTAAATGATTTTCACGCGATTTCACTTTCGCGTATTGCATTAAAAAAAGAAAAAAAAAAAGAAAGTGGAAACAATAATTTCCATGGGTGTAGATAAGAACATAACTAATGTGGCGTCCTGATTGGTGGATATATTACCACCTAGTGTGGACTTAGTGAGAGGACCCCATCAGCCAAATAGATCTCTTTTAGCTTGGAGTAATTTTCCAGACTACACATTGTTCACAGCTGAATCTAATTCAGCAGCAGCAACAGGATTTGGCTTCCATGTTTGGAGTGTGAAGTTGCAGGCCGTTACAGCCTCTCCCACCGTAAGATAGATCCATTCGTGCCCGATCGCCTCGATAAAGTTCGACTTGTTTAGCTTTTTTATCACCTCACTTTTCGGATTTGCAAGAACAAGCTGTATAATCACACAAAACCATACAAGAAATTACTATAACGAGCCATTTTGGGTCAATTTCGAGGGAGTTTATGATGAACGATGACTCGGAAATACCTACTTTGAACCCCTTTCTTTCAATACTCTTCTTAATCTCTTTAAGCATGCTGATCCCACTTGAATCAATGCTACTCACGCCTGTGTTCAAAATTTCAATTCAATATAACGAGAGAGATCGTTTGTTCTATTCCAAACGTCAGATATTCTTTCAAGTAATTACCGGAAAGGTCTAGAATTATGTACTGCAAGCTGGTTTCTCCTGATGATTTTATCCTCTCTTCTTCATCTGTAATCCACCTCGAAAGCCTGAGAGAACAGAGAAATGTAAATCAGGATCACTGCGTCTAAATTCTCATTATGAGGGATCATTATTCAGAATATTACCTTTCTCTCAGGTAGTTTGAGTTAGCAAAATAAATTGGTGCTTCCAATTGAAGGATGAGAATTCCAGGCACATGCTTAGCTGTTGGGTATTGATCAATGCTTCTGTAAATTGTGGAGTTGGGAATGTTGCCTAATACTAAAGTTCTTGGCCTTGCGATCATGAGAAGCACCCTCAACACAGAAAGTGCAACCTGAAAAACAATGTCAATCGGTAAAAATGAGAATCATATTGGTTGATTCAAATTCATTCTATTGATTTGCTCACCGCAATGATCAAGCCCGTTTCAACACTGCCAAAGACGACACCGATATATGCACCGAGGCAGACGACAAAGTCGAATTTGTCAAGTTTCCAAAGGTGGATGACTTCTTCATAGTTGATTAGGCCAAGCATAGCAGTGATGATTATGGAGGCGAGCACCACCAGGGGCGTGTAATGAAAAAATGGCGTCAAAAACAACAGAGTGATCATCACAGCTATTGCCATGACAATATTGGAGACTGCAGTTTTACATCCTGCATTAAAGTTCACAGCACTCCTCGAAAATGGCCCTGCAAATTTTATCCATATTAGTAAGCTACAACGCAACCTATCAGTTAATACATATCAAAACTAAAAACTCCATAGATTGGTAACTTCAACACGAATATCTAATAATCGAATGCCCCAACTCGCGCCCCATCATTGCGTTAATATGGATTCTTACCGGAAGTCAGGTAGCAAGAAGTGCAGGAACCAACAATGTTCATGATCCCAAATGCTATCATCTCCTTGTTGCCATCAGTGTGGTAATTCTTAAATGCAGCAAAACTTCTCCCCACTGCTACTCCTTCCTGCATTATACAATGGGTTCAAGGAAATGAAGACAATTCACTAATTTCTTTCTTTGGGGCATTCCATCAAACACTTAGTACTCATGTTTCCAAGCACACCCACCAAGTAGAATGAAACACAATTCACTAATTTCTTTCTTTGGGGCATTTCATCAAACACTCAGTACTCATGTATCCAAGCACACCCACCAAGTAGAATGAAAAACTCTTGTAAAGACAATCAATTCATTCATATTACTGTTCAAATCTGTCCCTTCAACACTATATTACAAGTAAAGGATTAAACTCAAAAACTTACAGCAAGGCCAATGATTCCGACGATGATCCCTGTTTTGATGGCAATTAAGAGATGAGGAGATCCAAATGCTAAATCAGTCGCAGATGGTGGATTCAACCCTTTCTTCAAATGCCCAATCTACATTAGAACAAAAACATAGAAACCCAATAAAGATCAACCCAATTAAAGATTTCCAAAGCAAAAGAAACAGCGACGGAAATGGCGATTCGGTAAGTTACCACTTGAACTCCATGCTTTTCAGCGTGGGTGAAGTAGACGAGAAGGCTTCCCAAGATGACCGACGTCAAAGGCGCCAATGCATTTATCCAAAAGAAGATCGGTTTCTTCTTGCTCTGCAATTCGTTAACGAAATTATAGCAACCGCTAATTATTTTACTTAAATTTTTTTTAATAAATATAAGAATGAATTATAAAAAAAAATCAATTTTAAATTAGTATCTTTAGTGAATTAGTTAATATTTATGATTCACTTTTTGTATTATTATTTTCATTAATTCTTGATGCAAACTATGTAACAAGACTATTAACATGTTTAAATTTAAAATTAAAAAATAAGGAAATTTAGTCTTGGAAAAATGGATAATTAATACAAAACAAACCCAAAATCAATAAATATATATATATATTTACAAGAAAAATAAATTTTAAGTTTTTGAAAAATATTAAATTCAATCCAATTTTTCAAAAGATTAGACATAATTTTGTATTAAAAAGTTTGGTTTTTGTTTTTTTTTTTTTTTTTAGATTTCAAACAAATAAGATAACAAAAGTAATTATGGTATTAAAAAAAAACATTCTTGATTCTACCTTAAATGCTCCATTTTTCAAACCAAGGCATAAATTTTATCCACAATATTAAATTTATAAATTTTCCTCATAAAAATAAATCATTATTAATTCAAACTTATATGGCATGTGACTAACACATGCTTAGAGGTAACATTATTTTCACGGACAACCTACCTTATAAAACACCTAAACATTCCAACAATAATGTAAGACCTTGTTCGTTAAGGTTAATGTTTTTGTTTTAATTTTTTAATTTTTCTCGAAGTTTAAAAACAGTTATCAAACGAGAGCTAAAAGAAAGCTTACAAGGTATCGGGTGAGGAGGAGAAAGAAGAGAAAACAGCAGCCCAACACAATACTTTCCCATCTCCACTGTAAAAAAAACAAAGTGAAAATTTGCAAAAGAGAAAGCTTTGAACTGATTCAAAAATGGCGGCGGCCATGGAGATGAGCTAAGAAACCTGATGAACTTGAGAGGAAACAGAGCTTATAACGGATACAACATCGGTCTCGTGCGTAAAATGAACCAATCCTAATATTCCTTTTAGCTGCTGAAGACAAACCACGGTTGCCGCACCACCCATGAACCCCACTATTGTTGCATGCGACAAAAAGTCAACAATAAGCCCCAGCCTGCACTTTTCAAACCATCCCAATTAGATTAAATAATTATTTAACATGATATCAAAGCAAGAAACTCGTTAAAATAACCTGAGAAAACCGAGAGAAGCTTGGAAAACTCCGGCGAAGAACGTGGCAGTGAAAACCAGCTGAACGTATTGTTTCGGATGTTCCACGGGGCTGACTTCCTTCCCCATTATGGCAGCCATGAGTAACGACGCCACCGCCACCGTCCCGACTGCCACGTCTTTCGAGCTACCAAGCATGGCGTATATCAACGGAGGAATAAAGCTCGAATCTGCATGGGTTTATCAAAACGTAAAAATCTAATGATGATAATAATAATAATAATAAGGTAGCTAACATGGTATTAAAGAAAGAGGTGTTACAAAGTCCGATGATGGGAGGGATGCTAGCCAAGCTGGCGTAGCTGATGCCCTGAGGGACGGCTAAACTGGCTATAGTGATACCGGACACGAGGTCGGCTTTGAAGAAGTCGAGGGTGTAATGAGGAGCCCATTCGAGTATGGGGATGAAGTACTTGAGCCATAGGAGAATTTGGGGTCCTAAAGGCTGGTTTTTGAACTGTTTGAAAGGGTCATCGGGGAAGAAGGTTTCTTTGAGGTTGGAGCTTAAGGACTCCAAGAATGGCTTGGTTGGTGGAATGGCCACTCGGTGAGGGCACTCAAAATCGGCATTACCCATGGCTCACAGACTTCACAAGAATTGTTCGTAACTTGAAGGGATGGTGGGAGGATTGGGTTTGCTGCGAGGGGGCATATAACGAGGTGATTTTAAGTGGGGAATCTCCAAAGTGGATTGCTGGGGCCCAGTTTGGAGGGACACGTGGAAAGTCAACAGCGGTTTGACCATATGAAAAATAAAATTAATGAAGAAAATGCAGTGATTTGGAGAAAAATAGAAAGCACAGTGATGCAGTGGTGGCACAGAGGACAGAATCTGAGACATAAATTTCTTAAACAAATGAAAAATCCGATCTGTGATTAACGCACATGATGTGTTTTTTCAATTATTTGTTTTCATCTTAGTGCCCTTTTCTGTAGCTTTTTTTGTGGTTAATTATTCTAATTAATGAAAATTAAAACATCAAATTTAACCATTTTCTTTTAATATAATCAATTAAACTAAATAAATATAAACTACTTTTTCTATAAATTTTAATTTCTAAAAAGTTTGTACCATGACTTAAATATTCAAAACTCGCCTCATATAAAAATGCTCGAAGTCAAACAAGTTAACTTTAGAATTCATATGATTAAGTCATCGAAAGTGAAAATACACATTGTTGGTATAATCACTAATTTTCAGTTCGGTGAGATCCGACATCGGTTGGAGAGGGAACGAAACATTTCTGACAAGGGAGTGGAAACCTTTGTCTAGTACACGCGTTTTAAAATCTTGAGGGGAAGTCGGGAAGGAAAAGTCCAAATAGGACAATATCTGCTTGCAGTGAGCTTGGGATGTTACAAATGATATCAGAGCCAAACACCGGATTGTGTGCCAGCAAGAACGCTGGACCCTCAAGGGGAATGAATTGTGAGATCTCACATCGGTTGGAGAGTGAACGAAACATTTTTTATAAGAGTTTAGAATTCTCTCCTTAGTAGACGTGTTTTAAAACTTTGAGTGGTAACCCATAAGAGAAATTCTAAAGATGACAATATCTACTAACTGTGGGCTTGTGATGTTACAAGTTCTTTGCTTTTGCTTTCGAGTTCATATGATTAAGCCACCGAAAAACAATATTCACCTTATTAATATAAGTGGTAAATATCAATTCTTTTTAAATTTTTTAATCATCGCATCTTCGTAATCACTCTCATTTGAATATCGTCTCAGTTCATTTATATACGGTGGGCATCAAATGGAAGAAATGATTTGAGAATGATTAAGGAATATTTATAAAAATAATTAAGAGGTAATTAATATTAATTAAACAAGAGTGATGCTGTATTCCATTACTTAGCATACATAAAATTGCAAGCTTTAGCCAAGTGGTCACCTAGTTTATTACGTGAAGAACTGTCACACAGAAGCTTCCATTTGGGAAGACCAAAAGAAATTAATGTGTTTCATGTGGGCGTCTACATAAATAAATGGAAAATATTACTTTTTTTTATTTATTTTTATTTTAAATTTTCTATCTGTTTTCAATTTTGGACAGCTACATCATCAGATTAATATGATTAGGTTTCTGTAACCCTTTCGATCTTTAATTTTGTTGGGTTGATGAAGAATATCAAAGTTTTTTACAATTTTATGATTATAGTTACTATTTTTTAAGGTTTTGCGGTGCATTGAATCTCGGGTGGTCTTTATATTCTGCTCCATCTCATACGATATGATCATATTATTTACTTAACTTGAATTATTTTAATTAAAATGAATTTATTGAGCATATCAATGCGAACCTGTAATCGTGGTGAAATATATGTGGAGAAGAAAATTTGAACCTCCAATTTTAAGAAAAGGAGTGAATCATTTAATCACATAAACCATGTTTATGTTAGAAATAATAAGTATACAACTCGAGTGCCAGGGTTTTGAAAGATTAAGTTTATATTGATAAGCATCGATCTACTATTAGTTATCTGTTCACTATGGCTGGTAGACCTGTTTGTTGGCATTCAATATTACCGTCTACCATCAAAGCAGAGTATACGACAGTCACTGAAGGTTCTAAAGAAGCTATTTGGATGCATGGTTTGATTAATGACTTGAGTATTGATTAAGAACGCATATCTAAATTAGAGCACAACCCACAAACCAAAACATTAGAAATTCGAATCGTCACAGTCATACATTTATGAACTAAAAACACTCACAAATTAGGTAGAGATACAGGGATTTGTATATTGAGTCTCACAAAAAGACATACATGTCATTTAAACTTACCATTCTATGTTAAGCAAATCTAGACCAGTAAACGTGGTGATCGTCATTTAGACTATAACATAGTACTCGACTATATTTTAGTCCAAAAGGTTTAAAGAAAGTGGCAGAAGATGATCAAAATGATTGAAAGCATGCTCATTTATGAATGGAAAATAAGGTAAGAGTTGGATAAAAAGGTAGGTTAGTGCAAGTTTTCTAGGGCTTCCATATGTCATTCCCTATTGGTAATGGGTGATATAGTGAAAGTTAATGCTTAGTGCACTCAAATCTAATCACTTAAATTTCATTCATTCCTTTATATATAATATCAGTTAAGAGTTCCCCAAATGATATCAATATATCCACAAACATAGGTTATAACTTCCCCCACATAATAACTCCACTATCTACATTAGGATACAAGTAATTACTTTTGAAATATTAGATTGGTTGATAATTATTTTTTAAAATAATTACTAAAAAATTAAATTTATATGGAAATTCTAAGAATGTCCTCAAATTCAAAATTCTACTATTTTTTTATCCGACAATAATTTGGTAATAGTACAAAACAAAATTATAATTCAAATCACTTTAGTAAGTTTTTAAAAAATAATTCTACTAATAATAATTTGATTATAATGTTAATCCGTTTCAATAATGCACCAATAACTCCAATATTAGTGGGACAACTAATATTAATTTCAGGAAAAGAATGATGGAAAGTTCCACATATTTTATTGCCAAGTGGCAGCATGCAAAATTAAATTTTAATTAGTGATTTTATATAATATTTTTTTAAATATATATTATTTGAAAGAATATTCTTAATAGATCATTTTTATTTTCAAATATAAGTACAAAAATGTAATATAAACTCACTTCTATTCATTTTTTATCTTTTCCATCCCACTCTATATTTATCTATATTTATTTTATTTTTTAATTATAATTTTTTTTTCCACGAAAATATCATTTCACTTGATTATTTAGACAAATCAACTAGGTACGCCATTGATAGCCTCTACTCGTGTCCTAGCTCGTCTGAGAGCTAAATTTGCCTCGATTGTTTGTCTCTTGCCCTGAGCTTTCCTCAAGTTAGCTTCAGTTATTTCAAGAGTTTGCCGAGCTTCTTGTGGATCAATGTCACTGACCTTCTCTGCATCATTTACTAAAATAGTGACTTCATTATTGTCTATTCTAGCAAAACCACCCATCAGAGCCCTCGTTAACCATTCGCCATTAGCCGTAAGACATATTCTCAAAATACCTATCGTGCAAATCTTCTTTCTCAAAATTAAAATTTTAATATTATAACATAATCCCTAAACATTACAACAATATATATATATATATATATATTTGTATTCTCTCTTATTCTTTGTGTTTATCTCAATGGAGTGTGCGTGTTGTTGTGCGATCTTAACCACTGGTATCAGAGCTAGGCGAGATTCACCATGATCTGTGAAAATGGAAAAGTCAAAAATTAGAATTGAAAAGTTTGATGGATCCGATTTCGATTTCATGCATATTGAAGATTATATGCACCAGAAAGATCTTCACGAACCCTTATCGGGGTGAAGTTGAATACTTTGACCACCGTGGAAGCTCAAATATCGGCAGAACCTTGGATTATCCTGTTGATGCTGCTCAGAAACATGGTGTTCGGTGGGACGGGGACAATGAAAACCATGTCATATTCGTTTCCCTAAATTAAAAAAAAATTAAAATAAACTTCAAACTCTCCTCTCTTGTTCATGAGTATCCAACTATTTGATTTCAACATTTGCATGTTCCAATCACAATCTCATCTACAAGAACCCTAATGATCCAATTCATAATGAATGAAACGATGAAGAAGTTAGGGAAGAAAGGAGTGGTTATGGAGATGGAGATGGAAGAAGTGCCAAATTTGAAGGCTCTGTTTGGTGGTCAATTTCCATGAGGTTTGGGCGGTGGTTCGTACAAGGTCGGCCCCGGAAAATCTGTTGTACTCAAACTGCACTAAGTGAAAATGGTGGTCCTCTTCCGCGCCACGTCTCTTGGCTCAGATCTTGATGTCCCAAAACAAAATGATATCAACCCGAATATAAACCTGCTACCCACACCATCGTTTTGTACTATCTTCAACCCTCCAAAAGATCAACACGTAATCTCTATATTTATAAATCATAGGTTTTTAGGGAATAAACACCGTCTCTATTTATACAAGAACTTATCTTCAAAGTGAACAATTCAAATCTTCAAACTCGTATGAAGGTATGTATCTGCTAGCAGTGGGTCTAGACTGTTATCAATAGTATCAGAGCCAGATATTGAGCGGTGTACCAACGAGACGCTAGCCCCTAATGGATGTGGATTGTGAGATCCCACATCGGTTGAAGAGGAGAACGAAGTATTCCTTATAAGGGTGTGGAAACCTCTCCTTAGTAGACGTGTTTTAAAATCGTGAGTCTAAAGGTGACGATAATACGTAACGGGATAAAACGGACAATACCATAATAACGCATAAGACCCTTATCAATCAAATGAACGAACCTCCATGTGAGCAAATCTGATTTTTTAAACCTAATAGCCACCGAACGTAAGGGTGTACGTTAAAATGGAATCATCTCGATATAAAAAAATATAAAAAAAAGATTGTTTTTGATACATAATGTTTTGATAATTGATGGAGAAACAAAATGTTGTGGGATAAGGTATGTGGAGCAAAAAGTGGTCGAATGTAAAGGGAAAGTAGACAAGCAATCCATGCCAAAATCCACATGCTTCTTTCTTCCATCATTCTCATATGCTGCCCATCCATCCATTCATTCAAACTCGAGACGTAGATTGAACATTCCATTTACATCGTTCATTTCTAAAGTTCTACTCCTTTTCTAAGATTCCTCTCGATGATCTGTCGATTTGTCTTTAAATTGAATAAATATGGCCTAATTCAAAAAGCTTATCTTGAATTCTCTCTTTGTAACGAGATTGATGTTAACACGTGAACTATAAATATAGGTGTCACTTAAATTTCTCTATTCTCTCCAACTACGAGTCTAAAGAAATATTTTGAAAAATGCTCGTAACCTACCTTAAAATAGAGTCGAATGCCTATTCATTGCTCGCAAATTACAATCTAAAATACCCTTATGTTGTCATATCCATCTTTCCAAGGTTAGACGTTCAAATTCTAACATGCCATCGAGTATTTCAGTCTAGGATTCAACTAACATTAACTAGACTTGGACCAGGTTTTATTTATGTTTGTTATTACTCGTGTGTATAACACATGTCATGAAATAGTTAGTTTGATATATAAAATAGATTTATATTGGTTGAATTAATTTTTTTTAAATAACATTAAAAAAATATATTTTTTTGATTGAAAGTCTAAGTGCTTTTCAATTTTTAAAGAATGAATAAAAAAAATTCAAAATAAAATATAATTTATTTGCAAGTGAATATTTTTATTAGAAATAAAGGAGGAGGCTTCTTCGAGAATGTCACAGTCATGCTTATCCAAGGCGTGTTGCCTATGGTTGCATGCTCGTTCCAAATCCATTTTTCATGCTTTCATCTTAGATAGGCCTTTACCATTTCATATCGGGTCAATACGAGGGTGTATGACCGTTCACTAGAATCACGTCTACACCCGCCTGGACAAAAATGCTCCAAAATGTACTAGAGGGGGATATGACTAGTTGTCAACTTCTCCCTACCCGATAGTTATATGCTGTAAGCCGTTGTTGTTGCCTTTTTGCTTGCATCACATATAACACCAATTTCAATATTTCAAATATGGCTTTCAAAACTCTCTTTCGAAATCTCTCTGCCCCCGTTTTCTAAAACTTTCTTCTTGAACCGGGGCCAGAGGCTCGAGCATACGTCGCTTGGCCGTAGGCGACGCAAGAACGAATTGGCTTAACTCAATTGGCCCGTTAAGTGAATATTTTTATTGTCAGTAGCTCTCCCAGCTATATAAACGTTTGAGTAGAAGAACGAAAAAGATTGTCGATGATGACATGGATAATGAAATTATTGTGGTTTAGTCAAATTAAGATGCTCGAAAGAAAGGGTTTTTAAATTCAAATCACTAACCCAAAAGTATAAATATGATCATCCAAGAATGAACCACCTTACATATACTTAGCTTTAACTTTTGTTTTTATTTTTTGTTAAACAAATATGAGATTTGGCAATGGCCGACATTATAATATTATTCCTTCAAATTCCATTTTTTTCATATACATCTCCCCTCTCACCTAACAATTTCAAAGTGCTTTCTACCCTAAATAATGTTTGGATTATTAATACCAAATACATTAAATATTAATAATGCTACGAACCTATACCAACTTAGTATTATCGTTAACAATTTTAAATTATTACAGCTTGATTTGTCATTTCTCACATGTTTTTTAATAAAATTTTCGGTCATTAAATACAGAATTACTCCCAACTAAACTCACTTAACTTTGAAGTTTTTAGGATTAAAAACCATATCTTAGTTAGTTTATGTATCATGTTAGAATCGAATTTGAGTTTAGTTCATACTAGCTAAACAGAATAGATAACAAAAAAAAAACATTTTTGAAAAGGCAATAATTTTTTTGTGACCACGTGTAATTATGTATTAAAGAACAGTTATCGATAAATACTACTCTTATCATTTCAAATATGGTCATGAATATCTAGAATTGATAGATAAATATCAGGACGTCAACTTGTAAAGTTTGTACAAACAATTCATAAAGTCGAACGCCATAAGATTTGAAAAGATAGAAGTAAACGAAGAGGAGATTGAAAAGGGGATGGAGAGTGGACAATAGGAATGTGTTATGATACCCTATGGTGGATAAACGAATAATAATTGAAGAGAGAAGGAAGTAAAAATGGACTCGTAAAGTCCAAAAGATAATCGAGTGCTTTTGAACTTTTTTTCTCCAATGGGCTAATATATGCACTTTTTTATCGAACAAATTTGCTTATATACTCGCTCGTTCTGTGATAATGTGATAGATCTGCTATTGAAATTCAAAAGCGAAATTTTTTTTGAATATTTATCGATGGAAATATAAATATTTATGGTTTATTTTACTCGAATTTTTAAAAAAGGTTTAAGGCATTTATAAGAATATATTAATAGAAAAAATATGAAAAAATAATTAGAACCATCAAAGTAGGTTCTAAATTATTGAAAGAAATATTTATGAATTTTATTTTATGTTTAAATACAATAATAGAAAGAAAAAAAGTGAATAATAATGACGGAAGCAAGCAAAAGGAATTGTGTCTGTCGGTCAATTTTGAGGTTCCTTTGCTTTTTTCCAGACTCCCAAGATAACTTATAGTTGACTTTTATTGACTTTTGAAGTCGTGGCGCAGTCACATTGGTCCGTCGCGTTCCATCGCTGTCACATTTGCAAGGCAGGCACTCCAGCCAACTTTTCATTATTTTATAATTTTACCGGTCCCACCAGATGCTTCCTTAAAAAAACAGAAAAAAAAAAACAAAGTAAGTATATTTTTATGTAAAAAATCATTTTCCACCCTTCACTCATTAGAGACACAGTAATTTTAATTAATTAAAACAATCCTCGATTTAGTTAGATATTTGTCTAATTAAATATACTTTTTAGTTTTTTAAATTATAATTTAATGAAACAAAAGTTTAGGATAGAAATTGATATAACTTAAAATTTAAGATAATTTCTTTGGATACATTTTTAATCAACCAATTGGTTAGGATTAATTAATTAAATTTGAATAATTAATTAAGTTAATTCAATACATTATTATAAAATAGTTCTTTTTGTAATATCGGGTAAACGAATGATGCATTAATTAACTAAGATCACGTACGAACGAGAGTAATTTTAAGAATATAAATTTATTTAGTAATTCAATCATAAGAATTCTCATTTAATTATTCATTATTGCTCATAAAAAAAAAAAATTGTCTTGTAAAAGATTTAACTTATATAGTCACTAGTCAATGATTTCATGTTTTTCCCAAGAAAGTAGGGGGTTTTTTTCCTTAAAAAGAACCAAACATTTTTCCCTCACTATATAAGCCCAATTTGAAGCCCATTGTTCTTGAATTGAATTTTATTGTCTTTTTTTCATACCACAAAATAATCCAAACAAAATTTATATTGAAAAGATTAATTATTCAATGTGCTACAGATCTTTTGGGAGATTCAAAATGGATTCCACTGGTCACAATCGTATTCTTGTTCCAGCAAAATTGTCACAGTTGTAATCGTATTCTTGTTCTAGCAAAATTGTCACAGTCGTATTCTTGTTGTAGCAAAATTGTGCAGCACTTGTGCCCAACGAATAAGTCAATCGTGAGAAATTTGAACGTCACACACAACGTTAGCGAATGTTCGAATCTCAAGTAACGTTTCTGAGAAATATTTTAAAAAATGTGAGCGAGAAAATACATTTGAAGACGATAAGAAAGAATTGAAGAAGGTAAATTATATGACTATAAGCAAATAAAGAATATTACACCATAGTAGGAAGAAATGACAACTTGACAACTCGATAGAGGAAAACTTCATCTAAGGTCCAATAAAGCTGCAAATTCGAACTAAAAATTATAATCGAACTTGACGAACATATTTGAACATAGCTTATTTGATAAGATGTTTATTGTCATCTATCATGATCGATACCGATACCAATTCGGTAAAACGAAAAAAACTCACAAACCAAAAGGAAAAGAAAAGGGTCAGAAATTGGAGAGGTAACTCCTTTTTGTTTCAGCATCTTCTTTGTTAGTATCTGTTTCCATAACTCTGCAAAACAAGAACACGAAGAACAACATTTCCATTAGAATGTGATAGAGAAAATTTATCCTTTTCTTCCATTTTAATTTGTTCATACTTACTTCCTGTGCTGCCATTGATCGACAGTAGTTGGAAGTCGTAAGGATTGAGCATGTCGAACCACATTCACTGTCCTTGAGTGACACGGTCGACCGGTCGAGCTTGATCGGCCATGGAGGGTAACCGGCGCCATGTGTTGCGGTGCCCAAATGAGACGACGACCGTTGCATTTTCACCGCTCTTGGAATGTTCCTCCCCTCTACTGATACCCTCCGTCGGCTTGGCTGCCTCTCCAGCGACTCCGGCCGGGCTTTTGGCGCGCTTTGTGACCGCACTTTCGCCTTCGATGACTCCGTGTTCGCCATGTAATTTGGGAACAATTGGAACTCATAAGACAATGATTCTCCGTATTCCGATCGGGGGAATTCAAATGGGAGCCGATTTAAATCGGTTTTCGCCCTGGCGGAGAAGCATTGGGGACTGTTTTGAGCTGTTCCGAAGGCGTAATCATCGTAATGGCCACTGAAAGTTCTCGGGCTTATATCCGCCATCGCCGATGGCGTCGGCGAAAGACGGTAGCTTTCTTGATTCGAATACGCGTAATGGCTGTAGCTATTGCGATTCTTTATGCTGCCGCCTAAATCCATCTCCACGATCTTTATATTCTCTTCCATTTCTCTGTCAATCTCCTGCAAAAAGAAGAACAGAAACAGAGCAAAAACAGAGTCATACCGTATCGCTGAAAAATTATGAACAAGATCCGATTTTTATCACAACCCAAGATTTGGATTCGAAATTACTTGATGGGGTTGTCTTAAACGAGTTTCTTGGAAGGATTTTCTATGTGCTGAGTGCCATTGTTGAGCGGTGGGCTTTGAATCTTCAGCCATTTTGATCCTCTGTGTTCGTGCTCTGTCCTGCGCCGTCACCAAAGCTTGCATACACCGCAGAGTATCAGTGGCTCTTTTTCTTACTAAATGGCCTCTGACCATCGCTTGTAATTTCACCAATCCTTTCAATGCATATAGAGCCTTTCTCGCCTGCAGTTTCAATCACAACAAAATTGCTTGAAATTTCGATTTGGGTATTGTAAATTTGGTGTTAATTTTGAGATTTGTGTTTGTACCAGATAAGATCTGAAAACAGATTGGATTTTAACTGCAGCAGCTTCTTCAATTGCAGTGGCTTTCCCATTTGAAGCTGCCGTCAGACGAATCACGGCAGCGGCAGCTTGGGCGGCAGCGACTGCGACGGCCGTCGCAGCCGCCAGCGCCATTGTGTGTTTTTCCTGTTCCTTTTCCATGTCGAAGGTAGTGATCACCAGTGGGGTTACAGCGGTGGAAACATTCAGCTCCGGTGGATTGACTTCCTTGGTCGGCGAGCCTCGCCGGAAACTCCATCGCTTCTTATCTTTGGGAGTCGAAATCGGAGTGGTGGGGTTTTCAGAGGAAATGGGAGAAAGCGGATTGGCGATTTGGGAATGTTCTTTATAGAATTTCTTGCCGGAGAAAAATTTCTTGAACCATTTTCCAGCCTTACCCATTTGGAAACGAACTCCGGTGGACTAAAAACTGGAGATCTCTGCAAGTAAAGGGAAGATGTTGAGATGAAAATGGCGGTCTGTGTGTATCATTTGTGTGTTGTGTTGCTTGGTTGGAGTCATTAAATTTACAGAAAATGATGGAAGTGAGCGAGATTTGAGTTAAGAAACAGAGTGGAAAGCTCCCTTTGTGACAGATTCTGAACTATACCAACGATGATGTTCTTCTTTTTGTAATGTTCTGTCGTACTGATAAATATTTTATTTTATTTTTCCTAAACGGTGATTATCCATTTATTTATTCCATATTTGTTATATTAAAGTAAGATATTCATATGCCTTACTCATATTTAAGTTGTAGATAATTAACTTATTTGAAATCATTATTCGTTAAATTTTTAAAGTGAAAACAATATAAGAAAGAGAAAGATATTCAAAAGACTAAAGGAAGAACGAGTCACTCCAACTGTCACCGATGTTGGGTAAACCATTAGTCGCTATTGAGCATCCACCTTTCTTTTGTCTGTAACGTGTATTTTTCGCTTGTTTGGATCCTCGAACGTCGAGTGAAAGACAATGCGTTTTTCGAATGGGTTTCTA
The DNA here is from genome assembly GCA_033971965.1 of Cucurbita ficifolia. NCBI lineage: Eukaryota > Viridiplantae > Streptophyta > Magnoliopsida > Cucurbitales > Cucurbitaceae > Cucurbita > Cucurbita ficifolia. The sequence continues at coordinate 9,176,243 of CM066967.1, read as the reverse complement.
GAAAAAAAAAACGACCTACCCGAGGAGATGCTGAAGTTGAGCATGTCTATCTTCTGGTCAGAGAGAAGGGTTTATTAACCCTTTAACAATCACTAAATAAAGATATGTATTACTATGAGACCGAGGCTGCGAAGCTAGGTGGTGCTATTATAGCAAGGGAAAGGGTCGACTTTTGCTCCGAATGTCTTTTGTGGCAGGCTTTTCTGTTACCGTCATGGATCTCACTAACTAGTCTTAGATCCTGACTGTAAATTGTATTAATTTATTTATTTTTTTTTTTTTTTTTGTACGCATTTAAATTTATGACAATTTTAGGTCATAAAAACATAATTAATTTTTTTTATAATGAAAAAGGGTTGAAGGTGAAGCTTCAAATAACATGGCCACTCTTGTGAAATACTCCAACGAGTCATGTGCAATGAAGCTGCCCATCACTACTTCGTATGATGATTTTATGACGTAAAAAAACAATAATTTGCGGATAAATAAATATTTTCCTTTTTTTTTCATTAAATTGAATAAATTAAATTATATTTTTTATTCTGTTAAATTGATTATATTAAGGTTTAGGTAGAATAATGCCTAAAGTCAACTTTGATATTTTGACGTCATATTTGTTTTTTACTTTTTACGTAAGGTGAAAAAATAGAAGGCCACGTGGCGAACATATAATTTGCATGTAAAATAAGGGCCAGCTGGATTGGATTGGTCAAAGTGGCTTTTATGAGATAAAGTTCAAAGGAGATGCTTTGACTTTCCTCCGTAACATTTATAAATTACAGGTTACAAACGCCAAATATATTTACTATTTATAATAAACATTAAATATAATATTTATATTGTTATTAATTACATTACATATTTATTAAAAATTAAACAACAATTAGTTGGCATTCACGTGGCTTGTTATATAAGTGCTTCCCCCTTTAAACTTATGTTTTGCCTTTGGGAAGCAATTTTCATTATTTCATATCCTTTGTGAATATTCATTAAAAAAATATAAACTTTACTTAATTCATTAAGTTTACATAATCTTTAAATCATATCCTAAAATTTAATTATAAAATATCAAAAAAACAACCCTAATATATCGTGACAATATAATAAGAAATTATAACAAATGAATTATTTTTTAAACTAAATATTTATAATTTTATATAAATATGTACGAATTTGAATTTTCATCGTCTTTTAGTAGTATTCATTGGAATCTGAATTAAAAAAAAAACAAAAAATAAATAAATAAATAATTTGTGTAGATTCGATTATTATGTCTTTTATATAATGCTTAGGTGCTCTCCACATGGGGCTCGTTTAAAAACAAAGCAAATATATTTCCATGTGCAAGATTAAATTAAGGGCATTAATTAGGGCATAATTAAATTATTTTATTTTTCTCCTTTTCTTGAAAAAATAAATTGATTTGTATTTAAATTTATATTAATTAACTAATTTGGAAAGTGATAAATGCGACCAAAGTCATAATATTTGACCCAGCTTATATCAAAGAGGCATGGAAACAAAATTGACCTTTTTTTTCTTCCCTTTTTTGGAAATAGAAATTAAATGGACGTGCATTATTTAATTAATCAATTGGTGTCTAAATATTTAGATGTTTTTTAATATTAAAAATACAAAATAAGAATTTTGTCTCTTATTTATTTTTTCCAAAACCCGCGTTATATTTATATAATATTTACAAAAATACTCTATATTTTCTTCCATTCTATATTTTCTTCCATTACAAACGTATAATTTCTTTTGTAGGATATAATTAAGATATTTATACTTCGAGTATACTAATTAGTTAAATTTAACTGTCTTTTCATACGGCTTAAAAATTCTTCAGGCCCTCTCACCGTCCTATGTTTATTTTTCTATTGACTTAATCAATTTGAAAGTTTTTAAATATTTATCATAATAAAACGAGAAAAATACAAATATAATTACAAACTCTTTTTCAATATATTTTTTTCTCATTATGAAGAAAATATTATATTTCATTAATTTTCAAGCACCATATTATGAAGTTGTCTTATTTTTTGAGACGATTTGGAAAATTGAAGTTGATATTTTATTTAAAATAATAATAATAAATAAATAAGAGATTTTTATTTATTTATTTATGGTAGAAGAAAACAAAAGAAGTTGGAAGAAAGTGGGGATGGGAGAAGTGTCGCGTCAGCACTGAATAAAATTGGTAATGTCGGATCTCCTTCACGTTCCCATGTTTTTTTGCCACTCCGCCACCCACCGCCACCACCACCAACCTTTATATTCACCAATTATTTTTACTATATATATATTGTTCCGAACTAAAGGCCTTGTAGAAGGCCCAGAATGAGAATGGATTATCAATAGTTTGGACCTGGGCTCGAAGAAGGCTTGCTTTGGGCCTCAATATAATTAATTTTTATGATTTTTTTACGCTATTAATTACTTATTAATAATTTTAAAATATGATTTTTTTAACATACAGCAACAACAACTGCAACAGAACATTCCTCCATAAATTTCCCCGAAACCTCAACTCACACGCCATATTTTTAGTTTCTTTGTCTGTTCTTTCTCCTTCCTCTTTTTGTCTCCGCCACGTCCCGGCCGTCCTCCGACGTCCCTCTCGATTCCCCCTTGGAGTCCGTCAATTCCAAGATTCCGACCGGCGGCGACGCGGAGGGGTTTTTGGTTTATATGAACCCTTTTGGTAACTTTGTGTTAAAATTTTATTGACTCCGTTCCGACGAAGATTCGATTGTGTTCTCCCAGCAGGACGTGGCGGCGACTCACTCAACGCCACCCACAGCGGCGGTTCATTAACTGACAGCCCACCTTTTTCTCCTTCTGAAATCGCCGACCACGACACCAAGGTTTGTTTTTTTTTCTTAGTTAGTCACTACTTCAGCTCTTCGAACAGTCATCAGTTGTTCCATTTTTAGACGAAAAACGTCGTTGGATATTAAAAGAAACCATTTTTAACATTTTTACAAAATACTAAATATGACATCAAAACTTTGGAATTTGGGGAATATAGTTTTTTTTCTGTTTAATTAGGATTTAGAGTCGCGGTTGACCATCACCGGAATTGGTTAAGTATTGACCATCCAATTCCAATGGTTTGAATTGTTCATCCAAATCAATAGTGGGTTTCCGAGAAACAGGGCATTTCCGGCGACAATTAATGGGACCAATTCGATTCGTTTCAACTAATGACGATCTCAATGATTGATCAATTTGACAAAAACCCATTTCCTCCAAATTTCTCAAAAGCATGAATCAGCAAAATTCCATGCAGCTTTACCGCCCCAACTATTCTTTGAGTACCGCCACGGTGAATGGGTCCAACGCCGCCGTTATCGGCGGCGGAAAGACGGTCGGACGGTGGTTGAAGGAGCGGAAGGAGAGAAGAAAAGAAGAAAACAGGGTACAGAATGCTCAGCTTCATGCTGCTGTTTCGGTTGCAGGGGTGGCTGCTGCCATCGCCGCCATTGCCTCCGCCTCTGCAAGCTCCCAAGGCGGAAATGACGGGAAAGATATTCCGAAGACCGATATGGCTTTGGCCTCCGCCGCCACATTGGTCGCCGCTCAATGCGTGGAGGCCGCTGAGGCCATGGGAGCAGAACATGAGCACCTTGCCTCTGTTATAAGCTCCGCCGTCAATGTCAAGTCCGCCGGCGATATTATGACGCTCACCGCCGCCGCTTCAACAGGTTGTAATGGCAGCCTAATACATGTTTTAGTTTCTTGGAAAAATAACACGCGTTTCGTGGATTTTGTAGCATTAAAAGGAGCTGCAACGCTTAAGTCGAGGGCCATGAAGGAAGTGTGGAATGCGGCGGCTATAAACCCGACGGAGAGTGGGATCGGAGCATCCAGCAGCTATGGTACTGTGAATATTGTTGAGAGTCCAAAATTTAGCGGCGACCCTCACCCGCTTCAACACGACTTTGAGCTTCAACGGGACTGTGAATCAAACCATCAAATTCAACGTGAAGATAATTTCGTCACCGTACGATTGCTCGCTGATGGCTGTGAGCTTCTTAAACGTACTCGTAATGGTAAGTTTACCTTTTCTCAATTCATCAAATTTTTAATTAAATTTATTTTTTTTTAGTTTTGTTTTGACAAACCAGCAATCCTCGTATTGCAGACGAGCTTCATTGGAAAATTGTCTCTGTTTATATCAACAGATCAAATCAGGTATTTTGTTTTTTTTTTAATCCTAAAATGTGAATTTGTTTGATGAAAAAATGGGAAATTTTAATAAAAAAATGTGATTTTTATACTTAAAACTTTAGTTTATATTCCTTTGTTACAGGTTGTGTTGAAGATGAAGAGCAGGCACGTGGCTGGGGCTATAACCAAAAAGAAAAAGAGTAAGTTTTGTTTATTATTTAAGTAATTAATCTGAATATTAGGGTTGCATTGGGTCTAGTTGTGACACTGTTTAGGCTCGATCTATTTTTTTCAATCGTAAAATTTATTGACTCAAGCAACTCTTATTAAATAATAAAACTAGTTCAACTCAAATATTATTTATAAAATTTTTATTTAAGCAAAAATAAATATTTTAAAATAAATAATAAATCGAAATTGATTCAATTCAACTCAACCTGGCTTTTTACCCACACTTAACAGGTTGGGTTAAGTTAGATCAAAGTTTTGGGCGATCGAGTTTTTTGAATTTGTATTATCCTTGCACAGATGTGGTGGTGGATGTAGTGAAAGACATTCCGGCATGGGCAGGGCGGCACCTGCTGGAGGGCGGCGAGGACCGCCGCTACTTCGGGCTGAAGACAATGATGCGAGGGGTGGTGGAATTCGAGTGCAGAAACCAGAGAGAATATGATATGTGGACACAGGGAGTTGCCAAGCTTCTTGTAATGGCGGCTGAAAGGGTTTGTATGTTTTAAGATCAGCCTGTTTGAACGGGGAACACAAATTGTAAATTATAAGCTTTTTTTCCTTCTTGTTTTTTTTTTTAAACTTGTTTTTAATGGTTTTAATGTTCGACTCTGACGACCGGCAGTCCCGACTTTTCTTAAGGCTGCTACTATACATATGCTAGTAAAAACTCGTTAATTTGATACCAAAATCAACTATACTCGATATATATGAACTTTATGAAAGGTTCGGTGAGAAATTCATGAATAAAAACAAAGTCATAGTTGAATGGGAGTGATATGATAATATAAAATTATAAAATTATGATTTATAAAAGTTTAAAACAATTTATAATTATTACACAATCATTGGAACATACTTACCTTCTTCCGGTCATAACATGCATTAGAAGTACATGAAGGTTGGGCTTGAGAAAGGCCCAAATATTGGGAGAGGCCCAAATATTGTCGGGAGCCCAGAATGAAAAGCCCAAGAATTTAAAATTCAGATTTAATAAATAATAAAAGAGGGAAATAAAAGCAGAGCCACAAAATTGAAATTAAAAAAGAAAAAGAAAAAAGAGGATTGTAGTGGAATGTAATTTTTTTCAGGGGATTGCTCAGACGACATGACGTTTTGGAGGTTCTGAACGACAACTCTGTTCCCTTTTATCCCCAACACTCATTTAACGCTCCAACTAACATTTCACCGCTTTCATTGTCCTCTATTGTTTCTTTTTCTGAACTTTTATTATTATTATTATTATTTTTTTCAAAATAATAATAATTTTTTTTGTGATGGAAAAACACACAATAAATTTATAAATTTTTTTCTCTCCATTTAGTAAAAGTAAACATCATTACCGAATAAGACAATGAAGCTCCAGTCCTCCTGGTATCAGTCCCATTTTGTCCCCTCTAACGCCAACAAATTAATGTCACTTTCATTAAATTAATAATAATAAATTCTGTCAAAAAAAAAAAAAAAACACTAAACATAAATATATTTTTCAAATTATAATAAAAATAATTTATTATAATTATTGTCGTCAGTATCACGACTTTAACATGCATCTGACTACAATACTTGAGAACCAAAACGAACAATATCTATTAACAATGAGTTTAGACTATTACAAATGGTATCATAGCCAGACACCGAGTGTCTGTGCCAGCGAGGATGCTAGGTCTTCAATAGAGGTGGATTGCGAGATCCCACGTTGGTTGAAGAGTAGGACAAAACATTCTTTATAATGATGTGAAATCTTCTACATAATAGATGCTTCTAAAACTGTGAGACGGACGATAACTACTAGTGATGGACTTGAACTCTTACAAACGTGACATATTTTATATCAACTTGAAAAGAACTCACAATCCAGTTGAAAAATTATACTTATCTATCATATGTTACACTAATAAATAAAATATCATAAATTTAAAATATCAAATGTTCACGAGTCATAACGCACCAATATTATTAATCTTCGTAATAATTTTAACTATGGTTTACTGCTATTAGTATATTTTTTTTATATATATATAAAAGAATAACGTAATCTATTTTTTTTTTTTTTTTTTTTTTGAAAGTTCGAAATTAAATTATGAATTAAAATAGTACTTTTTTTTATTTTTATTGTTTTAGCTAAATTAATAGGGGCAAAAGTGGTGATTGAGAAGCATAAAGGTTTTGTCACCCACAAAAGTGGTAACAAAAGAGTGTAGGGGTTCTGTGGTCGTGTGTACTGATATTATGCTGATATACCCTTCCTCTTTTACACTTTTTCATAATTGCCCCTGCAAACTTGCTCTTTTTCCTTTCACACATCACTCATAAAGTTTTAATTACAAACTTACCCATTGCCCATTTACATCAATTTCATTTCACATATACACATTCTATTACTAAACAAAACGTCCCCTTTCACTCAAACCGACTCTCAACTAGTCTCAAACTTTCATTTAATTGAAAAACGTGACACTTTTTTTTTTCTTTTTCAAGTTTAAGACCGTAAAATTTGAGAATTTGAATTTGCACTGCATGTCTGCATGTCTTAATCTGTTGAAAAATCAAAACAAAATAATTTTAAGTAACAATTCAAATCTCCCGCTAATAGATATTATCCTATTTACACTTCTTATCTGGACTTTCTTTTAAATTTTATAAGAAATGTTTTAAATATCTGTTAATTGTCTGATTGTGAAAACGGCACCGTTTGTTGAAAACAGTAGAGGGAAGAATAACCAAAAAGTAAAATATTTTAATTTCCAATTCTCTCATATTTTACATTTTCCAATGCAAAAAGCCACCAAATTTCAATATTGCTTTATATTGAAATTTTATTTCGGTTTTTCTTTATATAATTGAGCTGAATCACTGTTTTGAATCAGCTTTTTGTTTCTTTATTTATATTTTTTACATTTTTTAAATCTGTACTTCTGTTTTTACTGTTCATACTCTGTTCTTGTGGGGAAGGTTCAAAAAAATTACACGTGACCTCTGATTATCAACTAATACTCCCAATTGCTTAAATAAATTTTTATTTTTTAAATTACAAGTAATTACTTAAAAAAATTAAATTAATACAAACGTGACAATATAATGTTTAAAGATGCATTAAATTAATTCTCTGCTTAGTTTCATTCATACCAACACCACCAACAATAATAACTAACCAGAAGATCAATATATACACATAAAAACAGCATTTTTTTTAAATTTAATTTACTCTAAAAATAAAAGAAAATTACTATTTCTTGCCGTCGCTGAATTTGGTCTAAGGCATGAAGAGCTTATTCCCACATTTGCATCTCCAAGCTTCGGGGTAATACTCCAATGGCACACTCATACCCGGTTGAATTGGCACATGAACCGGTTGACACGGCCAGCATCTCCCACACCTGGATCGGCAAGTCGGCGGCGACGATCCCGGTCCAACAGGTGTCGCAACCCACCACCGGTGGGTTTCCGCAGCGGCGGAGTGGAAGAAGACGGCGGCGAAGGCGAGGAGGAGCGCTAGAAGTAACGAGAAGTTGCAATGATTGGAGTGGCGGTGTGATCCTCCCATTCAGAAATCGGAAGCGCTGCAGCAGATTTTGTTATGTAGGAGTAGAGAGGAAGGGGGGCGGGGGGCGGGGAGTAAACCAACCTGCTCCTCTGCTTCTGCCTCTGCCGCTGCATGCTGCCTTTCTGAATTCCTCTGCTTCTCTCTTATCGTTTCATTTTTTTTTTTTTTTTTGTTGCTTATTTATTTATTTATTTCTATTTAGAGATTATTATTTCAAGTCAAATACATAGAGCCCAAAAAGATTGTAATGGGGTTTGTCTTATTGTCTGGCTTAACCTGCTGCTGCTGGGGGCCTTCCCAGCGTCACTGCCGCTCTCTGATCAACCCTTTTCTCTTAAATTACCTTTTTACCCCTTTCTTTTTTTGTAAAAATATAATAATTAAAAAAACTAAAAAAATAATTAAGGTTTATTTTTTTTAACTCAATGATAAGAAATTTAAATTTAATTATAATGAGCTTGTAGCAATTTGAATGACAATTAACTTTTAACTTTCATGGTTTATAATCAAAAAATACTATCTCTGTTAGTATGAGATCTTTTGGGAAGCTTAAAGCAAAGTTATGAGAGCTTATGCTCAAAGTGGAGAATACCATATTATTGTGGAGAGTCGTGTTCATCTAACGTAGTATCATAGTTATGCCCTAAACTTAGTCATGTCAATAGAATCTTCAAATGTCGAATAAAGTATTGTGAGCCTCGAATGCATGGTAAAAAAATGACTAAGACTCCAAAAGAAAAGGAGTCGAGCCTCCCGCCTCGAAAGCATAGTAAAAAATGACTAAGACTCCAAAAGAAAAGGAGCCGAGCCTCGATTAAGGGGAGGCGTATTTTGTTTGAGGGAGTTCCACATCGACTAATTTAGGGAATGATCATAAGTTTATAATAAAAAAAAATACAATCTCCATTGGTATGAGACATTTTGTGGAAACTCAAAGCAAAGCCATGAGAGTTTATGCTCAAAGTGATAATATCATACTATTGTGGAGAGTCGTGTTCATCTCTAACATGAATGACTATTAACTTTGATTTATTTAAGAAAAGTTTATATTAATTTTTATTTTAAAGATTTTGGAATTATGTTGGTAATATAATTTTATATAAAATTGAAGGAGGAGGGGTAGGGGTAAAATAGGAAAAATGAAAAGAGAGATAGGGTAGGGGTAAATTAGGGGTGAAAGAAGGAAGGAGCACCCGTGTGGGTTACGTACGTGCGGGAGAAAAAAAGGGGGAGGGGGAGCTGTCTTGTACGGAACGAACATCTGAGTCATCTCTCTAAATCTCCACCGTTGGATCTTTAATACTGGATGGTCAGATCAGATGACCTTTGTTAACTGTGCAGTGGGACCCACGTTTTATACAGACCTAACGACGGATTCCTACGTACACTTGGACGCTACTTGTTTTTACTGATGACCATATTGTATTATTAAATTTGTGAGGTGAGGTATATCAATTTTTATTATAATTTAATTATAAATTATAAATTCTCAATTTCACCCCACTATTTTTTTTATAATTTTAAATTAAAAAATTTATTTTTAATGGTTAAGAAAAAAAAATACGTGTTATTGTTTATGGAATGTCTTAATTAAAAAAAAATTGTACTGTATGACGAAATGGGAAATTTAAGGAGAGATTTATTGCAGCTTACTAAGTTAGGGTAAATTTTTATTTTCTTTTTCCTTTTTTATTGTACTACACGATTTTTATTCCAATAATAAATATGAAAAAAAGTGTACGGCTTTACGACTGATCATGGACCGGGTCGACTTTTGCAGTTTGATTAATGAAGCCCGGCCCGTTTTTTTGCAGTCTAAGGCCCACCTTCTGCTGCTTGCTCTTTTAATGAGCTTGGAATGCGTGGCTCATGATTTTTCATTACTTAAATGCCCTTTTTAGTTTAATTATAAATTGTTTTTTTTTTTAATTGTGTTTGTGGATTTATTTTATGTTGCGTAATGAATTATAGCTAAAATTTTAAAAAGTAAATATACAAAATTTTAAAACTATTTTTAGTGCTTGGAAAAATATTAAATCTTTAGTTAAATCCAAAAAAAAAAAAAAAAAAAATTTATTTTCTTTATAATTTTCAATTATTGTACGTTTGTGAAGGAAAAAAAGGGAATAAAAAGGACGAGAAGTTCAAGTTGTTTACCAAAAGGTTTGCATTTTTCAAGGTTTGCATTATTCGTGCCATAGAAATTACGGCCCATCGGACCATTTTCGTGGACTTCTGAACCTGAACCGCAACTGGAAAGCCAATCGCGACCCGCAGCCGGACACCCTCCCGGTCCGGTCCAACCTTCCCCCAAATGGAACTTATCCCGGGAAGCTGCTATTCGGATATATATTTCCAACTATACCCTTTCCTTATTTTCTTATTTTCTCCAACTGTATTTTATTAGTTAAATTACCATTTTTTTCTTTGTTTTTTTTTTTCTGGTTCTTATAATTTTAAGGATTTTAAATTAATTATGGTTGGAGCTTAATTAGAATTTTACAACATAATTTCATTTTGATTTTTTCGATCCAAATGATTTACTCAAACACTATCAATTGTCGTTCTTATCTTAAACTTGTAAATGAACGGTTGCATATATTAGTTGATTTTATTTAAAATTAGATACAAGTGAAAAATAAATAATACAAAATATAAAAATTAATTATGAATTGAGAAAGGTAATTTTTTTTCTTTGGAATTGATTTTGAAATTGGCACACACACAAAAAGAAAGCAATTGTCTCAAGCATGAAAAATGCAATACAGAAAATTCTAAAAATGAATATTGTTTCTCCAAATATGACTAAAATACTAATCCAATTATGTAAAATCCCAATTAATAAAACGCCATGAGTTAAGGGTATTATCGTCTTTGTCCATACGAAGAGGCAGTATATAGCTTCGTTTTCGCCTCTCTGCGTTGCCTTCAAGCGTTCCAATTTGATTGGGATTATTATTCTGAAGCAGAGGCCGCAGGTTGCAGTTGACGATGGCTGTTCCCGACAAGGTAAATTTATCTTTATTGTTTATCGCATCTCTTCTTTCTGTATCTGTGATTGACAGAAAATGCTCTGTTCGCATTTTTCATCGACAGTTTCAACTCGTTATTTCCCAATTCGTTGCGATAATTGGTAATCGGCTTTGCATGCTTGCAATTTATGCAAATTTTTGGACTATTTCTTCTTGAAGTTTCATTTTCTAGACTAGCTCGAAAATTGAACTTGTTTGGTTTACTTTCCTGTTGATTCCTAATGTCTAGATGGTGCTGCCCTAGACTGAAATGTTCTTATATACCTTTTCATGGGAAATTGAAACTGATTGTCTTTTGGCTACCTCCTTCATTAAGCGATCTTTTTCTTACACTTTTCCCGGGGAAAATGCTAAAATTCCGGTTTGGATTTGGGAATTTCAACGCCAACTTTATCCGTTCAAGGAAAGTAATCCCGGTCGCTGGTCGCCGGGTTGGTTTGGATTGATGTCTGAATTCATGTATGTCGCATAATTATCCAATTGTCATGCATGTTCTGCTTTTTCCCAATTATCTGGAGGGGGCTTTAGAATCTAACGAGTTGTTTGGAAGTTCTTATTAGGAAACTACTTTTATTAAATTAAGTGAAAATATGATATGGCCTGTTTCTTTACTTTTTTTTAGTTGTTCTCCTTAGAAAATTACGGTGTTGCACAATGACTTTAGCACTTGATTGTGACTTTTCAAAATAGATATTACAAATATTGATTCAAAAGCATCAATATTGTTCACGAATTCTCTGTTTTGGCACCATTTGTACTTGGTTTGTAAGTTTGCTGGCACTATTGAAAGGACACCCCGGTGTTAGATGTTAATGATGCGAAATAATGCTCACCATCGAAATGAAAAATGCCTTCATTTGAAGAGGGGAACGAAGCATTCTTTATAAGGGTGTGGAAAACTTTCCCTAACAGACGTGTTTTAAAAACCTTGAGGGGAAGCCCGAAAGGGAAAGCCCAAAGAAGACAATATTTGCATGCATCGGTGATGTCTTGATAGTTTTGTTCATGGCCCTGCTGCTCTGAATTTGCTGTGTTTAGCCCAATTTTGTGTGTTTATCAATATCCTTATCATTACAATTCACGAAACTTGCATTTACAGGATCCGAGAGAGGAAGTGATTCAGGCATGGTATATGGATGATAGTAATGAAGACCAGAGGCTTCCTCATCACCTTGAACCCAAGCAATATTTGTCCCTCCAACAACTTGATGGTAAGCCTGCTGAGAATAGAATAGCTTACAGTTGGACAAAGCTAAGTGATTTTAGATGGACTTATATCTTGTGAATTATGCTAAAATTTCAGAACTTGGAGTTCTGAGCTGGAGACTGGATGCAGACAATTATGAAACAGATGAGGAATTGAAGAAGATACGTCGTGATCGTAATTACTCCTACATGGTTTGTTTCTTTAACTTGTGTGGTCATTCCATTCTTCTAGATGAGCAAGCACGTGTTCAACTGCTCGTGAAAATTTGTTTGGAATTGGTTTTGCCTGGCTCAAATTATTTTGTTCTTTCTTCAACAAGTTTGGTCTCTCTGTCTCTCTCTCTGCTATTATCTTATAGTTGACCATTCTTTTATTGTCAGGACTTTTGTGAGGTCTGTCCAGAAACGCTTCCTAATTATGAAGAGAAGATTAAGAACTTTTACGAGGAACATTTGCACACCGATGAGGAGATCCGTTACTGTGTGGCAGGGAGTGGTAGGATTAGTTGTATTTTCTTTTACTAGACCTCAATTATGCATTATTTGTGGCTTCTAATTTTCATTTTCTTTGATGTGGGTGGATGAAGGTTATTTTGATGTTAGGGATCTGAATGACAAATGGATTCGTATTTGGGTAAAGAAGGGAGCAATGATTGTCTTACCTGCTGGAATTTATCATCGCTTCACTCTGGATTCTGACAACTACATCAAGGTTAGCATCACATAATAGAACAAGCATCATAGGACTCTGGATGCGTCTAAGTTCTAACCCCTTCTAACTATTTATTTGCCTTCCTCACAGCATGTAGGTTCACTTTACTCTTCTCCACTTCTTTGCCATGATTTTCACTGCATAATTTTTTTTTTCTAAAGAATTATGTGAGATCCAACATCGGTCGGAGAGGGAACAAAACATTCCTTATAAGGGTGTGAAAACCTCTCCCTAATAGACGCGTTTTAAAATTGTGAGGTTGATGGTGATACATAACGGGCCAAAGCAGACAATATCTGCTAACGGTGGGTTTGAGCTGTTACAACTTGTCTGTCATGTGGTGTGGGTTTGAACTGTTACACCTTGTTATATATATATAACAACAGTAGGGTGAAGAAACTAGTCTTCCAACCAACAAAAACCAATAATGATTCCTTGAAGCCCTCCTGTGGGTAGTATTAGGGCATGTTTGGGACTGATGTATTTATATATTGAGGCAAATTTATATATAGTGCTTAGAAAAGGAACAGTGTTTCTGATGAGGCAAATTTATTTATATAGGCTATGCGACTCTTTGTTGGTGATCCTGTCTGGACTCCTCACAACCGTCCCAATGATCATCTTCCCGCAAGGTATTTTCCCTGTGCCCCTTGCCATGGATTTAGCTCAACTATGAATAGCACTCGGACTCTTTTGCTGCTTTGCAGGAAGGAGTACCTAAAACATTTTGTGGAGAAAGAAGGTGGTAACCAAACCATTAACACTGCAGCTTGAACTCTGCTCGAGCTTCTGAAGTTGGATCGAGTCTTAGCTGTCGAACCCGTTACTATTTGTATGGTTTGGTATGCATGTCCTTTCTTCGGTATGCCTGTAGCTTGTCGTACTTTGCTAGTAATGCCTAGGCTCATGCAAAAACTTAAATAGTTTGTTCTCTGTGTCTTTCATGTGCTGTTTCTGAAATATATGTAATCTTAGCGTGTGGTATAAGATGGAATAAACATTAAACAATCAGCAGTGTTTGTGCATTATTTTGTCGACTGTTTGGTAATGGTGGTTGTCATGTTCCTGAACTTTTTTTCTTACAAAGTTTTGTAAGAGGGGACGAATCCCCATCTGTTTAACAGGGACAAATCATTCACGAACCGATCTAAGAGTCTCATCCTAGAAAACGGAGAGTCCGTGTGGGAAGATAAAGTAGAAAACGGAGAGTCTTTGCAATGAGTCAACTTTCAAATATTCTAAATATAATTTTTAAAATTATAATTATTATTTTCAATCCTTGAATAATAGTGAAAGGAAAAAAAAAATAAAGAAAAAGAAAAAGAAGCGGATGCTGTTGTGAAACATGAATTTGGTTTGGAAGGAAAAGGGAAAAAAGAGACAAAAATAAAGGCAGTGTGGGCTCTGTTCTTTCTGAGGAGGTTCTACACAAATCCTCCATCTGTTTTCTTAATAAATAAAATAATATTTATAAAAATATGGTGAATTTAGTTCCACGTCATTGACTGAGAATGATACCCCATCAGCTCATTACTTTCATTATTATAACAAACCACACTCCCCATAACCCCTTCACCTCCCTCCACGTGTCCCTTCCACCTTTTCAATTTCTACACACTCCTCCCTTAAAAAATATATATTAAATTTCACTTTTTTATTAGAATACCGAAAGTTCTGAATCAAAAAAAATATATTTTTTTTTAATTTTCTAAATTCTGGGTTCTAGAATTCCAAAAATATGATTTTTCCATTGCCGAAACTTTAATTTTTAATAGTCTTAAAATAATTATGTTCTCGTGAGTTTTTTTTTGGACCATAACAAAAACTTCCAAGAATATCATTTCTTTTTTAATCCACGTGTAATCACTCTATTGGATCTTTATCGCTATCTTGTAGCTGACGTGTCCATCCAAAATCCTAACTTAAAACACATTGGTTTGGGTGCCACCCCACCAAACTACGATCTTTGACTCATCCCTCGTTCCACATTGGCTTTCAATTTTAGATAAGATTTCTAATCTCTCCCTAAATCACAATATCTATTCTAATCTATTCAATATTTTAATCATAAAAAAATAAGTATACTCGAAGTTACGAGTAAGTTCTAACTGATAACGTGTAGAGAGGATTTTGATTGACGTTTTGATTCTAGAACCTTCTAGACCGAATTCTCCTTCCATTTCCAATAGGGAGCATAAGAACAGGATCGTTTTGGATTTGGATTGTGACGCCAACAAACAAAAAAAAAAACTCTCAATATAACATACCCTCACCTTCCTTATTTGAAATCTTATTCATGCCATGCTCAAAAGGGAAAGGGCTAAAATGGAAAATGGACCCAAAAAAAGAAAAGTTTTACATTTTTTTCATTTCATTTGTTTCTATAATTAGTATTGATTCTTTCCTCCACTCAACACCTACTCCTACTACTCTCTCTTCATTTTATCCTTCACAGTTTAGATTTTCAATTTCCACTAAATTTTTGTTCTTCATTCATCAATTTTTTTTAGTTACAGCCCAATTGAGAGTGAACTTCAAAAATTTAACGACGACCCAGATCATGAATCGTCCCCGCCGAGTGAAGGAGGAGTTTCCGGCGTCGAGTTCTGCATTTTCTAACGGAGCGCCGTCGCCCATGGTGGCTCCTCAGCCGATGGAGGGGCTTCACGAGGCGGGTCCTCCGCCATTTCTGACCAAAACATACGAATTCGTCGAAGATTCAACCACCAATCATATTGTCTCTTGGAGTAGAGACAACAACAGCTTCATCGTTTGGGATCCTCAATCCTTTTCCTTGACCCTTCTCCCCAAATACTTCAAACACAGCAATTTTTCCAGTTTTGTTCGACAACTTAACACCTATGTAAGTTTTCTTCGCCTTGATTTCGATTCTTTTAAGGTTACTGGCTAAGTGGGCGTTTGTTAGGAATTGCGAATCGCGATGATATGATATTGTCTATTTTAAGCATAAACTCTAGTGACTTCATTTAGGACTTTATCCTTTAACAATGTATTTTTTACTTGTAAAATTGATAATCCTTCTCTAAATTAGTCAAATCGACCAAATTTATTCCTTATTTTTCATAGGGATTTAGGAAGATTGATCCAGACAAGTGGGAGTTTGCTCATGAAGGTTTCTTGAAAGGGCAGAAGCATCTTCTGAAGTTGATTCGGAGGAGGAAAACGGTGCAACCAAACGCCACTCTCCAAGCTCCCGACCCTTGCGTCGAAGTCGGGCTGTTTGGTCTCGACGGAGAAATCGATCGGCTGCAGCGAGACAAGCAGGTTTTAATGTCGGAGCTGGTAAAGCTAAGGCAACAGCAGCAAACCACAAAAGGGCACCTCCAAACAATGGAGAGCCGCCTCAAAAAGACAGAGACAAGGCAGCAACTAATGATTAACTTCTTAGCAAGAGCAATACAATTCCCTGAGTTCATTCAACAACTCATCCACCAAAAGGACAAGCATAAAGAACTTGAAGAAGCCATCAATCGAAAACGAAGACGACATATCGACCAAGGCCTTTCCAATACCTCCGACGAAGATGACGAAGAAGACAAGGTGCCGTTCGTGAACGACATCCATGTGGATGTCGAGCTACTAGCCGTTGAGATGAACCAAAATAACCAGCATTTTCCTAAAGAAGAAATGGGTGAAAAAGGAGATGAAGTAATGGATGATGGGTTTTGGGAGAATTTGTTGAATGAGGCTAATGAAGAAGGGTTTGGAGTTCATGGGTTTGAAGAACAAGATGATGAGGTTGAAGATGGAGATGATTTGGTTGATCATTTTGGGTTTTTGAATTCTAATCTTAAATAGACGGATCATAATTTTGTAAATAATTGGGATTTGGGAGAGCGGAACTATTTCAGGTGGATTCGTTGGGAAGAACGATGGAGTGCAGTCTGTAGAGCACATGTAGAGTACACTTGAATTAACTACGCAGCGGATCTCTATCTCTCTCTAAATATCTATAGATGGAGAGATGTGAAAGTAACCGCGCTTGTTTTATGGCTGCCCCGATTTACGGCCTTTAAACTACTACTACTGCGATGTGAGCGGTTCAAGTTGGTTTGATCTTTTTCAATTATCCAGTCGAAACTTGTACACTGCATTTGAATTCGGTCCATGCATAAAGGTCGTGGCTTCACTCATTTAAAACGAAATCAGATTAAAATTTAATATGATTCTAAAAATCATGTTTAATAATTACTTTTTAAAAATTAAATTTATTTTCATAAATTTCTCTATAATAATTTTTATCCCACAAACATTTGAATTTTTAATCAAATTTCAAGGATAAAAAATACTTCTAATTTTTTTTTAGTTATTGAATTTTTAAATGGTTAATAGTTTTGATATTGGTTAATTATAATATTATTCTTCAATATATCACTAACTAAAATGAAAATTAAGATATATTAATTTTTAAAAAATATTTTAAATTGCATCCCACCAAACAAAAACTCTATTTTCTTTATTTTAAAATTTATCAATTAATATATTTTTGAATTCAGAAAATAGTTAAAAGCCCCATCTTTCCTTTTAACCAACAAAATAATTAAATTTGTCGGTCATTGAATAATTGCCTTATACATTAAAAGAAAAAAGAAAAATTCCAATTCCACGTCCACCGGCGATTTTCTGGGCCTCCAACATACCCACTAATGGGCCCATCATTCTATTGGCAGCCCAACTTGTATTATTTTTCCGATCAATCTCCATCGAACCGTCAGCATCTCATTTCTCCATTTTTGTCCAGATCTCAGCCGCTAATTTCGCATCACTCACAGAAGGCGCCTATCAATAAAATAGACTCGCACACACCTGATTAAAACTCAGACGACTTTGACTATACTTTAATTAATTAAGCATTTAAAATGACGTGTTAAAGCCACATGTCTTTATAGCTAAGGAAACTATCTTCTCTTTGTGCGCCAAGTCAATGTCCAATGGAGTTCATCCCACGTCAAGCGCTAAATCAAATTTATTAAATTATAATAAATTTAATTCCTTAAACTTTCAATAAATATGACAATTGACTTTAATGGTTATTTTATTATTTACTCTTTTTTTCTTTTTTGCATGAAAATTATAGTTTTTATTTGACAAATATTAACAAGAAAAAAATAATTTTTTAATTTATTGAAATAAGTATGAGAAAAATGGTATTTTGGCTAAATTTTAATCCAACTAAAATTAAGGTATCATTTTTTCTTTTATGGGTAATTAAAAAAATTCTTAAATTTAAAGTTTTTCGTATTTATAGGCTTTTTAACAACTTTTAAAACGGCGGAGTCAATGAGTGTTAATTATAAATAAATAATTTAGAAAACGCGTAATTTGAAAAATAAATATTGACATAAATAAAATAAATGGATAAAACGAATAAGAATATTTGGAAATGGGGTAAATTTTTATGACGCATCGACTTCGTTAAACCGATAAAACAATTTTATTTTTATTTTTATTTTTATTTGTTGTCCAGTTCTGTAAGCCTTCGATTGAAAGCTCTCCCGGTTTCTCACCATTTCTCCTTGTTTGTTACGAACGGGGAAGGATTCTTAGTTTTCTTGGTTGTAAGTTTGATCGAGCGTCTCAGAGTTTCTTTACCTGTAATGCCGTCGGTGTGAATTCACTACGGTTTGAATTTGCTTGTTTTTGGATTCTGATCGGCATTGACACCGTACTGAAGGAGTGAGTCAAGAATCTGAGTATCTAGGGTTTTCTATTCTGTTGCTTCGTGTTTAGATGGGGGCTGTGCCTTCTACGCCGCGCCGGACTAGCTCGCGGCCGCAGGATACGGCGGAGTACTTAATCGGAACTTTTGTCGGAGAGGAGTCTTTCCCCATTTCTTCTGATTTCTGGCAGAAATTGCTTGAACTTCCTCTTAGCCTGCAATGGCCGACTCACCGCGTTCAACAAGCTTGTGAGCTACTAGGTCGGTTATTGCTTTTAATTGCTCTAATTGTTTAGAGTTGGATTTTGTAAGCTTAAACTCTGTCATGCGGTTGGTTTGACTGTAAGGGAAGACGGGATATCCAATCGAATGTGATCTAACTTCTGGATTAGTTAGATTTTTTTATGATAGTGGACACGATATGTGCCGCATGAGATTCCATTAACCCTTGATTAGTGCGTTGGTGCCATGTTGGAGCTTTATGTGCTATGGTTCAGACTGATAGATTCTTGTGCGCTTAACATTCTTTTGTTATAATTAAGCAAATGCTGAGTTTATAGCAATTGGCCTTTTTTGAGTGCCGGGCTGCGGCATTAGACATTAATACGAAACTCTCTTACAACTTATTAAATCCAAGTTCAATATTTAAATTTTTTTGCTGTGAAAGATTTTGGAAACCTCGTAAATCCCCTTGCATTTTTTTGGCTTTTGTGTTATTTGTGCAGCAACAAACAACTACAAGACGAGGCATCTTGCAAAGATTTTAATTCACATGGCACTGTGTTTACAAGAGTGCATTACGAACTCCGGAGCATCATCCTTGAATTATGAGAAAGCAATGAACGCGGTTTATATCTCATCCGTTTTCTTGAAGCACTTGATTGAAAATGCAAAAAGTGGCAGAATTGAAGAATTATATCTGTCCTTGAACGACAGTGAATCAGCATCAAAAGAATTCATCGGAGGTAAAACCTTTTTAGGTATCATATTTTTCATTTATACACTGTAAAATGGGAGTTGATAATTTTACGAACTTGTTCTCCACATCTTAAAATATTCCCTCTATAGAAGCAATTTCTTATGTGCTTAGAAATGGTCACTGTAATCTCATCGTTTCAGTTGCTTTTGTTTGTTTGAGATTATTTCTATTATTAACTTCCATTTCATGATCTGTTACCGAACCGGCATGCTTAGCCGTGTTTGCCCAATTTTCTAGTTCTCTCTGAAGTTCCATAGGCTTCATCCTGCTTCATTTTATATTTTGCAGATAAAAAACTTGAGGATTTTGTAATTCATTCTGTTCTTAGCTTTATTGGCTCAGTTAACATAAGGTAAAGTGTTGAATTACTCCCCTCCCTCGATGGAGAGAAATGTCTACTATTCTGAGTATGTACTTTTTCTTAATAGCGACGAGAAATACCTCCTCCACGTGGAGCTGCTTAACTTTATGCTAATTTCCATGTCAACTCAACTTCTTTCTGGTCCATCTCCTAGACCAAAGGATTTTAATCCATTTATTGATGCAGCCATGTCTCAGGTAACTGGATTTTTAACTTGGTCAAACATCAAAATTTGTAAGTTTATTGCTGCTAAGTTTCTAGTGGAATTTTCAGGACAGGGCCTTAGTTATTGTGGTCATGCGCAAACTACTACTGAATTATATAAGTCGGCCCAACGTACCTTTAAATAGTTCTTATCCCGTAGTTTCTGGTGGAAATCAGTCTGGCGTCTTGCAGAGAGTTGGTTCTGCAGCAGGTATGACACTTTTTCTTTCACTTTTTTGAGAGTTTGTCAACAGATACAAGCCAATAAGGACCTCTTTTAACATTATTTTTAATGGATTTCATTTATGTGTCTTTGAAGCTGATTTTAGAGTCCATGTGCCAAACTTCGTGTGGTTTCTTGCCAATTACTGGTTTTAGTTCTCTGATTGTGTCGACCAAGATTTGGCTTTAATCAATTCTATCACCACATTGCTATGTTTAATGCTTCTCTTTTCATTTCTTAAATTACTAGCTTCCATATGCCCATGTCATTTTGTTGGCTAACTAATCAGTAGAAGGAATCATTCATTCACCAAAAGTAACCAAGCCGGTGTATCTGGTTTGGCGTGCGATCTATTGTATTTTTGGTTGTTCGCATGATTGTTGAATCTGGGATACCATTTGAAGCTTATGTTACTGATAAAAACCTCTGCTAACATGTGTACCTTTAACCTTTCTACAGCAAATTTTGTGTTAATGCCATTCAACTACCTGGTCAGTTCAACTGCCCAAGGCTCAAGAAGTCCATTGGCTGATTGCAGTCTTCACGTTCTTCTTGTTCTCATTCATTATCGTAAATGTATTGTGAGCAATGGATCTGTAGCAAGTGGCAATAGCATTAGTTCAGATTCTCTTTTGAAAGAGAATTCAACCTTTTATGATAATCCCTATTGCAAAGCCTTGGAAAATGCATCTGATGTCGAATGTAAGATATTAGTTTTCCTTGCTCCATCACGATTTGTTTCTTGTTGTTTAGGCAGTTTATGTATGGTTGATGCTGGTTTATTTTGTGCTTGACAGTCGATCGTGTTGATACGGACGGAAATGCACATAATGGTCCACTTGTGCGGTTACCATTTGCTTTACTGTTTGATACTCTTGGAATGTATGTATTTGCTTTCTTGTTTAATAATGATTGATAATAATATGTTCAAATTTCACGTGTGAAATTTTATGCATTTAGGCATCTAGTTGCAACATATATGAATTTAATTATGTTCATATATCATTTAACTAGGCTGTAGTGCCAGGTTAAAAGTTAATATGTGCATATTTAGTATTATTTGCATCTATATGCTATTTTTAGGTGCAAAGGCTGATGGCACGAGACAACCTTTTTCTTTGAGTTACCCTTAACAGGATATGTATCTGCAGGTGCTTGGCTGATGAGGGCTCCGTGCTTCTTCTCTACTCATTATTGCAAGGGAATCCTGACTTCTTGGAATATGTTCTGGTGCGAACTGATTTGGATACATTGGTAAGTTGCTGGAGTTCGATATTGATCAAAGCAACGGTTTATTAGTGTGATGTTGCAACTAGGATTTCTTAGATGGTTTATGGGGAGTCAATTTGGATGATTCACTTCTTTTTTTAAATACTGTTGCGGTGTATGTTTGTACGTTGGTCATACATCCACTTTATACAGTTGTAACAACTATATCTTATTGCTCCTTCTGTTTGATAATCTATGAACAGTTGATGCCCATTTTGGAAGCACTCTATAATGCTTCAACGAGGTCATCTAATCAAATCTACATGTTACTGATCATACTTCTAATTCTTAGCCAGGATTCTTCTTTCAATTCGAGCATTCACAAACTGGTAAGGCTGATATCTGCTCACATGTTTTCTTGCTCTTATGAGGTTCTCTTAAGTTCTATTACTATGTGCTCAGATACTTCCTGCAGTTCCTTGGTATAAGGATCGTCTTCTTCATCAAACATCTCTTGGTTCTCTGATGGTAATAATCTTGATCAGGACCGTACAATTCAACCTCTCTAAGTTGCGGGTATGATTTGACAAGCCCATCTAATTAAAGTACGATTTGAGTAATTACAATAAATTTTTTGTGTGGTTTAATATATAAATGATAATCATGCTCCTATGCCCTTTTTATATAATTTCCTGACTTGTGGAAGTCTAAACTGCTTGGGATTAAGCAAATAAATATGTAAATGCTTGTGGAGTGATGAATAGTGTTATCAATTGCGTGCCAATTTTGAGATGTTGAGTTTATTTCATCTTTCTCTCTCTACTCTGCATCATTGGTTTATGTTTGAAGCTCGTAGTAAGTTTCATAACTTACTTGACGCAAAATATTTCAACTTCAGATCAATCCTGAACCATGTTCCATTTCTTCTGCTTCTTAACCTACTTAATTCACACACTAATGTATTTGGTAATTTTTTGACAGGATGTATATCTCCATACTACTTGTCTTGCAACATTAGCAAATATGGCTCCTCATGTCCACCGTTTGAGTTCATATGCGTCTCAGAGGCTGGTCAGCCTTTTTGATATGCTTTCAAGGAAGTAAGACAATAATTCTTTCTGTTGGCTGATTCCCTTGTAATTCTTTTTCCATTTCACTGTACGCGATGCTACTGCTACTGATGAGGCATCAGAGATGAGTTGCCACTTCCATTTTAATGTACTTAATTTAAATGGATGCACTCGAGTAGCATGCAACTTATGGATACCTTTACTCATGGACAACTCTTGTGTCATAATTCATGGTTGGTCTTATGAGCTGTTTTCTTGCTGTTAATTTTGGTGTAGGTATAACAGATCGGCGGAACTCAGAGACATTAAGGTTGATAATGTTAAAACCAACTCCACTGAAGTCAATTTCCCAACAGATGATGCGGTAATTCACTATAATTTTTTAGGGTCCAAGTCAAATTCGTATTTGGATTATATAGATGGTCGCACAATCTATTCAATGTGTTGCTGAGTTTGATTGTTTTTGTTGTAGTCAACTGAGATGCATATTTATACCGACTTCCTGAGGCTTGTCCTTGAAATTCTGAATGCTATTCTGTCTTATGCTCTACCACGGAATCCAGAGGTACCATCATAGAAGCTGATGAAAGATTCAATAATTGGTTGTATATTTAGCTTTATTCTTATTGACTTCCCTCTTCTATTAATTGAATCTGTACACTTCGGCAGTTTATATATGCAATAATGCACAGGCAAGAAGTATTTCAGCCATTCAAGAATCACCCACGATTTAATGAACTCCTTGAGAACATTTACACTGTATGTTTCAGAATATTGTATAATTCTCTTCATTTGATCTCCCCCATCCCTGTTAACTTTGCAATTTGGTTTATTAGGCTTTGCCAGTCATTTGCAGGTACTTATTTACTTTTTAATGCTCTGTGTAGGTACTAGATTTCTTCAATAGCCGCATAGATGCTCAAAGAAGGGACGATGATTGGTCAGTTGACAAAGTGCTGCAAGTTATCATTAATAATTGCAGATCTTGGCGTGGAGAAGGCTTGAAGGTGAGAAAAAACTCGATGTTTAGCTGAAAAGCCAACTTGCGCAAATGATTTTTGAAGATCAGTTTCCTTATTGCTTTTGTTTTCTAATGCGAATTTATATTATTGTAGATGTTTACTCAACTACGTTTCACGTATGAGCAAGAGAGTCATCCCGAAGAGTTCTTCATTCCATATGTGTGGCAGCTTGTACTATCAACCTGGTATCTTTTCCTTCATGCTCCTTTTTATGCAAAATTCTAATGTATTTTCATTGGAAAAATCAAACTAAAGTCTGTTGTCCCCATCATAATCCATGAGATTCTCATATAACCATATTTTTAATTTCCTTTTCTGCATATCAGTTCATTTTAGTAATTGTTATATATATATATATATATATATTTTAGATTTGAATCCTCTTGGGAACACTTCATGCTGTAATCGTTGTGGTTTATCGATTTATGAACTGAACATGTACTCAGTCTCTTATTCCTTAGATTTTCTTTTGTTCTTTACATCAATCTGGTACCTGTAGCTAATCCATGGCTTCTTATATTCAACATCTGATTTGCTCAGTGGTTTCAACTTCAATGCTGGAGTCATAAATTTGTTTCCAGCTAATCTACCTTCAGAAGTAAGTTCCTTCAACTGTGTAGATTATTATTTTTAATTAATAGATAATCTTGTTTAGTTACTGCCTTCCAACAAAAAAAAAAAACTTCTGAAATCTTAGCCAAGTTTCTGTGGTTGAAGTTTGCTAAAACAACGCGTTTGAAATTTTTGCTAAATATGAATCGTCAAAGCTTTTGCAGTTCAAAGAACAAGAAATTAAAATATTCATCCAAAAGTTCTTTTAAGTGATCAACAAAACTGAAATCTGTGAAAAGTTTCATTTGCAGAGAATACATCTGAATTGAGATCATTATTTAACTGAATGTTTACACAATCACAGAAAGAAGATGATGAAGATACAACGCTCGATGATGATAAGCAACAAAAAGGCGAGCCTCACAAGTTGGCGATCTACATCGATCCTTAGCAGCAGATGCAAGGTATCACAATACCCTCTACTACCCCCGCCCCGGCCCTACTAGAGACGTGGATGGTTTATGGTGAATATGTATATAGATGAAAATATATTCATCCATTCTTTTCTGTTTATATGTTTTGAAGAAAGAAGCCTGCCCACTGTAGATAAATCTTTTTGAGGAGATAAATTCTGTACTGAATAAGAGACTACGAGCAATATAGTATCAAGATAAAAGCTTTTTTCATTTAAAATAAAACAGATAAATATCACCAAAATGTCACTAATAATATGACTTTTAAATAGTATTCACATGTAAAATATTTATTTATTTGTTTGCCCTTTTTTGAACATTCATAGTTCAATCAATGAGAATTCAACATTTTTAGTAATTTTAACCTCTAAATTATTAATAAGATAAGGATTTTGAATCATGAGATTATTTTGCCATATTTATGGAACTCCACACATACGTTTTCTTGTATATATCTCATTTATTGTTATCTTCCTTATTTATTATGTTATACCATATTTATTGTATGTAGTTGATAGACATTTATTATTATATGAGAATTTTTTTTACATGTACTAATAATGTTAGACATCTTAAGTTTATCAACCATTTATTCATCTTATAATGTGTATATCATTATTTCAAAGATTCAAATGGAGTTGATGGGCTCATAATTATTCCTATTATAAAGCGAGTCCTAATGTGTTTAAATTAAATGTTAATTAGTGCACTAATAGCTATTGTTACACATTATGGATTCGCATTTGAGAGTATGATTAGCAAACACAAAAACATCAGAATAGGCAAACGCAGAAGTATTACTAATAATAATTGTTACAGCAAACTATTAAGCAACCCATTCGTAATTCTCTAAAAACTACAACTTACACGAGGCTTCCACCCTTGACAAATTCAGTGAAGGCCAAAGCTACGAGCCCCAACATGGCAAACCTCCCATTCCACAGCTCCGCGTCGGATGTCATAAGCCCCTTCGACTTAGACTCCACACTCACCCCTTTAAATAGAGGAATCAGCGATGCCATTGTCAAAACCACGCTTGTTCCCACAAACCATGGAATTCCTCCGTTGCCTATTTGCTCCAAAACATCCTGACCTTTCCATGCCTCAACCGCTACAGCAGCCACAAAGCCTATCATTGCAAGCCGCCCGTTGATTCTCTCTGGCGCTGGCCCGCTGAATGCGAGGACATCCGAGAATTTCGTGCTCACCTGCGGATCATATAATCAGATTCGAAATTAACGATGATATTTAAAGACAATGTTCATCTGCGATCTGTTACGTTTCGATCCGTCGATTGAGAACGGCTGGTGGATGTAAAAGGATTGTTTACCTTCGGCTTAAAAGACGGTGGCGGGGGGGACGGATTTGACGTCGGCGGAGCTGGTGTAGGAGTCGCTTGCTCTCTCTGCTCCTCCTGAGAGTCCAGTCGAATACACAGATTTAGACATACATTAAGCCCTGGGAGGTATATACAAAGAATAAAAGTGAAGACAGGAAGGAAGGAAACAAAGATTACCTCCGCCGTGCATCGTACGCGGAAGGAGGCAGTCCTCCTTGAACACAGCCGGTTCGTTGGTGTCCTAAAGGTAGTTCGAGATGCCGAGCTTGCCGGAATGGCTTGTAATAATGCAGAAGTGGCCATTTCGCTCAGTTCCTGGGGGTTCAACGTCAACGGAGCAAAGGAACGGCGGAAAGTAAGGGCAGAGATCGATCAAAGAGCGAAAGAAATTATCGTGTAGGCGGTGGGAGCACGACTATGATGATGTAGATCAGAACCTTGGCGGGGTTATTATAACGGAGGATGGGGCAGGGAGTGGTGGATACTTAGGTTCCACGTCAGCCGTTTCCATTCACTGCCAAATAAGAGAGTCACGTGGGTTGGATTGTCCACACATGAAAAAGTGTAATGGCGTGGCTTCCTAATTCACCAAAAGAAACAAAGGAGGCTTTTGTACAGTGGGTTAAAGGTAGTTGGAGGAAGCTTCTAGATCAGTGGAGAAGGAGGCTTTTTTTTCTTCTTTTCTGTTTAGTGTTAGTTTTATCACATAAAAAATAATAGTGGAAGGAATGAGCACTATAAGTATATGAAGTAAAAATCAACACTAAAATACCAATATTAAAGAATATTTAATACAAACATTAAAATTATGGGTTTATAGGTATAATTTGGGGTAGCCCGACCTTCCAAATAAACTTCCTAAGCGCTACATGAGCTATACAAAATAAAGTCTCGCATTTGTTACGGAAGACCGTAATCGTGGATCAACTCCATTTTTATAAAATCTTTGTGTAGAACCAAACATAAAGTCATAGAGGGTTACGTCTTGTCCAGTTAGACACCTCAACATGAAGTTAATAAGAACACCCCAACTACCTCAGCATGAAGTTAATAAGAACACCCCAACTTTGTATGTTTTTTTTTCATTTTTTTTGGTCTAGTGAATATCAAGATCTGTTGATAAAAACAAACTATTGGGCTTAAGGGTCTTGAAGGTTGACTATTCTTAATATTTTAAATACCCTTTTGATATCAAGAACTAAATAGATACTAATATAATAGCACAGTGGACAAGATCGCGAGTTTTAATTTTTTGCAAATCATATCATAAACTATTGATTTTTGTTGGTTATATTGGCAAGCGGCTTTAAATTTATCTAAAAAGAGAAATTGAAAAAGAAAAAAAGAAGAAGATATAAATGGGCCCATAAGAATAGCTTGGCAACCAGTTAAGAAGCCCAAATAGGCCCATAAGAATAGCTTGGCGACCAGTTAAGAAGCCCAAATAGGCCCAAAATACAAGCCCAAAAGAACGATAAAATAAAGGAAAAATGGATTAGATGATTGGAGATCCGAAAATTAAATAACTTTTTAAGCCGCCGGCTTATTTTCCAATATGTTCTATAATGGAAAGACTAGTTTTCAAAAAACAAGAAAAGGGTACTTTTGTAAATTGATTGGTGATTAGTGCTACTTAACCATTTATAAACTTCGGACTAAAAGATCTGAAGGGAAAAAGAAAACCGAGAAGGCGAGAAAATGGAAAGGAGGCTGAGAGAGACGGGATTCGGATATCTGTTGGCGGGTCTTCTTCTGGCGAGCCTATTCGCCGGAATCGATTCAATTTCGGTCACAGTGAACGAGCTTGAATGCGTTTATGAGTACGTTTTGTACGAAGGCGACACTGTTTCTGGAAATTTTGTGGTGGTCGATCATGATATTTTCTGGGGCGCCGATCATCCCGGCATTGATTTCTCTGTAAATTCCTATCTTTTCTATCTTCAATCTGTTATTGGGTTTATGTTTGCATGTAGATGGATTTCATTACTGCCGATTTGTTGGTTGTGCTCGATTAAGATTGGATCTTAGATCGGGGGAGCTAGGGATAGTGGGAGAGGGTTTACTTTTTAATTTCTGATATTTCTGGGAAATTTTATTATCTTTGTTATGAAATTGGCGTGGGAAAGAATGTGAGAGCTTGTGTGTTGATTTTGACTTTTTAAAAAACGGTGGAAATTTTTGCCCTTTTGTTAATTCGACGTCTAGGGTTCGTTTGTTTGAAATTATGGTTTTGAGAGATGATATGTTAGATTGATAATTGGATTCTTTATCTTGTGAGTTGCGAGATTATTCGTTATTGAACAGTTTCTGATCAATAGATTCACTATTATAAACCCCTTTTCGAGCCTGAGCGGACTTATACCCTGTAATTTTCTTCGTTTTTGGAATTGTATGGTTCAATTGTTCATGGTTTATAAAATTGGCGATCTCTTGCTCCCCTTTTTTTTAAAATTTTTTGTTTTTGTAATAACTACGACGAGTCATGATTCTCAACTCAATTCCTTAGGTTTACCTAGTTATTGAGCGCATCTTCACAAAGGGGTTTCTAAAGCGGTGGTGCAAACAATGTTTAGAAAAGTTGATGAGTTGCATTGTTGTTGTTGTTCTTCTTCTTTTAATCTATCTGAAGCTACTTATGTTCTTTCATTGTTTATGGTTGGCTGAACATTGGGGTACCTGGAATTTCTTGTCTGATCGTTTTATATCGATGATAAAATGCTGTTTGAAGATATCCTTATGTGGGTTATTTTCATGCAGGTTACATCTCCCGCAGGTAATGTGGTTCACTCTTTGAAGGAGACCTCTGGCGACAAGTTTGAGTTTAAGGCTCCTCGCAGTGGAATGTATAAATTCTGTTTTCATAATCCCTACTCGACTCCGGAGACTGTTTCTTTCTACATCCATGTGGGTCACATTCCGAACGAACATGACCTTGCTAAAGATGGTAATTCATTAACTTCTGCTGCATTGATGCCATACTCTGTGTGTTTACAAGTCTCGGTTGCCTGTGAGAATTTAACACATTTCTCTTCCCACCTTGTTGTGGTCACTTCTTGCAGAACACCTAGACCCTATAAATGTTAAGATTGCTGAGCTTAGAGAGGCATTGGAGTCGGTCACTGCTGAGCAGAAATATTTGAAAGCACGTGATGCTCGCCACCGTCACAGTATGTGGTTTATTTTTATGCATGGTTTTGGTTTTATGAATTGATTTGTTTATGCCATTTCTAGGAATTCTTGCTAGCAAATGTTGAAAACGCCTGCTGCAATATTGTTCGCGGGCATTATATTGAAATCAATTTTCTTTTTTATTACTAGTCTAATATTAACGTAGAGCCATATGCAACACACAAGCTCTCACATAATAGCAATCTGCCTTCATTTTACCATATTTTTTTAGGCTTGTTTTTGTATGCCCTAGCACCCCCCCCCCCTCCAAACAAAATTGTGTGAATCTTTTGCGGTTAACCGAATGTCAGAATGTTAGCTTTCTGAACGTAAATGTATGAGATTGTCACTATAGCTGAACAACAAAAGCTTGAATTTTTTAGCTTGAATTCATGAAATGTCGTTTTCCCATCTTCATTGTATACTAATATAATAGTCCACACGTCAAGACTCGTGATGAAATTGACTCTACAGTTAAGGGAGCAACAAAAAAATCTTAAATTTATTCTAACCTATCTACTTAAGTTTTTGAACTGATTTATGGGTGATTCTATGGCACACAAAAGATTTTGGTAATCTTTTTGCTACCTTTTCCTTATGCCATTGTCGTGATCGAGTTGGTAACTTATTGTTTTCCTTTTGATGCAGCGAACGAAAGCACAAGAAAGCGCGTAATTTTCTATACAGTGGGAGAGTATTTGTTGCTTGCTGTTGCAAGTGGGCTACAGGTCGTTTACATTCGTCGGCTGTTCAGTAAGTCAGTTGCATATAACCGGGTGTGAGCAATGGTAGTGAAAAGGTTGTTGCTTCTGTGTTAGGTTTCAGGAACCTTAGGAATGAGTTATAGACAATTATTTGTTGAAAAAGTTACATTGAGTATATTATATAATCACTTTTGACCATTCTACAGTTTTAAATTTTAATAAGTTGGTTATGTGTTCATGAGTTAGCTATATTCTTTAAGTTAAGGAAAGCCATTCTCCCTATGCATCTGGGAAAGGATGTTTGCGACTCCAGATGACATCCTCATTGCCCTTCTTTTTGTTTAGAGCAATAACAGTACTCAAGCTATAAATGACGTGAATTTACCGCATATTTGATGGTTGGGGCATAACTCTCGAGTAATGAGGATTAGACACTAATTACCGTTTCAAAAGTTTCGAGTCAAAGCCATCGGTATCACTACCTTTTCTGTCTTTGCTTACTGTTTAGCCAACTTGAGTGGAGCTACTAGGTTTTGGAAGAGGAAGTCATTCATAACTTTAAAATATTTCTTATAGTTGGTCAAAGGAATCCTATGAGATCTCACAAAAAAATATGAAACATCTTTTATAAGTTAAAACTTAGATGAGATTTAAAAACCTTGAGGAAATGTTGAATGGGAAAGTCCAAATAGGACACTATCGGCTAATAATGGGCCTGTGCTATTATAAATCCTCTTCCACATTTCTAGAAAAGAATATAAAAGGTAAGCCCGAAAGGGAAAGCCTAAAGATGACAATATCATAAAGAAAGAATACAACAGGTTTAGGAAGGCTCGGTCCATTCCATTGCGCTAGGAAACATTATTGGTGAGCTTGAAATTTCTTTCCAGATGGAGCATTCGGCTTTGAATGTTAGTGGAAACATAATGGGTTGTGTTTAATCTTGATTTTAGTTTAAGTGGGTATGACGGTTTATGATCCAAATTATGGTTTGATATCAATTTACATATTAATAACATATCAATACTCAGTAATATACATATAATTAAAAGATAAATAAAAAATAGAATTATTATATTTATGTGCAAGTAATCATTTCTTCAAGATTTATTTTAGTAAATAATTATATTATCCGAAAATGTCTCTTAAATTATATTCAACTTTGGTGTGGAATTATTCATAAACATTTAATTGTTTAGAAAAAGGAATTTCAAATATTCAATTAGTGGATACAAAGTCAGATACAATGTTCCATCCACGTGTTGCTGACTCACATTTCCCATTTGGTTGACTGAAAATTACTTTCATAAATAATTAATTAATTAAAAAAAAAGGTTCTTCCCTTCATCCCCAAATTTCTACAACTTCCCACCAAAATGACGTTCAAAATAAATATTTATTTGATTAAATGTTTTTTAAATTAGTATTATTATTTTGGTTCTCTACTCTTAAATTTGCTATATATATATATTTTTTTTTAAATTTGAAACATGTATGTTTATATCCATTTTTATTTGGATATAAATTAATAATTTTAAATTTGTTTAATTTGATTAATCTGAATTTCTGACTGTATTACTACGTGGTGTTCCGCGTTATGAATGGATATGCTTCAGATTCCATCAGTACGACACCATTATTTTTTTAGTTTCACAAAATTACAAGAGAACCCCTACTATGGATGGATAATTGGAGTAATTAACTAATAATTAATTTTTTCGTTATCTAATATTTAATTCATTCAAATCACAAACGTTCATCCACATCAGAACGCCACACACATATAATTAAAGCTAAATCATCTACCGTTAAATACGTGATGGCAAAATAATAATGAAAATTAATATAGTTATATTTTAAAAGTTCAAAAAAAAAAATCTGAAAATGAAAATATTGTTTATTAAGTTATAAAAGTTTCTAAACTTTCCAAATTTGTATATAGAAAGAAATATATTAAAATGGATATAAAGCGATGCTAAAGCTATTCCTTAGAATAATCACTTTATTCAGCTTTTCCCTACAAAATTATTCTCATAAAATTAAAAAAGATGGACGATACCAAAAAAAAACTGTGGGTGCGAGGTAGTAAATAATGAAAATTAGAGAAATAAGGAGGGGCAATAGTGGGAATTTACTAACCTTATTATTATTATTTGTTTTTCTTTTTATCTCCGTCCTTCAACACCATGCGATCCTTCATCGCCCGTATTTGCAAGTCCCTGCATTCACAAACGAAACAAATCGTGTTTTAGTTCATCTAATTTTTCTGATCGACGATCTACGAAAATGCTCGCCGTCTTCGACAAATCGGTGGCCAAAAGTCCCGACGCTCTGCAGAGCCCTCACTCCGACTCCGTTTGGGCTCTCAAAGATGGAATTCTCGCCAAGCATTTTAGCTCTGTGTACCCTGACTCTGTCATTGTCAACCTCGGCTCCGCCGGTCTCTTGGCCTATTCCGTCGAGAAGAAAAACCCTCTCCTCCCGAGGTATTTTGATTTCCTTTCTTCTTCTTTTTCTTCATTCTTTTAGGAAAACTATAGCGTTCGTCTCTGTTTTTCTGATTTTTTTCTGGATCTGATTGATCTCATTAAGTTTCTGTATTCCTGTGATTTCATCTGCAGTGTTTTTCGTTTTGGGTTGCTGAGATTCTGTTTGAACTTGAAAGAATCGAGTTTTCCTTGTTTATTTGATTTCGCCCCATTCTTGGTTTTGTCTGCAATCAGGGGTTTACTTATATGATATTATGTCGTTAATTTGTGTTCTTTGAGGCAACTATTGGGCATTTTTGTTTTGCTTCAGATTTTCCATTTTGACTCGATCAAAATTTTGGAGGGTCAAATCTTTCCAGATCAATGTTTAGTTTATATAATGTTAAATGATTTAATTCACTTTTTTGCATCCTCAACTTAACTTATGGGATTCTTGGTTTGGCAAGATTCTTTTACACTTTATCAATCATCCTTAATTTTTATGGGATTTGTGTCGAATCGTTGGTAAGAGAGTTGGGGTTTGTTTGGCTTCTTGATTCTTCATTCTTGTAAGAGCATTTGTTAGATTTGGCTGCTGTTGGCAAATTGATGAAGTTTTGTGTTTATAACAATAGATTATTTGCGGTTGTGGACGACATTTTCTGCTTGTTCCAAGGGCACATTGAGAATGTTGCTCAGCTGAAGCAACAATATGGATTGAACAAAGCTGCGAATGAGGTTATCATCGTTATCGAAGCGTATCGAACGTTAAGAGATCGAGGTCCATATCCAGCTGATCAGGTGGTGAGAGATATTCAAGGGAAATTTGTGTTTGTTCTATTTGACAGTTCCTCAAAAGCTGCATTTTTTGCTTCTGTAAGTTGTTGCCCTGATCCCTTAGTTTAACCATGATTGCTGCAGATTTCTTGTGTTTTTAACCTTATTTGTGTCTTTTTAACTTGTAGGATGCTGATGGGAGTGTTCCTCTCCACTGGGGAACTGATTCTGAGGGACAGCTTGTTCTCTCGGATGATGTAGAAATTATGAAGAAGGGTTGTGGAAAGTCATTTGCTTCTTTCCCCAAAGGTAATTTTTTTATGGGAATTGTGGGCATCTCTTCTGGTATCAGATCATATTCTCAGTTGGTTCTTTTGTTTATTATTCATTGATTTTCTGCACTATGTTAGGTTGCTTCTTCACAACCTCTGGTGGGTTGAGGAGTTTTGAGCATCCACTAAATGAGCTGAAGCCAGTGCCAAGGGTGGACAGTTCAGGTAATGTCTGTGGAGCCAATTTCAAGGTGGATGAAGAGGCTCGAAAGGAAAGTTCTGGCATGCCAAGGGTTGGGAGTGCTGCAAACTGGTCTTCAAACTATTGAGTGGATAATTCGGCAAAGGCTTTGTTTACTTTGCCTTGGCCTTCCTCCAGCTTCTTTCCATATTTCCATATTTCATTACTCTTTAACTGTGCCTTGTAAATGGGTACTTAGGGTTTATACTTCCCTTCCCGTTATGGGCATGTTTATGCAGTTACAACTTAATATCATATGAAACTGTGGCTTATTTGAGTTACATTCTCTAGATACGTGGAATAATAGTCTGTTTCTAAATGCTTTTGGGGTTGCCATTCTCTAACAATTGGCTCTATATGCGTTCATAATGGCTGAAGGGCATTGATCCAAACAGATTTTCGCTGTGGTTTTGGATTTATGCCAAAAAGTTGCTCCTTGCCAAAATTGCATATTTGGCTTTATCCGAGTAGAGTTGCAATTTAATGTTTACTAGAGAAAACGCTTTTTTCATTATTTTTCCAAATGGATTGCATATGGGGTAGCTAAAAACGTTATGGATGTGCTAGAAGATACAATGTACATAGGGGTCCTACATACTGTCACTTCAAGATAAAAATATGTATCCAGTAACTAGACGAAAAGTTTAAAACATTTCAACCTGTGTTTCCTTTAATTTTCCAGCACCGCACGAGACGTCAATCCTTTGCATCTGCAATGCCCCCTGGTGTTATCTGAAAAACGTGGTTCTGTCAAGGAAAAATTGTGTGAAAGGTGTAGCCTTTTCTCTTCTGCTTTATCTACAATGTTTAACAAGTGCAATTTTTATGCAGTGATATGAGTGCAGTAGAATTGTAGGACTTACTGCTTGCTTACATCATTGGTTCGTTGATTTCGGAAATCGTTGAGATTCATGGGATTGATGTTTATACTAACCAGAAAATGATAAATGAAGGTGTTGAAGTGTGACGTGATGTGAGTTAAGGATATAGCTTCAGACTCTGGCAGATTAGGAGCATCGAACACCTTACAGATGCGTTGTTCTCCTTTGCCTTTCCTGAACATCAGTCTTACCGTGGCAGCATGGGCAAGAACGTGGCCTCCTGCTGGTTTTTTGGGGTCTGATACGAACACTCCTCCACCTGGGTCTGCAACAACTGTTGTCAACAAGACAGCGCGTTCAGTGATCAACATTTTGAATGATAAACACCAGTTTTGTGTACTCAACGGCAAGCGATTTAGTCTCAGTCAATCCAGCTAATACAAGAAGTACCAAGGTCAAAATATTCTGACCAAAAATTGAGCTAACATGGCTGTCATGGATTGCCTGAATGAGATGATTAAGCACTAGAAACGACTTCCATAAAGTTCAATCGCTACCTTGGTTGGTCATGTAAACTGCTACATTATACTCTTCTGCAATTTTAGTTAATCGGGACAGCATCTGCGCCAGTTTTTGCTGCACGTGATAACCAGCTTGTGTCATAAATGATGAAACAAGATACAGGTGAGATTTAGCTAGGGAAATTAAATTCTAAGACGTCTGTTGAAGTCTATAGGATTCAACCTGGCGCTCTGCAAGTTCTCCTCTTCCAGTGAAATCCACTCGAAAAAGTGCAATGATGGAGTCAACAATCTGAAATTAAGAGATAGAATGTACGTCAGACAACATAGTTTTTGACATTTGAATTACAAGTTACCAGGTGACTCACCAGAAGTTTAAACGGTTCTTCAGACATTTTTGCCGCAAGGCCGAGCAAGAGGTTATGCTGATGTTCGTAGGTGTAGGCACGAGCATATATGATCTATTTCATTAGCAGCAAATTAATAAAAGATTTGTGTTCTGGTTGAAAGAAGCTATATGCAAAAGAATGGTGCTTACATTATCTAGCACAGCTCCCGGGTCCATGCCAAATCTTTCAGCTATAGGCACAATTCGATCAGGTCGGCTGCAAGTGCGTGTGGTTAAGGAGAGGACATATTGAAAAGGGGAACATCTCTGAAGATAATCATTTCAATTCACTAGACATGCCGCAATAACGACATGATAAAAGAAGCTTCAAAAGAGGATACAAAGTGCCTTCAGTGTCGATGTATGCAACCTTTCCATTCCCTCCCCGCATGTTGGTGGGAAGCTGCGAAGACAAACGCCAAGCACAATCGTTAAGATGTTATCAGATTTGATGCAGCTAAAGAGGCGCTAAGTACTTACGAGATTTATAAGAAAGATAAGTAAATCTGAGTTTGTCTTTGAATACATATATTACCAAATATAGCATTACATAAATCGAACTCAATTTTAAAGATCAGATGCGAAGCCGAACAAGTATATGCTTCCAGGTCTTCTGAAATACAATCTCAATTTTAATTCCATAACGATCTAGTGGGTACTTGACTATCACGGGAGACTAGTAAGAGTAAGCTTTGTAGCAGGTGCCAGGAGAGTGAAAGGCATAAGTTATATTTGGACACCGATTTCTGTTAGTAACTATTAAAATTTCATCGACTGAGAACCGAAAAAAGGAACAAGATTACATTGTACCCCAATGAAATTTCAGATGAGGCGTAGATTACCTGCGTAGAGACGCATAGAGTATGCGCGAGTTGCGTTTTCCCGGACCTAGCATTCGTTTAACGAGGTCAGAGGAGAACGGCAATTTAAATACGGGACTTCGATTTTCAGTAAACAAAATTGAAGCGCCTTTTAGCATATACATCCTCACCTGAATTCTCCAAAAGCTTCCGTGATCGCTAGAGTTTCAATTCCACCTTTTGGAAAGAATTAAAACAATATTTAATGCTTATGATTGGTGAGATAGTGAAAAACGTAACGTGGTAAATCAGGACTTGCCTCCTAAGAGTTCATCGAGAGCCTGGCTTCCAGTCGTAATGCGAACTACAGACTTTCTCTATAAACAAAAATCAAGGACTCAGTCTGCATTTCATGACGGACAGTATTTTACTAGAATATATCTTGAACTTATAGGAGCTACTAGAAAAACAAAGGAAATCGTACACAGTTGTTTCCGAACGCAAAACTTATAGCATGCGGGAAAGGAAAGGGAGACTATGCGAACTATACTTTTTGGTGAAGTATGGATCTATTTGGCTACACTCCATTTGTTACAAATAAAAAGCCAGAAGCAGCTTACCCTGAGCAGAACATCGCTTCCAGTGATATAACCAAAATTCTGAAAAACAACAGACAAATAATAACTGTTAATTGAAGAAAAGTTGGACTTCATCGCATTATGACATCATTGTGTAAACCATTGCGCGTATCATGGATAACAGAAGTGGTGATTGAGTCGCTGACCACTAGCTTTTCGGCAGCTTCGCAGATCTTATCAACTTTCGCTTCGGATAAACCTTTTATCCCTGTCAAGTGCTAAGATACAAAACCCTTGGTCACTATAGTTGCATCAAATTCAGAACATATAGAATCGGATGTAAGAATTGTTCTACCTTCTTCGTGTGCATCATCAAACCATTGCAAGTGTATATCCCTGCGTCCTGAAGCTTCTTCACGTCTCCAGCATTAATTCCATGAGAAGTCACTGCACAGAAAATGCCATAGGAACTCTATCAGATGTAGTGGAACAACAGTACAGCATGATAGTTAGTTGATGGCTAAACTAGTTGCATCTTCTCCTCGACTTTAGCAAAACTCTGGTAGAATTGCATGCCTTGAGAAAATAGACCACTACAAAAAATAAACCTAGCTAAACTGGATGCAAGGCTATCGCGAAATGAAAGGATCACTAAATTAAATTGCTGATGAATCAATCGAATGAGATTCCGTGATGCCGTATCGGCGATCTCATATCTCTTCGGAGAAAGAAAATCGATTAGCATTGGAGTTTTTCAAATCAACCTCCGAGGTCAACAAGCAAATCACTAAGATAGAACGTCATGAAATCAGTTTTGTTTGAACTTCACGAAACAAGCGTCAGCGAGGAAATCTTTGAATAGCGAAACCATAACTTGATTATAAGTTATAAGCTCTGAAACTTACGTTTATCGATCGCTTCGAACAAGTCGTCTTCATCCTCAATATCTTCGCGCTCTACAATCTGAAGTTGCTGGCTCTGTTCTTCCGCTCTGAGCAACATCACATCGACAAAATGAGACAGAATGCGACGGATAGATTGCAAAAGTAATTGTTACAATTTGAAAACGAAAGATAACGAGAACAAATCTCTAACTCACTTGAGCGTTGCGAGCATCATTGTTGGCCTTGAAGGTGCCTAAATCGGAGGAGAACTATTTCCTGCTTATGAACGAAACAGAGGAAGCTGTCTGGAACTTTAGAATGAAAAAAAATTAAATGACAACTGACTTTATAAGGGAGCGGGAACTTGTAAACGGCGGGGAAATTATGCGTTTTGACATGGCCTCCATCGGCAAAAGCGTGACTACTACTTGGAAAGGGTATTTAGGACCTTTCATATCGTTGGGACAACGCGCCCAAATTGATGTGAGCACTCCCCTCTCCAGTAGACTGGCGAAACTAATTTCGCCAATCCCTACCCTCTCGAGGATAAATATGACTTTTCACTACCAGACTAACAAACCTGGATAATAATATCCGTTCTTATCTTTTATCAATACATGTCCAAATATATAGTTACAATATATTATATTTTTTTATATTAAATAATTTAATAGGGAGTGAAAGTGAAAAACAATTCCCAACCCTTTTCTTTTATAGCTAACATTAATAGGTGATTGTATTCATAAAACTCAAAATTAAAAATAATAAACTTTCGTAAGTATATTAGTTAAACGTCTACAAACTTATAAATTTATCAATTAAACTTATGAACTGTCATTAGTTAATTAATTTAGGTTATTAACTTAATCGATCGGATTTATATTCCAAAATTTACAATCGTATCACGTGATATCGTAAACTCAAAATGATATCAATTTAATTATATTGATTATTAAATACGATTCACGCTATATTTTTGGCTTACTTTTCACCCTAGACGTAATTATTAATTTTCAATTTTATTTTATATGTGATTTTTAGTTTTTATGGTTACAATAATATTATTTTAGTGGTGTTTTTTTTTTCTTTAAAAGTATTTATATCAATGCTATATGTTTTGAAATATACATTTCCATAATTTAATTTAGGTATTAATCTTTTTTATTTTCAATATAAAAAATGATCAAGTAAATAACGTTTTTATTGGTAGTAATAGTTAGTTCATTTAATTAATTAAAAATATAAAATGACACTATGATAATTATATTTATTTATTTATAATTAGAAGCCATTTTCTTGATTGAAATATTTGCAGGATTTAAAAGAACTAAATTGAGAATATTATGTGGAACATTTTTAATGGAAAAAAAAAAAAAAAAACGAAGAAGTGAGGAGGTAAAAACGGAAAATAAAAAGGGAGCGTCTTCAAGGAAAGGTGGCGTGCTCAAAGCGTATACTGACCAATTATTTATCCCCGTCCCGTTATAACGTTTTCTTTTCCCACTGTCTCACTGGATTTCTAGGGTTTCTCTTCTTAACTTATTCACCAGGAGCGGTCCTCTTCCGGGCCTTTTCTTCCCGCTCCTTCTGCCCCTTTCCATGGATTATCCCTTTCTTTAACTTCAAATTTTGCTCGTTCTTACATTTCATTCCATGCTTTACGCTTTATATATATATTTTTTGTTTCTGGATTATTTGATTCCTGTCCTGAAGGCTAAAACCTTCAACACTTTGATTCTTCGCCATTCGGACCTGTGGATTAATTCCGGAAGGCGCTGTTGCCCTCAATGCAGCTTCTTAACTCCGAAGAAACGGTCGCCGACTCGTCGGAAAGCGGCCTTGTGGAGGAAAGAAATTTGAAATCTTCTAACTTGGTTTCGTTTGAGGGTGATAGTGGAAACGAAACCGATGATTCGGTTATTGATGTATCGGGGAGAAACTTGGATTCTCACTTCTTGGAGGGTTCCCACAGCTCAGTGAAGGGTCTGTACATATTTCGGAATGCGTTCAATTTGATTCCGAAATCAGTTGGCAACTTTAGAGAATTGAGAATGCTGAAGTTCTTCGGGAACGAGATTAATTTGTTTCCGCCGGAGTTGAAGAACTTTTCTGGGTTAGAATGCTTGCAGGTGAAGTTATCATCACCGGGTTTTGGTGGTTTATCATTACACGAACTGAAGGATCTGAAGGAGCTCGAGCTATCGAAGATTCCTCCTAAACCTTCGTCGTTTCCAATTCTTAGTGAGATCGCTGGCCTTAAGTGCTTGACTAAGCTCACTGTTTGTCACTTTTCTATTAGGTGAGTGAGCCTCATTTATACCTGTTTAGAAGTATAAAAGAAGTTGAACATTCCATCACTGCTTTAATAGCCTGCTGTGCTTGTTAGTTAGATGAGAATTTCGTTCTTACAAAGGTAGAACGAACTAATCTTATTAAGAAAATGATGAAGCGAGTTGGATTGTTCGATTGTTTTCTGCTTTTCAATATTATGTGTTATGGTCTATTGGAATGTTTTAGAAAGAGACAAAGTAACACTGGAGTGTCACTTTCTTTTGAACAATCCAAATGATTTGGAAAACAGTGACTTCAGCCTCATTCACTCTCGTCAATTTATTTTGAAGTTTTACGTAGTATCACATTAGGTGATATAGGAATCTAAAATTAGGATCTTTCTTCAATTGTTGCTGTAGGGTATCATTTTGAATGATAGATTATGTAATTGTTGTTGTTTGCATGCAAGTGTACGTACATGTCTATCACTTTTGGAAGTGTCAATTTTCCATGAGTTAATAGTGTCTTAGAAGTTTTAATATAATCCACATTTTTTGTTATTATTTAACTAATGATTCATTTCTGCTAGCCAGACAATGTAACTGTGGCACCAATGTTGAATATCAGCTCATTAATTGTGATGTCTTGCTGTATAGATTTATACGTGGATGGATAAATAACGTATGTAGACTGATGATACAATATGATGTTTTGTGATGTGAACTATTGAGCTTTAGTATGATTTTCATAACCATTTTTCATCCTAGTTTTTAAGTTTCTTATTATTTATTTATCTACTCTTAAACAAGGTATCTTTGTCGCGTTCCCTTTTCCTTCAGATTCCTTCCTCCTGAAATTGGCTGCCTGGATAGTTTGGAGTATCTAGATCTCTCATTTAATAAGATGAAGAGCCTTCCAGCAGAAATAGGCTATTTGAATGCCTTGATATCCTTGAGAGTTGCCAATAACAAGTTGGTGGAACTACCTCCAGCTTTGTCGTCCCTGCAAAAGTTGGAGAACTTGGATCTCTCAAGTAATAGGTTAACGTCATTGGGATCTCTTGAACTTGTATCTATGCATAGCCTTAAGAACTTAAATTTACAGGTATTTTGTCTTTTTTATTATATTTTATGTATATTTACATAGTTTCTTTGGCAAGTTGATAATTGTAACCTTTCTGTCCAATCTAATGGTTTGGCAGAGTTAGATCCTGTTCACTTAAATTTATTATACACGTTTTTACTCTGAATAGGAATGACATAACATGTATTTTTTTTTAATTTTGTTTTCGCTATGGTTTTTCCTTGTGGTATAGTACAATAAGTTTCTAAGAAGCTGTCAGATACCCTCCTGGATATGCTGCAACTTTGAAGGAAATTGTGGAGACAAAATAGCTGATGAAGAATGTATTAGTTCTACAGTTGAAATGGATGTTTATGAAGCCACCATTCCAGACAATTGTGATAATTTTCCACATAAAGGTGTGTTCTGCGGTCATTTTATGCTCAATGATTGAACATGGATTTTTCATTTTGGTTCTTTGATTTTCACTGTTTAGAACTCTGTTTTTCCAGGTATTCGTAATCTCTCATCAAACCTATTAACGGGATCTTCAACAAACAGTAGATCATTTGCATCACGAAAATCAGGTAAGCGATGGCGGAGACGACATTATTTACAGCAAAAAGCTCGCCAGGAACGTTTGAATAATAGCAGGAAGTGGAAAGGAGTAGATCATCATACTGAAGTGAAGATCCATGAAAATCATGAACTTGGGAGGCTTGATACTGCTCCTACTTCTGAAACTACAGTTGAAGATTCATCAGTTATTGAGGAGTTATATGATAGTAAAGAGACCAGTCATGGAAAAGATGAGGGGGAAGATCTTATCAAGAGCCATGAGAAGGACAATTTTGATGTAAAAAAGGAACTACCTGTGGAGGATTGCTCAGGTATCTGTGTTGGTGCTGCAGGAACAATGACAAGGGACGGCAATGAATGTCGTGAGCCCAGTGAGACTTTGCCGCTACCAGGAAATGAAGCACATGACCTAGAAGGGTCATCATCCCAAATATCAAAGGATAATGCTAAACTGAAAAGATATTCTGAGAGGGAACTTGATAATCCTAAACCTTGCAAGTCAAGAAAGGCAGCTGAAGATAGCTCAAGTTTATCTTGCAAGTACAATAATATATCATTTTGCAGCGTTGAAGATTATGTACCGGATGGATTTTATGATGCAGGGCGTGATCGTCCCTTCATGCCATTAAGGAATTATGAGCAAAATTTTCATCTTGATTCTCGTGAAGTCATTCTTGTCAACAGGTAGATTAGTTAAGACATTATATTGGTGACTGATTATATATTGAGTAGATTGAGTATCCAATGACTTTCATACCGGGGAGTGGAAAATGATAATGATTATTTGTATGTGCCCAGGGAACATGATGAATTATTAGACTCTACAGTGATATCTGCGAAGTCATTGGTACTTCGTCTAAAGCAGATTAACCGAACCCAAGAAAGACATCAAGTTCTTGATGACATGCATATCATACAAGTACTTGCTCTATTTGTGTCTGATCATTTTGGAGGCAGTGATAGAAGTGCAATGGTTGAGAAAACACGGAAAGCTGTTTCTGGTTCCAAGTATCAGAAGCCTTTTGTCTGCACCTGCTCAACTGGAGATCGGAATAATCTTACTGCGTCCACTAAATTAACGGTGGATAATTATGAGGATATTCTTTTTACTGATATCTGTGAGAAGTCTCTTCGTGCTATTAAAGCTAGTCGAAATTCCGTCATAGTTCCTCTTGGAGCTCTGAAATTTGGTGTGTGCAGGCATAGAGCGCTTCTTCTTAAGGTGATTATCTTACTGTAATAACCTTTCCTTGCTTTTTCTTGTTGGGTCTTTCTGTAATGACTGGTTTTATATTCACTTGGACTTAACAAAGCTTTGATTACCTCAGTATTTGTGTGACCGAATGGAGCCTCCAGTACCTTGTGAGCTTGTGAGAGGTTACTTGGATTTCTTGCCTCATGCCTGGAACGTGATCTTAGTGAAAAGAGGCAATGCTTTGGTTCGAATGGTTGTTGATGCATGTCGACCAAATGATATACGAGAAGAAGCAGATCCCGAGTATTTTTGCAGGTAGGTTTCTCTTGTCAGTTCCAATGGCCTTGACATTTCTCCAACTACATATGCATGTTTAAGGATTGATTCTGAACGTCTAATGTTCCTGTGCACTTGTTTATTTATTTTATTTT
The DNA here is from genome assembly GCA_033971965.1 of Cucurbita ficifolia. Lineage (NCBI taxonomy): Eukaryota > Viridiplantae > Streptophyta > Magnoliopsida > Cucurbitales > Cucurbitaceae > Cucurbita > Cucurbita ficifolia. Next base: position 9,133,073 of record CM066967.1, on the reverse strand, counting down.
TATGATAATGTAGATTCGTTCTTTATTATTCTGTATAGTGTTTGTACTTTATTACACTTTGATTCAGTACCATGTTTCAGAATTCATTGCTTACAGTTTTGATCTGATATATTTATGTTTATCTTATAACTTTTTGTCTGTTGTGATAGGTATATTCCTCTCAGTCGTGCAGAACTTCCTATTTCTTTCGGAATGTCACCCAGTCCAGGGTTTTCCTTCCCGTCTCTGTCCAACTGTGATGAGATTGAGAAGGCACCTTCTAGTTCTGTGATAAAGTGCAAACTTGGGTCAGTTGAGGCTGCTGCAAAGGTAACATTTTAGACGATTAAAAAGTTTTGTTTATCTTAATGTTATGCTGTACTGATTTGAGGTATTATTTTAATTAGTATTGTGCTATGCTGTGTGCTATATTGTTGCTTTTTTCATTTAGAAACCTTTGATGAGGTACATTTATTATGTGTTGGACATTGCAGTTACGGATGCTTGAAGTTTGTGAATCTTCATTTGATGAGATAAGGAACTTTGAATACAGTTGCTTAGGTGAAGTTAGAATACTGGGTGCTTTGAAACACTCCTGCATAGTACAGATGTATGGGCATCAGATATCTTCTGAATGGATTCCTTCTGAGGATGGAAAACCGAAGCGCCGGTTACTTAGATCTGCAATTTTTTTAGAGCACGTTAAAGGGGGATCTTTAAAGGTAAACTGTCTTATTGCTTGTTACGTTGCCATTTTTGTATCAGTAATTGTTTTTCTCAATTTATGTTTTGTTTTGTATGTTGTAGAGCTACTTGGACAAGTTGTACCAAGCTGGGAAAAAGCACATTTCAATGGATCTGGCTTTGCATGTAGCTCGAGATGTTGCAAGTGCTTTGGTAGAGCTGCATTCAAAACACATCATTCATCGTGACATCAAAAGTGAAAATGTTTTGATAGATTTTGATGAAAATTCTGATGGAGTTCCCACGGTTAAGCTTTGCGATTTTGATAGAGCAGTGCCCCTTCGATCTTCGTTGCACACTTGTTGCATTGCCCATACTGGAATACCTCCTCCTGACGTTTGTGTTGGAACACCTCGATGGATGGCTCCAGAAGTTCTACGAGCAATGCATACACCAAATGTTTATGGACTGGTATGTAGATTAGCTTTTCACTTTTTCTTGTGGATGTGTTAGGCTTTCAGATCAGCGTTTCTTTTTTACACTACTGAGTCATTCTTGGTATGGTGCTATACATTTCTATCTATCTGTTCCGGCTTAGAGTGGAATGGAAATATGCCAATATGCCATGAAGTTGGGAAGAATTAGGAGAATAATGAAGTGTCCGGAAATGCTCTCTGGAAAATGTTTATTTCCATCATAGAATGGGATTTTTTTTTGGGGGGGAGTTCTTTGTAGAAAAATATCTAGACCCCAGGGACATGTCAGTTTGTTGTTGGGTGGATTGTCCTTCACACCTGTGCCACAACATTTCTCCTGAAAATCAGGAAATGTCTCTGCTGGAGTGGTGCTCTACAGCAGTAAGGCCTGAGGTAGCAACAGCAGGATTGAAGACCTCTGGCAAAGGGTGTCCGAGATTTTGGGTTCAGGGTGTTCTGTTAACAAGCTGGATGCTAGGAATTGACACGTTGTTGGAACTACAGATGGACTTGATATTTCCCGCAAAGGGGTATGGTAGGGGTGGATGTATATGAGGTATAGGCTTACTGACTTTGAAGAAGAAAGAGGAAAATGCAGGGATAAGGTAGTATACTTCTTAATGAGCTGGAAGAGAAGACTGATTTTTACACCCCATTTTTAACACAGTGAGATGGTTCAAACAAATGCCCAAATAGCCCCACCCTTTTTTGTCAGGATTTCAATAGAGTTGCTTTTCATTCTGGATTTTTATTCTGTTTAGGGGGGAAAAAGGTACACAAACAGCTACCAATTTTTATGGTCTATGGGTGGGCCTACTTGGAGAAAACCCTAGCTACTTACGAGAGCAGAGTGTATAGGTTTTCCTAGCAAAACTTGGGCTATTAACATAGACAGCAGACGGACTTAAGGGACATAGTGGGGAATAACTAGACTCTCAATGGGTTTGCCTCGCTTGCTTTTTAGCTTCATCGATTAACCACTCCTTGATGATAAATTGAGTTTTAAGGGCAAAAAATTGTTAGGAATTTGTCTGTCTGCCACTGTGGTTCTTTTAACATATTTGAATAAGTGGGGGATAGGTAGCCTACAGGTTACAATTCTTCGGAACAAATATCTAACCTTACTATGTGACAACTGCATCCAGCTCAATGGGCCAGGCCAAAAGTCAAACTCCCTGCCATCAACTAACTTCTGAGTTTTGAATTTCAACTAGAGCTTTAGTCCATAGGGTGTACGACTAACCACCAATCCTGAGTTTAGAGACAGGGGAGCCAGTGTTAATACAGTGGAAATCATTTGATCTATTAGTCACATAAACTTCCTTCTTTTCCCTTTGAGGTCAAGGTGAAATGTTTCGATGGTGGGGCTATTGATAGGCGTGTAAGGCCTTCATTTTGTAATACTTATGTGAGGAGGTAGCCCTGGCATATGAAATATGGGGCTAGGGGGAGTCAAAGAGAGGTTATATTATCTTTTTCCTGTAAAACCATTAGCAAGGACTGAATGTGAGATGTGTTTTATTGGGGTGTCCCAAGCCTCTCAAATGTTCGGAGGTTTTGTAACTGCCCATTCACACTTTCTTCCATTCTTTTGTGTTCTATCAAAAAATATATTCTTGCCATTTGGATTGTAATTTAAAATTAGCATTCTGCGTCCATCCTCTTATTCCCCAGTACGCTTTGCGAGTTAGTGTAGAATGAAATTCATGCATCGTCTCATTTTTCTCACACCACACATGTAGTTGTGCATTATGTTGTCAAGTTATGATGTCGATAATTTGATGATATTTCATTCTTACCTTTGGTTGCAGGAAGTGGATATTTGGTCATTTGGATGTCTGTTATTTGAACTGTTGACTTTTCAAATTCCGTACTTGGGGCTGACAGAATTGCAGATTTTCGATCAACTTCAGGTTTCTTTTACTCTCTTGATCTAGTTTTCCATTTCCCAGGACTTCTTTAAAAAGAATTGAATTGAATTTCCCATTTTTTTAAAAAGTAAAATTGCCATTTAGATCCAAATTTGAAGGTGTAGGATTTTCCCTGATCAATAATTATGACCTCACCCTGAACAGATGGGTAAACGACCAGAATTGATAGGAGAGCTTGAGGAGGAGGCACTGGGGTTGATAAAGGAAAGCTCAATGTCTCAATCTGTTCAAGAATCAGATGGTTCAGAGAAAGACCAAGAAACCAAAACATTCTTGATCGACTTGTTTTGCAAGTGTACTAAAAAAAATCCGACCGACCGACCAACAGCTGAAGAACTTCACAAAATTCTGCTTGAGCACACAGCCAAAGTAAAATCTTTAGAAAAACTAGCCACATGAAATTGATACCCTCAGCCGCCCCATAACCTTATCCCAAATTTTTGAAGCCCTAGAATGTTTGTATTATGTTTCCTGGATCCTTGTAGTAGGGCCTTCTGTCCCCTGAATTAGTCATAGTCTCACAGGTTGTTTTAGGATAAAGTGGCTGGCGCTAAGTAGTAAAGGTAGAATATCTAATCGTAATGTAATTAAAACCCACAATTTTTTAGGCATATTTACCCCCACATCCAAACCAGTGAGGAGAATTGATTCTGATGCAGTTGTTGTGTGTAGAGAAAACTTGAGGGAGGACATTTAGAGAAACGTGGGATCCTCATTAGTTGTTGTACCCCTCACCGTTGTCTTCAACATAATCTTATTATCAATTGTTTTCCCCATGCTTTCTTTGACCTGACCGTCCTTGAAAAAGATTTTAGCTTTATGTGCTTTATATACAGCCACGCGGATATCATCATAATCTTCATATTCCCTCACTGAATCCTTCTCTTTTCTCTCTTTTCTCATTATCATTCTGTTAGTTTGAGAACGAGTTTATTCTGAGTTTAGAATCTTGGGGAGTAAGAAAGAGTTGTTTTGACTGGTTCATCATGTTTTCATTTTTTATGTTATTGATCAATATAGATTCGAATCGGAAGACTTATTGATCAAGAGTATATGCTTTAACTAGTTTATCATGTTTAAATGGACGATAGAAACTTATAAAGTGTTCAAACTTAAGGATTAGAGGGAACAGGCGCTCAATAGCTTAATGCTGAAAAAGAAAAAGATAGTCGACGACATGACACAAGGATTATTAGGAGTATATGCTTTGACTAGTTCATCAGGATAGATGAACGATAAAAGTTTAGTAAGTGTTCAAACTTAAGGATCACATCAAGCAGACGCTGCTTAATTACAGCTTAATGCTGAAAAAGAAAAAGGTGGCCGACTTTCCTTTACAAATATATTAGACCGACACGACACAAGGGTTATTCTGAATTAGAATCTTTGGGGGAACCCTAATCCTAGGTAGGCATAGAACTTGAAGGTCCTTAATTGTTTAAATAACAACCCTCTGCCCTTTTGAGCTTTCTTTAACCCCACAAACACAGAAAGAAAAAGGGTTTGCCTTTTGTGCCTTTTGGCATTGCCTCCTCGAAGCACACAGAAGGACCACCCTTAAGATAAATGACCCCTCAATTTCTAGGCTCTCTAGGGGTTGTTGGGCAGACCCCTTTTAATTTTTAATCCTTCATTCTTATTCCCTTCTCCTTTCATAAAGCCTTAAAGTCCACATTCATAAATAAATGGTTGATTTATATCAACCAAAGCGCTCGCTCTTTCTGTTTCTACCGAATCATTTATTGTCACTAAAATTGGTTCGAATGTTTATGTACTTTGGAGCAACTATTTAGAAAGCTTTGATCTTTTGAATTATTATTATTATTATTATTATATTTTTGTTTTAGTGATGAACAATGTGGACTTGAGCATAGTTAGTTAATTCAATTAGTTAAAATAAGCATAATTTTGATTAAAAAATTATTTACTTTGTTGTATATAAATTTGTGAGACTCTACGTTAGTTGGAGAGGAGAACGAAACACTTTTTTATAAGGGTGTGGAAGTCTCTTTAGTAGACGCGTTTTAAAACCGAGAACCTATACTGGAACTCCAAGGGGGTGGATCGTGAGATCTCATATTGATAGGAGAGGGGAACAAAACATTTCTTATAAGAGTGTGAAAATCTCTCCATAGTAACGTCGTGAGACTATGTTATTGGTCCCCAAAGTGGTGGATTGAGAGATCTCATACCAATTGAAGAGGAAAACAAAACATACCTTATAATAAGGTGTGAAAATCTCTCCTTAGTAGTGATGGCAATACGTAATGAGCAAAAACGGACAATATCTGCTAGCGGTGGGTTTGAGTTGTTGTAAATACAGAGTGGTTTAGCATAATAATAAAGCATAATAATAAAGAATATAAGTAGTAGGTTTAGCTATTAAAGGTTTTTGGACTTGTGAGATCCATGTTTCCCATTTGGCGTGCCTATTACGCATCAAAATATGTACCCAAAAGGGGAAATAAATACGCAAATGTTGGGATCTTCAAGTCTTGTATCAAATCATTAAAAATTCAATTTTTGTATTTATTATTTATTTAATTTGGATTTATATGCTATGAAACTATGCAAAATTGTGAGTTTAATTGCAAAGTTAAGATTCTTTATATTCTGATATTAAAGTAAAGAGTATGATAATATAAGTGAATAATGATTACATATATAATAAGCTTTACAAGTCACTCACCATCATACTTATTTTAATGACATGAGGTAAAAACTTTAACAAGGACACACTTTCAATTTTTAAACTAAAAAATTTAATGTCCACAAAGTTTGATACCAATGAGCAAATAAGAGGTACACGAACGAATTGAGGTCATTTTCGAATGATAGCGATTATAAATCTATGATAGTTAAAGAAGAACTTACAAGAATTGAAAGTTACTACATATACTAATAAGAAGTATAATCAAAACTCTAAAATTAAGGTTGTTTTTCTTAGAGCAATTCTCTAATGGGTAACCTTCTATAAATTCTTTTAGAAAGTATACGAGTGAGAACAAAACATAGTAAAAGGACATATGTTGGTTTGTGGGGATAGTATTCGCTCTCACAAGTAGTCCAAGACAAGTATTTGATCATGTTGCAGGAATGCAGAAGAATGATGTGTGAGATCCCACATCGATTGAAGAGGAACAAAGCATTCTTTATAAGGGTGTGGAAATCTCTCCCTAGTTGACGCATTTTAAAATCGTGAGACTAATGACAGTACGTAATGGGCCAAAACGGACAATATCTGCTAGCGGTGGGTTTTGGCAACTACAAACAGTATCAAAGCCAAACACCAGGCAGTGTGCCAGCGAGGACGCTGGACTTTTAGAGGTGGGTAGATTGTAAGATCTCATATTGGTTAGAGAGAGGAATGAAGCATTTCTTATAAGAGTATGAAAACCTCTCCTTAAAAGACCCATTTTAAAACCATGAGACTGACAATGATACGTAACAGAGCAAGCAGACAATATATACTAACGGTGGGCTTGGACTATTATATGTCATGTCGAATATGGATTCATATTATGTATAAGTTTAGAAAAACAATAAAAATATTCTTAAGGCTTAGCCTTTCATAAGCATTTATATCTATAAGATATGCTTTTCATTTTATATTCGCATGGGATTAAACAAAGGATCAAAATGAGTATACAAAACCAAAAACTAAAGTCAACACGAGTCTTTTCAACATGTTTTATTCTCACCCGACATAGAATTGCTTCAAGCAAAGTATTCTTAGTTTTGAAGTTCTTATAATTGAGCTATTGAAAACAAAGGCGTATCTCGTTGGTATGGATAGTAACTTTCAATTTTTTTTAAAGTTTTTCTTAGTCATTGCAATCTGATTTAGATGTGATCTTAGTTCATTCATGTGCCTATCTCTTACTCTACTGTTACATACATCAACCTCTTAAAAGGACACGAGCCATGAACACCTCAACCTGTATGAATATGTATCTCTTTGCTAAACTCAAATTGTATATGCCGACTCAAGTATCAGTATTGATGTGACAAACATCACATGATGTGTTGTTTTTGTTCTTTCATCTTTCGTAGGTCACATTTCTCGTGATTTTTCATCGCTAACACGGGCGATCGATCGACCTATCTATGCCCAGTTTAAAATATAATTCAAATTCAAAACAAAAATGTTCAAAACCCTAAAAGTGACAACCAAGAATTCTCATGCACAAACGTTCCCATCTTTTTGTTTTGGCTCTTTGGATTGTTCTAAGAATAAAGTGTTCTTCGTTTATGGTGAAATACATTCTAATTTCTCTCTCTCTAGCTATGAGAGAGAAAGAGAGAGTAAAAAAAGGGTCTCCACGCGAATATAGGGTTCTCGAGGGCTAATTAATGCAAAAAAATGAACCCACCAAGCCCTTCTCTGCAAAAGAGGTGCATGAGTTAGCCTTGGCGTGATAATATTCAATTTGCACCAACAAGGGACCACCGTTTTATTTTTAATTTTCTTTTTAGTCCCTCCTTTTTTAGTTTCTTCTATTTATACCCCTCTTCTTCAACCTCTTGCTTCTCCATCCTAAAACCTAATTTCATGAGCTTTTCTCTTCAAATTATGGTGAATCACTAACAGTTGAAGCTGCCAGCATGATCTAAGATTTTCTCTCTCTTGTTTTCGTCGTCGAGGAAAGATCAGATCATGCGACAGTTTCACCTGTTGTTGTTTTTCCCTCTCCCTCACAAACCCTAATTCCTTCAAATTTCCATTTAATTTGGATCAATTCCTTTCATAATTGAGTTTTTTTAGGGTTTAGGGTTATCATTTATATTCCTTTTTCAGTGTTGGGTTTCATGATCTGAGAGAAATTAGGGTTTGTGATTCCTTGTTCAAAGCTTCTGATCATGGCGGCGGCCTTATCTTTATGCTCTTTCCAGCAACAGCCGATGTGGGTATTCTTTAATTTTTCAAGATTCCATTGCGCCATATGCTTTTTTCTATCTCATAATTGGTTTTTGATTTGATCTCCATGGATTCAAGAAACTAGGTGTTTTTTTTTTCCCTGTAAGATTCTTAGGGTTGCAGTTTGTCTGTTTCATATATTTTTTTGGGATCGATGCCATGAAGATTTCTATCAGTGTTTTAAATTGGTAGCTACCTATTTAAGATTTAATATTCGTGTTCTAACGAATCGATTTCTTTCTCGTGATCAAAATTATTTTCAGCTTGTGGGAGATCTTTATTTGAGTATTAATGGGGTTCTCTTCAATTTGGCTACCAACAAATTGATTAGACAAACAACCTAATGATAAGAATTTTAAAGCAAGTAACGATGTGAACGAAGATATCTTAATCATATAATATGAACTTCAAAAAAAACATGTAAAAAAAAAAAAAAATTTATTTATTTCATTAATGTATTTTTTAATATTAAGACTTTTTATTTACTTTTTAGTTATCTTTACGTGCTAATTATGGTTATAAATATGAAAATTATGGTTATAAATATGAAAGTTGAAGTCTTGGTAAAGTAAACTTAGAAAATGCAGTAAAAATAATATTTATGCTTTCTTCAGCCCAGAACTAAGTTTCTTTACAATTTTATGCAGTTCAAGTTGTATGCTTAAAATCATTCAAATTTAACTTTTTATTAATCTTGCTTATAGAGTGATTTAAATCTCAAACAAATTTTCTTGTTTTGAAATATTTGATCAACTAAATAAGTTAGATCTTACTCTCTTAAGAGTGATTTCTTTCTCTTAAGAGTGATTTCTTATTGTTTTGAAGTTATTAGATTTTTTAGATCTAAGAATCTTATCTTTCAATAAAGTTGTTAGATCGAATTTTCAAGAGTTAAAAAACATTTGGAATGAAACGATGTTAGGGTTTTAGTATTTGTGATTACATATTTAGAAGGGTTTTTAGATCTAATTGACGAAAGTTTCAGGTATCTATGCAAACATTAGTCACTTTAAAATTATTTTTTGATAATTCATCTTTAATACTATGCTCAAGAATGATTTAGAAATAGTGATTTTATACTTTTAAACGTGATTTCATATCATAAAAAAATATTTTAATTAGTTAATCGATCATATATATTTTTAAATCGAAAAGAAAGATTCAAATCTTTAATTTTTTTTTTGTCATAACGCATTCAGACTGACGATCGTTCTTAGATAATCGAAGCTTAAAAGAAATTTCTAAGGCATCTATATTGATTCATTATGGAAGAACAGTTCTTTACAAATGTGGGTGAGAAGAGAACCTGTGATCTATGGCTGGTTGTGATCATTCATTTACAAGGAACTAATGCCAGAGGAAGCTCAACCTTTCCGGTCATTGCTCCGACTACGAGCCTCCCCTTTGCTTCGTGGTTCCGATTTCTAACAGTAAAACATTACTCTCTTCACATTTTCCTTTAGAGCTGGCAAAGGGCGAACCGCGGTCGCACTCTTAGAAGAACGACCGCTCGTGCCATTCTCTTGCATCTCTGGTTCCATGTAGAATCGAGCTCGGAATGCTGCTAAATGTGCATAATATGCTGGAGGGACTGCATCAATGCCAAGACTAGGAACTTCAGTAACAGCAAATATGTAACTCGGAACCAATCAAAGAACGAAAACTGGCTTACCGACAGAAACCGAACGCGTACACCTTGCATACGTGTAGCAAAGATTATTGGTTAAGGACTGAATTCCATCTGCTGTAAAATTGTTTTCATCCCAAAGAACATGGTAATGTGCTGGCCGGCTTGTCCCCTACAACAAATCAAAGAACAAGAACATGGTAAACAATTGGGTGGCATGGCTGCAAAGAGACATGAAATCAATACCTGAATTCCAGCATGGCTACAAAGATAGAAATCAAATTCTGTTGGATGGCATATTTTGGAGTCGACTACAGTGCCTGAAGAACGTAAGACGAATGAATATCGGATTAAAAACTCGTCCTGCATCTCTAACAGGACATGTTTGAAACGAGGATTAAGCTGTGTACCAGGTAAAATGTTTCCACTCCTGTCTGTGCTATTTCTGTCTCTATGGTTGTTGGCAAACAGTTGGGTGTGATGTCGTTTTTGTACGACGATGAATGTCACGGGCGGCTGGTAATTCAGTTCTAAAGAAGCGCATGCCTATACCGAAAACAGAACCAGAGAACTTATGATATGTAATAAGAATGGTTAGGAACAAAAAATGGAGAGGCTGAGTTCATTGGTTCATTACCTTCCTGATTGCATCCAACTCATAAAGTAATACTTGATAGAATTGTCCTTCACTAACGCCATCCCTGCCAAGATGATAAGCATAACAGAGAACTATAGTAAGTAACTAGTTATGCACAAAAATTCATTGTCTCACGAAGCTCAATGTAACAGCCCGAGCCCTCTACTAACAAATATTGTCCTCTTTGGGTTTTCCTTTTCGAGCTCCCACTCAAGGTTTTAAAATGCGTCTGCTAGGGATAGGTTTCCACACCCTGATAAGGAATGTTTCGTTCCCCTCTCCAACCGACATGGGATCTTACAATTCACCCCCTCTTGGGGGCCCAGCATCCCCGCTAGCACACCGCTCGGTGTCTGGCTCTAATACCATTTGTAACAGCTCAAGCCCACCACTAACAGATATTGTCCTCTTTGAGCTTTCCCTTCTGGGCTTCCCTCAAGGTTTTAAAACGTGTCTACTAAGAAGAGGTTTCCACACCCTTATAAAGAATGTTTTGTTCTCCTCTCCAACCGATATGGGATCTCACACTCAACAAGAAGCTGGCAGAGGGAGTGGAGATGTCATAGCCATTCTTCATGACAATGACTATGATTCAGTTGCTACAAGTATTGTTTTTTCTTAACATGAAATGTGTTCAATCTGCCTAATCACTCATTTCACTCCTTAAGTATCACATGAAAGCAGGAAACTGCTTTACCTGTAAAATATTATTCTCAGAGGCTTCTGCCCTGTTGCTTTCCTAAACGAAACCAGAAGATCCCTGAGACAAAACCGGTACAGTATAAATTACAGTCCATCTGTTTCCATTTCTGAAGAACAGTGTAAGATAAACCGATACCTGATCATGCCACCACTGACAGTGCCACGGACAGGATCCTGCCAAGTTTTGTACAAGTCTTGTATAAGTTCTTGTCTATGAGCCTGAGCACATACTAGTCCAGCATACTTTGTCACTTCAGGCCAATCCTGAGATGCTACAACCTGCCGTGGATCTAAATGCCATTAGTAACAACAAAGTCAGGAATGTTGAATGAAAACAACTTCAAAATATCAGTAACTTCCTAGGAGACCCTACAGCAGCTATCGAAGGGCTCGAATCTTCGCCGTTCTCTGGATGAGTCACGTCTGCTCCAAATATTATAGTCGGTATGTCGCTTACGAGCGGTATCCTGCAGCTGATAGCATCTAGAAGAACAGTGTTTCTACCACCCATCTGAGGTATCAAACAGGAGAAGAACAAGAGCAAATAACACTCATCAAGTGGATAAGATTCACAAATTTGTGCCATCACTAAACTGTGGAGCTAAATTGTACCTTGACATTGATCTTCAGTGAAACATTAGCAAGATACTGTTTACTAATCTTGAACACATGTTTTGTAAGACAGCATTGCGATATTAAACCGAGATCCGTCTCACAGATTCGCTTAAGATCACCTACAAATCCGAACGATATCAAACAAAATCTCAGTTTAGAAGGGTCATCTCCGTTTCGGGATCATTTTACGAGTTGTATGAGCTCACCGTAAAGCGATCCGTTACTGTCGGGTAAGATAGCTAATAATAGCTCTAACTCTTTTCCTTTAGTCTTGTTCATGGAAGTATGATAAACATGCTTCAAAGCTTTCTCTACTTGTTCTGGCCTAGCATTGTATATTGGAATAACTGGTTCTGTATTGAATTCCTACAATATGTTATGTTGCAGGTCAGTAAAATGTGAAACATCTTAATCTTGAAGAACCAAGAAAGAATCAGCCAAAATATTACCATTCCAGAAACTTGACACATTTGAGCAAGTTCAGAACAAAATCCACGAGCAACGCTCTCCTGCACGCTCCTAGAGAAGTTGATACACGCCCACCGATTAACCGTCATTCCATTAATCATTTTCTGCATTACGTGAGGAAAAATGTAAGCATGGGTAATATGATATTTGATAAAACCTCATAAATAGTCTGTGAAACCCCACATCGATTGGGGAGGAGAACGAAACACTCTTTAAAAGGGTGTGGAAACCTCTCCCTATCAGACGCGTTTTAAAACCTTGAGAGGAAGCCCAGAAGGGAAAGTCTAAAGAGGACAATATTTGCTAGCGGTGGGCTTGGGCTGTTACAAATAGTATCAGAGCCAGACACTGGGCGATGTGCCAGTGAGGAGGCTGAGCCCTGAAGAGGGGTGCACCGCCGAGCCCCAAAGGGGGGTGGACACGAGGCGTGTGCCAGCAAGGACGCTGGGCCCCAAAGGGGGTGGATTGGGGGGTCCCACATCGATTAGAGAAAGGAACGAGTGCCAGCGAGGACACTGGGCCCCGAAGGGGGGTGGATTGTGAGATCCCACATCGGTTGGGGGGGAGAACGAAGCACTCTTTATAAGGGTGTGGAAACCTCTCCCTAGTAGACGCGTTTTAAAACCTTGAGGGAAAGCCCAAAGAGGACAATATTTGCTAGCAGTGGGATTGGGCTGTTACGGTCTCTACCAATTGATAAAATCCTCGTAAATAGCCTCTACTTCACAAAATGGCGAGAGTTTTATCAAACCATTGGGCCTAATTCTAACATTTAAAGCCATAGGAACTAAATTCTAACCTTTTCAAAACTATATATAGTTGACCTTCGTATAGAAATTATGAAAAATAAGAAAAACGGACTAAAGTTTATAAAAAAAAAGAGGCATATACCTTATTCATCATATTCCATTGACCCACTTGAGGCAAGCAATCCTTCTCTTTTCCAGTATCATGGTATTTCAGCTGCATCAGTTCATGAAGAAGTTGATGTCAGCATAAACACGACTTTTTCGTTAACGTAGCAGTGGATAACATGAGATTTGAAGAAGTAATGCATACCCATGGAGGAGGAAGAATTCTAGCTTCAACAGAAGTCATCTTTTCACTAACATTAATCCCGAACTCCTTTGCATAAGGATCGTTGTTATAGTCATTATGTTGAACAGTCTATCAAAGTTTGAAGGCCAAGAGAAGAAACTGTGTTATCCAGCAATCATATAAAGAGTCATTTCTTAAGTCTACTGGCTAATTGGACATTGAATATCTTGTTCCTTTGAATGGATTATAGTCTCAGTGCCAAACTTCACATGCAGTTTTCATAGGAATATTGGAAAAACTAAGACGAGATCCCACATCGGTTGGAAAGAGAAACGAAACATTCTTTATAAGGGTGTGAAAATCTCTCCCTAGTAGACGCGTTTTAAGAACCTTGAGGGGAAGCCCGAAAGGGAAAGCCCAAAGAGGATAATATTTGCTAGAGGTAGGCTTGGGTTGTTACAAATAGTATCAGAGCTAGACACCAGCGTGTGCCAGCGAGGACACTGAACCTCGAAGGGGGGTGGGCACCGAGCGGTGTGCCAGTGAGGACACTGGCCCCGAAGGGGTGGATTGTGAGATCCCACATCGAATGGAGAGAGGAATGTGTGCGAGAGGACACTGGGCCCCGAAGGGGAGTGGATTGTGAGATCCCACATGGGTTGGAGAGGGAAACGAAGCATTCTTTATAAGGGTGTGGAAACCTCTCACTAACAGACGCATTTTAAAAACCTTGAGGGGAAGCCCAATAGGGAAAGCCCAAGGAGGACAATATCTGCTAGCGGTGGACTTGGGTTGTGTTACAAATGGTATTAGAGCTAGACACTGGGCGGTGTGCCAACGAGAACGCTGGGCCCCGAAGGGGGGTGGATTGTAAGATACCACATCGATTGGAGAGGGGAACGAGTGCCAGCAAGGACGCTAGGCCCCGAACGGGTGTGGATTGTGAGATCTCACATCGGTTGGAGAGAGGAACAAAGCATTCTTTATAAGTTTAGTTGCAAGTATAAAAGAATGTAAAGGTTCATAATTCAAATCATGAAGAAGAGAGAGGAGGCTTTATCAATATTAAGCTTTCATGAGAGCCAAAAGAGAATTTCCAATAAAGTCAAGTAACAAGACAATTTCGACACGATTAAAACCATCCTAACGTTTCCGATATTACCTTCAAAATGTCGTTTTCTCGATCCCTCGGTCTTTGACACGTGACTTTCAGAAGTGCAGTTATTTGTTTCTCATTCAATCTCTTTGTATACCTTTGTCCCCCAACAATTTTGCAGGCCTGCAGACACAAAACCATTCAAATAAGGCCGGTGGGCATCAATCTAACAACAATAGCAATGGGGGAAGAATTTTAAGCTACCTCCATTGGTAAATAATTGGCCTTCTTCTGATTTCCTACTTGGAGGCAAGGGAGATGAGCATGTTGGATGGTGAAGCCATACATCTCCTGGAAGTACTCGACAACCGACTTCATGGTCGAGTTATCGTCAACAGGAAACCTGAGCATTAGCACGCATGAATTAGCCATATAGAGTAAAAGCTTACACTAATTCATGGGTATCTGCTTGAAGAATTCAAAACCTTACACTAGTTCTCTTGTAGGCTGTGACGTTAGCCCCGAAATACGATACTTACGCCTTACATTACCCCGGTGCGTTATGTCGACTTTCACCCCTCTAAGAGCCTTTTTGATCTGTTTTATGCTCATGTTAAAGGACAAGGAAACAGTGAAAAAACGGACGAGATCAGATAAAAACAAACACCTTTACGCGATCAGAATCAGACAGTGGCCGAGACAAAACATCTTTCCCGAGAAGCTGAGCAACAAACTCGAGGATAGGGAGAGGCTCGATGAAGGCAGCTGAAGCCATATCTATTAACATAAGAACACAAACAATAGTAAGAGAAATCACTTAAGTAGAAACTGTAAGCTTTTGTTTTAAGGTTCTTTTTACCAATGTTCAGAGACAGTCCCATTTGAGTAGGCCTTATACTCTGGTAAAAACCGCGCCATGATTCTAGGCCATCACCGAGCCGTTGAGGTGATCTGATATCGGGAGAAAAGAAGGATCTTCCTATAGGACAGTACCTACATGAATTCGAAATGCAACGAGCAAAACAAAAGTACGAAAATGAGCCATGTTTAGCTGATCTTTGTAACAAGTTTAACATAACAAATAGAATGATAATAAATTTAGTACCTTTTGGATGATAGCTCTCTCAAGACAATGTCCAGTATTTGAATGGCTTCTTGTGGTGCATTGGCACGCTTACCGGCAAGAAACTGACCCAAATACTGCAAATTTGCCCTTGCAACGAACTTAATGACCACTTTATAATCCCTCTCCCTCCTGAAGTTTACAATTGTATTAGTTGAATGACAAACAAAACATTCCCCATAACTTTAAAACTTCCTTTCTAACACATTGGATACCTTCCGTAATGAACAGATACATGAAATTGACAGTAGACAACCTAAAAGCTCTCGAATTCAAAAGAGGGGCGGTGTAATAGCCCAAGCCCACCGCTAGTAGATATTGTCCGCTTTGGCCCGTTACGTATCGTCGTCCGCCTCACGATTTTAAAACGTTACGTATCTCCAACTGATGTGGGATCTCACAATCCACCCCCTTGAAGGACCAGCGTCCTCGCTGGCACACCGTCCGGTATCTGACTCTGATATCATTTGTAACAGCCTAAGCCTACCGTTAGTAGATATTGTCCTCTCTGGACTTTCCCATCTGGGCTTCCCCTCAAGATTTTAAAACATGTTTGCTAGGGAGAGACTTCCACACCCTTATAAGGAATGTTTCGTTCCCCTCTCCAACCGATGTGGGATCTCACAATCCACTCCCTTGGGGGCCAGCGTCCTCGCTGGCACACCGCCCAGTGTCCCACTCTATACTATTTGTAACAGCCCAAGCCTACCAAATATTGTCCTCTTTCGGCTTTCCCTGCTGGGCTTCCTCTCAAAATTTTAAAACGGGTCTGCTAGGGAAAGGTTTCCACACCCTTATAAGTAATGCTTCGTTCTCCTCTCCAACCGATGTGAGATCCTTCGTTCCCCTCTTCAACCGATGTGGGATCCTTCGTTCCCCTCTCCAACCGATGTAGGATCCCACATCGGTTAGAGATGAGAACGAAGCATTTCTTATAAAGGTGTGGAAACCTCGTCCTAGTAGACGCGTGTTAAAATCCTGAGGCTGACGGCAATACGTAACGAACCAAAGCGGACAATATCTACTAACGATAGACTTGGGCTATCACAGGCGGATAAAAAACAAAAGCTGTTATGACTGTAAATTCTTACTTGGGACCACCGGCTCCATCTTCTTCATCCACAAGCTTGATGTTAAACTCTCTCCATACAAAAGGAAGCTCACCAGCTGTATACAGACTCTTCCTGCCATCATAAGCTGGTAATCTCTTTCCCAGATCAGATTCTCTGTATAATCTCACCAATTCAGCCATAATGCCTCTGTTCACAGTTCTTGAGGCCACTTCTGGAGTGATTGTAACCTGTAAAACCCCATCCCCCAACGGCGGGAAAACAAAAGCAAACAAAATCAAGCAGACAAAAAGAACAAAATGAAGGCTATTTAAGTTGAGAAAAGGACATCACGAAATGAGAAACTTATTCATTTTCATCTGCAAAAATTTAAACTTGATTGTCAGATGGAAGGGACCCCCCTTTCCCAATTGTTAAGAAACGAAATGAGAAACTTACATCATATTGATTCAAATCTTTGTCGGGTAACTCTGCAAAGAAATGGTTTGCTTTTACTATACACTTTGTCCCAACTTGCCCAAATCCAGGTCGTGGGGCAAAACTCATAGACTTGCTTGAAATGTTTGCACCATTTGGATTTGGATTAGTACTAGCCACTAAAGCTCCGGCGGTAATCTCCGGTGCGTTAGGTTTACGTGCCACCGTGCAGGGCCGAGAACTTGGCATCATAAAGACTTCTCCCCGATCGGAATTCCGACCGCCTCTGTTTCTTCTTCGGGCTCTGTTTTTGGTGTTTTGGTGTTCGAGATTCGGCTGGCCTTTGCCATTTTGGATTGGTTTTTGAGCTTTTTGAACAGAGTTTTGAAAGTGGGGTTTGATTACAAGGTGCTGCTCCGAGCTCTCTGTCATTGCTGGTGGGCTGAGAAATCGACTGACAATGGCTAAAGAACTTGCTAAAGCTTCACGAAATGATGAACATGATGTTTCTTCATAATCACGCTTACTCTGAACTCATTTCTTCCCATCTTCTTCACGGATTCAGGACGTCATTCTACTGAGGAGTGAAAAAAAGAACCCATAAGAGGAAAACTTCATGTCAGCATAAATATGACGAAGAATCCTTCAAAAGAGAAATGAATCATTGTTTCATACGAAAAGTTGAAAACATGTCCAGAACTTTGGCAGTTTCTTCAACGTTTTCAAACATTACTATTCCTATGTTAAATCAAAACCCAATTTTACAGCCACTGTTTCAGCAAATTCAAACAATCGAATGCTTCATTTCATATGATAGGGAGCCAATACGATACACAATCAGTAAAAAAAAACACCTCCGACGGCTCGAAAATTCGTAAGTGCAAGGATAAGAGTCCAAAAAATGAACAAAATTAAGAAACCCAGATCTTGTTTGGGAGTCCATCATCGAAAACAAGGACGAAATCTTCCATTAAAGCAAGACAACACAGAAAACCCAGAAAAATAAACTATGCAGAAACACCCAGCTGATACCCAAAGATTCAATGATACCCAAATCAAGAATAAGTATAGAAAAGGGTAGCAAAATCACTATCCAGCTGATACCCAAAGATTCAATGCTGCAAAAGTGGCGGCCCCATTGAATAACCTCGAAGAAGAAGCAAACCCAGAATTCAAAAAGAAAAGAACTCACCCTAAAAACCAATGCAATCCAAACAAGCAGTACGATTTCAGAGCTCCAAAACCCCAAACCAGAAAAGGGTCACTGCAGAATAGCTCCGTAACTCAGCTAAGAAACAAAAAGAAACGAGAAAAGAGAGGGAAATAGTTAAGAACGTGAAAAAAGGATGCAATGGAAGAGAGGAAGGGCGTGGAGAAAGCGAGGTGATGATGAAGAATAAGCTTTAAACACGCATGCAATGTGCCTTTTGGTGTATTCTTTATCACCAAAAGGATAAAGAAAAACAAAAAAAAGGGGAAGACTCTGTTCCTCTTCGTCTCTCTCTGTTCTACAATTCGGTTCTGTTCTGATGGCGCGCAGCCTCGGGGACGTACCACACACCATAAATTAAAGAGTACAGAGAGAGAGAGGAAAAGAGGCCCTTTTTTAAAAGCAATCATACACAGAAGAAGAATAATTCGAAGTTGCAGTCCTCTCTCCTGCAGGCTACTCTGTTCTTCTCTCTCTGTTTCTTCTTTTTAATTCATGCACCATTTGGGAACTAACTTCATCATGGAAACAGTATTAAGAGGAATTCAAATGAGGTTTTATAGCCTACTCAACTAAAGATGAACAAACACATGGAATAATCAATCAATAATGAAGGCTTTTAGAATTATGATGTGAAAGAAGAGTGAAAAATCCTCATGCCTATAAAAATAGAAACTTTAGTTTTTACTTTATTTCCCTAACTTATGGACCTAAAAAGGATACAAATTATATGTTGCCGGCCCTATCTATCAATTTCACCTCCTAACCCTCACCAACTCTCTCACTTTTCTTTTCTTTTTTCTAATAATCCCACGTCCCTTAAAGACGAGAACGAAACATTTTCCACGTCATCAATCTAAGATGGATCAACGGCTAGAAAGCAAAATGAGGAAAATGGGACGCCAAGTAGGAAACTACATATCTGACTGATGTGGACGAATGGAACGCCCACAGAAGGAAGGAGTAGTGGTTGTATATGATGGCATCCACGACTTGTAGAGGGGTGAAAAAATGGGACCCAGACGCCACGTGTACCATATTAAGTTATGAGTTTTCCAAGTGCTGATTCAAAGAGCACTAATTAGAATTTGGAGGGTTGTGATTGGATGTTGTTACTAGATGAGATGATTACTATAGTTGACTATTGACTGCATTCTGCACGGCAGGGACACGCAATCATTTGTGTCCACTAGGCCCATAATTTTGCCACGTAATGGCTAAACTAAATACCCCATCTTTGGGGTTTATCAGAATTGAAGTATGATACACTTTGAATCTATTTTGAATATAAAAGCGAATTTAAAGTTTTAAATCAAAAGCGAGCGATGTGAGCTTACAAAGAACATATCGTGACATTTTGAGTTCAATTTGAAAGGAATGGATTGAATGGATCGAAATTTGACAATAAAGGGAAGTAAAAAGGGTGTTTCAAGTAGAATTTAGAGTCTATGGCTCATCACCCACGTTAGTTGTAGGACCACAAGGTTTGCAGAAGTGCCTAGCTCCCAGCGAGACATTTGGGAGGATCGAGTTAAAGGAGGTGCAACTTGACAGAGAAAGAGTGCATTTCAACTGGGCTTGATGCTAAATGAGCTTAGATATCTGTTGTTCTTCGTCTTTGTCAATTTCCATTGTCATGTCAGGTATAACTCTAATAATAAGACACTGAAAAAAAGTATAAACATCATGGGCTCATCCCATTAATGATTTACACAATAGTATTGTAATTCAGCTCAACGCCACTTTGATCTAAGCACTAACTCAAGAAGAATACATTACGTGTGGTCAAACACACATAAAAGAAGGTAAAAGGTATGGGCAAAGGAATTAAATAAGAATGTGGAGAAAGTGGGTATAATATCCATCCACACATGCCCTCCAATTGTTAGTATAACAATACTCTTAATATCTTCCTCCATTTTGAGTTTGAACAATTAAATAATATAATATAAACAAAAAGTTGTCAATAATTAGGGAATGTGGGCTTCCCAAAATGGAGGATAGAACAAAGTGGGGGTACATTGCCCATGTTTCTCTCATACATGGATAGATACCAATATTTCAATTCCACTATCATTTCTTCCATAAAATTTACTTAGGTTTGAGCCTTTTCAAACTATTATGTTGGGAATGGTTGTGATTGAATCTCACATAGGCTAATTAAAGAAACGATCGGGTTTATAAGTAAGAAATACATCTATATTGGTATGAGACATTTTAGGAAAACCAAAAGTAAAGCGATAGAGAGTTTATTCTCAAAGTGGACAATATTATACCATTGTGGAGAGTTGTGGTTCCTAACATTCCATTAAGAATTATAAGGTATCAAATCTAAATTAAAATCAAAATTGAGGATAAAAAATATTAGTTCGTTTTATTTTTTTTTTCATTCCATTTGTTTAATGGCATTTCTGTCTTTTCACTCTCTCTCTCCCTTTTTTAAACTTTGGCCAGGTAGCCATCAAAAGGCACCAAAACACTTTAATCCTTCACCCAAAAAGCAAAACGGTCAGAACTCCAAAAAGAAAAAAGAGCCCAACAAAAAAAGCAAGGGCATTTTCGTCTTTTCAAGCCATGGAAAGTCCCATAAAAAAAATAAAAAATTTGTCTTTTATTGTCTGGTTATTGGGCCCCATTCCACGAATACAAATCCAGAGTTAATGAGCTCATCAAGACTCGAGAGACCAAACATTATCCCTTTCCTTTTCTTACTTTTACAATTTTATATGAGTTTTTATTTATTTAATTATTTAAATTTACATTATAATAATTATATTAGAAATGTTATTTTAAAAAATATTTAATTGCACTAGTTACTATTTATTTTATGAACCTAAGAAAAGGGAATGATATTATTACCTTAATTGTTAAAAATCTAAACTCATGCCGAATGTTTCCAAAAATTAAATTCACTGGGCCTTGTTATTCGGCTTGGGCTGCTTATTGGGCCATCTCACTTATTCTATGTGTTTGGGCTTGGGTTTGGGCCTCATTTTCCCTTCGGATACCAAGGGGTTTGAATTTTTTTTATTTAAAAAAAGGCATTATTAAAAGAAGAAAGTAATGGCGGGTGCAGGGTGATTGAATCGTAAGGCATGAGGTTCCCAAGTTCCAAAATGTTGGGCCCAATTTAATTTCATAATAAATGTGGAAATTTTGTAAGGCATGGATAAGAAAAGAAGAGAATTTAAATTTGGGTTTCTATTTTGTATTAAGGTTGGTGGAGTTTGAATTTGGGCAACAAAACGGGGAAAGTTCAATTGGACAAAATCTAATAAAGATATCATGCTTTAGTGATAGAGGTTTGAATTCAAAGATTAAGAACGTTCAAGGAACCTGAAGGGGCATCTTTATCTTTCCTATACACATCATCCAATCAACTCTAGGTTGACTCGGAAGAAAAAAATGACGTAAAAAGCAACATGAAAATGGAAGGTACTTTAATACTTCCTATAAATGTTATTATATTAGCTAATAATTCATGTGTAAAATAACTATTCTAAAATTTCAACAAACCATTATTTTAACTTTTTTTACCATCTCAAATTGAAATGAAAATCATGAATTAATCATGAAAAATAAATACATGCGATATGAACCAAGATATCAATCATACAAGATAAATTTTAAAGAATATGTGAACAAATATTGTTCAAATTATCAAAATATGTTGCCATTCATGTCAAGTCCAAGAAGAATCCAACTTTTTCATTTATGGTTACAAATTTTGAGTGATATAATCTTCTTTAATATATTTTAAGGCTTATTTACCTACCTAGGAGCTAATTATGGCTAATATATTTTAAGGCTTATTTACCTACTTAGTGACTAATTATGGCTATAGAGTATGCACAATGGCTAATTATAGTATGAAAGTTACTAAATCTTAGAATGCTTACCGAAGGTATGGCTGTAGAGCATGCACCGTGGCTAATTATAGTATGAAAGTTACTGACTCTTAGAATGTTTAGAAGGTTGATGGTTTTCATTTTGAGGCTATACAAAGTATGTATATTATATTTGTAAAGATATTTGGAAAATGTATTAAAATGAGTATTTGTTACATTTCCTTTGCAATTTTATGTAGCTTATAATCATTCAAGCTAAACATGATCGATCTTGCTCGTGGAGTGATTCGAATCTCAAACAAGTTTCTTGTCTTGAGAGATTCGATCAACAAGATAATATGAATCTTACTTCCCTTGTAGTGATTCCTTATCATTTGATATCAGAGCTTTCATTTGGGTTGATTCCAATCAACATGGAACAAAATTAGACCAATACAAAAGATTGAGCAACAAAACAAAGAAATAAGAAATTGGGTCAAATTTCTCACCCTCGATCTTGACAAGAGGTCGTGGCTAAGATTGGCCTCATTAGGGGCGGTCCTTTTTTGACTTAGATAAGAACCCTAAAAAGTCGTAAGTAAGCGATTCTCCATACTGACTATCCTTCTTCAAGCTGCTTCGCACCTTTACTTACTTCGAGTCGATTTTCATCGTACACTATATGGCCAGCAACATACCGATGTATAGACTTTTCTTATTTTGCAGGTCATGCTTTCGCTCTTAAACAAAATTAAATCCTAAGAAAAATAGAGAAATTATGTATCTAGCACTAATTTTTCCGCCGGAAAAATACAATCATTAACGGGTAGTAAGAATTTAAAATCTCCAACGAATAACAACTTGGAGCATCAAAATGGGAAGAAACAAAAAGAATGGGAGGAAGAAAAAGATGTCCAGGTTCATCCTCCCAACCAAAAATAATTATTCAATGAAAGAATCTTCATTATATATTTCTATCCCATCCCACTATCTCAAAAAAGTTGCAAAATCCCCCGCTCCGATTCCCCTTTTTGTTCCATCTTCTCTCTCACTTTTTCCCCCCATCGGATTAATCTCTTCCCATTTCGTCTTCTTCCCTAATTTCAGGTTAATCTGTCCTTAATCTCGCTTTTGAAGCCTTGGTCTCCATCCGAGATGGCGTCCACGGCGACTCGATTCATCAAAGCCCCATCTCCATTTCATTCTATTCAGAAAGCTTCTTACACCCACTTGGGCGCTCCGATCAAAATCTCCCTTGCTCCTGGGAGCTTCAAGGCCAAGAAGGCCAATCTCCGGCTCCGGGTTTCCGCCGGTTTGATCGAACCCGACGGCGGAAGGCTGGTGGAGCTTCTGGTTGAGGAGCCTCTGAGGGGTTTGAAGAAGAACGAGGCCTTATCCTTGCCGAGGATCTCCCTTTCGAGCATCGATATTCAATGGGTTCATGTGCTCAGCGAAGGATGGGCCAGTCCTCTTACCGGATTCATGAGAGAATCCGAGTTCCTCCAAACGCTTCATTTCAATTCGCTCAGGCTTCCAGATGGGTCTGTGGCGAACATGTCAGTGCCCATTGTCCTGGCCATTGACGATGCCCAAAAGCACCACATCGGCGACTCCACCAGTGTGGCGCTCTTTGACGCCAACAACAACCCCATCGCTATTATGAAGGAGTAAGGTTTTCTCTCACTTTTCTATTGCTTTTCATTTCTCAAGTTTGTGGTTCTGATTGGGACATGATGAATCTATCTCTACGCTATGATCTGGTGAAGCCATTGTGTGGCTTTGTTCTTGACGAATCTATCTCTGTTCCATGTATTGTTCGAGGAGTTCCTAATTATATTTATTTTCTCTTCTGTTTCTGTCTGCAAAAGAAAATAGTATATACATAAAGTTTCTTGCTTTTTTCCTTTCGGTTTCTAATTCCCTAGAAGGTCAGTAGTGTAGCTTGTTGAGCGAGATCTCCTAACAGAGACAGCCTAGTTGAGAGTTGAGACACCTCTTAATTATCATGCCTATGAGAAATAGTAAGTGCTAGTCTAGTATATCTTTATGTCGTAGAAAATCCAAAACTTGGATGATTCATCTTGCATGGGCTCCAATTGTGATTTATCTCTGTTTGGATTGGATTGGATTTCACATCTCTTGTCTATTGGGATCATATCAATAGTGGCATGGTGAAGATTTTGACAAACGTTCACTTTCTTGGAGGCCTGATTGTTATAATCCATTGACAAGATGCATGCTAATTCTAATAGTAGCAGTTGCTTGCCTGCTGAGATCATTTGGTACCATCTAATTGGTCTTCTAATTTCTTTTTTGGATGTATCAGTATTGAGATCTACAAGCACCCAAAAGAAGAAAGGATAGCAAGAACCTGGGGTACCACTGCTCCCGGGCTCCCTTACGTTGATCAAGCTATAACCAATGCTGGTAACTGGCTAATAGGAGGTGACTTAGAGGTTATAGAACCAATCAAGTACCATGATGGGCTTGACCGTTTCCGACAGTCACCTGCAGAACTACGGGAGGAATTTACCCGGCGAAATGCAGATGCAGTGTTTGCATTCCAACTTCGAAATCCAGTACATAATGGGCATGCATTACTAATGACGGATACCCGCCGTCGACTGCTTGAAATGGGGTACAAGAACCCCATTTTGTTGCTTCATCCTTTGGGTGGCTACACCAAGGCAGATGATGTTCCACTAGGTTGGCGAATGAAGCAACATGAGAAGGTGCCTAATTTTGAACCATCTTTCCTACTTTATTTGTTGATTATCCATGGAAAGTTCTAAATTTTTTTATCTGCACTAATTCTACCAGGTCCTTGAGGATGGTGTTCTTGATCCAGAGACAACGGTCGTCTCCATATTTCCATCTCCTATGCACTATGCAGGGCCAACTGAGGTGCAGTGGCATGCAAAGGCAAGAATCAATGCAGGAGCCAACTTTTACATTGTTGGACGCGACCCAGCTGGAATGGGTCATCCTACTAAGAAAAGGGATTTGTATGATGCTGACCATGGGAAGAAAGTTTTGAGCATGGCACCTGGACTAGAGCGGCTGAACATCCTTCCCTTCAGAGTAAGTCTACATAGAATTCTCTGGACCAAACTTGGTAGATTATCACTTAAGTCGAAGAGCCGCTCATCTATTTTATTGCACTTTCAGGTTGCTGCTTATGATAAAACTCAGGGCAAAATGGCTTTCTTCGACCCCTCGAGAGCTCAGGATTTCCTATTCATATCCGGCACCAAGGTAATTGCCTGCTTACATTATAATTCCAATCATTGCCTTCTACCCTTATTTATAGTATCTAGTGGAGTGTGGAGTGAGAGATTCAAATCTCTAACCTTTTAATCCAGACTGTATGCTAAACTAATTGAGCTATGCTCATTCACATGAATTTAATCTCAAACATCAACTATCCAATTAAATCGATAAAACATTAATATGGTGTCACGTGAAAGATGGGTGCGGTTGGCAAGGCACCATATACAAGTGACACGACTGTCACCTTGGTTTTCATACATGGCAACCATTGAGTATATTAATGTGTGCCATGTCAGTTCCCACATGGCGCCATATTAGTTGCCAGTTGACTGGAGAATTAACAGTGAGGACTAAATATATACGTTAGCACCATTGGTTGTATAATGAAAAAACATATTACTTGGATGATGCAGATGAGAACACTAGCGAAGAACAAAGAGAATCCACCAGAAGGGTTTATGTGCCCAGGTGGATGGAAGGTGTTAGTTGAATATTATGACAGTTTGGTACCTGCAAGCAGTGGCAGACTGGCTGAACCTGAAGCTGTTCTGGCATAGCCTCCTGTATCAGAGAAAAGTATATTAGCAATTTGAACATATGAATAAGACCAAGAGATGGATGGAACTGAAGCAAAACATAATTTGCCTCTCTTTGTAAATTATAGATGCCCTCATCGCATCTTTGGATTTGATACAAGACTCTGCAGCTTGTGTATTGGTGTTCTTTATGTTCAGTTCTATGAAGGAGATGGGTTTGATGATGGATTTGATTTTCTGGTTAAACAACTTTCACTATATTATTCTAATAGAATCCCTTTGCGAGTTCTATAGTTGAAGGTATTGTTTCGATCACTACAGAGTAGTGATAGAGACGAGTGAGCAGTGTTACTGATGTACCAATGGAAATCAATGGATAGAATGTTTAGGGTTGGATTTTAATTTCCATGTAGCTATTGCAAATTATTTTGTTTTTTTTTATAAAAAAAAAAAGTCAGTCGTAGGTTCATAATTTTGTTCCCAGATATTTTTTTGGTTCCAGAACTTAGCCTATAAATACTACTTTAACCTATGATCCACCCATAAGCTTATTTGTTTTTTTTACATGTGTTTTAAAATGTTTTGAAAATAGTTTTCAAAAAATTATTTTTGTTTTTGGAATTTAATTGAAAATTGTAATGTGTTAAAAATGAAAATAGACAGGATGAGTAAACAAACAGATTTTGTTTTTAAAATCAAAAAAGAAGTGAAGTTAATTTATTAAGGCCAAAAACATAAAATAATTACAAAAGTAGCCGATGGTATGTCATTAACAAATAAATTATTAAAGGTAATACGTTACCTGCGTCAAATTTTGATGGATCAAATAATTTTCTAACTATTTTATTTTTGTCATCATTAAATCATCAACAATAATTAATCAAATTTGAAGTGCGAAACTACACTGTAACAGAAACAAATGGGCAGATGTACGGTCCCACTGCGTATATTCATTTCCTTCATCAATTGTTTGCCGGAAAAGCTGATTTGTGGGTATCCCCCACCATTATCTTTTGATTTTGTTAATGAGGAAAAAGCAGAACAGCCCAATTATTTAACTCTTAAAGGTGTAATAGACAGGTAGAGAACTTACATTCCAAATTACTGATATGATGAACTCGTCCTCCCAAATAATGGAGTTCAGCCACCTTGCATCAACCACCAACAAGATTAAAGCTCAAGAAATGTTGATCAATCGGCCCACCTGTTCGAAAGAAAAAAAAAACCTCCAACCGAGAATGATTATATCAGTTAAGCTCTAACTTTAATCAAAGGGACTCATAACTTATTAGTTTGTAATCAAGACTTTCTATCTCTAAACAATTTTGAGGAGTGCAGTTCATTTACAGATGTCATCACAGAATGATGACAATGCAATAATATAGCAATTGCAATTCTAGTTAGCCGACCCATTCCCTTTAAAAATAGTGAAAATGATGAAAAGTACATATGGGGGATTGAATTTGTTAATGAAAAACACAGCAAGAAGGCGCTTTACCCCAGAAATGGCAGCTCCAGTGATGTCCAGTTTGGATGTACCCCCGCTTTAAGGTTACCACTACAACAGCCTTTTCCAACAAATACTGAAAAAAGTCTAGAAATTTTAGTTGCAAAAGCACAATCATAACGACAGATCATTAGCGCTCATTTGAGTGGAAGACTGTCGAACTTTATGTACTAAACAAAATCTTGAAAGCTATAAAGCTGAACCAGTGTCAGAGAGGAATGAGAGGTTGAAAGAGTTCGGCTGACAGATTACTCATTTAGAGCTTATGTTCTAAGCAATATTTCTGAAATTGTTTAATCTTGTGTCAACAACCTAGCTGTCTACAACAGATCAAGCTGTCAAATATCATCATCATCATCACAATGGTAAGGAAGTTTGAAGTATAGAAGCCCCCTTTAATTCCGATTTCATTCAGCTTGTCAGTTATAGAATTGTGAGTGTTGTGTATTAAACCCCTTAATAGCAGGATTTGTTGAGTTGAATATGGGAAATGAGATGGGAAACAATAACACATCTGAATTTAGAGGTAATTTTGAAGTCTGAATAGCCTGGGTAAGACTAGTTTACGACATGTATAATCGTGTTTTCTGTTCTATTGATGCAGAGGAAGAACAGGCAAGAACTGAAGGTCCAGAAAAATCTTTACAGGAAGGTGGGGCCAACGAAGTCAAAGCGGATGAAGTTGCAGACTTACGCCAAAAAGAGGCTAGGCCAGGTTCTGATGGTGCAGATAAACTAAATGGAGATCACCATGTCACAGAGAAAGGTCTGCACAAAATTTTAACATCTCTGTCATAGATAAATAGTAGTACTCTAAGAGTCTTATCCAACCTACTGTCCCTATATATTTATGCAGAGGAAGAAAAAAATAAAGCATGTAATACGGCAGAGTTTCAAGTGGTTTCTGAAAAACTACCAGACAGAACTAAAGAGGACAATGAAGTCCAGGCCAAATCTAAAGAGGATAAAACAAAGGAGTTTGATTCGGAAGGGAATAGATCGGATGGAAATGAGCATGAGCATGAAAAGCAGGCTTCAAATCAGGAAGGTCAGCAGAAGTTCCCTTGCATCTGTAATTTAATTGTATGTAGTACTAGTAAACTTCAAAGAATCTAATCAATCGTTTTGTCTCCTCCAAATTGAAACAGAGGAAGTAGGGGAGGGAGTTTCCAATTTGAACACATCAATACTAGCATTACATGAGCCGAAACCTGAAAAGACTTCAGATTTCAAAAGTACTCAGCATGAATTGCTCAACATTAAAGCCGAATCATTCATAGAAGATAGCAACAAGTCTCCAGAAGAATGCAAGGATGCTTTGGGATTGAGTTTGAACGACACTTACCATTCAGCAGATTGTGCCATGGCAGATTCAGAAGAAACCACAAATATGGATCGAGTTCTTGGTTTTGACCGAGATATTGATAAGGAAAATGGAGTGAGGGGAAAAGGTTCAAACTTCGACATGATAACACAGGCATCAGAAGATCCAAAAACTGAAAAGATTTCAGATTTTGATGCTGATCAAGTTATTGATACTGATCGAGATGCAGATAAGGAAGATGATACAGAGAGGGGCAAAAGTTCCAACTTAGATCCAAAATCTGAAAAAACAACAGATGTTCATGTTGATCAAGTTCTTGATACTGATCGAGATACAGAGAAGGAAGGTCATATTGAGAGGGTCAAGGGTTCAAACTGCAATACGATGACACAAGCATCAGAAGACCTTTCAGATTTTGTTGCTGAGCAAGTTATTGATAATGATCAAGAAAAAGGTGATATTGAGAGGATCAAAGGTTCAAACTGCAATACGATGACACAAGCATCAGAAGACCCAAAATCTGAAAACGTTTCAGATTTTGTTGCTGATCAAGTAATTGATAATGATCAAGAAAAAGGTGATATTGAGAGGATCACAGGTTCAAACTGCAATACGATGACACAAGCATCAGAAGACCCAAAATCTGAAAACGTTTCAGATTTTGTTGCTGATCAAGTAATTGATAATGATCAAGAAAAAGGTGATATTGAGAGGATCACAGGTTCAAACTGCAATACGATGACACAAGCATCAGAAGACCCAAAATCTGATAACTTTTCAGATTTTGTTGCTGATCAAGTTATTGATAATGATCAAGAAAAACACAATGAAAATGATGGAGCAAGGGGAAAAGATTCCAACTTTGACACGATAAAACAAGCATCAGAAGATCCAAAATCTGAAACGACTTCAAATTTTGATGCTGATCAAGTTATTGATACTAATCAAGATACTGATAAGGAAGGTGATGGACTGAAGGAAAAAGTTTCCGACTTCGACACGATAGCACAAGCATTAGAAGATCCAAAATTAAGAAAGACCTCAGATTTCAATGCTGATCAAGTTATTGATGCTCATCGAGATACAGATAAAGAGCATGATGCAGAGAGGGGAAAAGGCTACGATGCCAAGACGTTACATGTATTGGACGATCCAAAATCTGAAAAGAATTCAGATCTTAAGTCTATTCAATATGAATTGCCTGAAACCAAGGCAGAATCATTGGGGGGATCAAGTGATGATCGATCCTTACAAGAAAGCAAGTACTGTTCCGGCTCTAGTTTGGAACATACTGAGGAGAATGGTCACGTCATGTTCACAGAAAAATTAACTAACGTGGATTGTTTCGGCGCAGAGGCAGAGACAGATATGGAGAAGAAAAAATGTGATATAATAGAGCCAAGGTCATGCCATGAATATACAATACCAGCAGCCAAAATTGTCGATACTAAAGATGAAGAAACTGCGATAGATTTGATTGGTCATAATTCTTCATGTTCACAACCAGAAGAGAGTCTGGTGATAGAATTACCGAAGTCATGCATGCAAGTTCCTGAGGTTGAAAACAGATGCACAGTTTTGAAAGAAGAAACCCAATTAAGAGAAGAACAGGAAACTGAAACAATCGTTCAAGACAATCTTCCAACTCAATCTAAGATTCCAAATGGGGTCCAAGAGGAATTTAACACGATTGGGTCGCACTCCGAGGAAAATGCAGCTTCTGAATCTGTTGTCAGAAACCAGAACGAGACTCCTGGAGAAGATTGCGAGGATTCAGATGGAGAATATCTGGAAATTTCTGAACAAGTTATGGAAATTTTAAATTCATCTATTGGAGATTGCAAGCATAAGAATGAGGGGATGGGAGAGACGACGGAAATTTCAACAAACGTTGGACATGAAAGGGAAAGACGAGAATCAGAGGAAAACTTATTTGAACCTCTTTTAGGGCTTCAACCTCAAAGCCATCAAAAGGAAGCTTCAATCACATTTCAAACTGGAGGAAGTACAGATGAATCAATCTCAGCACTGAGGCAAGTAACCGAAAAAGCATCTGAAAAATCCAAGAAAAATTCCTCATACTCTCCACGTTATATACAAACAGCTTCAGCAACATTCACAGAAACTAATCCATCGACAAATCCGATCGACGAACAGAATATAACAACACTTCCCCTCTCAACATTCAGAGAGGAAAATCAAGAATCTCCAGGAAGAACAAGCAACGAATCAAATTCCGACAATTCAGTCGCTCATATCGAAATGCGTAAATCGCCTAGTTTCAATATAGATATCCAAAGCGAAGGAAAGGCAGTAGAAACAGAAAAAATTCCATTGTTATACCAGATCAAGACAATCGAAGACTTACAAAATCTGCAGGAGATTAGCTTCCCAAATCCAACGGAGAAGCGAGTTGTAAAGTTAGGAAGAAGCGAATCAGAGAAATCGAGACCTTCATTCCCAGGGTTCGCGAAAGAAAAAGAAGAATCGGAGATGGAATCCACAGCAATCAATCAACATAACATAGCCTCCACAAAAAACGCAGTGAAAGACTTACCACCGCCATCGCCGATTCGTAAAGGGAAGCGCAGAAGCAAATCCCTAATCTTCGGAACCTGCATCTGCTGTGCTACTGCAATCAATTGATTGGATTTTCTCTCGAATTCAAATTTCTGAGTGGTTTTCACTGGTTTTCTTCCCTTCCTGCTACGGTTCTACAAGTTTGTTCGCACTGTCCGTACACTTCTCTTCCCGCCAAATTTACAGGTCATCATCTTATCTTGTGGTTTAAATTTGCATTTAATTCTTTTTCTTATTTGGATATGTTTGTGAATGCAATATAGAATTTATTAAATATAATGTTTTATCTAATTAAATTATAGCTAATATAGTTTAAAATGGAATAGAATTTTAGAATAAATAAACATTATTTAATGAAATTAATAAATCAATACGTGGAGGAGAAGATGATAAAAATAAATCAAATAAATTTAATTCTCAAGAACACGCGTCTTGAAGCTGATTGGATTGGATATTTGGATGGTCCAACACTTACTTTTCCAACTACAAGGCATGGTCAAAGTCAATATTCACCAAATACCCTTTTAATATTTATTATGATGTAATTATTACCCTAAAAAATACATATTATATACCTTTTGAAAAAAAAAATAGAAGTATATATTTTTTAATATAAAACTTAGCAATAAAATATCGAGACGAAAATGATATTTTAACTCTCAATTTAATTTTACTTTCAACATGTCCAAAATGCTCGTTCTTTTAACTAATTAAAATCAATTATTCTTTTAATTCAATAATATGTCGACGAGATCCAATTTTTTACTTTATAGTTTAAATAGAATTATGTTTGAATTAACACGTTCTAAATTGTTTAAAATAGATGATGTTATTAAAATAATTTATTTTTGTTAATTCACACGTGGAAATTTAAATATGAGAATTAGCATCAAGTAGCATAATAACTTTATCTAAATATTAATAAAATAATTATTCAATGTCACATCAGCTTTTTTATAATTCGTAGGAGGACAAAATTGAATTTTTTTTTTTAATTTGACGACCCATTTAAAAATTGGAAAAAAGAAAATTGTAGACCATATTTTATATTTAGACTTTTATTATTATATCTACCAGAAATTTGTGAATTTACTTAGAAAAAACGAGAGGGTAATGAACAAAAATAAATTTCATAAACTTAGGGATCAAAACAAAATATATTCGAAAATGTGGGCCTAAAAGATTACTAAAAATAATAAAAATGAGCTTACATTGATGAACAAAAGGGCTAAAAGCCTAAAATGGAAAATACCACAAATTAATAATTATGTAAAAAGAAAAAAGCAGGAAATAAATTAAATTATATGAAAATAAATGAATTGGAGTAAGCTTTTTGGTCCGTTGATGAAAGGCTACTTTTAATTATCATCCAACGGTCATCATCATCTTGACGAATTCATCGAAATTGACTTGTCCATCACCGTCCAGATCGGCTTCTTTGATCATCTGCTCCACTTCTTCATCTGTCAGCTTCTCCCCCAGATTGATCATCACGTGCCTCAGCTGCACATCGTTAAATTAAACAAATTTCAGCCGTTAGATTTTCCACTGATCCAAGAGTCCACGAATAAATATTCCGTAATCCAGTGCGGTGAGGTCCGTGGTACAACGTACTACACGTACAATACCATTTATTGGTTAAAAATTAATTTTTTTATTAAACAAAAAAAAAAAAAAAAACTAAATAGATATCCATGAAAATTAAAACTTTCATTTATGTACTTTAAAATTTATAAAATTTACTAGAAATGATATAAAAAGTTTATAATTGTAAAATCAATTTAGTGGACATTTAAAAAAATAGAAACTTAAAATATTAAAACTAAATTTTAATTTTAATTTATATATAAAAAAAAGAAAAGAACGTCAACCTACCCGACCACTCAAACCCAAACTACAATAGTTAGGTTGGGTGTTAAAGATTGTTGAGAATAAGTCTTAAGCAAAATCAGGAGAACTTGTTTCAAATGGGACAATAGAATTCTCAAATAGGGAACAAAATTTTAATTATAATTTTTTAATAATTAAAAAAATAAAAGGGGAAGAAAATTGACCTCAGTAGCTGAGATGAATCCATTTTGATCTTTGTCGAACACTTTGAAGGCCTCTTTAAGCTCTTCTTCTGCATCAGTTTCCTGTTAAAAAAATAAATAAAAATCAATATTCAAACATTTTGACTTTGAAATTCTGGGAACGACATGTCGTGAATTCGTTGGTTTGGTGGTGTAATCAAACCTTGATTTTCTTGGCCATCAAATTGAGAAACTCAGAAAATTCGATGGTTCCATTACAATCGGTGTCCACCTCCTTGATCATATCCAGCAGCTCCTCCTCCGTCGGATTCTGATCCAACGACCGGATCACCGTCGCCAGTTCCTCAATCGTAATGCAACCTAAGAAATAGCAATTTCTAAATTTTGTCAATTTGGGAAAAGGAAATCGTAGGAGAAAGAGAGGGGACTCACCATCGCCGTCTTTGTCGAAGAGACAAAAGGCTTCCTTAAACTCCACGATCTGTTCTTCACTCAGTACTTCCGCCATGTTTTTTTTTCCTTTTTCGAACAGAGGAATTTCTCGGGAAACAAACAGAAAGAGAGAGAAGAGAAGAAGAAACAGGGGGGAGTTGGGAATGGCGGAATCTGAAGTGGGGTTTATATAGAATTGTATTTAATTTTAAAAAGAAATTAAAAGCTAATATTAATGAGAGTAAAATTTCCCTTCCAAGTCCTCCACCAGCTTCACATAATGGACAAGCTTTACCAACTTGTTCTATGTTTAAACTAATAAAAGTCTTGCCCCAAATTCATGCCCAATTCTCCCCCGTCTCCACTTTTTTCATATAAAAAATATATAAATATAATAATAATCTTTTTTTTCACATATATTCAACCGAGAACCATTTTAAAAAATTTTAAAAATAGAAAGAAATTCCTAAGAAGGCTTTCTAATATGATACAAATTACCTTATAAATGTGATTAGTGGGACAAAATTAGTGACAAAATCCAACATTATAGTTCAAGATTAGATTTAATCCTTAAAACCCACAAAGCATAAGAGGTGTTGCCATTTCAAAGGTTGAATTAGGATTGCATCAATGACTCGTTCAAATATAGTTTTTCTTTTAATATTGAGGGAGAGGAATTAACACGTGTACACGTGGGAGACTTGTGTGTAGATAAAGAGTTAGAAGGTTCAAAAAAGGAAGACGTGGAAATGGGGAATTGACTTTCAATTCAAAACCCTAAAAACAAGCTTTGGTCGGGACATTATTATTATTATTATTTTTTTTTATTTTTTATCTTTGTCTGATAAAACTTTATCACACCAATTACATTTTACCTAACCTCTCCTTTATTTTATTTTATTTTATTTTTCACTTCATGGAAAGCCAAACTTAAATTATGTAATTAATTCCGAAAACATATCTGAAAAACAACATATAATTTCATATAAATAAATAATATTTATATTTTATTTTCACTAGTATTATCAACTAATTTATTAGAATATTTAATATTAAAAATTATCCTCAAATAAATGCTTTTAATAAAAATTTATAATTTTTCATTGGCAAATGATTACCATATATTGTAACCTATTTTGAACCATAAAAAGTAATCAAATTATAATCGAGTTGAAAATTTAATTTTAAATAAGATAATCAAAACTAATTCCAAGGAATATAAATAATCCATTAGTAGTAATAATGGTCGAATGTAACCTTTCACATTAACCAATCATAATCAACTAATTATATACTTAAATAATTAATGAATAATTTAATAAATAAGTAATACATTCATTTAATTAACTTTTATTTATAGAAATGAGTTGCTATTCATTTATTTTACGTAAATAATTATTTTTGGTAATTAATTAAGTAAGTATATTTTTTAAAAATAAAACATTAATTAAAATGGTAAATCAAAACCTCTAAGCCTTTCCCCTCAAACCCACACACCAACCAACCAACCAGTGATTAGGCATAAAAAAAAAAACCATTTGAAGATTAAAACTTGTAATTTAAGAACTGACAGATTACAACTTGAAGAATCACTACCATCCACATCATAACATAGCTACCGGAGGAATATCAGGCGAAGACGGTGACGTCAAGATCTCCGGACCGGGAGGCCTCGGCGGCGGAAACTCCGGTGGCGGCGGAGGCAATATGTCCGGTTCTGGCACTGGCGACCCAGGCCTTGGCGGCTCTATATCTGGAGGCTTATGGGGCGGTATCGGTACGTCGATTCCTGGAGGGGACGGAACCGGCGGAACTGGTAAGTCGGGTCCGGGAGGCAAGGGAGACGGCAATCCAGGAAAATCCGGCCCGGGAGTTATCGGCGGAAGCTCTGGCGGAGTGATCGGGTCAATCTCTGGAGAAGGCGAAATTTGAGGAACTTCGAGGGGGACAGAAGGCTCCGGAATGGGGCTCTGTTGGGGAAACTCCGGCGAGTCCCCGACAAGCAGAACACGCGAGAGAGGCGCAGAGTTTTTAAACGGGAGGAATTCGGCATGGGAAAGGAACAAAGGGGTGACCAGATTGGAAGAGGAAGACGAAGAATAATAAATGGGAAGCGTTTTTCTTATGAGAGTGAAAGAGAAGGGTGAGGTGCAAGACATTTTCACGGCAATGAAGATCTTTTGTGGAACGGTTCGGGCTTTGGTAACAGAGGAGGAAGAGGGAATGAGCGAGTAGATGACACGTGTGTAGACACTTGGCAGGTTATGCTTACACGTGTGAAGCTCTAAGATGCCGGATCCGTTGCCTTGCCGTTTATACTCACACGTGTCGCCATCTTTGAGAGCAAGTTGGGAGTGTTCTAAACAATGGAGAGAAGGGCAGTTTTTAAGTAGTCAAATGGATGTTCGGCCTAAATCCCCTTCCCTTCCCTTTCAATTTTAGCATTAGAAGAAATAAACATGTAAGAATAATCTAAACTTCATGGGGGGAAGTGGGTTGCAGATGAAGAAACCAACTGCAGGTCTGTGAGGCATTTCAACAACCAGGTAGGGGGCATGAACTGGACATGATCCACTTTTCTCATTACTCTGCATCTTGTTTAAGATAAAAGTTGGACATGATCTGATATAGTAATTGAAACTGAAATCCATCCCAAATCTCTCTCATCAGAGTTCAAACAACGCAGCACAAGAATTGAGCAGACATACCCAAATTGAATCCACTACCAAACCAACAAATCTTTCAAATTTCAGGCACAATGTAGAGGTACAGATTCAAAAAGGAAACGAGTGTTCAAAGAAAAACGGAAGAAAAAAAGTTTGTTGTTAATCTGTCAGACCGCCATGCGACCATCCCAGCCCGGGCAAGCCTTGCCGAGAACGATCATCTACCGCCGCAGATCCGATGGATCGTTAAAGACTGTTAATCACGCTCTAGTCGCAGGACAGCGGTTCATCCACCAGATTGTGGTTCTTGTCTCCTTAGAACTCAAGGACACAGTTGTACAACCTATAGAACAGATCCTGTTCAAGTAAGGTCGTGCCCTAATGCCTTCATATTTTTGTTTAAATATTGTTGTACTTATTCCACATTTTCCGATGTGGGATATCTACGGTACCGTAACAATCTTCTTTTTACTTGTTCACTGTATAATAAATTTAATTGTTATCATTGCGAGGAAAATAAAATTTTATAATTTTAAATATAGTAATTAGTTAACTATTTTATTTTTTTGTGATTTTATTAAATCAAACTCTAATCAATTTAAAAATTATGATGTTTTCTAAACTAAAGAATTCTAGCATTGGTCTCTAAGTTAGAATTTGATTTTCATCTGAACGAATGAATTTTGAGAAAAATTTATGTTGCTTTCTTAAAAGAACAATAAAATTAGAAAAATGAATTTAAACCAAAGATTAGGAAGGAGAAAGAGACACAAATATTGACAAGAACTGAGTTGAAAAGATTGAAAAACATATGTTGCTGGCCGAAATGAAGCGGCTCGAGCAAGAGGCTAGATTTCTAGAGGTGGTTCTTATTCTTTATCTGTTCTGTTCTAGACTTGTTCATTTTCCATTTGCTCATTCTGATTCATTTTGGTTCAGTTTTCGCCAGAACTCTCAGCCAAGGTGAATCCAGCTTGGGATCGATGGTTTGAGGGCTCGAAAGATTCGAATCGATGTCAATATCGACCCCGATGCTGGATTTTGTAACGTTTTCAGTGATTCCCATTTGGAACGACACTTGCAATTCTTTTATATTGATCTATTTTTTGTTAACTTAGTACACAACTTTCTGAAATCAAAATGGAATTGAAAGGGGGGTATAACCACAAGATTACAAGTAAGAATGAATCCCACAAGAACAGTGACTTCCCTATCAACTCGGCGCTTTACCGGTAACTTGCTGAGCAACCCACCCAAGACCGTCGTATAGACCATCTCCGGTGAGGGCAGAGCAGGCTTGGATGTGCCAGTCGTGATTCTTGATGCTGTGAAGCGAAAGAGCATCGGTGATTTCAACCGGAGTCATCGCATCCTTGAGATCCTGTTTGTTTGCAAAAACCAGCACCACAGATTGCTGAAGATCATCGTGACTGAGTAGTCTGAAGAGCTCGTCCTTCATAATGCTGATTCTTGCTCTATCTGTGCTGTCTATCACTGCAATCACAGCATGAGTTCCACGGTAATATGTTGCCCATGATGTCCTAAGCCTCTCTTGACCACCGAGATCCCATACCTATAGAAAACAAAGCCAGAAGAACACAGGTTTAGCTATTCAGCTTCGCCTTGCAAAATGAAGAACTGAGATGGGTTTTGTGCAAAGATTTCAATATAACTGGATTGTATACACTTTTCCAGCAATTACTCTGGTTTCAATTGCCTTGTTAGGCGAATAAACAAGCCAAATATAGAGGAAACCACACTCATATCACAAAGCAAATCAGCCCAAAATTTTCCTTAAGAAAAGCTGCACATTTTGTGATATTTTGAGAAGTTACCAGTTAAATGCTATAAATACACTTGACTCACAAAATCAAGTGACAACTCTACACCAACAGGCCGGAACATTCAAAGATCCCAGTGCAAAACCACACAAGCCAACACTCAGAAGAATAGAATACTAGAATGGAATTGATCGGGGAAAAGAATTCCGTCGATCGAAAATAATGAACAACAGAGTAGAAGCGATGTTAGGAATCACAAATCTCCACAATGATATGATATTGTCCCCTCTGAGCATAAGCTCTCATGGCTTTGCTTTGCTTTGGACTTCCCAAAAGATCTCGTACCAATGGAAATGTATGGAGATGTATTCCTTACTCATAAAGCCATGATCTTTCCCTAAATCAGCCAAGGTGAGACTCATTCCCAACAATTCTCAACAATCCTCCCCTCGAACAAAGTACAACATAGAGTCCCCTTAATCGAAGCTCGACTCCTTCTCTAGAGTCCTCGAACAAAGTACACCCTTTGTTCGACACTTGAGTTACTTTTGACTACACCTTCGAGACTCACAACTTCTTTGTTCGACATTTGAGGATTCTATTGACATAACTAAGTTAAGGGCATGGTTTTAATACCAAGTTGAGAATCACAAATCTACGCCATCTCCGCCATGGTATGATATTGTCCACTTTGAACCTAAGCTCTCATGCCTTTGTTTTGAGCTTCCAAAAAGGCCTCGATGTATTATGTATTTCTTACTTATAAATCCTAGCCAATTTGGGATTCACTTCCAACAATCGTCCACGAGCGATCATAAAAGATAAGACAAATAGACGGAAAAATAGGAGTAAATTGATAGATTGACTGTACCTCGAATCGGATGTTCTTGTACACGAGCTCTTCAACATTGCTTCCAACCGTAGGATGTGTAGTAACAACCTCTCCTAAGTGCAATTTGTAAAGAGTCGTCGTCTTTCCGGCATTATCCAACCCAACGACCACGATTTTGTATTCTTTTGCCGGAAAAAACATGAACCAGAATCTCGAAATGAAAGCCCCCATCGTATCCCAAAATCGCCTAAATGCCCCAAAAGTGAGGAAAACATAAATTCCTCATCAACAGCAACATGAAATTTGATAGCTAAACAGAAGAATAATCACCTAGAAAAGAAGACCTACTAAATCCAATCGGACAACGACAAATCACAGATCCAGATCCGAACTGTTTCAAATAACGAAAAGCGCTAAAAATGAATAGAGAGTTACCGAACCTGAATTAAACGAAGCGGGAAATCCGAAATCGAAACGCAAAGTACAAGAGCTTTACAAAAGAACCGATCAAGAAGCAGAAGAGAAAACCCTAATCGCGATTCAGAGATGAAATTTCTAAGTTTTGGGGGCAGCGATAATATTTGGTCGGCAAGTTAAGGGAGCTTCGGCGAAGGTGATGGCCACCGTGGCGGCTGACGTGTGCATCCCACCATTACCAACTCTTTGCAGTAATAATCACATAACAATATTTTAATGTTTTCCTTTCCAAAAGTAAAATAAATAATTTTAAATTTTGATTTTCAATTATATCCTATGTGGTTGGGCTGTTATTTGATGGGCCCAATCTTACATATTGGACCTAGATGTGGATGTGGCCCAGCCCAATAAAGGAGGGCCCGATTCGTTTGTTCCGGCCCAGTTGTAGCTAACTAGTTGGATGAAATATCGGCGGGATTTATATAAATAATCAGACAGTTCTCTAACATGTTTTTCTTCTCCCTCACATAAGTTTCAGGAACTTTGAGCATTTTTTAATCCTCGTATACTCAATATCACTCTTATTCAAATATAGTCTCGGTTTATTCATGTACCTCTCTTATACTCGGGTCTAACATATGAACTCTCTATTTTTTTTATGGCTTTTCAACCTTTTCTTTACCCTTTTGATTTATGAGAATCTTCTTATCTAATCTCGTATCTATTTTAAGTTTCTTTCTTTATTCTTTTCAATCCCTTCCGCTCCAAGAAACTCAAAATCATAACCCCTTTTTTCCTTCACAAGTTATGTTGTAGTACCTTTGAAGAACTTTCAACATGAATACGAACGTGAATACAAAATCGTACTTATTTTTTCGTTTTTCAATTATTTAGTTCTCATTTAATAACTATTTTATTTCTTTTGTTTTTTTAAAATTATGCTTGTTTTCTCATTATTTCTCAGACAAACGTTTGAATTATTAACATTTTTGAATTTGATTGGATAATCCTAATAACGAATTAGATATTATTAACATTTTTGAATTTGATTGGATAATCCTAATAACGAATTAGATAGCGATCACATCCATATCATATGCAATGGACCCAAGTTTTGATGGTGAATTAGGGATGCAAGTTGTGGGATGTTGAAATATAAAAGGTGTTTGGGTGTGACATTTGAGCCCACACATCTCATCTTTACACTTAACCAAACTTCATATTCATATTGATACTTACGTTCGAAAAAACTAGAGGTATATAAATAAACTCATATTGAGAATTGTCGAAGTCTCACGTTAGCTAATTAAAGATAAGATCATGAGTATATAAGTAAGAGACACTATCTCTATTAGTACGAGACATTTTGGATAAATCAAAAGTAAAGTCACGAGAGTTTATGCTCAAAGTGGACACAATCATACCAATATGAAGGATCGTTGTTCCTAACACTCATACCACATTCAAATGATATCAATAAAGTGCATATTTCTTTTCTCAGTAACTCAAACATAGTAGAGTAATCCTATGGTGAGTGATCTCATCTGAACAGTAACAGTCATGTCACATAAGAACAACCGTTGTAACGTATAGCACAAAAAAATCTAGACATACGTGAAATTTGAGCCATTTAAATAACGGGACCCGCTTTTAAATCCTCGTAGGGGCCGAGTGGCCCGTTTACGTATATCGAAAACGGGGCAAGGGCTTATAAAAGAGAGGCTATTTTGTCATTGGTAGGAACAAAGGCAAACCCATCATTTCATTTCAATTTTATATTTTTCATAAACATTAAATAGATTTCCTAATCAAACAACTTTATGTCTTCATCATTCATCATTCATCATCATCTTTTTCTTTTTAATTAATTAATTAAAAAATATATATATAATGGATGATGTAAGCTTTTTGTTTGGTGGGACACGGAGCTTGTTGCATTTGACAAAGACAACACAGTCCCTCTCTTATCATCCTTTTAATCACTTTTATTACCATAAAACCCTAATTAAATCCAAATCATACAAATAATTAGCAAAATAATAGAATATAGTAGGTGATGATTAAAGAATATTATCTTTTTAATCCCATCATGGATGTGGTTAAAGAATATGGCCATTTTATCAAAATCTTTATTAACCCAAACCATATCTTAAATATATAATTAACCCATTAAATCATTTTCATTTAATCTTTTTGGTTATAGTGGGCCCATCACCCCATGTGGGTTTGGCTTCTTCCTGATTCTTCAACTTTTTCCTTTCTATACTCGTCCATTACCTCGCCTTTATAAAAGAGATTTTGTTTCTCTCTTTAACTGATGTGGGATCTCACAATCCACCTTCTTTAAAGTCCAACATAGGACATTGATCTCACAATAAATAAATAAATATATATATATGCACGTACGTATGTAAAGGGGGAGGTAGGCCAAGAGGTTGAGAAAATTCATAGGACATTGATAGATAGGATTAACCAATTGGCACATTAATTTGGTTTTGGTGGTTGCTTGGGAAAATGACATTGTTTACTATATTTGGTGGTGGCTTCTTTCAGTGGCTTGTGGGATCCTCCGAAAACGTCGACGTTTTGAACTTTCATGTCATTTTCAACTATATGGTTTTTTTAATTTTATTTTGGATTGGGTTGGAATTTTTTGTGCTCTTTTTAAATTAAAAAAAATAAAAATTAGGACTAAACTTATATGTATATAATAAAATTAATATATATATTTCCTTTTCTTAAATAGTTACGGGTATTAGAAATAATAAATATAGAATTATAATTAGTTATTAATTATTTAATAAAATAAACATATGATTAGTTGAGTAGAAAATAACATTATTATTATTATTATTATTAGTTTGCATACATAAATAATATAATTATTGAGGGTGTCTCCACAAGGATTTGACCCCTCATCTACCACGAAATATAGACGACATTTGGTAGGCCCAATGGGCCCAATGGGCCCAATAATTAAATCACTAAAACAATGGAAAATGACACTCATCTACTTTAATCTTATTCCCTCTAATTCTTCTTTCCATTTGGGAAATTTCCACTCACATGGATCCATAAACCTATTGTCATCTTATCATCTTTTTTTTTTCTTTTTTTTTTTTCTATTTCTTGTAATTGACCTATTACCCTTTCATTTTCATTATTTTGTATATTTCCCCCAACATACCATATTTATTTATAATCTTCTCGAGTACTTTTTCATCTATAAGATAAACATACACCAAATAAACGACAAGATTTCGCTTCACGATTGTGTTTCCTAGGTTTTACAGCTACTCTCAATTTTAATTTCCAAATTACGTAAATAATTGTAATAATTGCTTAGACGAATTAATTAGTTAATTAAAATCATAATAATTGCTTAGAGGAATTAATTAGTTACTGAATAAGTTAAAATTACTCAAAGATATAGGTTATGAAAAGGAGGTCGAGGAAATTAAATGTGGTACGCTAGACTTTTGAACTTGGACCAGTTGAGTATTGAAAAAAATAAGGTGGGTTTTTATATGTGGTCCTTTGGTTGGGTAAATATAGGGAATAAGGTTAATTTAAAGTACAAAAGATTATAAAAATAAAAAATAAAAAATAAAAAATAGGGGTATGATATCAAAAAGGTAGGGACTTTAATATCCTAAAATAATTCTAATTCTTACCCACTAAAGGAAATTAGATGGAGGAAAATACCCAGGTTTTATTTTTTTAAAATTTTAATTTTTTTTTTTTTTTTTGTGTGGATTTTAGGGTTTAAAAGTCATAAAAAAAAGAAAAAAATAATAAATAGATTGTGAAATTGAAGGCATCTCAAAGTGTCCAAAAGCTAATGACAAGCCCATGTTCCCAAAAGCTTTAAAAAGAGAGAATGATGAGATTCAGAAAAGAGTGAGAATTCAATAATTTCATTAGACATCATCAAAAGAAGTTCACTAAAGTGGCATCAATGCCTTTGTCCCCATTACCACCCACAATTCACCAATTCCCTCAAACAAATCATTCAAATTTTACATCTGATCTTTTGGTCGATAATATATATACATATGT
This sequence comes from Cucurbita ficifolia, assembly GCA_033971965.1. Taxonomy (NCBI): domain Eukaryota; kingdom Viridiplantae; phylum Streptophyta; class Magnoliopsida; order Cucurbitales; family Cucurbitaceae; genus Cucurbita; species Cucurbita ficifolia. The sequence continues at coordinate 9,089,818 of CM066967.1, read as the reverse complement.
CTTAATCAGTTGAAATGTATTCATTCGATCCTACTTATAAACTCAACACGGAGGAAGAGAATTTCAAAATTAGAAAACCTTCATTTCATTGAAACTCGAGCATTTGAATACAAATTTATGAAAAGGGTTCGAAAAATTTTCAACTAATGTTTGGTTATAAATGGAAATTTCGGTGGAAATAATGAAATAAATGTTAAAAATAGGTTTCTAGCTTCCTATTCGAGTACATGATTAATTCTTATATTAAATAATCTAAAGTTTGTGAGTTAAATTTAAGGGGAAAAATTAAAAATGTTGAATTATGATTTTTGTGGAACCAAACATGAGGCTAACCAGACCATGAATAGACCCATGTGTTGGTAGACCGGATACATTGGACCCTGGTCATTTGGAATGTTGACTGTCTATATGTAATGACCGTGACCTGCCTGACCCTATACCCTATGTTTACGGTCCTTTATTACGTTATCCCTTCCTTTAATAATTCATCGCATAATCCATACCAAAACTATAGCCTTCATAGATTACGTAAATGTCTAACTTTTAAGTCGACGGTACCCGTTTTAATTACTTGAATTATATTCATATTGTCTATTTTTTCATATATTATTAATCAAAATGTTAGAAGTTCAAATGCTCCGAACACAAGATCTTGTTGAACTAGAAAAGTAACATGTATTATGTTACACAGACACGAGTTAGGTTGTGAACTTTTTTGGATCAACTCGAAATTTTAAGTTGGTTGGTTGGTAACCCAACAACTAAAATAGAGTCTACAACCCAACCTGATCTTTTACTTATAGTTTTCCATTTTACATGTTATATTAATAACTAAAATATAGTAAAACTCAAATATCAAACGGTGACATTCGAGTAACGATGAGGTACATGAATGAACCGAGACTACATCGGAATGAATGAGAGCAATTTTCATGATATTAAATTATTAAAAAAAAAAATAATAATAAAAAAAATTAAAATTAAATATATAATTAAAAAAATAGCTAAATTATTTAAACCATTTCTCCCGGGACAATAATATTAAATTCACCATTCTTATTGTTAAGGTATTATTTATTCAAAGAAAATAATTAAACATTTATTTTAAAGGTTGACGAGGTAGGCCAACCGAAATTATTTCACCCGAGTTTTAAAATATTATGACTTTGCTACTAAATATTAAAAAAAAAATTTATGGTAAAATAAAAAAATTATTTAAATTTATATAAAAAAAAATACAAATTAATCTGTCCAACGTCTTTTTTTTTATTTGTTACGAAACAGAAGACTGTACAAGAATTAATTTTTAATTAAATAAATAATGAAGATCTCTATAAAAAGTTGCTTTTTCAACGTCTTCCCAAGAAATAAAAAAATAATTTAAAATTTTATTTTATTTTCGAGAGAGTTATTTATTTTATTTATTATTATTATTATTATTATTTTTGCTAACACCGTAAAATTTGCCCCGTTCGCTTCTCGTGTCGTCCCCCACTTCTCATATCCATAAGAGAAAATTAATAATAAATAAATAAATAAATAAAAACATTTTTGAGGTAAATTGCGATTTGCCACGATCGCTTTCGATGGTTTTCGATATCCACGGAAAACGAGGGGTATCTACCCGATATTCTATACTAGTGGAGGGGTGTTTTTGGAATTTCACATGGTTTTCACCTCGGCTAAATTAATTATTTTAAAAAAGGGTAAAAAAAACTACCCACCGTTTCATCCACGCGACACGTCGCACTATCTGGCCCATCTACATGGACCAAAACTACGTGCAATAATTGTCACGCGAGCAAACTGCCAATTCAGGATAATTACTGCCATGTAGGACTCCACGTGGCTAATATCATGTCCACTCAGCAACCCATCTTCTTCTATTTCCTTATAAATTCCCCGGCCCGGTTTTCTCCCACTCCATTACACTCGCCCCATTCAGGACAACCACTGAACAAAACCACTCTCTCAACTCTCATCTTCTCCGGCGACCTCCTCGGCGGAAGATGTATTTTCCGATTTCCCTCCCTTTCAGATCCAGACTTGCTGTTTCCTTCTCCGATCATCGTCGTCATGTTTTCCACGAAAAGTCTCTCAGATAAAACCCCCTTTCTTTCCCTGTTCTGTATACTTGCTTCTTGCTCCAACATTTTTCCGCAGGTATCGTCTCTTCCGATCTGTGTATATATTTTTGCGGTGGTTTTTCCTTTGTCTTTTCGATCGCTGCACGGATAATCTGAGTATCGAGTCACTTAATTGGATTAGTGGTGGAAGGGCAACATTGATTCTGGAGCTGTCTTGTACTTCGTTTTTTAGTTCGAAGTTTTGGAGTTGGGAGATTATGAATGTACATGCAACTTTCTGGAGTTCATTTCTCTGATTTTTTCCTCTTGTGAGTCCGTGAATTTCAATGTCAGTCATTGTTAGTCATCCGTCTCTGTAAATCGAGCTGCACAGTGCAGAGTTTCAGGAGGCGTAGGCAGAAATTTTAGTCCGGAGCAAATCTGTACTGTTCTATTTTTGTCTTTTGTGTTCTGGAAATCTCTTGAAGGAGACGAGATTTTTCTCTGTTTCTTCTCGGTCATGCCTTTTCCGATGAAGATCCAACCCATCGATATCGATGTTCGGACGGTGAGAGAGCAGGTTCGGACCGACACAGCCAAGCCTCTGTTCAAATCGCGACTCAGGCGACTTTTCGATCGGCCATTTCCGAGCGTTCTGAGGAGTTCTACGGTAGAGAAACCGATTGTAGGGGAACCGGCTCAGTTTAGCAGAGGGACTGAGTTCGACCCAAGCTCGGTTTGCTTAGATAAAATGGTGCAAAATTTCATAGAGGAGAGCAACGAGAAGCAGCCGGCGGCCGTGAAGTATGGCCGCAATCGCTGCAATTGCTTCAACGGCAACAGCAACGACAGTTCCGACGACGAATTCGATGTATTTGGGGGTTTCGGTGAATCGATCACCTCCGGATCATCCGGTGGCGATGCATGTGATATACTCAAGGTAAACGCCTCACATTCATAAATTCTTCACTCGAAAATCTGGATTTTCCTACCTCTTATAACTGTAACTCCAAATTTTGGGATTCGAGCTTTTCGAAAGTGTATTTGACAAACAACAATTTGTTACAGAGTTTAATTCCTTGCGCGAGCGTTACGGAGAGAAACCTTTTGGCCGACGCTTCGAAAATTGTTGAGAAGCACAACAAAATTCATAAAAGGAAAGACGATTTACGAAGAATCGTAACTGATGGCCTCTCATCTCTCGGTTACAATTCCTCCATCTGCAAATCCAAATGGGAGAAATCCCCCTCTTTCCCAGCTGGTACACACACTTTCTATGAACCCTAATTCCGTTACATTAATTCAAAATTTTCATTTCTTAAATTCGTTTTCGATTCTGTTTTAGGTGAATACGAATACATGGATGTGATTGTAGACGGAGAACGATTACTTATAGACATCGATTTCAAGTCCGAATTCGAGATCGCTCGTTCGACTGGAACCTACAAGGCGATTCTCCAGACACTGCCGTACGTCTTCGTCGGAAAATCGGATCGTCTCGGACAAATTGTATCCATTGTATCGGAAGCGGCCAGGCAGAGCTTGAAGAAGAAAGGAATGCACTTCCCGCCGTGGAGGAAGGCGGAGTACATGCTCGCGAAATGGCTCTCTCCTCCGATTAGAACCGCCGATCCTGTCACTAACTCTCCTCCAGAGGTCGAACCCGAAGTAATCTTACCTCAAATCGACAACGACCCGCTGGTAACCGACACCGATTGCGGTGAATTCGAGTTAGTATTCGGCGAGGAATCATCTCCGAGCGAATCCGTCACCGGCGATCCCGTATCGCCGTCGTCGACGTCAATCTCCAGCGATAAAAAACCGCCGGCGGGGACTGCTTCCCCGTGGCAACCCCCTGCAGTCAAGCCAAAGAGCATAGATAAAGGAGCTAAGATAGTCACCGGATTAGCTTCCCTTCTCAAAGAGAAATCTTGAGAACAAAAAAGAAAAAAAAAAGTTTTGGATTTTTTCTTTAATTTTTTTTTAACCTTCAGGTTTAATATATATATATATATAAACATTAAAAAAAAAAAAGATATATATTCCGATGAATACTTTAATAATACTTCAGACTTCTATCATTTCCAATCCTTCTATATTAAAATAATTAAAAGAAAAATAATATTTATTTATTTATTATTAAAATAAAGAAATAGGTATCGTGAGATAGGGATGGTTTCCTTGGAGTGAAACAAGAACAATATCGATAAACGGAGGGGGGACTTCTGCAAATCATGAAAAGAATTTTCACATCTTTCAAGGGCATAAAGAAATTTTTAGAGGGGGGGAGTTTCGTAATAAAGAGAAAGATTGGGGGGGTAAAGAGAATTGAAGGAGTCTCGAAGGGCGTGACGGTAAATGAACTCATTAGAACGGCGTGATATTCTGTTTCCGTCTGTCCTCGTGTTTAAGCTCTAGTTCATCTACTTAGCCGTTTTTGACCGTTTCGCCCTTTTCCCGTTCTGAAATTTTTCAAAGTCCGCCACTTGTAATTTGAATTAAAATTCAAAATCAACGAAAAATCTTTAATTTATAATTGGAAATAAAAATTATATAAAATAAATAAAAAAAAAAGAGAGAAAAAGGAGAGGAAGGGTAATAATGTCATATAATTGTATGTTATACTTTTGATGGGAGTGGGTAGGGTCGGTTACTGGAGAGCTGAGAAGACAATAACTATTTAAAGAAGGTGTGGGGTTCTTTTCTTTTTTCTTGTTTCTTTTTTTCCTTTCTATTTTTCTATTTTCTTTTTTAATTTACTTCTTTATTAATAATAATATAACTATTATTGTAGGCTGTTGAAAGCAACCTGTCACCTACTTTTATTATTTAATTTTAAAAAAAATTGGAGGTTGCTTGGGAAGGTGTAAACTTGATTTTGAACTATTGTTCTGAGCCACACGATTTGAGGAAAAAAGAAGAGCGTGATAGGGAAAGATAAGATGCAGGTGTCCTTATAGTAATTACCATGGACTCTCACCTTTTTCTTTCCGTTTGTGGATGATTTATTCCTTGGAATATGCTTCTGGCTTTACTTTTTATTTTTATTTTGGTATATTATATATTTTAATTTTGATGGACATAATCCCAATATTTTAGTGGGCAGAGTAGGAGAAAAATATTCCAAAATTTGATGATCCCAAAAAATTCATTGTTCCAACCAAATTGCATGTATTAATTTAAGTACAAATTAGGTTGGGTTGGGTTTTTGCCTTTTTCTTTATTTCAAAAATATATTTAAATAATTAGTTGTAGTTAATTTTAGGCATATATTCCTAACCTTTCGATATAATTCTTTATTTGGTCTTTAATATTTTAAATTAATAATTTTATTAAGAGAAATTATATTATCCATTTATTGAAAAGAAAAAAAAAACAATAATAGAGATGGGCCCTAAAGTTATCGGCCTTATCCGTTGATGATTGGACATGTCGGCCCAAACGAAGTCTATATTCAAAGTTGTTTATCCCGAGTTTGCGCTTTTCAATTCTCAACACATCTTGGTCCCATGTGGTCCCCCCTTCCCCCTTTTAATTTTTATTGTTTTTTTTTAATATTTATATAAAATGGAAATGGTAATGTTGTAATTTTATTATAAAGAATATATGAATATTTATAAAATAATTTTAAAATCATGCAAGAAGTGCCCCTCACGTGTGACAAGACCATTAATTACTAACTAGTTCACACTTCACTCTTGATTTTATTACTTTTATTTATTTATTTATTTTCTTGATTTTTATACTATTTTATTTGTTGTTTTTGCATTTATTTAATGTGAATATAATATTTGAAAAAACTGTACTTTCCTTTCAACCCAGGACATTAGGACACTAACTAAGGCTACTTCTCTGATTACATAATTAAAATATACATTATTTTTCAAATTAAGTAAAGTAACAATGACGTGTATTTTAAAATATTATTCCTTTTAGGTTAATTAATATTCACGATAGAAAACAATATTTTAAATTATTATATCATCCCTTTTCAATTCAATTCAAGTCAACATTATTGACTTGTTTGAATAAATTTTTAAATATTAGAATAAAAATATAACCAAAATAGTATTTATAAATTTAAAAGTCAAAAAGTAAAATAAAAAATAAAAAAAGGTTCAAACTTAAAATTCAGTAAAATTTGTATGAAAGTTTGCAGTTGGGCCTGATTTGGGCTTCCAAAGCCATTATTTTGAGAATTGGGCTTATGATTTGGGCCTATGTAGCTGTCGTGATCCATATATTTCTAGGCCCATCAGAATTCATGTCCCTTTCCTTAGTGGTTGAATAATTGAATTCATTCTGCTTCGTTGTGCCCTAATTTAGATTTCCTGCTTCCTGATTGTTACACGATTGGATCGCCATTGCTAAATCGCCTGAAGTTCGGGGAGAAGAAGCCAGGCCATGCAGAAGAGAGAGCAGAATAAGTTGGGCGGTAATTTTGGTGGCGTCTCGGCGCCTCCGGCTAAGCGAGGCCGTCCATTCGGCAGCGTAAACAGCAACGCCGCCGCCGCAGCCGAGATCTTTGCTCCATCGGCGCTGCTTGGCCCTTCTTTCCATGTTCATACTTCCTTCGCGGGTTTGTTAATCGAAACCCTTTTCACTTCGTCTCTTAATTTGCGGGACTCTGTACTGGAAAATCAGCTGAACGTTCGGTTTTCGAGTGTTTATTTTAAATTGAGACGTTTATTTGATTGAGTTGCTTTTTTTGATCTCTAAAATTCATCACAAGAGCAGATCAAAACAATAAGAAGATAGTGTTGGCGCTACAGAGTGGCTTGAAGAGTGAATTGACATGGGCACTGAACACTCTAACCCTTCTCTCCTTCAAAGAGAAGGACGATATGCGCAGAGATTCTACTCCTCTAGCGAAAATACCCGGCTTGCTTGATGCTCTTCTTCAAGTTGTATGTATTACATTACCTCTCAGTCATTTTCTCGCGTTTTCTTTTGCTATGAATAATTATGATATCTTGGTTTCCTTGGGAAGATTTAATTGTCCTACCGTGTTCCATTTCTCTCATGAAATTGAATTTTGAAAGTGGCAAGACTGATTTAAATCGTTCAAGTAGATCCCGAGATTAATGATATCATGATGTTACATCAAACAGATAGATGATTGGCGTGATATAGCACTTCCAAAAGAATTTGTAAAGAAGGCAAGGACCAGAACATTAGGTGTAAATTCTTCTGTAACGGGATTTGGGAATGAATATGAGGCATTGGGCTCAAATGGGTATGCATCAAATGTTTATTTTCTGTCATTTTGTCATGTTTGCTCGGTTAACTGAATATTAGTTCTAAGTATGGCGTAAATTATGCCTGGCAGCCTGAGACCTGGTTCTTCAGCTTCAGAGGTAACGGTTCATGCTTCCAAATCATCTCCTCGACATTGGTGGCTTGATGAAGACGGTCTATTTAATCTGGATGACGAAGGCCGAGCAGAAAGGCAGCAATGTGCTGTTTCTGCTTCAAATATTATCCGAAACTTTTCTTTCATGCCAGAGAATGAATCTATTATGGCTCAACATCGACATACTCTGGAAACAGTGTTTCAGTGTATAGAAGATCATGTTACAGGTCAGTATTGAATGTTTCATTTGAAATTTGAAGTGTCAAATTTGAGTATGTCTGAATTATGTCTAAAAGCTTTTATTGTTGACAGAGGATGAAGAACTTGTTACAAATGCACTAGAGACAATTGTGAATTTAGCCCCACTCCTTGATCTTCGTATCTTTAGTTCATCAAAGCCATCCTACATCAAAATAACGTGAGAATACTACCGCTTTTTTCGGCTGACCCGATTGATGATTAGTGCTAATAAGCTTGCTTTATACTTTTTACCAGAGAGAAACGAGCAGTGGAAGGCATCATGGGAATGCTTGAATCTTCTGTCAAAGTCTGGCACTGTGCTGCTGCAGAATTACTCGGACGATTGATAATAAATCCCGACAACGAGCCTTTTCTTCTTCCCTTTATCCCCCAGGTTTGTTTCTTTTAAAGCCCATGTACCTCCCGGTCTTCTGTTGTATTATGCCTGCCTGATCATAACAACGTTTTGTTGAATCTTATTAGATACACAAGCGTTTAGTTGACCTTATGAGCATCCCAGCATTAGATGCACAAGCAGCAGCTGTTGGTGCACTGTATAACCTTGTTGAAGTTAATATGGACTGCAGAATAAAGCTGGCAAGCGAAAGATGGTAATTCTTTTTCCTTTACCTCTCTTGTGAAAACAACCTCGAGTTCTTTCCTAAGCCACTTGACACGTAGTAGATACTGAATCACATTGCTATTTTTTTCCTGTACTTCGAATTAGGGCGATCGATCGACTTCTTAAAGTAATCAAGATGCCTCATCCAGTTCCGGAAACATGCAGGAAAGCAGCAATGATATTGGAGAGTCTTGTATCTGAGCCACAGAACAGGGGTTTGCTCCTAGCATTTGAAAATGTATTTGCAGAAATACTCTTCTTAGATGGAAGATATTCAGATACATTCGCTAGGATATTGTATGAACTAACATCCAGACCAAACAATAAAGTTGCTGCTGCTCAAGGTGTATGGGGCATGTGATTTGTGTTCTTCTGCTCGAGATCACTGGACTAGTAGCTGCTAGATTCGAGCCGAGGACGAGATTGCTGGACCAGTAGCTTCTACCGATTCAAGCAAAGGACGAGATCGCTGGACCAGTAGTTGCTACCGATTCAAGCAAAGGACTCGACCTACGTCGTTGCTGTAAAATGTAAATATCAGCAGTCTACTAAGTTACGTATACATCTAGTTGAAGCTATTGTATCTTCCAACTCTGTATTTCTACTGCTTACTAATAATCTCTTGTAATTTACTTCTATTTCCAATATTTCATTTTTATTTATCTAGCAGGTTTGATTGGATATTGTTAAAATATTTAAATTACAATTTTAGTCCCTGGTCCTTGCACTTTAACGAGTTTATTATAATATCCCTTTTAACTTCCGATTTTATTTAATATGCCATTGAACTATATATACAAAATGTTTAATAATTGTTTCACACTAATTTTCATACTCAAGATTAGATTAGAACTTAATTTATTTAATGTAGGAAAAACAAAAAAACAAAATTCTAATTTTCTTTTTATAAGGATTAAATTTAACATTAAATCCTTAAATATATTGTGAAAGTTAGTTGAAGATTGTCAAATGCACGTGAAAAGTGCCCAACCTAAATGATATTAAATTTTCGTACCATACTTTTTATTTACATTTCCCCCCTTTTTGAACTATATTAATTATCATGTGTTCCATTATTTATCCTATAATTATTAAAATATAACAGACATAAATATTAAAACAACCATGGTTAAAAGAAATTAAAAGTAAAAAATTAAAATTAAAAGCTATAAAGTAAAATAACGGGTCCATTAATTGGGTAGTATGAATGAATATTACACCTTAAAAAAACAATAATTAATTAGCATCCAATATGAACAATATGCTGTGTGACACACTCACAAAATAAACGCACAACTTAAAAGAAAAATTATTTTAAAAAAAGAAAAGAAAAAGGACCCAAACAAATTGGAGTTAAAACCCTAATGAATCTCAAAAGAATTCTTTTCTTCTTCGTCTTCAAGCTTTATTAATGGCGGCCACTCTGGGAACCTCAACAGGGAACTCATCAATCTCATCCATCCATGGATTCTTCTCCTTCGCCGGATCGACGGTCCTCAACGCCCGCCATACTGCACTGTTACACTTGAAACCCGACCCGAACGCAATCTGCCATGTCCGATCCCCTTTCCGGATCCGCCCTTTCGCCTCACTGTAAGCCAATTCGTACCACAAAGAACTACTCGACGTGTTTCCAAATCTATTTAAAGTCATTCTCGACGGCTCCATGTGCCACTCGCTCAGATCCAGATTCTTCTCCAGTTCATCCAGCACCGCGCGGCCGCCGGCATGGATGCAGAAATGTTCGAACGCGAGCTTAAAATCAGGTATGTACGGCTTAATTCGTTTCATTTTGAGAATCTTTTTAGCGACGAGAGTCGCAAAGAAGAGAAGCTGCTCCGACATTGGGAGGACAAGTGGACCAAGAGTGGTGATGTTCGTCTTCAGGGCTTCGCCGGCAACAGCCATTAGATCCTTGGAGAGGCGAACGCCGACACGGCCAGTGTCGTCTTCTTGCTGGAAGACGCAATTGTAGCATTTATCATCGGAGCCTTTGTGGGTTCGGACGGTGTGGATGAGTTGGTACTTGGAGCGGCGGCGGTCTGAAGGGCGGTTCGAGAGGAGGATGGCGGCGCCGCCCATACGGAAGAGGCAATTCGAAACGAGCATTGATCGGTCATTTCCGAAGTACCAATTTAGGGTGATGTTCTCCATGCTAACCACTAAGGCGTATGAATTTGGGTGAACCTGTAAGAGCTGTTTAGCAAGATCAATGGAGATAAGCCCAGCACTGCAACCCATCCCACCAAGATTATAGCTCAAAACATTGCCTCTAAGCTTGTAATGATTAACAATCATAGCAGACAAGGAGGGCGTGGGATTAAACAAGCTGCAATTAACCACCAAAATCCCAATGTCCTTAGCTTTAACACCCGTCTTCCCCAAAAGCTCATCAATGGCGCCAAACATGACAGCCTCCGCCTCCTTCCGGGCCTCCGCCATACACGGATTGGGCGGGACTCTCATCACGGCGTCGGGCAAGTAAGTCTTCTCTCCCAAACCAGACCTCTCAAGAATCTTCTTCTGAAACGCCAAATTGTCCTCTGTAAAGCTCCCGGTCATCTCCGATTTGCCTAGAAACGCCGCTCTCCCACACATTGTGGTGGGGTCTGGCTTATAGCAGGCGAAATTCATGAGATAAATCTTTCTGGGTCGGGTCATTACGTAAAGGGTAGAGAAGAAAACGATGAGGGAAGAACAGAGTGTAACAGAGAGGAGGTTGAATTTCAATTGGGTCCAGAGGTGGAGGAAGTGGTGGAACTGGAAAGTGGAGAGATGGGCGGAAGCGGCGGCGAGGAGAGGGAGGAGGAGGAGGTACATGGCGTTGGAGATGAGGTAGTGGTAGCCGAGCTTGACGTATTTGAGGCGGACGGAGGAGAGGAAGTTGGGGAGGTCGGCCATTGTTGAGGGAGGAAGAAGAAACAGAGGAAATGAAAGGATTGTTGGGGGAAGCAGGGGAAGGGGAAAGGGGGATTTAAAAAGCAGGGGATGGGAAGTGTGAAGAGGGGGGAAGAAGGGAGAGGGAGGATGCAACTACCCCAACGAACTTTTAATTGTGAACCAGGCGGGGCATTCAATTTGCCAACCCGGAACGGACTGTCCAATAAAATAATATTATTAATATTGATAATATTAAAGTTAAATGGTATTTTTATTAATTTAAACTAATAATAATAATAATGTGAAACATAGGAATAAAATTGTTTCGAGTAAACCGTAATTTTCAAATAATTTTCCGTAGATTTATTATAATTTATATTGAACCGATAATTTTGGGTCGGATAATTAGCTGACGTGGCGAGTAACTACTGGGCAATACCGTTCCGTACGCTGGTAAACTACGCGTTGACCATGACAATTGAGGTGTGCTAAGTGGGTTGCCAAACCCACGAGATTTAATTTGTTCCATTTCTCAAGTAATTGCAATTTTCTATTTTATTTACTTTTTTTCTTCCACTAAATTTATTTTTCATTATCAAATTATTTTCTTTTATCTATTCAAACACGTCATCAAAATTTCAATCCATATTATAAAATAGTGGAAAACATTTTTAATGATATTCCAAAGAAAGAAAAATGTCCAAAAATAAATATGATTTTAAAAAGAAAATTAATAACAATCATTGAAGTAGCTTGAATTAAGCTTCTCATTCAGAAAAAGGTAGCCCAAGAGCCTTTTTCATAGCTATTTTCGGGGCTAATTAATTTGACGCTCTATAGCCAACTCTACCACTTGTCTTAGTTAAGGACATTTACATTCGGACACCACTTAGACTACTCTTATTTCATATCGTATTTAAATCGGTATAAATTTTAATACGACTATCTGTAATCCATTTAACTCGCTATATATTGATCAAAGAGGACGATGTGTGCTCAATGAGGACGTATTTAAATCGGAACGAAACATTCTTTATAAGCCAATGAGGACGATGTGTCCTCAAGAGAGGTGGATTGTAAGATCTCATATCGGTTGGAGAGGGGAACGAAAAATTCCTTATAAGGGTGTAGAACCTCTTCTTATTAGACGCGTTTTAAACCCATGAAGTTGACGACAGTATATAACGAGTCAAAGCGAACAATATGACACAAAATCTAAACTAAAGTTTCAAAAAAAAGAAAGAAAAAAAGACAATAAATAGAGTCGAGGGAGGCCAATGACGAGGAGGGAGGAAGAACTTTGAGAAGGAATATTTAACGAGACATTGAGAATAAATTTTCGCAACTAAGAAAACAGTCCTTAAGCTTTAAACGAATTTCTTCCAACGTGACATTATAGTGATTTCTATCCGATACATATAATATAGCGTTGGGAGAAGTCGACATCTCCTAATGTTAGGTTATACTGTCGAGAAAAATGACTTCCTATAACGATCATTTTTCATATACATAGGTAAATATGTTTCATGAATAATTTTACAGAGTGATTGGTTGGGACTGAATTGAATGGAATTGAATTGGTTCCAACTTTTTATTTTAATTGAAGCTGTCCTTGTATGTTCCTTCATTTTAATTGGAGTGTCCTACCCGCTTCCTCCATGGTCCCACCTTAATTAACTCATAGAAGTGTTCATATGACTCGATGACTCAACCAATTAAGAATGTACCATTCAAATTATAAATGTTGAGTTGGGTCAGGTTATTATTTCAATTATGTTGAGTTGAATTTTAAAAAAAAAACTAAAAATTTGGTTTGGTTTGTTAGTTGACATTTTTTTTGTCAGATCAATCAGACCAACTCGAAAATAGAGTTAGAATCCAACCCAACTCAACATAATCCTACCGTACTTTTAAAAAAATTAATAACATTTAAAGTTTGTAACTGAAATTAGTGATGCATTGTGACTGATAATATTTTCGATAGGTCTAAAAGATTTTTTTTTATCTTTAATTAATAATTAATAAACCGATATTATTTATGACCTTCCATCCCTTAATCTCTTGTAATAATTTTTTTGAATTATGTTGGAATTAATAGTTATATAAAAAGGGAAAAAACGTATATTATTTATGACATTTCTTCTAAATGAAATTAATTATTCTAGAATATCTAAAAATAGGTGATTTTTTAAAAAAACGTGTATTATTTATGTCTGCTTTTTAAATAAAATCAATTGTTCTAATAAATAAAGTGGAATATCCAAAAATAAGTGCTCTTAAAAATTTAATTATGAGAAATGAAATTTATAAGTGGAATATCCAAAAATCAATTGTTCGATTCGAATTAATTTTTTTGAAATTTAAAAATTTAGATTACGTAGGTTGACATTTTTTATTAAGTCAATCTAACAAACTAAAAAATAGAGTTATAACTCAATTATACCCAGCCCTAATTTTAAGATTATTATAAGAATAAAAAAAATAATTGATATTTGTAACTTATGTTAGTGATGATGAGTAACATGTGTTGTGAACTCTATTCAGATTGTTCGAATCACTAACTCAACCAACTTGAAATTTTTTGTTGGTCTAAAAGATTCTTCCAACCTAACTCGTGTACGTCTCTAGCTAGTTCATAGTTATTTTTGATGACATTAATATGAACATAACTCAAACCGACCATACAGAGGAAAAGATGGTCAAAGTTGGCGTGTGAAAGAGGAGGTGGAGCAGGTATGGAATCCCATAAGGCGCAAAGGTTGCTGGGTTTGACTTCTCCAACACGTAGACTTATCCCAAAAAACATTTAATTTTCTTCCCAATTATTAATTCCTCTAAAACTCCCAACTAATAACCCACCAATTTATTGTTCTTTTCTTTTAATTTTCCAACCAAACATCCAATTTTCGTTGGATATTTCGTAGAAGCTTTATTAATGTTGGTGATGACAATGCTATTAAAGATTTGGTTCTTATAATGTAATCGCGTTTAACAATTTTATTACCTTAATTAAGTATAGTTAATTATTGTTAATTGATTTACTTTTATTACGTCATTATATCAAAATAATTTAACTGTTATGTCTTGAATTTTATATTTGTGAATTTATTTAACAATTAATAATAATAATTATTATGGTAATGAAATTGAGAAATTAATCATCATTTTAAATGAAATAGTATCTTTCCCTCGCACTCTTTTGTTAGCTTCTAGAATTGTGCATTTCATGATCGTGAAGTTCACGTCTTTTCGAATTTATAAAATTTTAAAATATACGTTTTGTTCGGTTGAGATTCTGTAGGTGTATGGTCTCTTATCAAATACTATGAAATATCATTTGTTTAAAAAGTTTTTTATTCTCCCGTCAGAACCTTCGTTATCCGTAGAGTTGGAGACTTCATATCAATTGGAAAGGAGAACGAACAAAATACTATTTATAAAGGTGCTGAGGTTGACGACGATAACTAACAGACAAAAAACGAACAAAATGTGTTAGCAGTGACTTAGGTCGGTGCTTTATGTTTATATAAATAGATGTAGGCTTACGTGCAACCTATGGAGGAAGTTGACCATCTTACGTGCAGCCTACATGTAATTGCCACATGGGTAAGCTGCAGACTTTGGTCTACGTGGCGAGGTTTCGTTGGTCCTTCTGCCAAGTGGGACTGGAAGTTACGTTATTGGAGTTTATCGTTGGAACAAAAGGCGGGGATTTAAGGCCCAGAAACTAAAGATAAGCCCGAAAATGGCGCTCTGTTCTTCCTTCCCCGTTCTTTCTTTCAATCCACTCCCCAAAATCATCTTCAAATCTTCTGGCGCTACAGTGTTCTCGAATCAAAGTATTCCAGGAATCAATGGAATCTCCGCCGCCAAGTTGCTCGGAAAATCGGCGAGGGGAAGCCGCTTACGGCGTCTCAATGCGGCTGGATTGTCCGAGATTGAACCCGACTTAAACGAAGATCCAGTAGATCGTTGGGAGACTAACAGTGTCAGCGCTGTATGAATCGCTCTCCTGTCCTCTCATTGTGCCTCTTTTATCTTGCTGATTTTTTAACAATTTTGTGTTTCGTTTCAGGAAGATTTTGAGTACGGAGTGTACGATGGACATCACACTTACTTTGAGGGCGAGAAAAAAGGTTCGTTCATTAACATATGTAATTGACATTATTTCCGTTCCTTGTTTGGCAGAATCTTTGAAATTTGAATGTTAGAATCTAGATGAACTAGTTTCTGTTTTGGATGAAGTCTTCTGTTTAGGCTGGGTGGATTCTGGATTCAATCCTTGGTGGTGGTTCTTGATTTTTAAAGCCCTTGGCTCTGTGAATTATCTGAATTCCAGTCTTATATGAAAATGTGGTTAAGAAAAACAGAAATGTAATTGTAATTGCAATTGTAGGTTCTGAATTAGAATCCCAAGCTTGGAATTTAGCTTTCCCATAAGTCTTTATAGATCAATTTTGTGAGTTATGGAATCAAGACTTCCCATCTCTCACTGCCATCGTATTTTAGCCAAGATGAAACTGTTTATCATCAATCGCACTCATAATCTATAACAAATCACCTTTAGCATAGTGAAAAGTGTTTTAATCCACCATTAAAACGCTTCAAAATTTCTCACGATGTTTGGTTATATGGCTAGAAAAAGATTCTGAAAATTTTAAAAACACTTCAAACCAAGGAAGAACTAATGTTTTGATCTGCACTAACTTCAAAAGTTATCCCGAACTCACTTTCATCCAGTCTAATTGAGAAGTCGATGGTAGCTATGCTATAAATTTTGTAACTCTATAAGCAGTATCAATTATTCGATTGTTCTTTGAAGTAGTAACTAACTAGGTTTCGTGCTATGGATATTCCTTGTTAGGAATCACGAACCTCCACAATGGTATGATATTGTGTATAAGCTCTCATGGCTCTGCTTTTGGTTTCCCCAAAAGGAGTCATACCAAGGAGATGTATTTCTTACTTATAAACATCAACCCTTTAATTAGTAGATGTGGAACTCCTCTCCCAACAATCATCCACCATTCCTTCCCTTTCAAAATCATTTGGGTAGTAACTTCTGGTACTGATTACTCTTCACTGCCAACATCTTCTCAGGAACATTCTGGGGAGCCATTGCAGACGATATTGCTGCAGTTGGACCTCCAACAGGCTTTCAGGGTAAACCATTGTCACTCTCAGACAACTCAATCCTCTGACTTCAACACTCGCTTAGTATCATCACATTTGACATATTTGGCAGGCTTCATCTCGTGGCTCTTCTTACCAGTAGTTGCCGCTGCAATGTACTTCAATGTTCCGGTAATTTCGAATTAGATCTTCGAATGCCATCGATATCTTTCTTCCCTACTTTTGGGGACGCTATGCTCTTAATGGGGACTGTATTTCAGGGGGAGTATATATACATTGGAGCAGCTGTGTTTACAATAGTATTCTGCATAATTGAAATGGACAAGCCAGACCAACCACACAACTTTGAGCCTCAAATATATAACATGGAGCGCGGGGCTCGTGACAAGTTGATATCAGATTACAACACCATGGACATCTGGGAATTCAATGAGAAGTATGGAGACTTGTGGGATTTCACTGTGAAGAATGATGATATAACAAAGAGATGATTGCTGACTGCTCCTCAGTAATGTAATGTAAGTGAGAACTCCTTATCCAAATTTTTATGAAAAGATATATATAGTGGATGTAAATTGTAATTATGACATGAACTTATTATCAACTGTCTAGCAAGAAAATTTCTCTTGTTCTGTGCAGCTCTGAATGAATGATGTTTTCATTTGAAGTATTGAAGTAAATCTCTATGGATATAAAGAACTCTGCTAGTTTTTTGTGGTTCTGTTAGTTTATAGCTCATTGATCTGAATCTCACTCATTTCTTTCATGTTCAGGAGAAGTTGATGATACAGGAAAATATGAACAAAAAATAAGCATAAAAATGTCCCGACCAAAGTTTCAAATTCTTAAGGTTAGAAATCATCCTCCAAATTTAAATACATTACATCCAAAAGTTCAAACTGCTCTATTTTGCTGGCTTACCTAGGAATTGGGCTTTAGACATGGGCTATATATATGATTATTTATCATATTCAAACCTTCGAGGCCCAACTTTCAAAGAATTTACTCTGATATGACAAAATTATTTTTAGTTATTTACAATTTTTTTTAGCGAAACAAGAAATTAATATAATGATCATAAATTCCAAAGAAAATACAAAAATATTAAAAATGAAATTAATAAACTATAATTTTACATATGGCAAACGTATGGCATTGACGTCACGGTGCGAAATTACGTAAAGGCTCCATTTCCCGCTCATTGCTGTCATAACTTATTAAATATAAGATTAATAGTTTAGAATTCATAAATTTTTTATAAAAAAATAATAATAAATAAATATATATATGGATTAAAATTTCAGTTTAAAATATATCTTTAATACCTATTCTCAAAAAAAGTTGTATTTCACATTTTAAATGTTTTCCGGAATTTATTTTCTATTCCATTCTGTGTCAATTATTAAAAACAAAAGTTATTTAAAATAAAATATAATATTATTATTTTCCACCTGTTATTTGAATTTTTATTTTTAAAGGGGCAATACTGTCAGAATGGTCCAAAATCAGCCGTTTTGAATGGGTGACTAAGACTTTGACTATTCTTCTTTTCTTCCGTGTTTGTTTGTTTTCCTTTTCTCTCTCACTGACTGTTCAGTTGTCGCTATAAATGAAAGATTATAAAATATAAAAAACACAGAAAATAATACCATAACCAATGGAACCCCAAATCCGCCATGGCTGCTCTCTTCTGCTCTTCATCTTCTTCATCTTCTTCATCTTCTCCTTCCCTCCTTCCTCCGCCCAATCCCCCGACGCCGATGGCTACTCCTGCACTGCCAACCACACCGCCGCCCCATGCCAGGCCTACGTCTTCTACCGAGCCGCCGCCCCTAATTTCCTCGACTTAGCCACTATCGCTGACCTCTTCTGGGTCAGCCGCCTCGAAATTTCTCGACCCAGTAACATCTCCGACTCCAACGCCACCTTCCCCCTCGTCTCCGGCCAGCCCCTCTTCATCCCCATCACCTGCTCCTGCAACTCCGTCAACGCCTCTATCAGCATCTCTTACGCCAATCTCTCCTACAAAATCAACTCCGGCGACAGCTTCTGGCTCGTCTCCACCTCCAAGTTCCAGAATCTCACCACGTTTCAATCCGTCGAAGTCGTTAACCCCACTTTAGTCCCCACCAATCTCTCCATCGGCGTCGACGTCGTTTTCCCCATTTTCTGCAAGTGCCCTAACTCCACCCAATTCCAAAACCGCGTCAATTTCATGGTCTCTTACGTAATCCACCCACAGGACACTATGTCCTCCATTGCTTCAAGGTTCGGAGTACCAACATCGGAAATCACCGCCGCGAATCACCCCAATCCGAAGGCGTTCGACACAATCTTCATCCCGGTAAGTCGTCTCCCGAATTTGACGCAACCCATTGTGATTCCACCACCGCCGCCAGAGCAGCCGCCAGCTCCGGCGAGAGAGGGAAAAAACAGGGCAGTAACAGGGCTGGCGATTGGGATGGGGATTGCGGGGTTTTTACTGATTTTGATGGTGGGTTTGTGGGTGTGTGGAGTGGGGAAGCGGCGGAGAAGGGAGAGGGAAATGGAGGAGGGAATTGAGAGGCAGAAATTGCAGGAAGTGGGGATTTGGAAGGGGAAAGGGAAAGAAATGGAGATGGATTTAATGGCGGATGTGTCGGATTGTTTGGATAAATACAGAGTGTTTAAGATTGAGGAACTGAATGAAGCGACAAATGGGTTTAACGAGAGGTGCTTGATTCAAGGATCGGTTTACAAAGGGAGTATCAATGGAGTTGAGTATGCTATCAAGAAGATGAAGTGGAACGCCTATGAACAGCTCAAGATCTTGCAGAAGGTAACATTTTTCTTTTCTTTTCTTTTTCTTTTAATATATTTAGAATTTCCGAATAGTATTTTTTATATTATAACTCAAATTTATGATTTGCGTTAAATTTCTTTAATGAAAATTTGGAGGCTAGTGGGTTTTTATTTATTTATTATTATTATTATTTCTCAAGGATAAGATAAACCACTTGTATATGAATGAACTCATGGTTTGAAAAGTATAAGTTGAAGGTTGAAAATGGGAATTTACATAGTCCATAATTGAATGATTATTAATTAAAAAAAAAAGGGTAATCTTATTAAAATTTAAAAATACCAATAAAAACCAAGAGTATTTTACTAAAATACCTTTCCACTTATTCTAACTCTACTCTTAAAAAAAAATAAAAAATGTTCATTTTTTAAAATTTAAAATATATTTTTAAATTAAGATTAAATATGAATATAGCTTAATTAACATAAATTTATATTTTTAAAATGTTCGAATTTTCTAATTTAGTAATAAAATAAAAAAACTTTTTGAATGTGAAAGGAAGAATATAGGAACGTTTTTCAAACCAATTATTTCAAAAGTTTTTTTTAAATAATTTTTTAAATGTGAAACAAATGGGTGCTCAAAATTTTCAAAAAGCCACTTGGAAAATGAAGCCGATGGCTTTCATTAAAATATTTAAAAGACG
This sequence comes from Cucurbita ficifolia, assembly GCA_033971965.1. Lineage (NCBI taxonomy): Eukaryota > Viridiplantae > Streptophyta > Magnoliopsida > Cucurbitales > Cucurbitaceae > Cucurbita > Cucurbita ficifolia. The sequence goes on along the minus strand of CM066967.1, from coordinate 9,070,036 downwards.
GTACGGAATGGGACAATGGAAAAGACTAAAATAGGCTCCAGTGCTTTCATTTTCTCACTTCCTTTTCTAGTTGACACCACTTCAATAAATATATATATATACACAGACATTTATATAACATTTCCTAACTAATATTATGTATATATATATATTTGATTATGTTGTTATTTGAGTTGATTTTAAGGTGAACCATGGTAATCTAGTGAAGCTTGAAGGCTTTTGCGTTGATCCTGATGATGCAACTTGTTACCTAATTTATGAATACGTAGAGAACGGTTCTCTACATTCATGGCTACATGGAAGCCAAAAGCGGAAGTTGAATTGGAGAACGAGATTGAGGATTGCAATTGATGTTGCTAATGGACTACTCTATGTTCACGAGCACACGAGGCCACGAGTTGTCCACAAAGACATCAAAAGTAGCAACATTTTGTTGGATGCAAGCATGAGGGCTAAGATAGCCAACTTTGGACTAGCGAAGTCGGGGTGCAATGCTATAACCATGCACATTGTTGGAACTCAAGGCTATATAGCACCTGAATACATAGCGGATGGAGTCGTGTCGACAAAGATGGATATCTTTGCGTTTGGAGTTGTTTTGCTCGAGCTCGTCTCTGGTAAGGAGGCGATTGATGAGGAAGGAAGGGTTCTTTGGATGCGAGCGAGTGGGTTTTTGGAAGGGAAAGAGAAGGAGAAGTTAGAGAGGTTGAAGAATTGGATTGATGAAGCTCTTTTCGAGCAGTCGTGCCCGATGGAGAGCGTGATGGATGTAATGAATGTGGCGGTTAGTTGCTTGCAGAAGGACCCGACAAAGAGGCCGAGCATGGTGGAGGTGGTTTATGCATTGAGCAAGAGCGACGACGCCGTGTTCGACTTCTCGGATGATACTCTATCAGCTCCTATCTTAACAGCTAGGTAGCCAACTAGTCGCTTAAATTTTTACTCTTCAAAACGAGAAGCATATTGTTCATAGAATAATTTGAAAGCTTCATGTTTATAATCTTCCTATCAAGCCCTTGCAATAATTGCATGTAAATTATTGTTATTATTATTATTGAACTAAATTTGATAAAAAAAAAAATATTATTAGTATTATACAGCGCATGACAGTTTGGAGTCCTCGCTGGCACGTGCGAACTGTCAGTGAATTTGGAGAAAGTGTAGCAAACTCTCACGTGCGTCAGAGGGCAGGAGGGAACAAAAGATCTAGAAATCGGCCCATCTCGACATTTAAAACCAACTGTTTTATTTAATAAAATGGTACAGGTTTTTTATTATTATTTAACAATTAGGATTAAAATTGATTTCGAATGATTAATTTTAAAATTTATTAAAGTAGAAAATTAATATAAAATAAAATTCATATTAATGACCAGAATATTACCAAATAATATTTTGCCCATTTATTTCTTTTAGAGGAATAAATTTTATTCGATTAAAGAAAAGAAAAATGTACGGTACAGCGGCGATCAAATTTCCGTCTGCAAATAATATAATATGGAATTCACCGGGCGTTCACTAGTCATCCGTCTTCTACTTTCTTCAATTCCGCCATTGCCGCCCTTACACAGCCTCCTTCCACCACCGTACCTGCTGCCATTACAGAGCATCGCGCAAGAGCCAAATGCTTCTGCAACATCGCTGCTCGCACTTGCGCCTTCCGCCGTCGCCACCTCGTCGACTCTATCGGAGCACTCCGTTTTCGACTTCCAGGTATTTCCTTCATATCCAATCTTCAATTCTCTTGTTCTATCCATTTTTCTTTAGTACGAGCTATCTTCGACTTCAATTAATGGCATTCGACTTAATCGCTGAGATTTTCGCGCGTGTTGAACCGCTGTTGTCAAGCAGTTGACCAATTTATTGCGGATTGAAATTTGTTGCGGATTTGAAACTCTGCCGCTATTATAATCATTTAATCTCGGCTAGTTGTTCTGCTCTGCTACGAGTTTATAAGATTTTCTGTTTGTAAAAGATATTGTCCGACTTATTCTTTCTAATTTATTGCATAGTTAGATTTGTTTCAACTGTTTCAACACTTTTTCTAGGAGAACGTTGACATGTCAACTTTGGCGGATTGACCATTCGAATTTCAATGCACGCCCTCTCATTGCCGGTGATGGTGAGTCTCTTAGGGAATTACTATCACTACTCGGTGAAATTGTCTTTTTCCAGCAAATTATCTATTTTAGACTTGTATATTTGAGTTTTCAAGACAATTTGGTTTATTTTCCATTTTCAGTGTAATTGAAATCGTTATGATTTCGCCTTTTCATAATTTCTTTCTATGTATTACATAGATGTCTTTCGAATCAATTTGTCAAGCAGCATTGATCCCTTGTTCTACTCCTTAGGCATTGAACACGGCAGATCCGTCGCACTTTTACTTTCCTGATGATGGTGATTTGATGGCAGGTACAAGGGAAGCCTGTTCGCATAGGAAACTTGGTGGGGTACATACTACAACGAGTACAAGCAGTTTAAATGACCAGAATGCCAGTGTATACAGAGTTAATCCGAATATATTTTCTCAGGTGAGTGTTCGATGATAGACTGAAAATCTGATTTGGATTATTGTTGCCTGCCGAATGGATAAACTATATGTCCCCCCCTTTTTCTCTTATTTTATCGAGAGCTTGCTCATTATATAACCCATGCTTGTAGTTCACGGAATTGGTTGATTGCTAATAATGATGCCCTGGAATTGTATCAGGGTACCCAAGCTAAAGTTGCGGTCAAAGTTATATTGGGATGCTGCCTTTTCAACTTGACACTAACCTCTGTTAAATCTATAGGCAAAACTGTCCAAGAGATATTTCCCTGTCTCGTTCAAAATGTTGGGGAGTTTAGCTTGCCCTTTGCAAGTGTATCCAATACCTTGAATAAACCGACACCCCTTCAGTTGGATGTATACTTCCCTGCATTTCGAGAAATCAAATTGAGTTTCGCACGACTGATATACCTGTTCAATATCCAACTCGAAAGAAATGTTGGCACGTAAGTGAGGTGCATATTTGTTGCCATGGTTCATATTTTATGGAATGATTGCCACTCATCTAAACTGATGCTGTAATAGACTGCAAATGTGATAAAAGAAATAGAGAAACTGCAAGAACCATGTATTTCATGAATGTACTGCACCACTCTTTCTTTTTTCATTTTTTTTTTCCAGAAGACATTCATGTTCTATTAAGATTGAAAATATTATTTGATTTTTTCTTTTGTTTTTTTAATGTTCAATTTAAAGGTTCTTAGTGGTGCTCCTTGTGGCATGCATCTCATTTATTTTGATGGGTGGTTTTTTGTTCTTCAAGCTCAGGTACTCTACTTTTCTTCCTTTTTGACCTAGTACTAAACTTCAGCTTCAAATAGAATTTATGCTGTAAATAGTAAGATCCGATCTATATCATATTTAACCCTTCCAATGTAAGTCTTGAAAAAAAGAAAAGAAATATTTTTGTTTTTTTTACCTGTGTTCAGAAGTGGATTGTTCAAAGGGAATCAGAGGATTTTTTATTTGCTAGGGTTAAATATTCTGTTTCGTTATCATTTTTTTTTTTAAAATTAATTTTCAAAAATAAATATGTTTTGCTAACAATTTCTTTGTCTTGTTTCTCAGTCTAGTTTTACATTTTAATTTTTCTATCCGTTTTTATTACTAAAACTTGCAGTCAATTCTTGCAATCAATTGTTAGATTGATTATTTTCTGTTAGTTCATTGTTCCTTCCTACATGCGATGCACATTCTTGTTTGCCAATCTGGGAGTGTGTTGAACAGAGGTAGCACTCAGTCTCTGGAGGACTGCTTATGGGAAGCATGGGCATGTCTATGTTCCTCATCCACTCACTTGAAAGTATGCCACATACATTTTCATTATAAGATCTTTGAACTTCAACTGTTTTCTTAAAATCATTTGAAGTATCTAAGAACTATTCATTTGACTTAGAAATATCTCTGTATTTTATCTAACAGCAAAGGACACGAGTTGAACGTGTTATAGGGTTCATTCTTGCAATATGGGGCATATTATTTTACTCCCGTCTACTCAGCACAATGACAGAACAGTTTAGGGTAAGCTTGGTGATAACAAAACATAAGAAAAAATAAATGTTTGCTGAAGCTGATTACTTGTGCTCGTTGTTTGGACAGCATAACATGCAAAAGCTGAGGGAAGGTGCACAAGTTCAGGTTCTAGAGTCTGATCACATCATCATTTGTGGTGTCAATAGTCATTTGGCTTTTATACTGAAGCAGCTAAATAAATACCACGAATTTTCTGTCCGCTTAGGTACTGCGTCTGCTAGGTAACTGTTGCTCCTCCTGTCGTAGATTTTGTGCCAATATCGTGTATTATGTGTGTTGGAAAGTACAAACAGTTTCTTTTCGGTCTGTGTTTTTAGGAGACAGAGAATTCTTCTCATGTCTGATCTTCCAAGGAAACAAATGGACAAGTTAGCTGATAATCTTGCCAAAGATCTTTACCACATTGATGTTCTTACCAAGAGGTAAGGGTAATGAAGTTGTTTTCTTTCTTAACCATAAATTAGACATAAAATATATGATCTCTCGTTCAGATCTGTAATTCGAGTTCCCTCGTATGAGGATATCCTTTCCCAAAGGAAGTGAAAAGTTGCAAGTTTATTTCTCTATTGGCCTGAATTGTCCTTGGTCTTAATCTAATTCCATTGAGTTTGTGGTTCCACAGTTGTAGTCTCAGCTTAACAAAATCATTTGAAAGAGCTGCTGCCAGTATGGCCCGAGCAGTAATTATACTACCAACAAAAGGAGACCGGTGAGAAAAATTTCAGTTACAAGTATATTCTTTGTTTTTCGTCTACTGTTGTTTCGTTGATCGAGTTTTCTTGCCTTCATTTTCTTTCTCACCATTTAGAACCTGCCTTTGTTTATCAAAGTAACGATTTCTGTAATAATGTCACTGAATTTTAGTACTAGGCTTCAAAGTTGCTGCAATATGTATGAAATGTTGGTCGGGATTAATAATATTATCAAGCAGGGATGACTATGGTTTTCTTAAATTGTAATCACAAATAGGAAATTGCTTTTGACAATTAAATTGTCGGTCCTATCAAATTTCAAGCCGTAATCCAACTACACGATTGCCTACCTTCATCCTTTCTAGCCCACTCTACTTGTTACCAAACATTCCTAACAAACTCCTTAGCTGATTGCTAACAACACCCTCAATATCCCGATAACATTTTCCTATCATACTACTCCCTTCAGAGAAGTCAAAGTTCATACAATGGACCTTGTTTTGAAAGAGATAAAAGACACGTATTTTAGCATTTCCAAAGCGTATAAGAGTAAGCTTGTCCTTTTAAGTGGGTAGGTGGATTCATTTCTCGGTGCTTTTAACATTTTAATTTCTTCCAGTATTTCCATGGTTCCTATTTTCTTTTATGTGATAGTCAAAGCTGATAACTTCTCTTTGTTCCTTCCACAGTCCTCCATTGGATATTGAGATGGATTATCCTTGGTCTTTTACAATTGTGGTGATAAAGGAAGCAATCGTTATTATAACTTTTAAGAAACCCTTATAGAATAGTTATCCTGGATGCGTTTGAAAGAAAGGCTATTTTTGCAACCAATTGAAGATTAATGTGGTCTCGGATATTTTATAGTGACGCTGGGTCCTGCGAAAGAGTGCTTTCGGCGCTCATTCAGTTAGCTAAAATGTAGTTGAAACTGAGACATTGACCGCTATAGGATGTAGGATTACTTATTTTCGTTTCAAATAGGAGAAACCAATCTTGGAATGGAAGTATGGATTAACTAAAGCATATTGTACACAAATTTATTAGGTATGAAGTTGATACAGATGCATTTCTCTCTGTTCTTGCCCTTCAACCCATTGCAAATATGGAATCCATCCCAACTATTGTTGAGGTAAGCTACCAATAAATAACAAGTTGTCAGTCTTGTCAAATGACAACTTTGAATGGCTGAATTTGAACTTTTTCTCAATGAATTCAGGTTTCTAGTTCCAATACCTGTGACCTCTTAAAGTCAGTCACAGGACTGAAAGTAGAGCCGGTGGAGAATGTTGCCTCTAAATTATTTGTCCAGTGTTCTCGGCAAAAGGAGCTCATCAAAATTTACAGACACTTGTTGAACTATCGAAGTATGTAACACATTTATAGTTCTCCCAATTGCATAGAATGTGGTTTTCAGTTTACTCAAATTTGTAATGCTGTGAAATTGCAGAAAACGTATTTAATCTATTCAGCTCCCCTAATTTTGTTGGTCTAAATTATAAAGAACTTCGCCAAGGATTTCATGAGGTACTTATCCATCAAATAAAATTTTCCTCCTAATTCCCTTTCAGTTTTTTTGAATGGATATTTCTTTTCTACAGGCAGTTGTTTGTGGTATCTATAGAAATGGGAAGATACACTTTCATCCAAATGATGATGAGATTCTGCAGCAAAATGACAAGGTATAAATAATAGATTCATGCCTCTATTTTTTTTTTTATAGAAAAGAAACAACTTGGTTTAACAGATTTTCTAAGTGAATTCGTGTATCTTTTGATGTAGGTGCTGTTCATTGCACCTCTCCTTGGAGGACATAAGGGAGGAGGTGGTCATTCAAATGTGACTAAGGAAGGAAGTAATACCATTAAAAAGCTGGAAAGTATTAAAAAGAGTAATGTAGGTTTACGTCAATCTCTAGAAATATATAGAAAGGAATTCGAGAATATCATCAAACATCCAACAAAACCCTCTTTCAAGGTAATATTGAAGCTCTAGTTTGATAATAATTTTACTTTTAGGTTTTCTATTTTTTAAAATTGTACCTCTTTCCTTGCAATTTCCTTACTGGGTTTTCACCTATCACAATGAAACATTTATATTCTTAGCCAAATTTCAGAAACAAAAACAAGTTTTTCAAAACTACTTTTTTTAGTTTTCAAAACTTTGTTTAGATTTTGAAACCATTTTCAGAAAATGGATAACAAAGTTAAGAAAGCCTTTATAAGCTAAATTTTCAAAAACCAATAACCATAATTATCAAACGGGCCTAAGTGATTTGCTTTTATTTTCAACAAGTCAGTAAGCAAGGTAGCTAATGGTTACATTGTATGCAGCCTTTAAACAACAAAACTATAGGACCAAAAGAATGCATACTTTTGCTAGGTTGGCGCCCAGATGTTGTAGATATGATCCAAGAATATGACAAGTATCTTGGACCTGGTAGTGTATTGGTAAAGCTCTTCTCTTTATGAATCTTCTTCAAGTTTGCTCGACTTCAAATCTTTTTGCAACACCTTGAGTCCTCCAAATCACTTTTAATGAAATTGGGTGTGTATGAATTAACTTCATAAGTGATTATGGAGCGCAAAAACATTGTTTAAAAAAGATCTAGTGCGTTTGACATTACAAATTAATCACTTTTGAGATAAACAGTTTTATACATTTTTAATTTTGGTTCTATGCGACAATTGACATAAATGCGATTGTTGGACCCTAATTCTCAGCTCCCGTATATATGCAGGAAATCTTATCAGATGCACCATTTGATGAAAGAAAAAGAGCTTATAAAGCTGTGGACCGTAACAAGTTCAACAATGTCAGAGTTTCTCACAGGGTACTGACATATTGAATGTAGTTTTTTGAAACATTTTAATTCTTTCTCTAAGCCACATTCCATAATTTTGTACCTTTGCTGCAGATAGGAAACCCTATGGACTATGCTACCTTAGAGGAAACCCTACTAAATATTAAAAGTTCTTTCAATAAAAGTGAAGATGTTCCGTTGTCCATCGCTGTGATATCCGACAGGGAATGGCTTCTTGGGGGTATGGATATAAAACTATCTTATATGCCTTTTTTTGGCTTGTATAATGATAATGAATTGCAATGACTTCCAACTTTTCAGATCCATCTAGGGCAGACAAACACTCAGTATATACTCTTCTCCTTGCTGAAAGTATCTGTCAGAAACATGGAGTCAAGGTATTTAATTTGTTTTTTATTAGTAATATGATCTATAGCACAATACCTTCACGAATCTTTTACATCAATCCTTTGACATTCATACATTTATGGAAAGTTTGATCATATTATATCATAGTGGTTTTTTTGCTTATTTTTTTGGATAAAATAAGGTCTATGATATGACACTTTGTTTCAGGTTCAAAATCTTGCTGCAGAGATTGTTGACTCCAAATTGGGAAAACAAGTAAATGCTTCATTTTGCAATTTCTTGAGCAGCTTTTTTATTATATTTAAATATTGATGTAGCTGCGGCAATGTATGCAGGTAACAAGAATAAAACCTTCCCTGACGTACATAGCAGCAGAGGAAATAATGAGTCTTGTCACAGCTCAAGGTCTGTAAATGCATTGAACCAACCTCTTTTAGATTTTGTGTGCAAAACTGCATCTCAAGTGTATATTTTGGCGTGACAGTGGCAGAGGATAGTGAACTGAATCAAGTATGGAAAGATATTTTAAATGCCGAAGGTGATGAAATTTATGTGAAGGTACATATCTATTTCTTCATCCATATTAGCTTTTGATATCTATCTATGAATGTGAGATCCCACATCGGTTGGAGAGGGGGACGAAGCATTCCTTATAAGAGCGTGGAAACCTCTCCCTAACAAACTCGTTTTAAAACCTTGAGGAAAAGCTTGGAAGGGAAGCCTAAAGAGGACAATATCTGCTAGTGGTAGAGTTGAACTGTTACAAATGGTATCAGAGCCAGTCACCGAGCTGTGTGCCAGCGAGGACGTTTGGCCCCCAAGAGGGGTGGATTGTGAGATCCCACATCGGTTGAAGAAGGGAACAAAGCATTCCTTATAAGGGTGTGGAAATCTCTCCCTAACAGACTTGTTTTAAAACATTGAGAAGAAGCTCGGAAGGGAAAGTCCAAAGAGGACAATATTTGCTACCAGTGGGTTTAGGCTGTTACGATGAATATTGAAATAAAATGATTAGATTGAAATAAAATGACTAGCTTGAAAGTACGATTCTTGCACTATTACACTAATTGAACCTTTTCTTGAAACAGGATATCAGTGGCTACATGAAACAAGGGGAGGATCTCTCATTTTCAGAACTTGCTGAAAGAGCACATCTAAAGCAAGAAGTAGCCATTGGCTATATTAAAAATAATAGACAGGTAATAATACTAGCCGAATCTTGTAGAAAAATGTAGTATACGAAACTGATGCATTATTCTTGTGATTGTGATTAATGCAGGTAATCAATCCAATTCCTAAGTCTGAACCGATCTCTCTTGAATTAACTGATTCGTTAATTGTTATATCCGAGCGCGAATGAGAAAAATGTTCTGTTCCATCTCTATTTGTGGTGTTTTGTTCTTAATGCAACATTGTTTTTGTTCTCCCTCATGAAGTATAGAATAGAAAGTCACACAAAATTGTCAAAATACTATATAGACTATTTGTTTTATAGATTAAATCATAGTGTATAATTCTTTGGAAAAACATATTCTTTCCGTTGAATCGTGACATGACATAGAATAAAGTTCTTGTTTTTAAAAGTATCTATATCGTGTTATTGACTTTAATATATACTTCCAATAATGTGTTTACCTGAATTAAGAGTTTAGTATTATTGTACTCAATTTTTCATAATGTTCGATCATTTCTTTAGATTAATTTTCGCTTGCGTTTGGTATAATAAATTTCTTGTCATTGGTTCTCAGCCATATAGTTTTTTTTTAATTATATTTATTAGTCGACTTAAAATAAAATCCATTAGCAACCCTAATTGTTGAGAGGAAATTGATTTATATTACTAGTCGAGATTTTTAATTGATTTATATTATTTAATGTTTTGATTTTGATATTTGTATTGATAAATGGGAATTGTTTTAATTGATATAATTATTAATTTAAAATTTAAAGCGATATTAGTTTTCTTTTTCCTTCTAAATTTTGGAAATTAAGAAGAATTAGGTTTTGGTAGGAAAAATAAGTAAGGTTTATGAGAAAAAAAGGCGCTGATTAGGGCTTTTTGCATAAATTAAAATTAAGAAGGTCGTCTAGAAATCCAAAAGAATAAAAAGGAAAAGAAAAGTTAGGAAGAGTGAAAGATATCCGTCTCCACTGTCCACCTCTCCGGTGTTATGAATCCACCGGGGTGGCGTTGAGAGCCTTCACAAAACCCTTGCTTTCCTGCATACGACTTTCTCCCTTCTCTCTCATCTGCGTCTAGGGCAACCATGGCCCACGGTGGCTACGGCAAGCGCAGGGTGAACCCGGCAGCGCGCCGATCGAAGGGTTTAGCTGTTGAGAAGAAGCCCAAGTCTGTCTCCCTCAAGAACCAGATTCGATCCGCTGAGCGCATGCTTCGCAAGGTTTCCTCCTATTCTTTCCTTATTTTTTTTTTTTGTATGCTGTTCTAGGTCGTTTTAGGGCTTGGGGTTTGTTTAACTGGTTTGAGTTCGCTATTTATGGAGTTTGGAGAAGAGACTAATATTTGTTGCATTTGTTGCTCCTTCTCTTTGTTTTCGGCTGCTGTAAGTTTTGTTTGTGAAGTTGAGTTCCTATAATCAAGTAACACTTGATTCTGAGGACATCCTTTTTGTGCATGGAACTAGATTCCTGGAACAATATTGAAACGCTTTATTAGGTTAGCGTGCTCTTATTACGAACCTCAAATATGGAGGTGAAGAATGTGCTGCAAGGTTTTGTGCAAATTAGGAGAGCTAAAGTGAGGTTTCCGTTACGTTTTCTGTGAGGGTGTGGTTTTTCGAGAGGTTGCTTAGTCTTCATCGGATTACGGATTTAATATAATTCCCCGTAGTTTCCAGTGTGTGGTTGTTGCCGATTTTTACTCCATGGTCATTGAACGTTTTTTTCCCTCCAGAATTTGCCTGCTGAAGTGAGGGAGGTTCAAGAGAAGAAGTTGGAAGGACTTAGAAAACAGCAAGAAATTCATTCTCGTCTGGCTGTTGAACGCAAAATATTCTTGCGGGATAGGAAGATCAAATTTTTTGGTAATACTTGGTAATAGTTTTTCTGTCATTTGATGGGGTTTGTTTATCAAGCTCGTATCAGTTTTTTATTGTTTTTTTCCCTTAATCCAGAGAGGAGAAAAATTGAAAGAAGAATTAGACGCCTTGAAAAACTGCAACGTGCTCCATCTGGTCAGTCGCAAGATTCTGATATTGCAGATCAATTGTCTAAGTTGAAAGAGGATCTTGAATATGTCAGGGTAATGTCAAAAATCCTTTCCCTAAAAATATATGTGCGAATTTGTATCTTTGAACTTTTTATTTACATTCATTCATCAAAGGAAGTTGTTTCTTGTTGATTTTTTTTTTTTTTTTTTTTGTATATTTTGTATGTATACTTGTTTTTATGTATGCGTTTATTTAATACTTCAATACATGGGAGTTCATCTAAACTTATCGCATAGTTATGTCTTAGTTTTCACTATCATTGTGTTCTAAGATACTATCATTGCATATATTTACTATTTTTCATTTTTCTGATGAAAATAAAAGTTGTTAGACAACGCTGAATATTTGCGTTAGTAGAGGAGGTATGCATTGTAGATTATGCTTTGCTTGCGCTTTTTTCATTCCCCACTTACCCCTAGAACTGGCAGAAGTTACAACATTTGTAATGGCAAGTATAATACTTAGTTTTTTTCGCCATTCTTCATAATGGGAGATGTGAAAGTTTTTTTTTTGTTCGAATGCAGTTCTTTCCCAAAACAGAAAAATATTTAGCTTTATTTACTGGAGGTGACGATTCAGACACGGTTGATAGGAGGAATAAGTTGCGCAAGCAGATAAAAGCCAATCTAATTGCTGCTGCAGCCAGTGGAAAGGATTTAGAAGGTGGTTTCTTTTCCATTTCTTCTAATGTTCTTTTTCATATTTTTTTCATTTTAGTAAATTTCTTTCATTCAATGAATAATTATTTCGTACATGGAAGCGGTACATTTTCTTATGTTTTCTTTCATTCAATAAATTTGTTCATTTAAAATTGTTTTATTAACATCATAATATGTTCTTGTCAATGGTGTGGAATTGATTCAAACAGAGACTGGTAGTGAGGATGACGGGTTACTTGACATGAGTGAGGATGATTTCTTCGTATCTGGTAGCTCAAGTGATGAAGCAGATGCAGATGATGAATGGACAGACAAAAGTGCAAGGTATGTAGGCTTTGGATTCTCTTTCTTCTTCCGGTTTGTTCATGTTTTGCTTTTGCAAGGGTTTTGGTATATTGAATGTTTATTCTATTCTTTGCAGGGAACATGCTTCCAGTACTTCTGGCAAGGCAGCATCAGGCATGTCTAGCGATGAAAGAAATCATCAGGTTTAGTTATGATTTCTGCTGTCGTGTAATAGGATGTAATCTTTGTAGCTCATGCCCCCAACGTCTTTTTCCATCCTCTCATTTGACTAGCATTTTATGTAGAGGCAGCAGATCTCTGCCAGAGCCTTAATGCCACCTCCCCGTCCAACCAAATCATTTTCAAGTTCAGCTCAAGCTCGGTCAAAACCAGGATCTTCGTTAAGAAAATTTTCGACAAATCGTAGGGCCGAGGTTTCTTCATCCAGCAATACATCAAGTAGCAGAAGTGGACCTTCTTTTAAGGCTAGGGGCTCCTCAAACTCTCATACAGGTCACAGCAGTAATATAAGTTCCAATTCTGATGCTCACAAACCCCGAAGAAAGAGAAGGCCTAAAAAGAAAAAGCAGCAGGTATACTTTATTCTAATTTTTGTCTTCTACATCCGAGAAATTACAAAATCCTTTCCTGTGCTCTCTATCTGCGGTGGATTTACTTGAAATTTATAATTAAGGGATAGTTTGATAACAATTTAACCAAAATTGTGCTAGTTTTCTCATCATTTCTCCATCAAATTTCGTTTAAGTTGGTGGCTTAAAGCCTCTCACACACTTGAATTATTCATTGCGGTAGTACTTTCTACTCATTGTCCAAACCCCTCTTTTTCAGGCATGATAGATAGGCGTCGGCTCCCTATAACCTGACTTCTGAAGCGGTTTGTGAAAATTTTAACCCAACCATGGATGTATCTTTATGTCTGCTCTCGACCCATTTGGAGGTTTGCTTGCTTGCACTATATATATATACTAGGAGGAGTTGGGCAAATCATTTCCTTTAGTTCTGAAATGATATGTGATCTTTTATTATGGTTCTTTTTGTGTTGTTTCTTTGTTTTCTATACGGTTGAAACTTGTAGTGGGACTTGAATCTTATGTAGTTCCGTGCTGCTTCTTGTGTGGCCTCTTAAAACTAGTCCACTTAAATTACTTGTTCTTCGGGAATGAATAGTTGCATTGCTCATTCCCCTATGATCCATTCCCAACAATTGAGTTATGCTACCAAAATCAATTCATTCACTACGCTGTTTTCTTCTCTTCAGTTAGCCCACTTTTACTCTCTACCATAATATTATCAATAGTGCTATATGCCATGGTGCGCATGGTTATGCTTGTCCATGATGAGTTGCCATGGTGCGCATGGTTATGCTTGTCCATGATGAGTTGCCCGTGGTTACGTCCCTTACAAACATTTTTACCTTGTTTTCATGTTTGATAGTTATTTATTTTTTATTATAATCTGTGTGTATGACTTGTCACTTTTGATATCTACATCGGCTAAAACCAGCTTATCTTAAAATGTACGGTAGGGAGATACACTTAATTGTCAATTTTTCTTAGTTGTATGCTATCAATGTTGTTGTTATCTATTGTTTGCTAGATTAATACTGTTTTCTTAAATTACGCCAAAAAATTTTATTCCAATTTTTTTTTCCTAATCTCATTTTCTAAAACCTTTTTACAAGAATGAGGTGGAGGCATACTCATGTGTCACAAGCCACCCGAAGTTAAGTTGGTTGACTTACTCATGGCTCATGGGCGAGAGTAAGTGTTTACGATCAATCTTAAAATTGTGTATGATTGACAACCTTTGAATTGAATTCCAACATGAATTGAATTCCAACATTCGAAAAAGAAGTGTGACTTTCCATTTTCATCGCATCTAACCAAGACCCAAAAAAGAACTAAATGGAATTTGTACGAATAAAAAGAAATTTAACGTACTCTTTCAATTTTTTTTTTCCTAACTTCATGAACAACGATAATAAACTTTTGATTATATTAATATTAATATTTTCCTCTTAAATATTTTTCTAAAATATCATAATTTATATATTTTAAATTAATTTTTAAATTTATCTAATAAATCTATAAACTTTAAAAATATGTCATCTAAATTTTCAATATTTTTTTTTATCTTAATTAATACTTGAATTTTTAAAATGCTAATAAATCACAGAATTTCCAATTTATACCTAATCGGTTATTGACATATTCAATAATATTTTAAATTAATCAATTTATCGAGCTAACATGACCAATCATAAAATAGGGTTACAATCTATACTATTCTTAATATTATTATGAAAATTAAGACTATTTGACTTGTATAACCGATGTTAGTAATGCATTATTACTCGTGAATGTTTGATATTTGAGTTTTATGAGATTTTAGTTATTAATGTAACATGTATTGTAGATAAATATGATTTTTTAATAATAAAAATATTACCAACTTGACAACCCTACCCAACCAACAAATAGAGGGTTAAATTGTGAACTCTATTCGGATTACTCGGGTCACCAACCTGAATCAAGTTGGTCTATCCAACCCAATCTAACTATATATATCCAAACTTAATTTGTATGTTGGCGTATGGAGTGAATTTTAAAAACTAAAAAAATTTGGAGTTTTCTAACAAATCTTTTTAGTTAAGAAATATAAATTTGGTGAAGAAAAATAATGAGATAACGAGAAAACATGAATTTTTAAAATAAAAAAAAAACTAAATAATTATCTAATGAAACTGTTAAATATTTATTAAGACGGGTTGGTGTATCAAATATCCTCTCGAGATTTGAGATTTTGGAGCAGAGAAAATGCATTTAAATTAAAAAATAAAATAAAATAAAAAAACACAGAAGAAGAAGAAGAAGAAGAACCACAGTGATTTTTCAGGGCGTCTGAGCATCGGAAGAAAAAACCACGGCGAGAGACTGTAATGGAAGCTCCTTCAACTCGGCTCCCTATCTTCTATATCTTTCTCTTACTCTCAGTTTCATCTCCCATTTTCATTCAGAAATCTCTAGCTGATGGCGTCACTCCCGACGAAGCCAAACAGCTCAGAGATGAGGTTGGTATTACTTCCCCTTTTTTCCTCTATCAATTGCGTAGCAGAATTCATTAAGGACTCGCAACCAATTAATCTTTCCTCAATTTCGGCACCGTTTAAGCCATAGCTAATCTCAATCTCTCATTTGGTAAGCTCCTCAGGAGGGCTACATTGCTTGGTTATTGAAATGGTCAACTTTTTTGCTAATTGAATTCACTTTTCGGGATCAGTAATCTTAGGATATCTGAAAGATTTTGTTCTTATAATAAATCTCCAATATACGTTTGAATTGCCGCCATTTTCTCTAAACAATATTTTGTTATACGGGTCATCTTGATTGAGTTTGTATTTTTACGCATTCTTGTTAAATTAGCATTGGAGGATCAAACTTCTTACAAGAAGGATAGGGATGCGGGATCTGGAATTAGTGATATCATGTAATTATTTGATTACTTGGAATATTCTGTTCTAGTTTCGTTTGTTTATGATCTGCCTCTATTTCGCTACTTTTAATTTATTTCAGATTGTTATAAGCAAGATATACTCGCCATGTAGGTACGTGAAATGTTTTATCATGCTTTCAATGGATACATGAAGCATGCTTTTCCTCTCGACGAACTAAGACCTTTATCATGTGAAGGAGAAGATTCACTTGGTGGTTATGCTTTGACTTTGGTAAGCTAATTCCTTCTGTTAAATGTCATACATCTAAATAATAGGTTAACTGATTTAGTGATATCATATTGGAACAATGATGATGCTGTTTCCCTCATTTTGTTGTCATAGATTGATTCATTGGATACACTGGCCCTGCTTGGTGATCGGGAACAATTTGCTGCATCTGTTGAATGGATTGGTAAAAATCTTCGGTTCGATATAGTGAGTAATGTACATTTTTGTGGGGGTTGCTTTCGTGATTAGCTATTTAGGCTTCAAATCCGTTTAATTATTTTTGACAGGACCATTTTCTGAATATATATATATATATATTTTTTTATCTTATTAGATATTAGATATTAAAAATTAAAAATTTCTCTTTCTTTCACCTTCAGTTATGTGATGAATTTACATGTTGAGGAACTTCTTCAGCATGTGGTTTTATAGAACCGAGATCTTTTGGTCTTCGAGTCTTAGTCCATGACCTCTACTTTAGGAATTTGAATTAGTTTCTTTTCGGATGTAATTTCCGATAGAGACTGTACCATCTTAGTATCAGATAGCTACCCATGTCAAAATTCTGGCGTTCCAACTTAAAACAGTTGAGAGAGATGCAAGTGGTTGGTGACTAAAAGGAACCTCAACAAAAATTCTTGTAAAAGAGGGACACCTTATGGTATAGGCTTTGTTTCTTGGAAGACAAGTTGGAGGATAACCAGCCACTGCGAGTTGTCCCTTGTGTATTTACTGACAAATTTTACGATCATTTTATGATTTCCTGATTGATGAATACAATAGCATTCGCTACTTAATAGTTGCTAAGTGATGGGGTATTATATTATGTGTTTGTACCATTTTATGTATTACTCAATTAGAAGATCATTTCAGTTTTGTACCATTGTAATTCTACAGTTATCTATTTCTTCAACTAGAACCTTTCTGTTGTAATTACAGAATAAAACAGTATCTATCTTTGAGACGACAATTCGAGTTCTTGGAGGTTTACTTTCAGGTCATCTTATTGCAAGTGACCACACTACGGTATTGACTTTTTTATTTTATCTGTGTTGTCTTTCAATTAAAATCATGATGACATCGACAAAATTGAGGTTCTATATGCATAGTCAATTAAAATCTTATTTTCATGAATAGTGTACCTATGATTGTGAAAGTATTATTCAAAAGTCATTTCTGAAGTCTCAACAAAGTTGAGACATCGGATTGAGAAGTGACAAACACGTTGACTAAGGTAAATCACAGACTGAGGGCAAGCCTCTGAACTGTATTTTGAAATTTTTTTCTCCTGAAAATAAGACTTTGTAAGAAGAATGGTGTTGTGGTCTGTAAATGTTACGGTTATTGTGTACTTGAAAAATCATTACTCACAAGGCCATGATTTTCATAGGAAGAAGATATATATTTGTATTGGAAAACTAGTCACCTATGAGAACAGATTAAAGGAAACTTGTTGTAAATAACTTTTAATAAACAAACAAACTTTTTTCACTAAATTTTTATTCTAAAAAACAATGTTTTTGAAATTGCTTCTAATAGCCATAAGATGCCACTCTTGGTGAGGTCAATTCTGCTTCTTTGATTTGCAGTGTGCCTGTGAGGTCCTGTTGTTAGGTTAACTGTTTGTATAGCAACAGAATTAGAACATTACAGACCAAATTCTTCACAAAAGTTTTGTTAGTCAACTTTTCTCCGTCATGGTGATGATAGTATATTCTCAAATTTTGTATGCCTAATGCAGTGCAATATTTGTTGTAGCTAGTTTATTCATTGTTACCATGTGTGTAGTACAACCTACGTTTTTCGGGTAGTTGTTTGATTTTTAAATGAGTATCTGATTGCCCTCCTTCCCTATAGGGTATGAAAATTGCATCCTATGAGAATCAACTGCTTGACTTAGCAGAGGATCTGGCTCGAAGATTACTGCCTGCATTTGACACTCCTACAGGTTGGCTGCTGAACTATTCTGTTGTAGTGTAGTGTTATGCTCACATGAAGAGAGTCTCTTTTGCAAATTTTCCATACTGAAATTTGATAAAATTTTCTCCCCTTTTCCTTGTACTAAACAAGATGATTTCATTAAAGAGTAGAGAAGTTACTCATAAGATTACAAGGGAACGGATATCCAACCTAACTCAATTGCCTAGGCATAGGCAAACCACTTATGCTCATCTAATCTTGACTGAATCATCATTTTTGGCACTTCTAGTTCTACCTTAGCGCATGCCTTTCACTTTTATTTTCTGATACATTAATTACCCATAGGCTTAAGTTTGTTATGGTAGAATATGGAATGGGGTTCTAGGGCATTTTACTCTAAATCTGATGTTTTTTGGGTTTCATTATTCAAGAAACAAAGCAGATTTTCCAAGCCACTACTTCCGTGAAACTAAGATGAAAAGCACTTTTTGGGGTGACACACACAAAATTTATATGCCAGTAGTGGCTATTTAATGACAGTCTATTGCATCATATTTTGCAGGAATTCCATTTGGATCAGTTAACCTATTGTATGGAGTTGATGAACATGAAAGCAAGGTAAAACTTCTCAGCCTTATCCACATGATGTCTAATGATCAACTAGAAGAGCATGCTATCCATCTAGGTTGTGATAAATAATTCACGCAGCTTGAAGATAGTTTCTTCTGCCCTTACAATAGCACACACGAGGACTGTAAGAACTAGATTATCAAATGCGACATGCAGTAACCTCGTATAATTTCCAAGGACTGTTTCTGGTTATGCATATGATAACCATGAAGTAATGAAGATAACTAGTAACTATTTAGTAGCTTAGTTGTGAATTCCATCTTTCATCTTATTGAAGTTCTAATACAGGTTTTGTATTCTTTCTCTCAGATAACGTCAACAGCCGGTGGTGGGACCTTAACTTTGGAATTTGGTGTTCTTAGCCGTTTGACGAATGATCCAAGTGAGTGTTGTGACCTTAACTTGAAGTGCGTTCTTTTGTCATGACCCTTGATTGTTTCCAAGATAACCCAATTTGTGGCTGCATTTTTTTTCTTTTTACACTTCTGCATCTTACTATAAATTCTTAAAGCTCTTAATTCACTAGTTTTTTGGGCTTGGGGCTTTTGGGGTAAGGGAAGTGGTACTGATCGCTAAAAGGCAATCTACTCCTTCCAGCTGCAAACCTTTGTTGCTTTTGTACATATTTTTTTGGGTATTTGTGCTGTTTACTGTTAAATTGATTCAATTAACACCAGCGGGTCCATACTACTATACTTTTTGAGTAGAAGTTACCTATCGTGAGTTGGTATCTCTCTTGAGTTTTTTTTGAATTAAAATAAAGATTATTAATCTCCTACAGTATTCTCATTAATCTCCTATAGTACTGTCAGATTCACCTAAGTGTCTAGAATATTATTTATGGTAGTAATATCAAAATAGATGTAAGAACACCATGCAAGCCACCCAACCAATTTGAGAGAGCCAGTTATTCTCTCAAGCTCTAGTTCCTTAAAAGTACAAATAATTCTCTGCTCAAGTTCTTATTCCTACACATACCTAGCCCAAATCTTACCATTCTCCTCCTAGAGGACACATTTGCAATTGGATGCCTAACATTGTGTTCATGTATTGATCCAATGAAGGATGGCTACGAATTTTTATATTTATGTTGTGACTCATATTTTTCGTTCTTATTTCAAGAGAAATCAGTCCAGAGAACTTTAGTAAAACTGACTCCACTGAACAAGTTTGTAATAATTTGAATTATTTGTTGTACTTGTCACTATATAGTAAAATGCATAAGTATCCTTGAACTCTGCAATTTTTCTTTTTTTTTTTTCTTAATGATGAAACTTAATTCCTTTCTTTCTTAGCCTCTCTGTCTTGTTGCTCAATACTCGGTTGGTATCTGTAGACATGTATCATATATGGCATTTTTAGAAAGTTGGTTGACTATCATCTGAACTCCAAAAATTTAGTGAACTTGGTCCTTATGATTTCACACATTTTCATTTGCCATCGGAATGCAGTTTTTGAACAAGTAACAAAGAATGCAGTACGTGGACTGTGGGCACGCCGTTCAAAGCTTAACTTAGTTGGTGCACATATTAATGTTTTTACAGGTGAATGGACACAGAAGGTAACATTCATGTCAATGAAAATGAACAATAGATGCATTACATATTCATTTTGTTGATACCCATAGTTATAATTTGCAAACAACAAGATTTCTTTCAGTTCTCATTGCTCTTTCCCTGGCATTAGTATCAGAAGCGATTAGATTGGCGGAAAGTTTATGATAATTGAAAGATTTATTTCCTTATCTTACTGATTCTTCAATCTAATCATACTTTTAATTGGTCATCACTGCTTAGACCTTTCATGGTAAACGTAGTGTAATTTGAAGCAGATGCTTTGATGGACTTAGATTGGGAAAATAACGCTTGGTTGAATTCCATCATATCCTTTCAATGAAGAATTATGGTTGGGATGCAAATGATAATCTTTTAAGAGAAATCTCAAGATTGGGAGGAAATTCCGGAACATTCCTTTTCCATTTTGGATAAACATTTTTGCAATTATTCAGAACCTGTAATTAATATTTCTTAGAGTAGTTTTTTAAACTATTTGAGTCGGGATCTATGCCCGCTTTTTGAATTTTTATAAATACAATACAAGAAAAACATTTTCTTTGTTGCCAAGAATAGGAAGAGTACGTTTTTTTTTGGTGGGGGGGGGGGGGGGGGGGGGGGGGGGGGGGGGGGGGGGGGGGGGGGGGGGGGTGGGGGGGGGGGGGTATATTTCTATTCTCTTTAGTCGGAGGAACCTATTCTCTTTTATACTCTCCCTCTTTTTAAAATACCGGTGTCAATGATAAAAACCTAGAAAAAGTTACCAGGGACTTGTGGGAGGGGATTGAGGAGTGGTGGGTCTATAGGTTGGGAGGATGTAGAATACTGTTACTTTTATATGAAACTCTAATAGTTTTTTGAAATGGCAATATGAGACGCAATGCCACATAGAAGTCAGATTGTAGGCGTTGTATTTAGAAAAAACCATTGTAGTTTGGAAGATAGGTCTATGAGTAAGGAGGAAGTTGAGGGTTTAGTGTTGTTCTTAACTTCTATAAGCTCTTTGTCTGAACCATCTAGTAATATTCATATTTCTTTTATTCAAGTCCCTTCGGTGTTTATGGGGAAGATGTCTGATCCTCCCTCTTTCTTGTTTACTGCTTTCAGACCTAATGAAAAGCATGTTATCCTTAAAAAAAATCCACTCTTCATATCTTGTCTCGCAGGATGCAGGTATTGGTACGAGCATTGATTCCTTCTATGAGTATTTACTGAAGGTTGGTAACTACCTAACGTGGAAATAAATGTACCATAGTTGTTACTGGTATGTAATGTTATTATCTCAAGGAAAACTTTCTTTTGGCCATGCTCATGTTGAAATAGAAATTTTATCTATGTGATCCGAGAATCATAGAAGAGGGGATTTGCGATCACTCAAGATGGTTTTGACTTCAAGCTCTTATCACTCAAGATCTAACGCATATACATTATGCTAACTATTGTCCAATACGTGTCCAACAAGTGTTGGATTATCGGACACAGGCATACAAGCCAAACTAAAATGTTTGTGCTTTTTAGTCAATTTCTACCCTTCCAATCCAATTATTAATATGCATCAATACTTTGTTTATGCAGTTTGAATTGCCTTCTACTTTCATGAGAAGTTTCTTTTGCTTTTATTTTATCAATCTATTATTTTTCCTTTAGCACTGGAACTGGTTCATATTAAATGGACAACACTCGAGGCTTTAAACTTTAGAAAATTGTACTTGATGTCTTTTCTTCCATGCAATTATGGTATAATTGTATTTGATAATCATCCTATGGTATTGTGCCAAATGCTTGATTCTGCTAGTATTTAACAATAAACTCCTTTTGCGAGCTCAAATAAATTACTATACAACAATGGCAGTACAAACCGTCAAATTGTCCATACATGCGTTGCTAATCCCAATCTATTACCCCATAATTTTTTCACTAGTCATTTTTTTTGTAATACATGATTTTAGGCTTACCTTTTGTTTGGAGACGAAGAGTACCTATTCATATTTCAAGAAGCATATGGGGCTGCTATGCATTATCTATTTAATGACCCTTGGTAAGCTTATGCATTCTAAGTCTAATGGTGAAGAAAATATGTTCCCTCCTTTCCTTTCCTTTTTATTTTTAAAATGATCAATGTTGTAATCCATACATGTAGGTATGTTGAGGTAAATATGGATTCCGCTGCACTCGTCTGGCCATTATTCAACAGTTTGCAGGCATTCTGGCCAGGGCTTCAGGTTTTCGGCTTTCTATTATATTTACAATAACAATTGCTTATCATGTTTTCTGTAGTTAAATTCTACTTCAAAGAACAAGAGTTAGATAAATTCTTCTGTTGTCTTGAAAGGTTTTGGCAGGGGACATCGACCCTGCAATTCGAACACATACTGCATTCTTTAGTGTCTGGAAGAGATATGGATTTACACCTGAGGGTTTCAATCTTGCTACACTCAGTGTCCAGGTATTTTCGTTTTCAATAATGGATATGAGTCAACTGATGTCTTCAGATCTTCTTGCTGCTAATCCTTTAATTTCTTTGTTTAAATAGTTTGATAAGAAATGTAGACAGTTATTTTTATTTATATTTGTTGTTTAACTGGAAGCATTTTCAAATGAAAGTCATCTACTGAACTACTTTTGCTCCCACAAATATCATGTCTGGATTGCATTCACAAATGTAGGTTGGATGGACATGTCTTAATTTTGTTAACCCGTCAGTATATCCTAGTCAATGTCATATCCATATCAAATGTCCGTGACTTTGCTTCTCGTATCAGTTTCTTAAGCCTGCATCTACCACCTGTTTGTGTGCATGGATTCGTGTATATATATATATATATATATATATGGTCATCAGTAAGCCTTTCAGAACCCTATGATAAACCTAAGATAACATTTATAACCAACATTTTTCCTAGTCCTGTTTCTGTAGAGTTGTCGTATAAATACCTGTGTATCCATTACAATTGAGATTTAATTTTTTGTTCTGTGTATGACCTTTTATCCAATTCATTATGTATTCTTGCAGCACGGGCAGAAAAGTTATCCACTTCGTCCAGAGTTAATAGAGAGCACTTATTGGCTCTACAAAGCCACCAGGAATCCCAGGTGAGCTGAGCCAGTGTAAAGTGGTCCTGCTAAACTTTAGTAGAAGAAGGAGCGTAGCATTTACATAATGTTCATAAAGTTGTGGGCCTACTAGCTTTCTTTAATCTCTACTTTCATTTCTAGTGGACGTATAGAAAATTGATTAATCTAATTTCTTTGCTTTTGAAAACATCAAGTTATTCGGGAGGAGAGTGCTTAGTTTATTTGTTTTTGAAAGATGAAAAATGCAAATTACGAGTGCTTGAAATCTTAAACATCTAGGATACGTCAAGATTGTTGATGTTTGTTTACCATTCTATGGCACCAACGTTTTTTCCTCGATTGAATGGGGGGAGTGAACTTTATTCATACTGTTCCTTGAATGAATACTCCTTGGAGTTGGCGTACAGTAAAATCACTTGGATTTGGTTCGGAATCCAGTAATCTGTTCAATGGTTACAATATTTTTCTTTACTCAGGTGTACAATCTTTCCATCTTCCTAGAAATTGTTCCGTACCTGAAATCTTTCTTTATAGATATCTTGATGCCGGACGGGACATGGTCGCCAGTTTGCAATATGGAGCCCGATGCCCATGTGGATATTGTCATATATCAGATGTTGAGTTTCACAAGCAAGAAGATCACATGGAAAGCTTCTTCCTTGCTGAAACGGTGAGGAATCTTCCCCCAATCCAACATAGAAAAAAGGAAAAAGAAACTATTACTTTACTTCTATTACTTTATGTTGAATGTTCGTTGGATTAGGTTAAATACTTGTGGCTTCTTTTTGACTTGGCTGCGGGCCCTGACAACCTTGTGGAAAATGGTCCATACAAGTAAGTTTTAGATTCTGTTTAAGTTTATGTGTTAATGGAACAACACCCATTGTTTACCTTGATATGCTATATTTTTAAAAGCAACTATGCATGAATTCCTTTTATAGGTATGTTTTTAGCACAGAGGGCCACTTGTTGCCTGCAACCCCTCAAATATCCCTAGTTAGGGAACATTGTTCATATCTTGGGGCTTTCTGTAAAAGTAGAGTGGAACCAGAATCTGATGCGATAAATAATGCAACCAATGTTGAAGAAGCTAAACATTCTTTCTCTGAGGGAACGACTTCCACAGAAACCCCACCAAGCTCTGATTTTGATGAGTTGACATCAACAACTGGGTTGATCAGGGTAATTGTTTCAGTTGCTTTAAGCTTGGTTCATACTGCTCTCTTAATATATTCATACCACAGCCTTTTTTTCTCACTTAAGTAGATTGGTTTAGAATATTACAAAGAAAACACATTCGCATCTCGTGTCGGATTTATTACATGAATGAATACTTACACTCCTTAGAGTTATTTGTTGGTTATACATTTCATAATGCAAGAGAATTAGTTAAATAGGTAAAAACAAATACCAAGAGGAAAGTCGCATCAGAAACTAAAGCAATTGAATTAGGTTGATCTTTTACCAAATAGAATCTTATTGTTGTGTGACGCAGGGGGTCTGTCCGGGACTGACTCATGGGCAGAAGTTTGGTATGATATATATTGGGTCAACATCCACAGACGATGAGTCTGTTACTGAAAGAGAAGCTGCCCGACGACATTCGACAGTGGTCGTAACAGATCAAAATATTGGTCATTCGACATCTGATGAAAAAAACGTTGATAATTCTCAGGAGCACAGGGAGGAGGATGTGGTGAATGATCCTCATCCCATTTAAGGAAGCCAAGTATTTGATATTTTTGGAATGACTTAAGCCATCTGCTTCTTGGATCTGTTCTGTTAAACGTCTCTGGGTTATAACTATTGGAAGCATTGTTAATAGAACTTACAATCAAAAGGATGGAGCGATATTCAGTCGTTATCGGAAGGGTGAAAGAGAGCCTGGCAGTCGAAAACCGACACGCATACGAACAATAGTAGTTGTTGTTTTGCAGATGAAGGTTGTCGAGTTCGTGCAGATTCTTCTGAATGAGGCATTAACATTTTGAATGTTCATTATGACCATTGTAACATATGGCCTTAGCTTGTTCTGTAATTTGCTTCACAAAAGCCAGATTTTCTTTTGTTTGATTATATT
Source organism: Cucurbita ficifolia (assembly GCA_033971965.1). Classification (NCBI taxonomy): domain Eukaryota; kingdom Viridiplantae; phylum Streptophyta; class Magnoliopsida; order Cucurbitales; family Cucurbitaceae; genus Cucurbita; species Cucurbita ficifolia. Next base: position 9,044,914 of record CM066967.1, on the reverse strand, counting down.
GATTTAGGGGGATAGATATGTATTGACATTGTTGAAATGAATGCAATGAATGTTGAGAGACCTAACTATTTTATCAGTTCAAAGGACATAACTTTGAAGTAGAAACCTTAATTTATTAATGATGTCGGATTAATTAACTTAATCCACAGACACACAACAGAATTATTACATTAAACCCAACAGATTTTCTAAGATTCCTACATAACTGTATAACCTCGTAAATCTCATCTTTTTTTTAATGAACTTAGGATTCGAATCACATTCAGTGCATTCTGCAATTTCAGTAAAAAAAAAAAAAAAAAAAAAAAAAAGAAAAATGACAGAGGGACTTAAAAAGAAATTAAAAAAAAAAAAGGATTAAATTAATTTATGAATAATTCCATGAAACAAAAAGTAGAGAGTGCAATTTAGGGTTGTCTTCTGGTCTCCAAATACATCACCAGAATATTATATTGACAATTTTTTTTTTAATTTTTTAATTTTTTTTACAAAGTTCAAAAAATATGCTCGTTGCTCCATAAGATTTACTCCAAATTTAATTATAATTAATAATACACATTTTGAATTAGTGGGTTTTGTTTTGCTTTCGAGTGCCTCAAACTTTGACATTAAATTGTGGGATTTGTTTGGTAATTTCAATTCATTTTATTAATAACATTAAAAATGCCATTTTGAAAAGGGGGAAATTGTCAGAAATTGAAGACTTCAAATTCTTAATTTTTTTATTTTCTAAATCTATGTTATTGGATTGATGAGTCAATTTTGACCCATTTTGTCCTCAAAATGTTATTTTGGTATTAAATTATCCAAAAAATATATATATATAGTCGACAAAGGTAAAATTCCACATCGATTGGAGAGAGGAACGAAATTGATTGGAGAGAGAAACGAGTGTCAGCGAGGACGTGGGCTGTTACGATTGATATCAGAGCTAGCCTCCGAGCGGTATGTCTACGAGGACGCTGAGCCCTGAACGTGAAATGGACATTGAGCAGTGTGCCAGCAAGGAAGCTGAGCCCCAAAGGGAGGTGAACACCGTGTGCCAGCAAGGACGCTGGGTCCCAAAGGGGTGTGAATCGTGAAATCCCACATTGATTGGAGAGAAGAATGAGTGTCAGTGAAGACACTAGGTCCCGAAGGGGTGGATTGTGAGATCTCACATCGGTTGGAGAGGAGAACAAAACATTCTCCCTAAGAGACAGACACGTTGTAAAATTTTTGAAAAAAAGCTCAAAAGAGAAAATCGAAAGAGGACAATAGTAGATTTGCACTGTGAGAACAACAATAAAAAACCTAAAAAATGGTTGAAAACATAATGTTTTAATCAAAATGTGAAAAAGCATTTATACCCAACAAAATTGGTTGCTTTATCTCTTTTTGGTAATATTTACAGTACTTTTATTAGTATTAATATTATATAATTCCCTTTATTTATTTATTTTGTAATAAAAAAACGAGAGAGAAAAAAGAAGAGCAGACAAAAAAGAAAAGAAAAAGAAGATTGTTTTAAGGCAAACATAACATAATGGTGTTTGGTGCTTTTTTATAACAATGATTATATCATATGTGTGTGTGTTTTGGCTGTTTTTTTTCACACCTTTCACTTCAAACCAAACATTTATGGCTTTGCTTTCAACCACACGCAACTCACTACTTCCTCGTCTTTCCACGAAACCCTAATTTTTAATATCGAAAATCTTGATCATTAATTTCATTTCGGGATTGATCTTCTCTTCGATTTGAATTGGAGCCTATTACATCAGATTCTCTCTCTCCAAAGATCAAAACGTCATTTTTCATCTCTTAACAACGAACTAAAACAACCCGATGACTTTTTAGAACTACGATATCATATTAGAGAAGTTCTCCCGAGAACTCGTTATAAAAGTTCTTCATAATCTATTGTTGAATGATCAAAAGAGAAGTGGTTAAAGTCATTTGTTAAATAGAAAATGCATTGCATCTATTACACAAACAACATAGGTGAGTTTGGTTAAAGCTATGCGTATATTTTAAAAAAATATTCTTTTATTTGGTAGGACACGAGTTAAACACATCGAGTGCATAGACATGTGTAACAACTCTACTTTTAATCGAGAGATTTGGTCATTACTATATGTATGACATGAATATTTGTCGAGACATAATCAAGTAACGACCAATTTTTTTGTTTTTTATTTTTAAATTAGGGTTGTTATAGATGCTGAAAGTCAAACATTCCTCGGTAGTATGTGGTTAGGAGATGAACCACTATATAAATAAATAAATATATATAAAGAAATTAGGCAATATATGTGAAATATTTATTCAATTTTATAAATTAAATATATTTTTTTTAGTGTGGTGCAAATTATTTCGAAGCAACCCATGTGAAGACTCTTTTATTCTTTTCCTTTCAATTTAATAATTCGGAATGAATCTCATAAATAACGTATAAAAAATTGACTTTCTTATAAAAAAAAATTACATATAAAATCTTTAATTAAGAAAATAGAAAAAGTTTCACAGCAAAATAATAATAAAGAAAAGTGAAAAAGTGAAAAAGTTATTTTCAAAAGCCTTGAAGCTCATAAATGCTAATTTAATGGAATTTGTATTTTCAAAAGTAACACAAATTCCAAAGTTAAAATATATTCCAATTATATATATATATATATATATATATAAAACGATGAAATAAAAAGAAATAGACAAAAAATCACAAAAACCCACAAAAAATAAAATAATAAACATAATTAAGAGTATTTTTATCCAATTACAATAATTATAAAAAATAAAAAAAAACATGTGTGGTGTATGCAGATAGTGATCAACTTCTACAAAGATGATGAAAATGCATAAAATTTCTTCCCTGAAAAATCCTTTTTTTTTCGAGTTTGTTTGGTGCATACAAAAATACAAATACAAATTTGATCTTTGAAGAGGGAAGATCTTAATAATAAAATTGTTGTTCTTCGAGAACCCAAGCCCAGTTTTCGTCCTCTTCTTCCGACTCTAAATAATAAAGCTTCTTCTTCTTCTTTGTCTCATGCAACACACCCTAGTCCCTTTGCTTCCCATCCTTTCATGATTCTCAGCCTCTTGCACGACGACATAAACATCTCCCATGGAACATCTCCCACTAGCATCCAATCCCCATCTTTATCCTCGTAAGTTGGAACGTATTCCGATCCTTTGTACCCTTCTCTCTCCGAGTATTCACCTACAAAGTCAAAGCTTTATCATTCATTTGAATTTATAAGCAACCAATCTATCTTCCTTCATTCTTTCTAATAATACTACGTACCTACGGTGAACTTGAACATGTCTTCTAGAGTTTGAAGGAGTTCAGGGTACCCTTTGTATAAACTAAGATCAATTTTTCTCAAGTAAGGAGCTCCATCCATGCTCACTTTCACGTAATTTCCACTACTCTCTCCCGCCGCCGCCGCCGCCGCCGCCGTCTTTTTCCCTTGAAGGCTGTTTCTTCTAAACGACTGAACCGGCGGCCACCCCACAATCTGAGCTCTACACCACAACAGACCCACAAAAGAAAATTTAATAATCAATCAAAAAGTTTCGATTTTTAAATGGTTTGAATCTAAACTCACTTGGAAGGAGGTGGGGTTTCGAGATTGTCATCAGAAACGGAGATATTTGAACCGGAGGAGCTTTGGTTGGATTCCGGCAATAACAACGGTCTTTTATTGTTAATGATTCTGAGAGATTGAGGTTCTTGCTTATTGTCGTCGACTCCCGGCGGTCCAAGGCGGAGCTCCGTCGCGTCGAGGTTGAGGCCAGCTTCAAACGCCATTGCAGCAAATCCTTGGTCAAAGTTTGAGTTTCTTTTTTTTCTTTTTCTTTTGTTTGAAGGAAATGGTTGGTGGAATGAGGAGGGAAGTGGTTGTATTTTTATAGACAAAGCTCAAAAGAAAAAGGGTTGATTTTAAAATTTAAATTTAATAATTCATTTATTTGTGGGTTTGAATTAAGGACAAAGGCAAGGGAAGCTGTCGGTAGCAATGGCGGCAACTTTGAGGCAATGTGTCTGTGCAGAGAGGGGACAAGAGTGGGACAGCAGCGAGGCTACCCACGATCAAGGAAATGCAGGGGATCTAAGAAATGGACGGCTGAGATTCCTTATAATAAATTACCAATACTAATTAATTACAACGCTTAAGATGTGGGTTTTATTGGAAAAGTAGCCTATTTTTATACCATTATTATAAATTAAAGTTGCCTTTCATTTTTCTCAAAAGCCTTTAATATGCGGTCAAAATGGTAACTTTATTCCCATTTATTTATTCATTTAATATTAATTTTCTTAAATAAAAATAATAATAAAATTAAAGATAAGTGGTTGAGATTTGACGAGTTGTTTGATGAACAAGTATACGTCGTCTATCCAATCTCGTTTTTTCTGTGGCCCGACATGTCGACCCTAAATTATTTTCATTCATGAAAAAAAATCAAATTCAAATCTACGATCGATTTGAGAAGTAATTATTATTATTATTATTATTATTATTTCTTAAAAAAAAAGGAAAACAAAGGGAATGAAAAGACAGTGGTTTATTAGGGGCAGCTCGATGCCATTAATAAATCAAACAAAGTTATTTACAATTCTGTAAGCTGTTCCACCATTGTTGGGTCTAATAAGCAAATCCGCCATTAATTCGTTGAAAGCTTCGAAGAACAAAAAAAGAAGAACTTTTTTTGTGGCAAAGCAAGAAGGAAGAGCAGGCATCACCATTAAATTTTAGAGAGAGATGGGAATATTTATGAATTAGATTTTGGTCAATTCTGAAGGTTGGAATTGATTTGACTTCTCATTTAATTAGGGTTTGCTGGTTAGGTTGATTCATTCAAATTTATGTATTTCATATGATATCCTCTTTTTGTTTCTGAATCTTCAAATGAATGGTTTATAATGTTTGAGGAAACTTTCAAATTATTCTTTTTTGTATGGAGATATTTTATGTTTCTCGTGTTCTATGTTTTGATGCGAATTATTGTGTTTGGAATAATAATAATAATGTGTTTTTAATTTGATTCTAACATGATTGAGACCAATATTGGAAACCATTATAGACTTTTAATTTTACAAAATGATTGATTATGGAAAGTGTGAGATCCCACGTCGGTTGGTTGGTATTAGAGCTAGACACTCGGCGGTGTGCCAGTGAGAAAACTAGACCTCTAACGGGTGGATTGTGAGATCTCACATCAGTTGGAGAGGGGAACGAAACGTTACTTATGAGGGTATGGAAACCTCTCCCCGGTAGACGATGCCGGACCCCAAGGAGGTAGATTGTGAGATCTCACATCGATTGGTAAGGGAAACGAAACATTGCTTATGAGGGTGTGGAAACCTCTCTCTAGCCGACGACGCTGGACCCTCAAGGGAGTAGATTGTGAGATCCCACGTCGGCTGGAGAGAGAACGAAACATTTCTTATGAATACAATATTTACTATATTGGCTAGCGGTAGGCTTGGGTTGTTACAGAAAGACTATTTCATCGTCCCATTGAGTAAGTTTTAGAGATCTAACAACGAATTCTAATGATAAGTGGCAGTTTCCATTCTTTGGAACAGCTAGATGAATTTAGTAGATCTTTTTAAGAGGACCAAATGGCTATGATAAAACTCATCCTAGATGAATTTAGTAGATCTTTTTAAGAGGACCAAATGCCTATGATAAAACTCATCCTATTTTTACAGCTTGATAGTTGGCTATTCCTAAATTAGTCCTACCTAGTGTTTCTTTTATAGGGTCAATATCAACGGTGAAGTTCATCCATAAACCTAATCTGAATTATAGAACTATAATACAATGTTGAATTGAATCGTACTAGTCTTACCGAAAAGATCCATTAGAATTCACGTGTGAATTATTTGTTTAACCGAAAGGGTACAAATCAAATACATGTTACACAACCTTAGGTTTGATCAAATTCCTATCCAAAACACCAACAAAAAGTTTTGACAAACAAATTCAAACAACAAAAGTTGTGAAACCCTAAACCCTTTTAGTCTTTAATTATAGTACCTTACATAGCATCAAAACCAAGAATTACTCCACCGAAGAGGTAGAAAGGAAGAACCCAAGAAAAAGGGGGGAAAGAAATGCAAAGGGATAAGGATATAAACGTTGATTCAAGAGACAAAACACACATGGAAAGATGAGCAAGCATGTGTTGTTGGAATAAGCATTAGTTTAACAACAACATTAAGCAGTTCCATGTTGGTGGGACTTGAATGTTAGGAGCACAGCTAGGTGTGTGTCGTTTTGGAGTGGAGGCATTATGGGATGTGTCAAAGTGTTTGGTTTTTGTGTAGATTTACAGAACAATAGGGAAACAGGAAGGCAAGGATTTTATATTGTGAATAAGGGAAATCAAATCCAGCTCACAAACTCGGTGTTCTCCTACCATCCCTCCTGCTTCTGTCTCTCTGTCTGCTTCTCTATGAAGCAAGCTTAAAGCAGAAGATGATTAAATATGTACCGACATTCACAACCTGAATCAACACCATCTTAATGTCTCTTATGTTTGCTCACCTTCTTAATCCACCCTAAACCCTAAACCAAAAAAACAAACGCAAAGAGTTCTCTATAGGTAGTATGTGCCGTGACCGACATCGGGTTTTGTCCGTGTAACTCAAGATTACGAAAGAACTCGAATTCATAATTTGATTACGACCGTGCACGATTTAGATTGGGAAAATCTTTTGGATCCACCTAAAAATTGGTGACTGACTCCAACAACCAAAATCGAGTTCACAACTCAACCCACTATTTTTAGGTTTAATCGCTTGTTACATTAATAATTAAAATCTCATAAAACTCAAATGCAAATATTTGTAATCTTTATAATAATCTTAAAAATAGAGTAGGGTTGGGTTGAGTTGGGTTATTACCCTATTTTCGAACTGGTCAGGTGGACTTGACCAAGTGAATGTCAACGAACCAACAAATCTGAATTTTTGAGTTTTACAAAAATTCAACTCGACCCAAATCGAAAAAAATCTAACCCAACCCAGAAATAGTAGTAGTCGAGTTATTGAGTCATATGAACACCCTTAAATTTAACACGAAAACTCGGATTGGTGGGGGTATCACCAGCTTGGCAACTCAAAATGTATGAAGAATGACATTGCACCAAACACATCCTTGTGTTCATGACAAAGCCCCAACTTTTCTATGGTTATATGGTCCCTTCAACTATATTTTCTACTTTTTAATAATTGTTATATCTATTAACACACTATTCTATATAGTTTTTTTATTATTTAAAAGTAAATGTTAATAATAAGCGTTGATGTACAAGAACGTTATGTGTTGTCTTTAAATTCATCCACAATCATTGAATTGAATGTTCATTGGTTACATCAAGTTGGAGAAAATAGTTTAAATCATCAATCCACTGTTTTCTTCCTTCTTTTCATTCATCCTTCTTTTCATTCATGATTGTGAACAAGTTTGTTCAAATTAAAAGAGGGATTATATTATACAATGATATTGTATTTTTAATTATATTTTATTCTTTTATATGTAATTCGAAAAATAGAGAGTTGAGTTGGGTTGTGAACTCTGTTTAAGTTATTCATGTCACCAACCCAACCAACCCGAATTTGCGTGTTTGTCTAAAAGATTTTCACAATCCAATTCAATCCCTCATGGTTACATGCTCACGAACGTGGACGTGAAGTACGTAGAAGAATTATATTAAGTAGAAGCACAAGAGGAACTTGATGATATAGTGAAGGGGCGTTGTCGACAACCACCTAATAATGTCCAATTTACATCATGATATTAATATCCAATAGTAAGCTAAGTTTTAATGATTAAATACTATAGGTTTTTTAAATTTATAAGAATAATAATTCATTGGTTTGTATCATTATTTCTTAAAATTATATTATTAGTGTATACTTTTTAATTCAATTTCATCCGTGTACTCTTCAAATCCGTTTGAAAGACCACGTGGCAAATAGGTGAAAGCGCGTGCGGAAGTAGAGACAACGTGTGGGGCCATGGCAGGGTTGCATGTGTGGCGGTCTGAGGTGGGAGAAGCTCACAGAGTGGGTCCCATTGAGAATCAGGAAACCACACGGGAGGTACCATAGGACCCCACCGCATGATATCAAAATAATGAATAACAATCTGTGGGACACGTGTCCCCATAAGAAAACCAATCCCTAAAAATATTCATAAAACACAATAATTGGGCGTTTCTTTTTTGCGGGTATAAGGCCGCTTGTTGGGCTCTAGGCCCAGCCCAGCCCACCTTCCTCCACATTTCCTTTGATTTTCCGACACTCCCATTTTCCTATGCTGGTTCTTTGTAGCTTCCTCTTTTCACGCGTTTAGTTCATGATTTTAGTTCATCGAGTGTTTCTAATTCTGTTTAATTTCAATTCTTTGTGTTCAGTACTTTATGTTGCCACACATGTTTTTTCTGTGTTTGAATTCTACCAAATATACGTCGCCAATGTTTGTTAGCGTTGTCCATACGACTCATCTCAAGGTGGAAGAAAAGATAAAATTTATTTAATTACGCAGCAGAGTATAACCACTAAGTTCGGGATGGATTGGTGTGGATAACTCGGTCAACACTAGCTATAAAAGTTGGGTAATGATTTTTTTCTTTTGATTTGGGTTGGGCTGAATTTTTTGAAAATCGAAAATTCAAGTTGGTTTACTGGTGACATTTGACACAACTCACCTGTGAGATTCCACGTTGGTTGAAGAAGAGAATGAAGTATTCCTTATAAAGGTGTGGAAACTCTCCCTAGCATACGAATTTTAAAATCGTGAGGTTGACGATGATACGTAGTGCGCCAAAGCGAACAATATCTGTTAGCAGTGGACTTGGGCTGTTACACCAACCTCACTCCACCCTACCCTACCCTACCCTACTTTATGATATTTTAGCTATTAATGCAACATGTATCATAGATAAATAGGATGTTTTAAAATAATTTTAAAAAATAACGTGACAACCTAACCCTATTTGAAAATAGAAGGTTATTAGGTTGGTTTGTGAACCCTATTTTAGTTGCTTGGATCAACAATTATTTAGGGTTGGTCCAAAAAAATTCTTCAACCTAATTCGAGCACATTCCTAATTCTTGCCGACATAAGTAAAGTTTAAAAGTAATTATTACATAAACCTTAATCTAATCTCTTTTTTTTTATTTTAAAATCACATATTTACGATAGTTTTATTTCAAAAAAATAAATAAATTCATAAATCAATTTTAACTAAACAATTATAATTAACCTAAATTAAACAAGTTTAGCACCTAATTCTTGTATAGTTTAGGTTAATTGATTGTTGATCCAATTTTTGAAGGCCTGCAATTTATGGAACAGCCGTACAAGAGTTAACACATCTGGGCTGGGGCTCAGCAAAATTGGGCTGAGACAAGTTGGAGCCCAAAACGATGTCGGTTCGGGTAAAAACAGATCTGCCAGTTGTCATTATCAAAAGGGGAATGAAGAGCTAGAAACACAACTCAGACGTCAATTATGTTCAAAGATTCGATGAATTTGATGTTGCCGCCGCCATAACAACCAATTAGATTTGACCACGATCACTCACTTCCGATTTCCACATTTTTTTTTTATAAATATGACCCTTCTTAACCTTTCATAAATAAAATAACTTCAATATTATTCCTTTTTCTTTTCTTTTTTCTACCCATTTGATTATTTTTTAATTACCACCAAATCTCATGTTAATGAATTAATTAAGGAAGCTTGGATTTAGGGTTCTCTCAACTTTTACCATTAAAAAATTTAACATTCTGGTCGAGAATATATATATATATATGTGTGTGTGTAAAAAGCGTCGTCCTCGAGGTAGGGTTAGGGTTTTAATTGCGAAGAAAAATTGAATAATAAATAGGAGAGAGAAGAGGGGCATATGAGTAAATTGAAGGAAATAGTTAGAAGAGTGTTTGATTATGATAATGAAAATGATAAGGCAAGAAGATGTTGTGAATATTGAGTAAAACACTGAAAGCAAAGGGTGTCCTGGTCAGCCCCACCCACGGTACCATTGTCTCAATTTCTACCAACATTTCGAATATTTTGCTATTGTGCGTCTAGATTCTTTCTAATTATTTTTTCCTCCCTACACTTTTCATTTATTACTCCCAACTCCACTTTATTTCAACTCATCTTTTGGTGGTCGATAATATACGTCTCAACTAGTTGAGTTATCGTCAAATTGACTTAAGTTTACGAGTATATATATTTCGAGAGTACAACCATACTACATTGAGCAATTGTTATCACGTAAGTAATTTCTTCATAGAAAGAGAGAATCTTGCATTTTAGAACCATAAGAAACGAGTTGTTTGGGAAGAAATGCACGAAAATTTGGTTTGTTTGTGATGTTATATGATTTTGACTCACACATAAAAGATTATAAAAAAAAGCGTATCTTTGGGTCGAGGTATATAGTCGTTTAGAGCACTGTTGAAGGAAGACGTGCGTGTGGTTAGGAAGGCATTCACATCAGGTTTATTAGAGAGAGAAGGAAAGAAACATGGTGATAGATACGAATGAGCAGCTATGGGTTTGAGTTTAAATTTGGGAGAGCGACATTGACAAAGCAAGGTTACCTACTAGCTTTGCAAATGTTTCCTTTTCTCTCTCTTCCTCGATGTGACTTGTCTCTAACTCACCACCATATCCTCTCGACCCTAACACCAACAAAACAACCCTCCACTATTCTTATTTAATCAATCTTCTTCATCTAATGTTTTATGTCTTAGTTTCGAGCTCGTGTCGAGGGCAACAAACGCGTTTCAATAATAAACTAAAATATAATAGAATTTAGATCGAACGAGAAACAGTGATGATTTATTTTGAGACGAGTGAGATATATTATGATTAAGAGGGGCGAGGGTATAGATTAAGAGGTTTGGTGGAGTGTCTGTATGTGATTAATGGTTGACTAATTGAAGGGATATCATATCATGATTGGGGGCAAAACCATGTTACAGCTGCCTCCCTCCCTTCAAATCCAACCACAAGTTGTCCAAATAAAAATCACTCCAAAATCAACGACATACGTTTCTCCACGTGGCTAAATCCCATTAGAGAGGACCTTGATAAGACATGCACATGCAACCACACTACACAAACTTCCACGCACCTTGATATTATTCTGCTCCATATATTATTTCTCTCCCACTCAAAGTTGCAAAATTATATCACAACACACAGCGCTCTCAGGAATTTTTCATTGAGGTTTGCCGGAAAATGGTCAACATGCTTGAAACTGATCTCTGTCTCGGGCTTCCCGGCGGCGGCGGCGGCGGCGGAGAGCCGGAGACTCCGAAAGGTAATGGAAAAAGAGGATTCTCTGAGACGGTTGATCTGAAACTCAATATCCAATCTAAGCCTGTGGTTACCGTCGATCTGAGTACCACACAGAATATGAAGAGTACTGATTCAGAGGATCTTAGCTCCAAGGATCCTGCAAAGCCACCTGCCAAGTAATTAGCTTCCCTTCCCGTCCCGTTCCTTTACTCGGAAGCTGGTTTAAGTTAATGGGTTACGATTTTTTTTTAATTATTTAGGGCACAAGTTGTGGGGTGGCCACCAGTCCGATCCTACCGAAAGAACGCGATGTCTCAAAAGAGTCCCGATGGCGGAGAAAAGGGTAGTGGCTCGGCTATGTTCGTCAAAGTTTGTATGGATGGCGCACCGTATCTGCGAAAGGTGGACCTAAAGACGTACAAAAGCTACCAAGAGCTCTCGAACGCCTTGGCTAAGATGTTCAGCTCCTTCACCATGGCTGGTTAGTTAACCATTAAATTTTGTTTACCAAAAACATAATTGTTTTAAGTACGATCAATTGGGTTAGATCTAGAACACAAAATGGCACGTTACAACCTAGTTTTAACCAAGCTTGATTTATTTCTTAAACTAATTATGACATGTTTTGAATTTATGAATTAAATTTTATGGGTTTTATTGTAAAGGTGAGTATGGGGCCCAAGGAATGATAGATTTCATGAACGAAAGCAAGTTGATGGATCTTTTAAACAGCTCTGAATACGTGCCAACTTATGAAGATAAGGATGGTGATTGGATGCTGGTGGGAGATGTCCCATGGGAGTAAGTTGCTTATCTTTGTAGCCAATCAACGTCAATTACTTTTACATCCGTTATTCTAACTATGTTTTATACGTTTAGGATGTTCGTTGATTCATGCAAGCGCTTGAGGATAATGAAGGGATCAGAAGCTATCGGACTCGGTATGTATAAAAAGTTTATAGTACATACGAAAGAAGGTTTGCATTTAAGCCCCTAAAGTAAGTTGGAATTACTTTTTGCAGCCCCAAGAGCAATGGAAAAATGCAAAAGCAGAAGCTGAAAGAGGAGTTGATTGCAATATCTGTGTTTTTTTAAAATTTTAAATTTAAATTTTGAATGTTGTGATTCGTAAATAGATATTAAAAGAGATTTGGGAGATTAATTAATTAATTTGTAATAGGAAACAAGAAAATAAACTCTCTCTCTCTCTAGCTCTCTCTATCTCTCTCCTATCCTGTCTGGCTGTTTGTTTGTTTGTTGCTTTTATTAAATGTGTTTGTTTAATCACAAAAAAACAATTATAATGGGTTTTGCTTTTATTTATGCCTTTCTCTCTTCTTAATTAATTTTTTTTAATTTTAATTTATTCTATTAATTATTGCATTTTGTAATGATTTTGGGTGTGGAAGCCATTAGGGAATTATTATTATTTTCTTTATTGGGGGACATCACCATGTGGATGCTTATAAAGATGTTTAATATATTAGGTATTTTATTATCAACAGGGGTAGAAGGGTAAATTCACTACGCCAAATATTATTTGAAAATTTATTACTAATTAATATCTTAATTGATAAGGAATTATGTGGGCTTAATTACTACATAGTATAACTAATATCATTAATAATGTGGGGATCAGAAAGGAGGAAGTGGAGGTGTTATTTTAGCATGATTTTGTTGGAATGGAATTGATGAGTGATGTGAATAATTATAATTAATTGATAGTGGGAGGAAAAATATTTTAGATAAACCTCTAATTAATATTTTTATGATTTTTTTTTTCATTACTATTATGAAAACTTATGTTCTACATATATTAGTTGGATATTATATGATGGAGATTAAATAAAATGAAAGAAATAAAGTAATTTTTTTTAAAAAAAAACTATATGCTGAATTAATTCCAAAACAACACCAACAAGATGTCCGATCATATGCTTGTTTAGGGCATGTTGTCCATGGTTGCATGCCCATTCCAACCTCATTTTACTTGTCTTCATGGGTAGTTAAGTCTTTACTATTTTTGTCATGTCAATATGAGATGTATGACTATTTATCAAAATCATGTCTACACCCGCTACAGCTAAAATGATAAGGGCCAACAGATTTTGCAAAGCTAGAGGTCATTGGTATTTATTGCCACTCCATTGTTTTCTTGATTTGATACTTAAATCTTCTTTGTCTTGTTTCTTGTAATTGCTCGTTCGGGTACATGCAATTGATTAGTGGTTGGATTCATATCATAAAATGTCTCAAAATGTACTCTAGGAGAATGTAACTAGTTTCAATTCTTCTTACGATATGGTACATGCCCACCCGGCTTGGGTCGACTAAGCTAGTTTGGATTGGATTTACTTGGCTCACACAAAGTCGAGCTAGATTTATGAGAATTTCAGCCATATTGTTTCATCATTTGAACTCGAATTCAATTCGAATCCCAATTGTCGGGTGTTAGTTATTTTTATCTCTTTGAATTTGATATGATTATCAAAATCTACTCCTAACGACCGCGATAGGTTTCTAAAAATTATTAAATATTTGAAAAGAAAACTAATAATTTTTTTAGGAATTTAAATTAAGGGATGAGACATGATATGATTTAAAAACTTTTAACCTTGACCCATCTTTACGAAATTAATAGGTATGGATGCTTCTGGTATATGATAATAATAATAATTATTATTGTCAATATTATATTTAAAAATTAAAAGAGAAAATAATAATAATAATAATAATAATAATAAATGGAAGCCTAAAGAATAAGTCCATGCTGCATTGCTTCCCTTCCATTTCTCTGATTTTTCTTGGATCTGACGCCCTCCATATATAAACAATAAATAAAGTATTAATGTTATATGTTCGATAAATAAATAAATAATTATTAAATCATATTTATATAATTTAGACAATGTAGGAAATATTTTAATAATTTAATGTGATGCAGAAAGAATATGAAGTGTAGGTATCACTCTAGATACATAGCTTATGTTAAAAAAGATATAATATTTAAATAAATATGATATGTAACGTTTTATATTATAAAGGATTAATAATTCTTACATATCTTAGTCTCCCTTTGCAGCTCCTTGTCTTCTGCCAAATAAATCGAATCATGTCCTCCAATTATTTCACTCTTCCGACTTGGAATCAATGTGAGAAATGTCAGACTATTTTTGGAATCTTTTTTATTTTTTTATTTTCTATTTTTATAAAATTTAATTGTACCCGCTTAAGATTTTTAGAAACGCTCTACTAAGGAGAGGTTTCCACACTCTTACAAAAAATGTTTCGTTCCCCTCTCCAACTGATGTGAGATCTCAAAGTCCACTCCCTTTTGGGGCCCAACGTATTCGCTGGCACTCGTCCCCCTCTCCAATCTATGTGAGACCCCCCAATCCACTCCTTTCGAGGCTCAGCCTCCTCACTGGCACATTGTATGGTGTCTACCTCTTTCGGAGCTCAGCCTCTTCGCTAGCACATCGCCTGGTGTCTAGCTCTGATACCATTTGTAACGGCCTAAGCCCACCACTAGTAGATATTGTCATCTTTGGGCTTTTCCTTTCGGGCTTCTCCTCAATGGTTTAAAAACATCCATACCCTTTATAAAGAATATTTCGTTCCCCCTCAACCCCTCCAACCAATATGGGATCACACATTAATTTTTTTTTAATAATAATAATAGCATCAACAGAAACACAGAAACACCTGATAGGATAATTTCTTCCAACTATTTCGAAGTTTTTACAGTTTGATAATCTGCAGAGCAGAGCAGACAATGGATGATCTAAGGGAAAAGATATTATTCCTTTGCAAAAGGAAGGAAGGAAAAGGCTCCTGAAACACACACAGACAGATCACTCTCTTCTTTAGCAACCATCGACCCGAGAGTACAGCTTCTCATTCTGTAACGAAAATGGTGTTGAAATCGACAGCACAAGACAACCTCGTCCCACAACAATGTCTTTCCACCGTGATTGCTCACAGAAAACTCATCTTGGTTCAAAATAACCAGAAAAACGCCCAAGAAATGAAAAGAAGCAACAGTAACAAGTTCAAATGATTGTAATATACAAGTGAATGTTGCCAAGCCAAAGCCAATCCAGATTGAAGATAACTATTGTAATGTTCAAGAACATGGTTACAAGCCAATGCTGGAAAGAGCTGAAAGTGGACTAATTCCTGCAACTTCAGGTTCTGTTAAACATGGAAACTTATAGGATGTTTGGATCCTATGATCAGGCTAGAGGTGAAGTTGACACTGACACACGAAGCAATACATTAATAAATCCAATATGGTTTGCCTTAGTTGCTTCTAATCACTAGTGAGATTAATAACGTAACAGCCAAGCCCACTACTTGTAGATATTGTCCATTTTGGTATGTTACGTATCGCTCTCGGTCTCACGATTTTAAAACGTGTCTACTAGAGAGAGGTTTCCATACTCTTATAAGGAATGTTTCGTTCTCCTCTCCAACCGATGTGAGATTTCACAATCCACCCCCTTAGGGGCCCAACGTTCTCGCTGGCACACCGCCCCGTGTCTGGCTCTAATACCATTTATAACAGCCTAATCCTACCGCTAGCAGATACTGTCCATTTTGGCCCGTTACGTATCGCCAACAGTCTCACAGTTTTAAAATGCGTCTATTAGGGAGAGGTTTTCACACCCTTATAAAAAATGTTTCGTTCCCTTCTCCAACCGATGTGGAATCTCACAAATAACTTTAGAACAAGAAAAAGAATGGTTCTGTTCATAATTCTACTCCAGCGAATGACCAAACATCATCCTAACTTGTAATTAGCTTTACCAGAGATGGAACTAAGCATTTGCCTCAGATCTCCTCAAACTACACAACTTGAGGGTCAGGTTAGTTCTATTTCCTAAAGTAATAGTAGCCCATTTGATGATAAGCAACTTCCCCCACCTGTCCTGCGTCGGATTGTTGGGAGGAAGTACATCTCCATTGGTACGAGACATTTTGGGGAAGCTCAAAGCAAAGTTACGAGAGCTTATGCTCAAAATGGACAATATCATACCATGGAGGTTCGTGATTCCTAACATCCTACCCTGCCCTTTTCTTGCATATTTCTACTAAATTACGAACTTTTCTTCATTTGGTTTTCCTTTTGATATTCAACACACAGACATGGCAGTATACCAACGAAGAGTCGGTCAGCCAGTGACGCATCTGCACGACATCGTAGAACTGTGACAACAAACAGCCACAGAACTAATACAGATATCTGTGGGCAGCTAAGCCAAGAGAATTTTGTGAAGGTTCTATCTAATGGTCGATAAAGTTGTCATCCTGGAATGATACTCAAAAGAATGATATATTCACCAACAGCTCAAATAGACTCATAACTACGAACCCAAGAGAAAAACAATGGCTTTGGTGGCTAAAGAATCCAATTCAGCGACTAATTTAGTTTATGCAAATTCAAAGGGAAACATACAACAACGATAACATCCCAGTAACCATCAGATCAAACTCAGAAACACAAGCTAAAAGTAAAAGGAACAATAATGAGCAAATTTCTGAGCATAATGGAAATGAATACTTTTCTGCAATTCATTGTGTTCTGCAATGTACATTTCATCTAACAATATCAGTATATAAAGCAGCAAACAGTCAAACTTCTTTAGCTAAACCAATTGAAAAGAAAAACAGTAATTCAACAAACCCACATATTCAATCAGATGCCGCTGTAATCACCTCTCGGGCTCTCCAACAGCGTATCCCCAAAAGGGTCTTGCAAATCCCCAAGAACATCCTCCGTGCCCTTCAAAGCCGCATGCAAACAAACCACCACGGCCCCAATGGCAAGTGAAATCAGCACATTCACGAAAACCCCTGTCAAAGCCAGGGCCAATCCGGTAGCCAACCCAAGAATGACGACCAAAACAAAATCTCCCAACTCAAAACCAAAAACCCTAATTGGGTCGTCGCGGGAGAAGTAAAGGACGAACCAGGCAACAAAGACAAGGAAGAACACAATCATGGAAAACGGATGGTAGATGAGGCCAAGAAAGATGAGAAGCAAGACGACAAGACAGTAATTGGAAAGGAAACGGGTCAAGTTCTGAGAAATCCGAGAGGTCGCGTCGGAGAGGGAAGAAGGAAGGCTGAGAGACAATGGGTCGAGGAATTCCCGCCATGGCCGGCGGGTGGCGATGACGGATCGACCGGCTTCCTTGAAAGTGACGGCGAATTCAGCGGTCGACATTGGGATAAAAGCCTGGAAATTTTGGCCGGAGCAAGGCTGGTAATGAAGTCGAGTGGAAGATCCCAAGCTCCAATCAAAATGATCGGTCCACTCTGATGGCAATTTTTATTCGGTAAAAGTTAAAAAAAAAAAAAAGTAACTTATCTGAGATTTACCGTCTAAAGTTTGACTTTTCTAAATCTTCAACAATTGAACATTTATTTTTCCACCAAATTAATTATTTAAATTATGTATCTTTAGAATTGAAATAAATAGAAACAACTATTTTAATTATCAATTAAGCTGTAAAAAGTTTAAATTTTTTTTACAATACATCAATTTCTAAAATGTAGAGATGAACAATAAGTTCTTATTTCATAGGTCGATTACAACGAATGTGATTCGAGTCGATGAAAACAACAGCAACAACTGGAGCAACAACTGGAGCTGGGTTAGATAGTAAGACATAGACATCCAAAGCAGTGATTGGAAATATGGAAATATGGCATCATCTGTTTGGATCTTAAATACCAAAAGCTTGATTAGTTGATTTGGGATATTTGGATTGAACAGTACTGTCTTGCATCTCCAACTAATAAGATTCAATGCATCCTGCCCTCGGACGTCCTTAAATCAAGACACTCACATGAATTATCATTGCCAAAAAGTAAGAACAAACAGAAAGATGCAGAAGGGAAGAAATCAGCAATCCGTGTAAGAATATATATGTCAATGAAGCATTACCAAATTTGTGGTGTTTGTGTTGTTCTAAGTTTGCAAGCCTAACTCATCGGCTTCCGACAATGAAATGGGTCCAAGTGTGTTGCTACCTTCTAAGCTAGCAAGCATCACAAACTCCTTTTTGATGCATCCTCTTTTCTCTATCCATCTCACACCAAGCACATTGAACCGTACAGCGCTCTCAGTTCGAATCGTGGCGAATTCGTTGCTTGAGAAGACAGGATTCTTACCACCAACATAATGGTAGGTTGGCATTTTACGAGATGAAAGAAACACGTAGTTGATCGGTCCACATTTTAGGAGCAATCCGCGGCGGAATACGTGACGAACAACTCCAAGCAAGATCTCTCCCCCTGAAGGCACAAAGGTTCGGCAGCCGAAGGTAATGGGGAATGTAACATACTGAGATTTATTCTTGCACTGTCCCTTGCCTATGCTCTTCAAGCTTGTAACCGCAATAAAATAGCCATGGTCTTTGCTGGCCCTCTCCTTCAATAAGTTCTCTAATAGACGAGCCATAATGTACCTCTGGAAGTTGAGACCATCTCTATTTGCCTTTTCAGCCACCACTTTCACATCTCTCACTAGTTCCACTTCACAAAACATTTCCCAAATCTGATATAATTCATGAAAAACAGCAGAATTATCAGAAACATTTACCAATCTACCTCTTGTAAGAAACTGGAAATTTGTAGGCATTCAGGAAATTAATCAGGAACCAAACGAAAAAGAAAATGTCAAACATCTGAGCCACCAATCTACTTCTTGAATTCATCCACTTGGAGAAAAATGCTTCAGATTATGAGATTTTCAGCCATATCTCCAGCCATCACTTGGAGGAGAAAAGATAAAATAAATCAAAGAATGAATTATGTGTTCATGCTGGTCTCTAACATCAGCGCTATGAAAAGAAGATAGAATAAAAGGTCAACAATGTCCTGAACTAGAAAACTTTAGGTTCTTGCATCTAGTGAATATTAAACAATAAATGTAGCTGAGAACAGGTGGAGTATATTAGTAGAGCACCTAGAAGGATTCCAAACAGCAGTATTAAAAACTTGAGATCGCTATGTTATGAATTGGAAGATCGCACATCGATTAAAACCTCTTTAACTCTTTAAGAAAAAAAATTATAACAAAGATACCAGAGTGTTTGGTGATTCTGTGGATTCCAAATGAAACAATGACGAATAAGCAATGGATCCACCCGAATATGCTCGGCGATTTATACTTTTCAAGATTATGCCAAATCGAGTCCATTCATTTCATGGCTACTTACCGAAATCTGATTCTCTGTTCACCAAATGACCACACGAACTTTAATTCGAGTAAGCAACACAATCGCCAATGGATCAAAATCTCCGATTAATTCCAATAACCTCAACATCCAAACAGAGGACCGAATCAAGAATCAAACTGCAAATGAGAAATCACAGACTGCCACGAATAACAGATGTACAAAATGCACATAAACTCAATTATCCTACAATTACAGAGAGCCAGAACCGGCTACAGATCTCCAATTCAAATTTCAAACACATCCATAAACATTCAAAAATCAAATACGATGCGAACCAAATTCTTCCACACGGATTACAGAGGGGCGAAGGTAATGAGGAGTTACCTGTTGCAAAAAAAAACCGAGGGCGGCAGAGGCGGAGGCGGACGCAGAGGAGCGGCGGCGAGAATTGCGAGGAACTAGAAAAGTGAAATTGGGCGCGCAAAACGAACCGCTGCCATATTCTGATTGGTGAAGTGCATTGCAATGGATAAGCGAAGGGTAATGGCTTTGCCATTTATACAGAAACAAAATTTGGATATTGGAAATGGACGCTGCTCCGATATGCTTACTTTTCGTCGTTTCTCCCATCTAATCTATTACGTGTCCAATGTAATTCCTATTTTTTTATTCTCTATAAATTACAAATTTAGTCTTTTGAATTAGTCCAATTAATTTTCTAAATTTATTAATTTTAAAAAGTTCTCTTAATGCACCTTAAAAATTTTAATTTAGAATCCATAGACACATTATACACAAATTTTTTTAAAAAAATTAAAATAATATTAGACAGAAAAATTAAATTTTATAATTAATCAAATATTTAAAAAAAAGTTAAATTTAATATTTTATGGACGAGTGACCATGAGAGAAGACAGAGCTCATTTATTTTTGCTTTGTCAGTGAGACCCATAATCGCATTGAAGAAGCTTTTCATTTTCTGCCAAACAATTGTGCTTCTGTAATCAGCGATGGCTCTAATTCAGAGTCGTTTATTTCAAGCTTCCACCGATGGGAGAGGATGGTGAGAAAATTGAAGAAATTTGGGTACATGGACAATGATAATGAAGAGAAGGGGCGAGAGAGAGACATTGATGCACAGATGAAGCAATGATAATGATAATGTTTTCTTGCAAAACGCTAACGATTATACAAACAAATGAAGCACTTATATAAGATGTTGGAGATAATGAAAAACATCATCTTATGTCATATAATCTCATTTGCCACACAAAAGAATCAAGTTGAAGAATTAGACAAAACATTTAACGATCAATTTCTAACAAGCTTAAGCCTAAAATAAAACAAATCGAAAGAACCTTAAAGAACACACACAGGCATCACATGAACAGCTTAGGCATTCTTAGTAAAACAACTAGATGCTGGGTTAAACTTTTAGGTGGAAAAAGAAAACCAAGAACATGTCTCTGAACCATCAAAATCATCTTACACTGTTTATAGAAATTAAATTCCGGTCAAAAAGTAGCCAAAAATAGACTAATACAGCAAAAAATAAATATCCATAAAACTTGACGAAATGGAGAGTATGATCCCAGACCAACAAATGGTATTCTCTCTTCACTTCAGAGGAATGAACCTGGATGAGTGGGTAGCACCAATACCAGGTCTACCGTGCTTAACAGGCTTGTATGATATGGAAAACTCAGCTAGGTAATGGCCAATCATCTCAGGCTTGATTTCAACCTGGTTGAAGGTCTTCCCATTGTAAACTCCAATGATACTTCCAATCATTTCAGGTACTATGATCATATTACGAAGGTGAGTTCTAACAGGTTCTGGCTTCTCACCCGGTGGCGCCTCACGTTTCTGTACATAAAAGGGGAAAGAACATGTGAGATTGATATCACATTCTCCAAGCCACCATTCACCCATGAAACGTCACTAGTAAGCAGTAACATTCGATCATAGAAGACAGATGAGAGGTAAATTTATCTGAACGCAAGACTCTAAGGCCAATGGGGAAAATGCAAATTAGTCATAATTGGAAGAGGTTCTGCCTACGCTCAGATTTTTGGAGCATCAAGAATTAAGTAGGTGAGTGTCTTTCGGTTTCAATACAGATTCCAAATTGAATTAACGAAAAAGAAGAGAATTGCTCAAACAGTGGGAACTTCCCAAGCGAACCCTGTGGCGGAACAATATTTAGGGAGGCAACCAAATCAAACAAAGCACAACATTTTCACAAAAGTCGGGGAATTGGTAGTACTCCGAACGATATCCATCTAAGTGATCTCGTTTACCTCAAGTTAAAAGCAGTTTCAGGAAAACCACCGAATTTCTTTCCCAAAACCACCTTATATCAACCAAGAAAAGCATACAACCCGCGGATTTGATAATAGCAAGGTACATTAAGGTGGACTTGTATTTTTATATCTAGCATACTACCAATGAATTAGACATGCACGTACAGGTAGCAGATTTAAACAAATGAAATTAACTTTTCCAGTTACAAAATGGAACATAAATAGGAAGGGGAGCAATTACCGCTTTGCGTAGCTTCTTGATCAAAGCCATTGGCTTTCTAGTCAGACCCCTACGGAACCTAAAACAGAAAATGGAGAGGAAGAGTTAAAATCAGCAAATAAATCATTCCAATTACATTTATCATTTGAACTACCTTCTGCGAGCCCTAGCAGTGAAGAGCTTGACAAGCTCGTCAGTGGACATGTCGAGGAGAGAATCCAAATCGACTCCACGGAAACTGAACTTCTTGAACGTCCTCTTCTTCGGCACTCCGGCCGCCGCGACATCGGGATTATCGTCCGCCTACGAACACGATATCTAGGTTAGATGAAGTAAACAAACGTCAAACCAGAATGCGAGAAATTCTTTGAGCCTTACCATGGTTGGAGTTACAGAAATCAGAAGCCCTAGGCTGAGTGCAAATGACGATTGTGGCTGCTAGGGTTTTCAGTGGAGTAAATTTGCCGATTAAGATCATATATAAACTCTAAAGCCCTGGACTGCAATTATATTTGCTTAAAAGACCTTTAACTTTTAATATTCAACTTTCGCCCCAAATACTATAAATTGGGCTCATAGGTAAGCCACGGTAGAAAACAGGCCGAATATATCGAAGCAACAAAGCCCAAATATATATATATTTTTAAATGAGTTTATTTAATATTACTATTATTATTATTATATTTTCATTCTATAAATGTTCACGTACTTTATCTAAATCCTTAAATTTTATTTCTTAATAATTATTTTAACCTTCAAAGTTATTCTTTTTAATTATTTAACATTATTAAGTTATTCTTTTTAATTATTTAACATTATTATTATGGTTATTCTTTTTAATTATTTAACATTATTATTATGGTGCTCTCGTTTCCATGTCAAATTTATTACGTTTTAATATCTAATTGAATTATAATGTAATTTTTAATACATTGATTAAAAATTTAATATCAACCCATTTGAGGTTAGTTATCATATATCCTTTTAGGATGTGACCAACACAGTCTCTCCCACATTGAACGTTCTTGTAAATGAATGTGTGCAAAAACAAGGCCAACAAACGCATAATACACATACAAAAAGAACCAATACTCAAATATCACGTTTTTTTTTTCACTTCAACCACGCATTAAATTTACAAGTTTTTTCACCGTAAAAATTCATTTGAGATTGTTCTTGAACTTTCTAGTTTTTTAATCACATATCTAAGCTCTTTTTGACAACTTAGCCTTAAAGAGGTCGGAGTCATTTCTTTCAAAATGGAACCAGGTTCACAAAATAGGCTCGAGTTTGGGTAAAGCTCATAAACTGATTCTGCATCGATGTTTAAATTACTCAATGTTGTCAAACACGCACGTGCCTCCGAGTCAACCATCTCAAACGACTTGTTGCTCTCTTTTCTATAGATCAACTGCAAAATTCCAAATATTAAAAATAATGAATACACCAAACATTCAAATTCAAATTCATGTATAACTTTATAAAGTTTTTTGTAACGGCCCAAGCCTACCGCTAGTCGATATTGTTCTCTCTTAGGGCTTTCTCTTCCTAGCTTCCCCTCAACATTTTTAAAATCCATCTGCAAGGATGATGTTTCCACATCTTTGTAAAGGGTGTTTCATATGGAATCTCGCCGTTTTATTTACCCATGCAATGATCCATACCATACCATTATTTTATCCAACTATTCACATAATCTAAATTCCATACACGATGTTCAAGATCCAACCAAATAAGTTTAAAATAGTTTAAAATACCTTAGGTGGATTTCCAGTGGAATTGGTGGAATAGAGCCTGACGCTATCAACAACTTTAGAGTATTTTGGAAAAGCATTTGCAAATCTCTTGTGGGATTGCAACTGAGAATTCACCCTCACAGCCCTTCCCATCATTATGGCTCTCCTGCACAAATCATCACAGCCTTTATTAGAACCATAAATGGCTTAAGATATCAATACCAAAGCGCCAAAATTTGGCTTCTATCCTTACCTTATTCCTCTAACAACAGCTAGATGAGCATCACAAACAACTCCAACCAACTCTATTCTATATGCCGTTCTATTTTGCATTTCTCCATGCTCCTTCCTCAATTCCTTCTCTTCTTCTTCACTCATAGCCTCCCAGTAATTCTCTGTCACTTTTCCGTTCTCTACCTTGTACCCAACTCCCATTCGATATCGACGCTTGTGAATGTTTCGAGCCATTTCAATCGTCTGCATAACGTATGGCTCCCAAGACAGAGTGCCATCCAAGATCACATCCCGTCCCTCGTTTAATGCTGTGACCAGCAACGATGATGCAGCATCGGTCGATGGCTGGTGTACCTGTTACGATTCGTCGTAGTTAGTTGGTTTGTTCATGAAACAATTCGAGATGTAATTTAATGTGTGGGTAGGAAGACGCTCACCAATTCGGCAGTTTGAAGCATGTCGTCGTGATAGCCCATTGAGCTGATGGCTTTGTAGATAACATCAGTCTCCTTGAAGGCATCTGCCTCTACCATCACTTTATTTGCTTCTGCTTCCAACCAGAAGGGTCTGCATAATTAGCAACTGTTTATCAGCACTTTGATATAAAATTTCTAAGCGAGCTTCTATATCAATATTACGCACTCTTTGCAAATGTCTTTGAGGACAGTACTCTTGCCAGCCCCCATGCCACCACCCATAAGAAGAAGCACAGGCCTCCTATCTCTTCGAGACGATGGCGGTATCGTGTGGGAGAATTTCGACTCGCCCTTAGATGGAGCACAACCTATCTTCTTCATTTCCTCCACCAAAGTAGAGAATACCCTTGTCATTTTCAGATCCTTACACACCCTATCGAACCTCTCCTTCCTATCAAATGGCCAGAAACCAAAATAGGAAAATAAATACTCAGAATCTTCACTTATTGAAGTTACCAAATGGATCTTAATTCTATTCTAGAAGATGCACCATGATTGAAGTTTCAAAGTTCAAACTCAGGAACCAAATTTGACTTCTCAAGCAAATTGACAGATCTAAAATGAAAATACCTAGTCGCTGCCACCACAAGATCTTTCAGCTTCTTGCGCTCGGAGTCGACACTCAAAACCTATCATTAAATCCGCCATTAATTAAGGGATATGCTGAAATTTTAACATCGTGTTCGTCTTTTTTTGGGGGAGGATTGATGAATTTACCTGACTGATCATCAAGGGAGCTTGGCTCCAATGGAATGCGAAATAAGTCGAGATGCATTGATCAAACTCATCCATTAACTTCAGATACAGAGATTCCGCCTCGGATTCCCTCGCGAAATATGCATAAATTTCTTCCACGCATCCTTTCGTCTTCTTCAAATAGTTGTTCGCTAGCTTGCAGAGTCGAGGATACTCATCTGCATCTGAAAGCCCTAATTGCCTCGCTGCCAAAAACAACCCCAAAATATTAGGGTTAGATATTCCATTTTACATGGAATTAGGTTTGTAGTCAGTAATAGCGAAGGACTTTACCAACATAATGCGAAAATCTCTCCAAGAAACCAACGCGGCCGGACTCCATTATATGTAGATGCGGAATCAACTTGTGATTGTTGATTACAGCCTTCGAAGTCCGCCGGAAATGGCTTTTCCCGATGGCGGCGATGCCTCCGACGAACGAAGGGGTAAGATGGTGCGACGATGGAATGACCTTCCCGAAACCGCCATCTGAGCACAGAGCAAGTAGCAGAAAATTTAGTCTTCAATATTCATTGAATTTCAAATATCAAAATCAAAGAAATGTTGGGAAAACAGCTTCGATTACCTTCATGCTTCATGATGAAATTTTTTATAAAAGCAGAGAGATCGGAGGTAGAAGATGAGGATCTCTGATTGCTAGTCCTCGGCTTCGTTGGTGTTTGAAATTTGGAGGTTCATATATTTATAGGCTAAGCTCCACTGATTTGAAAATATGTGGGGTCAGACTTGCGCACTTTTTAAACCAAACGGTTCGGTTTTTTTTTTTTTTTTTTTTTAATGTTACAAAATTGTTGTTTTTCCCATCATTTATTTACCAATATTTTATATTTCTCAAAATAAAATTTTGAATTCTTTCTAATTTTCGAAAATAAAAATATTTTTATTTTTTATTTTAATTGAAAATTCCAAGATCGTCTCAATTTAAAATTTTGTAAAGTTAAGGTTATAATGTTTGTAGCTATTGGATATTTAATTTTTGGTTTTGATTTTCCAGCATGTTTTTTTATAATAATTTTCATCTTTATTGATTAAATATTTAAAAACAAAAACTACTTTTTTTTAAATAAAATAAAAAAAAACTTTTGGATTGGATTTTGTAAACATTAAAAAAAAGATAATAAATAAATAAGGAATGGAATAAACTCACACTAAATTTTTTTAAAAAATTAAATAATTATCATAGACCACACTTATTTACTAATAATTTAATAATGAATGAGATAAAAGAGAACAGATACCGTCCAGATCGCAAACTCAAGAAAAAATGAATAAAGTTGATAAGTACTCCACTTTTTCATTTTTTTAAGTCGATGTCGAATATTGGTAACCACACACGTCACTTTTATTTTTATAAAAATTAATAAGTATGTGAATGAATTACATTGTTCGTTAGATTTCTTATAAATGAATTAATTTAATCATTTTTTAAAATCGTTCATACATCAAAATTATAATATGTACGAGAATTTGATGATTGATATAATTTTGATATATATATATATATATATATATATATATATATATATATATATGAAAATGGGCATGAAATCCTTCTTAAAAAAATAAAGAAAGAAAAGAAAAGTTGAAAAATTAAAAAAAATAATAATAATAGAGAAAAGTTCCTTAAAAATGCTTCGGTCAATTAGGTGATCCCAAACAAAGGCGGCCCATTAAAAGGGTCAGCGAGCTACGTGTTTTAGTTTAGAAGGTTCATCCAATATGAACACGTTTAAAAATTCACTATTATTTTGGCATTCAAAATCTCAAAATTCGACTTTTCTTTATGGATTCTTTCAAATTCCTCATTCAACCCATCAAAACTTCTACTTTCTACAACTTTTTTTTACTTATCCAAATTAACTCATCAATTTAATTTTTAAACCTCTCAGAGAGTAAATACAAGTCTAAAAATTCAGTGAATGTAACCGCCTAAGCTCACCGCTGTTTAATATTGTCTGTTTTTGCTCATTATGTATCGTGTTTTAAAACGTGTCTACTAAGGAGAGGTTTTCACACCCTTAAAAAGGAATGTTTCATTCCTCTCTCCAACCAATATGGGATCTCTCAATGAACCTCTAAAGAAATGTGTTGCATTGAAAAGTAATGCACTAAACTGTAAAAGCGCGCTAAACCATGATGTGTTGACTCGAACTGAGCGTTCTAACTTGAGGTGAATACATCTTCATCTTATTGTGCCATAACTAAACTTTTTTTTTTGTTGTGCCTTATGCTAGGGAAAGTGGCATAGGGCAACGGCAAGAATATGAGGCACTATGGCAGCACTTTAGAACCTATCCGTTGGAGGTTTGCATGGGAACCATGGATAGAAACTGATGATCAACAAACACACAAATAGGAAAATCAAGAGAGAAAAGAGAGACGTGGACTCATACTCAATTGATCTCACTGTGCAACCGATGAATGTAAGATACAACAACCATCAAATC
This sequence comes from Cucurbita ficifolia, assembly GCA_033971965.1. Classification (NCBI taxonomy): domain Eukaryota; kingdom Viridiplantae; phylum Streptophyta; class Magnoliopsida; order Cucurbitales; family Cucurbitaceae; genus Cucurbita; species Cucurbita ficifolia. Next base: position 9,017,238 of record CM066967.1, on the reverse strand, counting down.
ATGAATAGTGAGTCTAAGTGAAGGTGTTGATGATCGATGAATGTAAGATACAACAACCATCAAATCATGAATAGTGAGTCTAAGTGAAGGTGTTGATGATCTTTATAGATTAGTTTGTACAAACGCGAATGACGATCAAAGGCATAAACTTTCAACAAAAGTTGTGAAGGTATCTATTTCAAAACTTCAACTTGTATTGTGTAGTCAACTAAGAGGTATTGTTGCAAAGATCGGGTGAAAAATGTCCCTAAATTTCAGAGTCAAATTTAATCGGTTGAATTTTATTTATTTATTTATTAGTTGTTACAAAAACAAATATTTCAACTTGTTATTCTATTATTTGTTAATGTATGTTTGAACTTCATTAATATTTATATGTTTAATAGAAATTGGCTATAAGGATTTTTATTTTTAATTCTGGAGCCATTTTTTCCCCTAAAATTATAATGAGTGTCAAGTTTATTATATTATTTTCTTTTTTCTTTTTTTGAGAAGGCAAACAATGACAAGTTATATATTGTTCAACTAAAGAAGAATTTATTCTCCATCTTAAAATTCATATTATATTAAAAAATCAATCTATCAAAAAAGAAATTAATTTGATTCTAAAAATTTTAAAAACAAGAAAATGAATTAAAAAAATAACAAATATGTCCTAAATTTGATTCAAATTTAGGATCTTCCCGTGTTAATATTACAAGTAGGGTTCTTGTCATCAACTAGTCAACTATAACTTTATTAATTTGATATGTAAAGAATATATACGAGTCATTAGAGAAAAGCAACACTAAAATAGTTGGAATGGATGAGCTCAGAAAAAATTAGTGGGAAGATTGATTAGATCAACCTATGTAAGAGGTCGCGCAGCTTCTCGTGGAGCCTCTTGCAGATTATCAAGTCTATCCAATTGATCAACCTCAAAGAATTGAGTAAACAAGAAAGTGAGGACTTTGACTAATGTCCTTCGAGAAGTACCAAGGGTGAAACGACAAATGAGCTTTTTTTAGGTTCGGGCCAAGGAGTTGACTTTTTTATCAAGTCAAGCCGCTTGCCCGACCGAAGGACTTGCCCTTTTCGTCGGAAAGGAAGAGACTCTGACAAGCACCCATCGCGACAATAAATAACAGAAACAATTTGGCATCCTATATTTGTCAGATATGCATTCATACGGACAAAATGGCTGACCAACTCCTCCCGTCATAAATGGTCGTTAATGTTATTGTTTCAGCTTCATTCTTCCTTGGAATGGTTTCAGATCTTCTTCTTGCTAAAAGGAACTAAAAAATGGGGGCAAGCCAAATTTGACAAATGGAAATAAGATGTTGAATGGAGTTGGGACCCCATTTTGGCACTAAATTCACAGCCCCATTTATTAGGTTTATGGTTTAGGGGCCTCGGCCGCCAGGGAGAGTGGCAAGCAACCACCGATAAGGTCCATCTTTCTGTCTATCAAATGGACAATGTACCATTCCTTCGCCTATTATATTAAATTTTTGGGTCATTCCTAGTTGCCAAGGACCATGACTTGACCACTTCGTTGATGGCGAAATGAGAAAGAAATAGCTCGAATTGGGTTGGGTTTCTCTAAAAGTCATCTAGAAACAATCAAATAAACAAGTAGTCCAGTGTTCAACATTCTTAACTATGGATATCAATACATTAACAAAGCCCCCCCCCCCCCCCCCCCCCCCCATTAATTTACATATCCACAATCCTAATCAAGCTTAAAGTTAAACACAAGCATGATCTGATTAGCTGCAAAGGTTGATTTAAGTCACAACTGAGTTCCATTACACATGCCATACTAAATCATTTAAGCAAAAGACTGACATATAAAAGCAGGGAGCTCAGGAATACCGGAAGTTTGTAGAGGTTGGCTCTATCACTGCCATTCAGAAAAATTGATCATATGCTGTTAATCTCTATATTGGTTGATGCGTCCGTCTACTATAAGAAACTTCTCGAGCTTCAAAATGCATTGAGATACAGATTCTGCGCCGAATTTAGACATCTCTCACCTTCGAGCCATTCTCTGTCCTGCCCCAAGTAACAAGGCTTTCCCAATTGCACCTGTTCGAAGTCCACAGACTACAGCCACTGCCCCACCAATGACTATCCATTTCCAATCTAAGCCAGAATCATTTTGGTGCTTTCTCCTCATTACCTGAGTTCGTACTTCACCTGATTCTGACTCTGACGACTCCGAGCTTCTGTCAAAAGCAATCTTTGTGGTGATTCTGGCCATCAGTGCACTTCTGGAAACAGAAATGTCTGATTTCCTAGCGTTTTGGTATGCTCTGAAACCAGAGTGCAATTTTTTGACAGTTCCCCACATTCCATGGCGGACTCCCAACTTAGCCACATCCTTGGGGATTCCCATATCTTCATAATGCACTAGGATAACCTCAGTAGCAGACCACAATCCATCTCCTTTACGAGACTCCACTGTCATTTCCAAATTTATGAAGTTAGGATATTAATTAAAACGAATTTTCACGTGAAATCCTGCAGTTTTCTGAAAGAGGAACAATACATTATCATAATCCTCACCTGCCCTGATGATCCAACTTGAAAAATAAAGATCAACACGCCTAGGTTTGTCACGTCTGGGTAAGCTTGGATACTGTACGCCCTGAACAAATAGTTTCACGTTTCAACTTAATCACATCAAAATACAAGCAAAGGTCTTAATTAACAGGGAGCATGTAATCATATTTCAATTCTGCAAGTCAGCAAGGAATGCTTAGATATCAACGAATGCTTAGTAATTCTATAATTTATTACAGATCATATAAATCCGTTGGTAATTTGTTTGACTGGACAAACAGCCAATTGTTATAGCGTTCGGTAATCTACAAAGAGGCTGAACTTGAGCAATTAAAACCAGTTGCTTATTGTTATTAATTTTTTTGACATGTTCTTCCCTCTGATAATACATGTTTCCATAGAATCTTATTACCATCCTAAGGAAATTTCGGACATCTGGCAGTCCAGGTATACAGCCATGTCAAACTGAATAACAGTGCATGATGGAACTTATCTAAAAAAATAACTAAAATAAGCCAGGGAGGGGGAGGATGGCTAGATCAAGTACAGACAACGTAGCTAGCAACATAGAGTAGCAGGAGAAATTCCTTGAACACGGTGGAATATATACCTTTGTTACACAATAGTAAGTTTTTGCAGCCTCCCATATTCTTCGACCCATGACATATTCTCTATCACTGCAGAAAAAGGGGAACTGCAGAACGGAAATACAATTGAGGCATTAACCCTCATAAATTCTAAAATAGTTAATGGTACCAAACAACAAATACATTCAAGTATCTCCCATGTCTTACAAACCTTCTTAATCCAGTGCACAATCATGGTCCCTGTATGAGGGCATTCATCCAATATCTTGACATACGTAAGCATGGGATCCCATTTAGTCCGAAACTCATCGTCCCAAAAGAAATCTCTAACCATCTCTGGAGTTGCATCCTCAAAGACAGTTCTACTACGATAAACTGTTGGTCTGTTCTGGTGAGGAGAAAAAAAAAAGATGTGGGAGCTTTATGTTACATCTAAAACAATAAAATGCAAAATTGAAACAGCAAACAACAACAATTTGAAACAGCTACGTATTCCCCATAGACAATGGTTCAATACTATATGTGGTACAAGCACACAAAAGGTAGAAAGAACCCATGGTAGAGTTCAAACATGACAGTGTGGTACCCTACAAATTTAAGAACCAAATTTTTTTATTTTATACAGGGTCAAAGAGAGTTTAGGTTCTGATATTAGATCATAGCTTTGGAAAAACAGAACACACAAGATTAAGTGTAGAAAAAGTGTGATGTCTTAATCATAGTAAAATCTTAATGAAAAATTTTAAAGTTCCTAACATGGGAAAATGGTTTATAGAAAGGGGTTCAAAAGGAAATAATAATAAAAAGTTCAAAATCAAGAATTCTGAAAAATGGCAAAAGACTAATACAAATGTGGCAAAAAAGAAAAAGGAAAATGCAAGAGAGCTCTTCAAACTTATAATAGGAAACACAATCTACCATCCACATAGCTGAATACCATACCTCAGGCTCAAGGCGCCAAGCTTCATATGCGAAATTTGGGGTCGACCTTTGCATCATACCTTGCCATTCTGCCTGTTCATCCCTTCCTTCAAGCAGTTGCAATAGGTGATCTAAATCATTCTCTGTAACAATATCCTGCTCTTTTTCCACATCATTATTGCTGAAGAAGTGGACAAGATAATTATCATCAGAAACAGTTTCATCTAATGGCATCCATATTATGATTACAACTTGTTCTTCATTTGCCTTCAGCGAGGGTATTCATTAAAGATATTGTTCAATGAAACCCAAAGCCTTCATATTTTAACAGTCAACCAGGATCGAGCAAAGAAAGAAGGAAGCAATTGATCGTCCTTTGGTTTCAAAATTGAAAGACTATACGTATAAAGTTGGAATGTAAAAATTTTTCCAAGAAAATTGTAACTCCGCCTCAACAACGCCGCAAGGATTTTTCCAAGCAAAACAACAGGCAAACCATTAATGTCAATAACAGGAGTCTGGACGAACGACGAAACCTCATAAATTCAACAAGCTCAAATACCGTCAGTTACACACAAAATTACAAGATTGGCAAATAAGTGACTAACCACATATATTTATACGCAACCAAATAAATTTCATACTCACGCAATTACATCCCCGCTCCCTTCTGCCGAGTGCTTCAACGTGGAAGCCACCGGAGAATCCGAGTCCGCCGGCGCTGGCGGTGCTTTCCTCTTCCAATAAAAATTGGACCAAAGAGTCCGGCAGACCGAGAAGGCAGAGAGAGCCGTGAAGGCCAACCAAAGCCGCCGAGCTCCAAATCCGGGAGGAGCAGTCCACAATAATCTGAACTTACTCCGAAAGCCGAGGAAAACCAATCCCGTCCACCGAGGACGCCACGACCAACCGATAACCAAACCGATCATAACAGCGAGCCAGATCGGAACTGCACATAGCAAAATGTCGACAAATGTTTCGGCAATCGAGGGCCTCTTCAGAAACTCAACAAGATCAAAGAAACTTTCCTCCATGATTCAATTCCTCTCGATGATTTCCAAAAGGATTGGAATGGAACTACCCAATCCAAAAATGAAATCGAGCGTCTTGTCTTCTCTCTCAGTAATCGAATTCCACAAGGTTCTGCCCTCTGAGAGCCAGATTCTCGCAAGAACTCGACACAGAGAAAGAAGAGAGAGAGAGAGAGAGAGAGAGAGAGAGAGAGAAGGGGGTCTCAGGTCGGCAATTTGTTTGTATGACGTGGCGGCATGAGAGCAGCTGATGGGTTTCGTTGTTACACGGGAATTTTGGCGCGTGAACTAAACGATAACCTTCGATTGGACGCTTTAGAGATATTAATCGAAACCGTTGATTGGGTATGGGAGCAGGTGTAGTCCATGTGCATGTGTCGCGCGTGGTGGGTTATACTCACCTTGTGATAGTTTTCAAACGTGGGGTACATTTTAAATTATTGGGCCAACTTGGGCCGCTTTGGGCCGCTTTGGGCCCAAGATGGACCTTTTTAAAATAATGCAACATGTACCATCCATGTATCTGCCTACATCTTTAGAAATTTTGATTTTATTTTAATTTAAATTTTAATGTAAATACCTTATTTTCTTCTCATTTATAGTTTAATATAATTGAAATCAATATTATTAAATGTTACCAAATTACGGATATATATATATATATATATTCGTCGAACTAAACTATTATAGCGTCGTTAGTTAGGTGAACAACCAATGTACATAAAATCACTACATATCTCGTCTTTGTATAAATTAATATTTACAATGTAAATTACATTATTCATTATATTTAATTAATCTCCGTCTTTGTGTACATCATTATTTACATTATTCAAAACCATAACATCCTTATTTATGAATATGATGTCCACCGGATGGGAGCAGAGATAGAGAAGTCTTTTCCGTCCTCGCAAAATTCTTCATTTATTTTTATGGGATCGAAATGGAGATTCTTCTGACAAATTCGAGGAGATCGAGTTCCTCGCGGGATTTTTTTTTTTCTCGTTCTTTTAAAAACAAACTTTTCTAAGCTTTTGCTTTGAAATTTTCCATGTTGAATGAGAATGCTTTTTGTGAGAATTTTGGTCAAAAAGAGCAGTGTTTTGGAAAAAAATATATATATATATATCCACTTCTATTTCATATGATATTTTATTTTATGGAAAATATTTATTTTGATATTGGTATGAAAAAAAACCATTAATAAAAAAATTACAGTCATTTTCTCAAATTTATGTCAAATTTAAACCTTTTCTATTCCCTCTTTTTAGAAATTACCTTTTGTTATTTCTTCAACATTTTCTTTAAAACTTTTCTTTTAGACCTTTTTCAAATAGCATTCAAACGTTGATGAATATTTGAAAATATTGCATTTTATTTTACCTATATATATTCTTTCGAGACAACATGACTCTGAACTCTGAACCTCAGTGTCAGGGTTCGAGGTTAAATCTTGGATTGTCTACAATATAATCAACCTTAAAAACTCGATAAGAAAATCACGAGAAATCTTAAAATAGAAGTTTTGCATTTCTTAAAAAAAGTATATTTACATACTTCATTCGTAACTTCTACTAAATCTCGATCAAGAAGCTACACATATGACCCATAAAACTATTCGAGAAATAAAAATCCATAAATCATAGGAGTGAAAAATCTAATCTCCAACATTTTAGTCGAAGAATATACATGTTTTAATCACGACGGTGTTCAACTTAAAAAAAAACTCTCTTTTTCATGCAGCTCATAAAGTGAAAGTGAAAGGTCTTCAAAGCTTCTTCATTTCAGCTCATATTATTCTTTGTAACTCTCTGCAAGCAAAGCTTTTTCACTTGTCTTCTCCTTTTCGTCATAAACAAAATTAGGGTTTAATCCCATTTTGTTCTTCAAAATCAATGCCTTAAACCCGAAAAAGAAAAAAGAAAAAAAAAAGAGAGAGAGAGAGATAATAGATCCACCTAACACTCGTTCCTTTATCCTTGCTCGGGTTTCTGCAACTTAAAAGCAAAGAATAAACGAAACGGGGGAATGAAGCCTGGTCCGACGTTGTTCTATGGAGGAGAGGAGAATGATGATACTCGTTTCTTTTTCAAGTTGGGGGGAATGAAGCCTGGCCCGACGTTGTTCTATGGAGGAGATGAGAATGATGATGATACTCGTTTCTTTTTCAAGTTGGGGGGAATGAAGCCTGGTCCGACATCGTTACCCTCATATGAACGATAATGAACGGTGTCGAACCAGACAACATTCCCCTCAACAATTTCACCGAGAAAACGAGAAAGAGAGAGATTTGGAACTATTCGATATAGAGGTGTTGTAAGGAGGCTTTATATACGTGAAAGGGAAGAGAGAGAGATAGAAGCAACAACTTTTCACACACAAACACTCACTCTAAAGCATGAATTAACTACTTCAATGTCTTGTCTTGTTTGTGTTAGTTTATTCTCTAAAGGATATAAGACAAACCCTTTTATCATAACCTAAAAAAGAAAAGAAAAAAAAGAAGTTCTTGTCTCTCTTCCCCGTACTTAAAAGAGGAGCTTCTATTTGCTTTTTGGAGCAAACACGAATCACTAAAAAGCGTTTTAAAGAACGAGTATGAGCTCTTCTTCTCAAGATCCAACCAAGTTTTTCATTGCTTGAGGTATAAGGCAAGTGATTGTGCTTTCCATTATGGTTCGAATCTCGATTTAGTGATGTCTTAATACGATAGTGTACGAGATGTTGAGATATGATACGTTTAAAATGGGTTTGGAGTTTGGTGGGGAAATTAAAAACCATTGAATTGAAACAAATGGAGGAAGAAATGGTGTAAGATTGGGGTAAAGGTAAGAGCTTGTTATAGGCACCAAAGTTAAGGCTAAATAAATAGTCCCACATGGAAGTGTTTGCAATTTTCAGAGCCATTGAATTGAAACAATCTTTGCTTTTTTTGCGTGGAAGCTTTTGTCAATGAAGGTTATTTGGTACAAAAGTGAGTGCCATTTAATGACCTACTTAATAAGTTTGGTATCACCCATATTATTTATTAAGTTATGTCTGGATCTGAGAAAGAATTGAACTCCGTATCCAAACAAAGCATAACCAAATATCGATGGGACCCTCCCTTTCATATGGAAATAGTAATTCATTATCATTTTAATATATAGTCATTTTACTACAAATTATAATTCGTCACATGATAGCTGAAAATTTTATAAAAATAGAATCTTTACGTCTAATTTTGTAGTTATATAAATTATCATTTGTCTCTAAAAAAAATTTTATCAATATATTATTGAGTTAAAATTGAAATATTTTAAAAAGTTTTTAAGGCTATATTTGATAAAAAATTAAAGTTTAATTTGATAAAATTAAAAATGGAAATTTGGGATTTTACAAAAAAATTCAGGGGCGGACCAGTCACCGGATAATGCAGTAACTGCCGGTGTATACCTTAACTGTCCAAACGCCTCCGTCGGAACAGACACTGATTCCGCGGGCTTCTGATTTTCTTCAACATTCTTCGCCCTCGCAATCCTTATAAATTACTCCTGCAATTCGATTCTATTCTGCCAAACTTCTTCTCAATTTGTAGTAGAATCTTTTTCCTTCCTTCTACACAGTTTTCTTCCAGCGATTCGGCAATGGAGTCCGGCATGGTCATCTCAGAAGCTACTACTGAGGTTAAGAACGCAATCCGTAATGAGGACGAAAAGCTCCTCGTCGTTGTCCCCGATGGTGAGGTTAAGGAGATTGCTGTATTGACCGAGTTTAAGAAGAAGAAGAACCAAATTCAGGTTTCCAATGTCAAGAAGCCGTTCTTCTACTACTACAATCTTTCTAAGGTATTCTATTATTGCTTCGGTAAGATCTTGTTTGTCTAAACCACGATATGGAACCACTGTTGAATCGATTTCTCTATTTAGCTTTATCTTTAGAGAATCAAAATCTTGATTGATTTTCACGTTTCGTTTTGTTGCAGAGGTACATTAAGCAGTACAACGAAGTTGAGCTCTCTGCCTTGGGAATGGGTACGAGTTCTTGAATCCTTTCTTTTTCTCACAACTAGTTCACAATTCGATTTAAATAACTGGTACGACTTCCATTGATTCGTGGAATATAGCTATACCAACTGTAGTGACGATTTCTGAGATTCTGAAGAAGAATGGATTGGCACTGGAAAAGAGTAAGATAATCTATCGAACCCGTTGCCATTAAATCTTTGGGAATGTGGCACTCTCTAAACACTTGTTTGGAAAATAATCTGTAGACTTGACGATATCTTCTGTCAGTTTGAAGAATGGGGAAAACGAAAGGCTGGTAATGAAACCTAAGGTTAGTGCTAAGATTTTTGATCCACTGTTCAATTTTTGGGTCTTTCGTTGGAATGATGCGTTCTTTAACTTCTTTGATAGATTGAGATTGCACTGGTAAATGCAGAGAAGATCAAAAACATTACGACTGCTACAACAAGTGAAGATTGTTGATACAAGTTTTGATAGCGTAGGATCATTCCACGTCTGGCTTTTCTTCTTGTTTGCCTAAACCCTAAACCTCCAGAGTTTCTATAAGAGATTAGATATTTGTTAGGGAACAGGCGAGTCAATTGCAGATCTCTTAGTCGAAGCAGATTCAATCCAGATAGAACCTAAGGAGAGTAGTTTCTCATTTTTCCCACACTACTCCCAACGAGGTCGATAAAGATTGGGTAAAGCTGCTTTCCTTGTAATTGAATTACCAACTTCAAATTGCAAATATAATTGGATAAACAGACTGATCCTTGTCTCTCTCTTTTGCATTCACACACACTAATCATCTAGTTCTGAACTCACCCACCATGAAAATTCCGTAATGGGAGGAATTCAAACTTTATTGTAAACAAGTTCACAAGGAACAAGGCTCCAATAAAACAAGGACGTGAACAATGAACTTTACAAGAATTTGGAATAAGATATCACTGCAGAGACAATTTGGCAAGGGTAAGGGCCAATACCTTGACTCCATTTGATATATCCTGGGGAGAGGAGAATTCTTCAGGCTTGTGGCTGTACCCTGCAAAAGCAGTAGCATGAAAATTGACTCAGATTTTCTCGATGGCACGAGCTCAACTCATTATAAGGTTAGGTGCTTCCAACTTGTGCTATTTACTAGAGGGTACAGAATAGATTAATACCTTTATAGCAAGAAATGAATATCATACCCATTGGGGATATCCTGCAAGGTAGTGAAAATGCAAATTCAGCATTGTTCACTGAAAGAATGCAGAGAAACTAATAGCTATGTATTTAGAGAATTGATGATAAAACTCTGTAACCTGGCCATAAACAATGAATCATGGTATGCTCTGCTAATCATCAGCTTGTGTGTGAGATTGAGCTCTTTTGTTGAAGAAACCATTGCCTCTATTATTGATTTGTCAGAATGTGCTGGTGGATCCTGGTTTATAATTTTGAATTCTGATAGTTTGACCCGTCGCCTTTCAGCTATTTCAGTTGCAGATTCATGAATCTTCTTAATAACAGTATTTCTGCGTTCTTCATCAATGTCTCTGGTGTCTGTTACCAGACAAGAAAAAACAATGAAGATGAAGTACACGACCATCATGCAGCTAAACAAGATAATCAAGAGTTACAACAAAATCTCAACCTATTTCTAGATGTGATTTGCTTGGGATGCTGTTGATTGCTCCAGGATGAAGCTCCAGAATACCTTGAAAAGTTTCATTTAATCAATTTCATGTTCTGAAAGGTGGGCAGATATTGGATGCTAAGGCAAGACATAATACACACTTGGTTATGAAGAATATTACCAACGGTACCGACAGTATCGATAGATCCAGAGCTCAATACATGCTTCTCAACTGCTAATGCTAGCTCAGCTGCTGCCAGTCCAGCGTCATTTCTGATCAAATAAGAACAAGTTTGGATTCCAATTGTCTGATGAAAAAAAAAACAAAGAAATGTTGATGGCTATATAATTTCACCTATATGGCATCAGTACAGCACCGGCATGGCCTCCAGTGCCTTCAAACTCCACCTTTATACTAGCAGGAGCTGCAATGGCAGTCACTACTCCTATAGATATACCTTCTTCCTCCAGAATGGGCCCCTGCTCTATGTGCAATTCCAGGAAAGCAGAGTAACTTCCTTTCTTTAGAAACACCGTAGATATCTGAGCTGAATCAGTCAAGTACCCAGCAGAGCTAGCAGCTTCAATAAAAGATATATTCTGACCATCAACAGTCGTCTCCAAAGCTTTAGCAAGTGCATCACTCCCTGCCATCAAGCGGCTACCCAAGCAGCTGATTCCAAAGCGTGTAGGTTCCTCAGAGGTAAAGAAGATAATTTCTAGAGACCTCTTTGGTTTGAACCCCGACCTGCCAAATTCTAAGTCAGCCCCTTGAAAACTACAAAGATTTTATCTGGTTTTGTTTTACCAGTATCTTTCCACGTATGATATGAGATCCCACATCAGTTCGGGAAGAGAACGAAGCTTCCTTTATAAGGGTGTGAAAACCTCTCCCTAGCTAACGTGTTTTAAAAATTTTGAAGGGAAGCTAGAAAGGAAAAGCCTAAAGAGGATAATATCTACCGGCTTGAGTTTACATCTAGTTTGAAAGACCCTTTAAAACTGTTAGTAAAAGTAGGATAGCAAACCTTTTCAAGACATTGATGGCTTCTAAAGCACCTAAAACGCCAACAACTCCATCGTATTTCCCAGAGAATGGAATTGCATCAACATGAGAACCTGTTGCAACGGCAGGAAGCTCTGGTTCAGAGCCCTCCCTGCATAAAGTAAACAAGACTATAGATCTTATGCATATGACTATAGTAATGACATGGGTGAGCATTGCAGATTCACTCACCATCTACCGAATATGTTACCGACAGCATCCTCTCTAACAAAGAGACCAGAGAGCCCCATCAAGTTTTTGACATACCTGCAAGCACATAATCATTCTCATTTTGGAATGAACACAGAAGAAATACTAAGAAATTAGATGAATAGCCGGAGTCCATGCCTTCGCGCCAATACATCCTTTTCAGAGTAAAGAATCCTGGTAACCGATGGGGAAGGAGAATCCGAGAAAGTAGAAAGCTCCTCAATCTAAATACCCAAATCAAATCCGCAAAACAATTAATTAACTGATATATCCGATCAAAAACCAGTACGATTACGATCCATTTACGTCCATACCTGTTTCACCAAGGAATCCGCATCGACGAAGAGAGAAGAAATGGGGTTTGGGATAGAAGAGGAGGAAGGTTCGTGAAGGGGATAGCCGGAGAAAGCCTCCATGGTTGTGATGGTTGGGTCCTCATGATTCTGAGCTATGGCTAACGGAAAAGGTGCGAGGAAGATGAAGTGAAGTAGGAGGGCGATGCACTGGTGAAGAGGAAGCATGGTGGGTGATGATAGCGGGGGAGGACAATGATTGGACTCCAAGGGAAGTGGTGATGGAATCGGGGATAAACCGGCCCGTGACTCGTCCGCTGGATGCTGCAAATTCGACGCTCGCCTTTGGAATTACTCGTGTGAGCGTGACTGTGACATTCACTTCATTGTACGATGAATTCTTTATTTATTTATCTTTTTTTTTTAATATACATAAATCACTTTTAAAAAATTAATGGTTGATCGGCCCAATGAGTTCTCACTACAATCTAACCATTATTAAAAATATCATTAAATTTTATTTTATTTTTTAAAAAAATTACATTTTCATTTTTAAATTTTTTTTAATAACACTCTTAAACTTAAAAAAAAAAAAAATTATAATTAATACTTTAATTAAAAAAAATATCTTAATATTTATTATTAATATTAGTACGTATGTAAGGATATTTTTTATATTTTTTAACGATTTAAGTATTATTAAAATATTTAAAATTTTATGTTTTTAGACGAATATATATATATATATATATATATATATAGATATAAATAAATAAAGTTAGAATATTTTTATTAATGTAACCACGCTAATAAATAATCACCAATCATATTAAAATAGTCTTATTATATTATACCTCTTAAACTTTCCATTTTTACTATAAAATTTTAAATTTATTAAATTAGACTTACCTGTTTACTATATTTGTCAACCCAACACTTTAAAAAAAAAGAATTAAAAAAATAATACACGAAAATTAGTGAACGAATAGTTTGTTAAAATCGATATGTAATTTCTTATGTTAAGTGAAGGAGAAGTTGTTGTTTCCAATGAGATGACTTTGTGTTATTTTAAGATCTTATTGAAATATGCATTAGTGTTATTTTAGGATCTTATTGAAATATGTATAAGCTCAATTCATGTAGCTAATTCCTAGGACATAAATTGGCATATCTTCAATTTTCTCTTAAAGAGCAAAGTGTCATAGTACGTAATCAAAAGAAGTATCTATTAGTCTAATTCAGTGTTTCTTGATTGTAAATGTCCGAGTGGGATGAACTATCCCGTAATTTGCTTCGGAACAAAACAATTAGAATTAGACTAGTTATACTGGAATGTGTATTATCAATATAGATTGTCGACCTATAGTCTAGTGTTAATCTAGTTTGAGAGTTATGTACGACTTATAAAGCTATATAGCAATCTTTCTCGAGTGTGTGGATCAAGAGATTATCATCTTTTACTTTTATTTTACGTTGATTTATATTTCATTTTTATTCATTTGATTACGAACTAAATTTCTTTTGAAATTTAAAGATGAGCTAAAACTTCTTCGATATCAATTGCATTTTTGTCATATTACCTTTAATGTAGTTTGATTTTATCAATGTCATAAGTTTGAATTTTTGAAAAATAAATTTATGTGCATTAAATCATTTTTGTCATGTCCTATCTAATGAATATTATGTCAAAATAATTGAATTCAACACCGCGTAACAATAAAAATAATTTAATGCCCCAAACGTCATCCAAAATGAGAATATGTAGAACAACACTCACCGCTTCACTATAGAAATGAATAAATTACAAATTTAGTCCTCACAAATTTTCTAGGACGAGTATACAAAGTAACCCAAAGTAGTATAAATATTATGATCTCGGAACCCGAAACATAACCATTTAAAGAGCAGTAAAAGAAGAGAGAAAAAGATGTCTTCATGTCCAGGTAATAGACTGAGACTGACAACTTATGGTCCTCGCTTGCTTCTCTTTTTCTCTGTGTTTGTGTTTGTGTGTGTCTGAGGAGATGTGTTTTGGCGACCAGGGAAGAGCTCATGGCCGCATCTGGTGGGGGTGGGCGGCTCAGTCGCCAAGGCCATTATCGAGAGGGAGAATCCGAACGTCAAAGCCGTTATTTTGGAGGTCGGAACCCCCGTCACCAAGGACTTCCGCTGTAATCGGGTTCGGATTTGGGTCAATAAGCGTGGACTTGTTGCAAGCCCACCTCGAATCGGCTGAGGCCCAAGCCCAAGCCCACTATAAAAATAATATTTCTCTTAGCTACGGCAAGGCCCAAGCCCATCACCCTAATTACTAAATAAAATCAGTTTTATTATATGCTTTTTTTTTCTTTTTTTCTTTTTTTCTTTTTTTTAATCTTGTGATTTTAGTGGAAATGCTAAAATCAATGTTTTCACTAAATCTTAGAATTTAAAATTTTAAAATTCATAATTAGATTACTTTATACATTAAATTTTACATAATTACAAGTCACAAACTTAAAAAAATCAGATTTTGAAGATTTTAAGAGTAAAAATTAATAATTATCGTTATTAAATTGAAGGGTCACCAAACAATGCGTACACGCATGAATTAGAAAAATTCCAAATAATAAAGTTAATGTAAATGATTATGTGGGGAAAGTAATGGGATTATAATAATATATATATATATATTCATGTTCTTTTCTTCTGCCTAAAATAACCAAACTTCACAAATACCAATTCGAATACGTAATTCCATTAGCAATCCTAAATTTTTAATATTTTTTTTTCTAAATATATATTTGTTTCAAAATAAATAAATAAATAAACTTTTCCATTTTCAAAATAGTTTGGGTATGTGGTGAAATTAGGAACGTAGATGAGAAATATAATCTCCATTTCCGACTTTGTTTAGTTAACAACAAAAAAATCTTTCTCCATCCGCTCTCCTAATTTTCGCTCCGTTCGAGACCTGTAAATTAAATGAACATTTCTAGATTGTACGATATTATTTCAAAAAATGACTTATTCCATTTCTATGCCGATTTTGCTTATTTACATGACAAGAGACACAAATAACAAAGCAATCTTGCAATGAATTCGATATGTTACGTGATGGCAACCTGACCTTCTAGCTTCCAAGAATACGAGGGGGACAATAAACCAACTGTTTGCATTTTGAATGGAAGAAAGAAAACATGAACGTCTAAAGCAGATGGGGTAGAGCTTCAGATGAGAGCCTCGACGACATGAACAGGGGTGGCATAGCGTCGGAGAGTGCTTGGACGTTGCTTTGAACCGTTGCCAGCGTAGTGCCTCACTTTGAGAGGACAGCCAGGGCCGTTGGTGCCGGGAATGAATGTGCAACCGGAGGGGCCAGAGGGTGGCACGCGGACCCTCTGAAGAGACTGGAGCTTCAACTTCAGCTCCAGCTCCCTTGTTCTCACTATTGCTGGCTTCTCATGCAGCGTCCTACCAGCTGCGTTTGGCAGAAGCTGCAAAAGAAAAAGAAGGAAAGCCAATGACAGAGTTATGCGGAGAACTCTCATATTTCTTGCCACCTTTTGTCTTTGTTTTTGTTTTCGTTTCGAGGAGTTTAATGTAAGAAAAGTTGAGTTTGTTGATGGGGTTGCAATGATATTTATAGTAACAATAACAGTGTCAACTTTTGGATAATTCTACAAGCTGCAAGGTTTTGACCAAAACCTCGACATAATGAAATGCGTCCTGTCCTAACCTAGTATATGGCAAGTTATCTTTGAATTGCTAACATTGATGATATGATATGTATAGCAAAAGCTAAAGACTTTCTTGACGGGGTTCGCTCGAGGAAGTTTCCAGCAAATGGGATTTGTCTGTGGTGAGATTTCAGGATATTGTTCGTGTACGAGCGCTTTAACGGGTTGAGTAAATAGGGAGAAAACTCAAAAAGGGTAGTAATCGAAAGCTCAACAACACGACTAAATTTGTATTTAAGGCTAAAAGAGGTGAGAAAAACACTCTTTACAAATTGTGTTCTTATGAGAAGGATAGCAACCCCACTCCAAATCCAAGACCCCAACAACTTCCTGGTACATTATTACAGTGGATAGTACTCACGAACTCTCTAGGCAAGGCAAGGCAAGGCAAGGCAAGGCAAATTCCAGCAATGTTTGTGTCTTACGTTAGTCAGTGCCCATCGGACGGTCGAAACGCACTGTAGCCATTGATGCCATGGGCCATATTTGAGTATTCTGGGTTAAGATATTGGTAGCCATCAAAGTCTAAACTCCTTGTCCCAAGTACAGAGAGATCAGAAGCTGCGCGCCAATTTGGAATCAACCCATCAATCTGGCCATTTAAGTGCTGTTGTTGTTGACTCGAAGGTGGAACAAAATCCATGCCTGGTTCGTAACGACTGATGGAAGAGCCATACCCCCATTGGAACCTGCCATTTTGATAACTCTGTGTCCGCTCAAACCTGCAAGAGCTCGTGGAGGACCCTACATCGCCAGCCTTCCCCACCATGTCACCAGGAAGAGAGAACTGTCTGTTCAAAAGACTTGGGCCATTGCCAAGAGAGTTGAACATTGAGCTGTCTCTAGATGAAATCCCAACAATGTTTTCGTCATCAAGAAGATCGTTGATTATATCGAGGTGAGGGAACTCCTCAGCGAAACCTTGGAGCTGTCGACCAGACGTACAAGCTGAGAGCTCTGCTGACAGAAGTTCATGTGTTGAACCACAAATTTGTTTCTTGTATAAATCTTGAACATCATTGAGTAGAGAAGAATTGTAATGCATGCTCCTAACAGCTTCCCTCTGTGAACCCTCTACCCACTGGGGACTGTTTGGCAAGACATCTCGAGTTACCATACCAAAAGGAAAACTAGATCTAACCGCACTCAGATCCGACCTGTCGGAGTTGTGTGGTACAAACATGGGTGAAGAAACCATAGCAGATGTCAAAGAGAAGGCTGAAGATGGGCTCACGCCTGAAGGTGAAGTGCTCAGATGAACATATCCAGCACTGCTCGGAGCTGCATGGTTTCCAATTATGGCATTCCTATAAGACTGGGGAGCATAACTATGTGTCGCTGGAGCAAGGTCTGGACCTAACCGACCAGCTGCACTCACGGAACGAGCAAGCAATGGGGATGTATGAACCACATTAACAACAGGCGCTGTAGCTCTTGGACCGAGAATTAGAGGTGCACTAGAAGGCCTTGACATCATAGGAGATTGCTGTGAGGTAGCCTTTTCAGTTGGTTTTGGAATTGTAGACTTCTGAGCCTCTGATTTTATTGCACTTACCACATAGGATGAGGTAACTACAGGCACAGCCTTCTCCATCTGATGTACGCTAGTAGCAATACACTGATTGCTTAACCTCTGTTCAACAATCGATGGCATATGATCCTGGTGGTTCTGAGGGGAGGATGGTACAGCTGCCGACGCATCTCTAAGTATCCTTTCCATATCGACCTGGTTTTTAGAGCTCCGTTCCTTCGGCAACGAAATAACCTTTTCTTCCTACAGAAGGAACAAACTAAAAGTTAAAAATGGACACCTAATTTCAACAACCATGACACTACAAATATTTAAGTAACACGATCAAATATGAAATATCCTTCCGAGTCCGTTCTCAAACTCGAAACTGAAAAAGTCTGTACTTGAACCAATTAAACGTGATAGTATTTAGAAATTAGTCTCAAGAAAAATTTGAACACAAAATAACACACAACGTCAATAATGGAACGCAGCCTGAATGTGGCAACATCTACTGACGCTCTTCTTTTTTTCTTTCTTTTTTCCCTCGAGTTTGATGCGCTCTTTCATTTTATTCAGTCTAGATGTTTCATTTATATATTTGAAACGGGTTAGGTGCGCACCTTCTTAGCAGCCTGCTGTTCGACCCTTTTCATATTACCCCGGAGAGAATGATTAACAGCCATAGGATCAGACTTTTTAGACTTGTTACTACCACAAGCATCACTTCGGTCTTCGATGCCAGCTGTAATCACTGATGACTGACTATCCACCTCGTTGGCACAAATGGTCCGATCATATACTACATCCTTCTGCCGATTCTTTCCTCTGCAAAATCAAAGATGCAAATCACTACATATCCCGAGGCATTTACAAAGAAATATTTGATCACTTACATGCTTGGTGATTTCTGCTTTTTGTAGTTTTGAAAGGAATTCTCCTTATAAGACCCATTCATTACCACGGATGGAATAGAATCAGTAGAACATGTAGAAGAGCTATCATCCATGACAGACAGCCTCTTGTCTGATAAGGGTGTTTGTGCAGAAGACAGACTACCAATGCAACTGCTACTTGATTCCATTGAAGGATGAACTTCTGATGTGTCCGTGTCCGAATTAACAGCATTGGCATCTCTGTCTTCTGAATCAGGCTGAAGTACTTCGCCAACCCCTTCAACCGAATCAGAGACATCCGATACAACTTCAGGTAAGTCAGACTTTTCAAGCACGGGCTGCACCTCATCCACTATGGCATCTTCCTCCTTCCCATTGCAAGGATTTACTTGTTCTCTGATCAGTGCAGCCACATTTGTCCGTTCTTCTCTTCCTTTATCCTTGCTTTTGCGGTTATTTCGTTTTTGTTTAGCCTGTTGAAAGAAATGACATAAGATAATGAGGAAATTATTGATAACAAGATAGATCGATGCAGGCCGAAAGAGAATGTTGGAAAACAGAGTAAGCCGGAGGAAAATGGATTAAAAGAGAGTTAATAATTCGACTGATGTGACACCTGTTTTTTCTTTGCTTTCTTATCCTTTTCTGAAGCTAATCGTCTCGCCTTTTGTTCACTTTCAGCCTGCCATGCTGCCTCTTCTTCACGAATGAGTTCCTCTTGCCTTTTCAATGCAACAGCCTCCTGATAGGCAACTTCAACTTTACTGCTGAGTAAGGAGAGAAAAGTAAATATACCATTCAACTTCAAGTTAGCAATGTGAATCATATTTGATTTGAGAAACTGAGAATCATGCAGCAAACTTCTTTTTTCAATAAACTTAGGGAAGATATTTGTGCAACACTGCAACCTAAATTTTTCCTGAGAGAACATGCCACAAAAGCCAACACTTTTTCGCAACATCTTTATGGCAATCATTGGCCTTCGCTATATAAATTTTTTTTAAGACAACGATAGCAAGCTAATGAAAAAATAGCAGCACCCTCAATGACAAGTAAAGGAATTGAAAGAATTTTCCGACACTTACGAAGTTATTACGTGCTAGTACACTAGTTGAAACAAGGCTTCCAGAAAACTAGTTTTGGACATAAAACTGTACTATTTCACATCGCATTTGTAGAATAAGGCAAAAGACAAGAGTTGCTGGATTATGTGAAGAGATAATAAAAACACAATACCTAAATATATGGGCAAGAACAAATATTTCCACAGTCCTACGACCCAGTTCTGTAAGACGCCTTTCATCACGTTCAATAGAATCTTTGTTGAAGTCTTCTCCAGAGCTACCATCCTGCAGACAGCGTTCTGGTTTATTCAGCCAACTCCAACATAACTAGGCATGCAAATTAAGACTTAAAAATCCTTGTTCCTAACCGATCATAAAATCAATGCAAAAAGAATTGTGTATTCATAACTAGGCGGTGTCTGGCCACAACTTAACTCACAAGTTCGTTATCCGGACTAATGTAACCATTATCGTCATAAAAATAGGGTAACAAACAAACCAAAAAACATAACTAGTATTTTACTTGTACCCCAGACCTATCCATTTTTAAGCTTCCAATCAAGCTATCTTTTTTCCCACCTAAAGATTTTGACAATCATTATCGATCAGGCATTCACCTTTGTACGATTTTGTGGGCCTTTCTCATCTTTTGGTGGTAATGGTTCCACAGCAGCCCTCTCGAGCAGAGATAGTACATCATCCACCAAAACAAATGTGTCTTTATCTATGTGAACTATTGGAGCTGGCATCTCTTCAGCATCTAATAGTTTTGATTTCCCCTTCTTATTCTTGGTATGCCCTTCAAGAGCCTTCAATCCACTGTATAATGAGTCCATTACTAAAGTAGATGTCACCTCCTTCTCAATAAAGAAGTGTTTTACAACAACTTTTAGAATTGCATCGGTCCTTTCCCTAGACATACGTCGCCTAGCATTCTGGTCAATTCCCAACCAGAAAGCTCGAAAACTGTAAGAAATAAAAACGACAGTCAATAAAAAAGTCACTAATAACAATAACAACAATAATATGTGATAATGAAGTCTCAAGAATAGATTCCAGACACCTTGTTTACTAGATAGCACTCACGATCAATTTTTCTAATATAATTGAGGGAGTGATAAACAATGAAAAACAAGACTACCTTGACCATCGAGCTTTATCAGCTATCAGCTTCCCCAGCTTACTTCTTCTCTCTTCCACAAAACGTCGGCATATCTGCTCAACATTTGTCAAATACACCCTAACAAGTTCTCTCCTATACTGACAATCAAGGCATCGAAAAGGCCGGTCAGCTCTCTCCCTGCAAGACAAAATTCAGACACATGAAATTTCAAACATATTTGAGAACTCAAGACTCAAAGGTTTCATTTCCAAAGAGAAAACCCAATGAAAACTTAGACATCCCGGTCAAACTGTGGCCAATATAGGGTTTTGACTAAAGACCAACTTAGAATATGAACTCTTTTTTCCTTTCTTTTAGTAGGGGCCTAGAAGACGAAACAGTTCAAGCTTTCAGAACTAAAAATAATAATAAGAATGAATTCATTTAACTAACTGAACAAACGAAAATAGCAGTTGTCTGGTAGTAAGGAGGTAGCCTAAAAAATATTCAAAGAACTAAAACTTTTTTAGTTTGAGTGTGACGTGTAATGGACTTTGAGTCTGTCGACGTTCCGTTGGTAAAACAGAAGGGTCATTGATTACCAGTGGAAACATTCTTAACATGCTAGCAAGCAAGGAAAATAGAACATCACACAGAATTTGCAAGAATATATCAGCGATCTAGGATTAATAATCATTATTAATCATGATCAGAAATTACCTGATCACTTGAACTTGTGCCTTTATTATGAGAGTGTCAGAGTCAATAAAACCATCTAATACTTTAGAAAGCTCCATGAACTTTTTCCATCCCCAGTCATGTTCTTTCTTCCAGAACCGATGTAACGTATCTGGACAACATATATATTTTTTTTTTATTTCACAAGTAATGGTAAGTGGAAACAACAAAAAGTTGAAAAGCAATGTAACAGAACTAACCAGAATATTTTGATTTCTTTGGATCCTTATTCACCACTGCTATAGTAAACTGTGCAAAATGGCTCCAACCTGTTTTGCAAAGAAAAGATATTGAAGGTGATTAAACAAATTGAAAATAAGGATAGTGCTTAATAAATACAATTCAAACAGAACAGTACCTGGAAGGAGTTTATCATGATTTGCGACACAAAGAAACAGAGAGAGATGATTGCAGACATCACAGCCCTGAGGATATATTAAAATGTACCTGCAACAAGATTGTACAGCTTATCAAACCTAAAGGTAGGTGTGTGGGTAACCAATTTCCAAAATGCCTGTTCCTACAAGAAACATGCATAAATCCATAGGTATTTTTCCAATAGTAATGGATCAATCCTGAACCATTATAATGTGGAGAACAGTGCATCTAGAAACAAAGGCATCAAAATTTTCTCATTGATACCGCTCAAAAATAGTTCTCAGCTTTCTAGTAGGATATTGACTACCACTACCAAAGTAAGTCAGATTGAACACCACGACGAGAAACTAAGAACGAGCATAAATCAATAATTGAAGATATAACATCCCAGAGTAAAATATAACTTCAGACATCAAAAGGATAAAAAAAGTTATCATGTCAGTAGAAAGAAGTGAAGATATTGGCCTGGAATTCCATATAAAAAATACACGTGACATACAAAAAAGAAAACCACAAACTGTTGAATATTTCAGAAGGGATAGAAAATTCACATACCATTTGTAGCCCCCAACCTCAAATGCATTACTTCTGAGTTCTCGTTTGTTAAGTTGAGAAAACTTTTCTATCTTCCATGTATGTTTTCCATACAATTCAGAAGGTTTTGGTCCTACAAAGAAGAAGATAGGATAAAAATATGAGTAAATGTTTACATAGTATGAAGATATCTGGTATATTCAATCATCCAAGCAGCAACTTCTTTAGCACAATACAAACTAGAACAGCTATCGTGGGAAGGGAGAGAGGGATCAGATATAGAGATCAATACCACAACCCAGATATTTGAAATTAGAGACCAAGATACACAAAATAAATATCACAAAGTTAAAACGATATGAGCTATCATAAGGTTCTGGCCATGTACATGACTGATATGAAACACCAATTGATCCACTTCACGCAGATTAGATATGTCAGAATTCATTGTCCAAGCTCCTATCATAAGAAATCCAAATAGCCCATAATATTTCACAACTTTTCCCTGTTCTTTGCATTTGTTCCAGCTTACTTAAGAGCTTCAAGGAGAATCTCATTGCTAGACAAAGCACTCCCACAAATATCAATCACAGAAAAAACAAGTATGGTAGCACAAATAACAAGCATACCAGCTTCTTCTTCTTCATCATCATCGGTGTCCCAGTATGGCGGTGAAGTTGATGGCGTTCCATTTTCCACTTGCTCAGAAGACCTCCATTCAGCCAATGCTTCTCCAGACTGACTGTGATGCCCATTTGCAAAACTCTCCACAGACCTCATCCCTATAGCCTCCTCACTAACGGCACCAGCCATCTTCTTCTCAAGAGAAATAACTCTGCTCACAATCTGCTCCTCCAACTGCATGAGGCAAAACACCAGGAGACGTCAAAATCAAAACCAGGGGAAAATAACACATACAGTTAATACAGATATAAGTCTTTTCAGAATGCTCAAAAATCATTTTCATTCAATCTCGTCAATTTCAAATGAAACCAAACCGACCCCTTTTCTTACAGCTGTTGAAACCCAATAACCTACCTGGTATAAACAAAAAAAACCATCACTCTAAAAGTCGAAAGATTCGGAAGGTGAGTCAATAATTAAGCAAAACATGAACCCCAGAAGAAAAAGAAGCCGACAAGAGCTAGAGAAAAGAAACGGAAAACAAACATCAAAACCTCCAAAATACGAGAACAGCAGAGAAACATAAAGGTCAGGAAGAAAAGGAAGTAATCATGGTTATAATAAGCGATGATCGGAGAAAGGCAATCCGGATGAAAAAACCCCAATCAAATTAAAACCCTACAGCTACATGGAGAAAAGAATTGGGGGGAAAAGAAAAGGCCAAACGAGCGATGTTCGATAGAGCATCGGGGAGATCAGATGAGCATACAAACCTTGAAGGAGTGGCAGAGGTGGGAGAAGAGGCAATGGAAGCTGAGAGTGTCTGAAGGGAGACAAGGAGAGAAAAAGGGGAGAAGACAGAGACGGAAAGAGAGAGAGAAATAGAAAGAAGGAAGAAGGTCGAAGGAGAAGAAAATAGAGATAGAAAGAGAGAGGTAAGGCGGAACCCAAAAGGAAAATCATAATTTAATAAAATTAAAAAAAAAAGGAAAAAATAAAAATAAAAATAATTTTTATAATTTTTTAAACAAAAAAATACGAATCTTTGTGTTTTTTTTTTTTTTTTAAGCAAAGAATTCGTGTTTTAGGAATAGGTTACAGGTAGGTTTTTTATTAGGGGGAAAATAATTAAAAATATATATAAATAAAGAATATTATTATTGTAATTTATTTATTTATTTATATTAGGGTCGGTGAAGGGGAATGGGAGGGCAGACTACAGAGCAAGAGGCTGTGAAATTGGGTTCCATCGTGGAACCTACTGGACGACAGTGTTTCGTGCTAGGGTTTTGTCATTATGGGCCTTATCCTTACCTATTTTGGGCTCAATTGGGTTATCCATATACTGTTTTCATTTGGGCCTTTCCTATTAGATATCATCAAATTTATTCACGTCACTTTATTGTTTCGAGACGAGATGTCTACTCTATTCGCACGTCTCTTTCTATCAGATATCACAAAAATTCGTCTTCATATTTTCATATTAGAGATGTCTATTTTATTCACAATATGCGTGTAGCAAGAGAATTTTTCGTTTAGACGAAATGGGGAAGGAACGAGAAACATTTTTATAAGTTAGATAAATGGGGCACGGTATAATTGATGTTTTTTTTCGTTATATAAAAAAAAAAAAAAAGTTGATTTTGAAATTTTTTTTAATTGTTAAAAGACGGTATTAATATTAAAATTGAATTTTTAGAAATTATATTAATAGAATAATATATATATATACTATATTTAATTTTTTTTTATAAATATTATATTGAAAAATGAAAAATTTTAAAATAACTATTTTTTAAAAGAATCATAAATTAGTAAAAATTATCGGCTGGAATCTGATCCCAATCTTACCTTTTATCTCTGTAAAAATAAATGAAAATAATGGCTAGAATAGAGAATGAAATAGAAAAAAGGGAGAATAAATACCGATGAGCGAGAAGAGATAAGACGAGCTAAAGAGAAAATAAATAAATAAGAAGCCACACGAGTCCAAATTAATATTCTCGTCAACTAACTTTTAATTTTAACTTTTGAATCCTTTGAAACATTCTTAAATACTCCGAAAACTTAAATACAAAATTTTAGAGACCAAAAAACGTCAACTTTAAACCTAGAAAGCCAAAAATGTATTTTTCCTAAATAGTTTTGTATCTCATTTTAGTGTTTAACTTTTGGTTTTTTTTTTTTTTTTTTTCATTTTCTTATCAAAATACAAACAAAAATTTGAATTTCAATTATTCAGAGATGTTACAAATTTGGATGGATGACCATCTAAATTATAGTATTTCAATATGTATTTTAAGATTTTTTAAAGTTACTTTTACCTATTAAGTAATTATAATCATGAAGTAAAGTTGTGATCGTGAGTTATTTATGGCTAATTTATAAATGGGCCGAGTTGAAATAGAGCCCATTCAGTTGGCCCAATAGTAGTCAATTTGAGACTAATCTTTTATTGGGAGTAGTTATTTATAAATGGGCCGAGATTGAAATAGAGCCCATTTAGTTGGCCCAATAGCAGTCAATTTGAGACTAATTTTTTAATGCAAGTAGTTATTTATAAACGGGCCGAGATTCAAAAAGAGCCCATTTAGTTGGCCCAATAGCGGAGGAGAGAGAAGGTGGAATTGGAGGGAAGCCGAACTTCAAACTGGAAAACCGCGCCTTTCCCATTTGCATTTTAATTTCCCCCATATCAGAATAGAATTATCTTAAAATAAAAAATAAAAATAAAAATAAATCAAGATCCTCTCAATTCAATTGCTACATTTCGAAATTCGGAGGCATCTCACCATGGAACCCTCTGCAATTACTCTCATTATAGTTCAAGGCCCTCGCGAGGGCGAAACCCTAGATTTTCCATCTGGATCGACGATTCGAATCGGTCGCGTTGTTCGGGGCAACTCCATTGCCATCAAAGACGCCGGCATCTCCACCAAGCACCTCTCTATTGAATCCAAGTCTATTGCAGGCAAGTGGGTGCTTTGGGACCTCGATTCTTCTAATGGCACCTTTGTTAACGATACCAAGCTTCCTCCACACGACGCCTTCGCTCTAAGCGATGGCGACACCATTAAATTCGGTGAGTTGACTTCGATTTTAGTTAGAATAAACAGTAATGAAGAGTGTCCGTCGAGGCGAAATCCGAGGCGGAAGGCTGCTCAGAAGTGTAATGGTTCGGATATGGTGGGATCAGTTGCTGAAACTGGGAATCGAAGAGGAAAGGTCGTGGAAGAGATCAGCGTGCTTGGGGGAGCTAATGACGCGACGTTGCAGAGTGGAAGATGTCCAAGGCCGAGAAAAGGCAGGGGCGTGAAAGGCGATGTTACTAGCCAAGTACCGGACTGCAAGAAAATTGAGGGCAATTTAGATGCGGGAAGAGGGCCAGAAAATGTGAACGACATTGGAAACGAATCCAGCCAGAAGATTATTACTAGAAGTACCCGTAGAACGAAAAACATTGTGTCTGTGGCCACAGATTCAGTTCTTGAGAGTGTTCCCGAGAATTCATGTGTGGGTGTTGAAGTAAAGGCTGTGGCAAAAAAGACGAGAGCGGGAACTAGAGGAAGAAAGAAATTGCAAAAGGAGCCACCGGATTGCAGTACAGTCATAAAATTGGAACCCAGTGAAAACGTCGAGCAGAAGAGCTTAGAAGAAACATGCAGTGGGTCTAGCCCTCAAGAGGTTTGTGATCGAGATGAAAGCGAAAATGTACGTATTATTTCAGAAAATTGCGAATTAGTTGATGACCGGAGAGCTTCTCATGATGAGGGCTTTCTTTGTAAGGCCGAGAAGGCGCCAGATTTGAAGAAGATGACACTTGGGGAGTGGTTTGATTATTTGGAGACCCATTTGCCTAAACAAATCATTGATGCAACTGAAGAGATCATTTCTGGTATGAGAATTAAATCTGCACAAGTACGGGAGTATGTTGCACAGCAGAAGTCTGAGAATTGCCGGGGAGGTTAGTGCAAGGAAAAACACTGGGGTACGAGGTAACCCTTTTGCTTTCTCATCTGATTTAAAGTTTTGTACAGATCCTTTTTGTTAAAGACACCTTCTTGATCCTTTAATATATCATTTATGACGTCCCGCATAAAATTTCACTCTTTATGTGTCAATCAATTTAGATGGCATGGACATACTATGGCCTAGGCATATAGCTTTAGCTGGATTAGGAACTGTAACTCGGGTGATTATTTTTGAAAACTGATGAAAGTTTTCCTTCACTGAAGCTAGGAATTGACATGGTGATTTAATGGCTTTGAAACTCTCTATCTAGCCATAACAAGCATTGTAATTTATGAGAACCTATCATAGAAATTTGGGCTTGTGTATTGGATGTTTGTTAATTAATATGAAAATACTTTTTTGAGCATCTGGTTTCTCCCTGTGAAAGATAATTTGGTTTCTCTGTCCATGTACACCACCGTATGATTAATGATTGCTGTATATCCTCTTCCTTTGCTTGATCTGAGATCCAATCCTAATAGTATGTGCTCAAACCATCCCTATGAACATTTCAGAAATATTGAATAAGTCGGTGGACTTGGGTTATTACAAATGGTATCATAGCCAAAAACCATGCGGTGTGCCAGCGA
This sequence comes from Cucurbita ficifolia, assembly GCA_033971965.1. NCBI lineage: Eukaryota > Viridiplantae > Streptophyta > Magnoliopsida > Cucurbitales > Cucurbitaceae > Cucurbita > Cucurbita ficifolia. Next base: position 8,989,828 of record CM066967.1, on the reverse strand, counting down.
GGACGTTGGGCCCTAAAGGGTGTGTGGATTGTGAGATTTCATATCGATTGGAGAGAGGAATGAGTGTTATCAAGGACGTTGGGCCTTGAAGAGGGGTGGATTGTGAGATTGCACATCGCTTGGAGAGAGGAATGAGTGTCAGCGAAGACGTTGGGTCCTGAAGGGGGGTGGATTGTGCGATCCCACATCGATTGGAGAGGGGAATGAATGCCGACGAGAATGTTGGGGCCCGAAGGGGATGGATTGTGAGATTCCACATGGATTGGAGAGATGAACGAGTGCCAGCGAGGACGCTAGACCCTGAAGGGAGTGGATTGTAAGATCTCACGTCAGTTGGAGAGGGGAACTAAGCATATTTTACAAGAGTGTGGAGATCTTTTCTTAGTTGCCGTGTTTTAAAAGCTAAGGGAAAACTCGAAAGGAAAAGCTCAATGAAAGACAATCTCTGCTAGCGATTTGTGTAAAACTTATACTTCCATCTTTATTAGGTGGCTGGTTGTTTTCTTAGGGGCGCCCTTGACAAAGAACATTCCTACACGCCATATGATCTCATTATCACTTCGAATACTCCTCAAAGGGATGTTTATTAGAGTCTCCGAACAAATCACTGTCAGTTAGCGCATATAATCCATTGCCTATTGTTAAAACTTCAAAGATACCAAATCATTTCACATCTTTCCTCCCTTGCCTTTGCATTTGTCCCAACTTGCTTAAGAGCTCTAGGAGAATGTCATTGCTAGGAAAAACACCCTCACAGACATAAGGCGCAGAAATATCAGTATGGAGGTGTGGATTATAAACATACTGGCGTTTTCATTGTCGTCAGTGTCTTGAGTATCACCCTGCTGTTGATGGTTGTTCAAAAGGTTTCCATTCAGCCCAAGCTTCTTCAGCGTGGCTACGAATCTCATTTACAATACCTTATGTTTCTATGGACTTTCACAATAGTATGATATTATTCACTTTGAGCACACGCTCTCGTGACTTTTCTTTTTGCTTTCCCAAAAGGCCTCAATTTTTCTTCATTCGTTCTTTTAACTAAGCCTCAAAATTGTAATTTAATAATTATATTTTTATTCTTTAAATTATACTTACTTTCTAACAAACACCTTACAATGATACGAGTTTAACAACATTGAAGACGACAACGATTTGTAGTTGTTTTGGGCCATAATATTTTGAAGCCCAATGGGCCATATAAAAAAATAAGGACGTGGCAAGGTAGAGCTTTTCTTTATTATTATTATTAAATGATAGGCAAAGATGGAAAGAATGATGTCAAAATCCTCTTGTAAACTGGTCCCACTGTGGGGGCCCCACTCTTCCATCTAAAAACATTCATGTAACCTACCTTACCTAGCTTCTCTTTATTACATTCAATTCCACACCCCTTCCCTTTCCAATCCTTCTCCTTCTTCAATTTCTTTTCTATTATTTATTAATTTAAATAATCCCTCGTATTTAACACCATATTATTTCGTATCGTAACAAACAATTTATACGAAAATAACGGTATTTATCCTAAGTTAATAAGTCAAATTGACCGTAACTTAATTGACATAGAACATATACTTTCGATCTTTGATTAGGACGTCAATTTGAACCAACGAGTTGTTTGACGTATATCAATTAATAATCATGACTTGGACAACAGATGACGAGAACTCAAGCCAAAACATCAAATCCCAACGAAAAACACCCATAAATGCATCAACTCAATTGAATTGAATTCAATTAAATGAACTCAAAACCAAAGAAAAAGTTTGATGAACATTGAGCGTTTGTATGGTAGGGAAGTATGAAGAAGAGGCATGGGCCTTAATTGCGAGTATAATAATCACATGCAAAAGATGAATGAGAGAAACAAGGATTGCTCTTCGGAAGGGGTATCTCTCGTGACCTTACTGCACCCAGCAGCTCTTCGCCCCAAAATTGGCCCACGTTCCCTTACCTTTTTAATGATCTCTTCCACACATTTACTCGCTCGAGATCAATATCGAGCTACTTTTACAGTTTCTCTCTCGTAAACTCGATGTGGTCGTGAGCTTCGACAAAGTGAATCCCCATATAAGGCTGCTTAAGAAACATCCATAAATGCCAGAATGGAAAATGGCAGATGTTTTGTGTTTGTCTTTGTATGAGCCTTTACTTTTTAGTCTCTGTATAAAGCCTCCACTTTCCACCACCCTTCTCCCCACAATTTTTCGCCTCTAAATTTTGTTATTGCGTTGTGGGCTCTGCATGGATTTTGGAAAGCATGGGAGCTGGGACAGTTGGAGCGACGAATATGAGCACCAAAAAGACGAGGAGTTGGATAATGATAGCACAAAACGGCCTTATGAGTGCACATTTTGTAAGCGTGGGTTCACCAACGCGCAAGCTCTTGGTGGGCATATGAACATCCACCGCAAAGACAGAGCCAAAGCCAAACACCGCACCTCTTCCTCCCATTCTAACCACCAAATTTTCCCTCATCTTTCAACCCAACCCACTGCCCCTCTTCCACCTTCTTACCGGATGTATTTTGACACGACGGCGGCGAACTTCCCGATTCACCAGCAGAGATCGGAGAGTGTGAATGAAGAGGTGATGCTGGGGGCAAATCTTAGCCTCCAAATTGATGAAAACAGGGGTGTGTGGAAAAATGAAGAAGTTGATTTGGAGCTGCGATTAGGGCATGAATATCGCTGATTTTTCATGTTTTTGTGTACAGCGATGGATAATAAAGAGGAGTTGCTGAAATGTAATTTTGTTATCTTTCTCAGACGTAGCTAGCTATTCAAAACAGAATATTCAGCATTATTATTAGTACTAAATTCTGTCCCCTCCCCTGTTATTTTGCACTTTTCATTTCTCAATGGGACATTTTTATTAATTGGTGATGAAATCATATGAATCTTCGAATTGCTTCCAATGTGTTTGATTGTTCTTCATCTTTCTCTGATGAAATTCATGGGTCTTTTTTTCTGGGCTCCAATTTGTTGGAGCTTAGGTTGTCTTAGGAATTAGAATGTTATGATATTGTCCACTATGAACTAGATAACAATGTTATGATATTATCCACTATGAACATAAAGTCCGGTGACTTTGTTTTGTCCATAAATATGTATTTCTTACTTATAAACACATGATCATTTTCTAAATTAGACAATGTGAGACTCCTTCTCAACAATCCTCAACACTGAAAAATGTTTGCTTAAGCAATTAGTCAATGCTGGCTTTCTCGATGAGAGAGGAGAGCAGGAGATAGAGAAGCTGTTGATCGGCTGCTTTTCACGCCAAATATTTAGGATTGAGTGTTGAGGAGGTTTCTAGTTCAAAGCGAGGTGGTGGAACCATAGTTCCATCAACATAGCCGAGCATGTCTTGACTCAGGGAGAAGTTGGCTTTTTCAAAGAAGATAATTAGAGGAAGAAAGTTTGATGGTGATCATATGGATTAGAGTGTTGGAAGGAAGAAAATGATAAGAGGATTCGAAAGTCATAGAGAATAAAGAATAAGAGTTGTTAAACCGAAAGAGCTCTGATACCATGAAAATGCTTGTTTAAGCCACCCCATTTTTCTATTTATAATAATTTAGCATAAATTACAAATAATACAGAAAGAATAATAAATGAATACAATATCTTTGCATTTAATATAAGGACAAATATGATAAGCGGTAATACAAGACAAATATCTAGATATTTACCTTTAATAAACGGTCAAATATCTTTAACAAACACGTTGAGATGAAGGTTGTTGCATCGAGGAGTTAATTTTTGTCTGGTTGATAATCATTTTAGTTTTAAGTTTTTTTATATATATTTTAACTGGGAGAGGTTTTATCCCACCATTCAAACAAATTTTAATTTATAATATAAAAAAAAAGTAATTATTTTTTTAAGTTATTGGAAAAAATGGTAATTTAACGTAAAATTAGTTTATGAAAACAGAAAATATGAATTATTAAATATAAATTTAAATGTTTAAAAAGTATAGGTTATTTAATGTGAAAGTAAATAGGAGAAAGTTGAGAGGGTAAATGAGTAATTTAATTTAATTTAAATTAAAAGGGTTGGACATTTTTGTTACCTCGTATTGATTTCAGAAATTATTTCTCTGAGTTTTTATCTTATTTTAAAAGGAGATTTCCCGCTCAAAATAGATAAAATTTGATAGGAATTTGTATTATATCATAAATGCCCTCTCTTTTTTGGCCTGCAACTGCGTGCATAAACTCCACGTATAGAAATTTTATTTTATTTTATCTACTTTTTTTTCTTATCCAATATCACTTGGGACAGTGACCCTCACGTGATCCCCATGCAATTAAAGAACACAACTCTGTTCTGTTTTTTCCCCCTCTCCCTTTATTTATCTATTTATTTATTTGGTTAAAATGTCTCCCATGGGCCCTATGGGCTCTAACAATGATATGAAAGGATGATATTTGACATTGAAAAGAACGTGGGCCAGTCCGGGCCCATTGATTTACATTCTCCTGATGGCCCAAACTCGGCCCACCATTTTCGTGGACTGGAAAGCTACTTGGTGGTGGTGGTGGTGGTGGCGGCGGCGGCGGCGGCAATGGCTGCATGATGAAGATGGTCACATTTCAATGCTTTCCCAAATGGACCCTCTTATTTCCAACACATGGGATGTTGCATTTGCATGTGCATTTTTGCAGACACCCACCACTTTTTTCTTTATTCCTCCACCCCCCCTCCTACACATTGGTAGATAGGGAGAATTGTCCATGTTCACTTCTTTCGAAACTCTCCGTGTTTGAGTTTGGACGCTCGGTGTAATAGATTTGTCTGTAAAGATGTTGGCTCGGTGTAATAGATTTGTCTGTAAAGATGTTGGCGGTCCTGACACTTGTATCTTGACAGAAACACACTACGAAGAAGATTCATTGTTCATTAAGATCGACTTTGGACCTTTCACACGCATCTTAAGTGGAGGGTGAAGAAAGTCCACTTCTAAATGTGCTCAAGCCATCAGTGAGATGCTATTCTCGAATAGTTAAAATTCTAAGCTTATCAACAGGTCAATAGATAGTTTCTATAGAGCGTAGGTCTTCTAAAAGGTAATAGAGCATGTAAAAGTTTCCTCGAACTAAATGGAGATTGACCCACGAGTACAAAAGCAAGGTAATGAAAAAAAAGAGTCTCAAGTAATTTATTAGACAAATTGAATTGTCACGGCGATACCCTTCTTTTAATTGAACAGTTAGAAGATTCGAACCTCTAACACCTTGATTAATAATGCTTTAGTTACTTAAGTTTCTAATTTAACGGAAACTTGCATCATTTTGCTATTTATTAAATTCGTTAAATTATATTAATTTTAATGGTACGAATAATAATAATAATAATACGAGAACGTCAATGTCAAAGTCGAGTGGGAACATGGGAATATATACAATGGGATTTTGGTAAATTGCATGGGAAGGTAAGGGGGAAGTTTTTGGATTTGATTTAAAAAAAAAAAAAAAAAAAAAGATTTGGAAAATGGAAAATGGAAGAAAAGCATATAATATTCTTGGCTTTTGATTCAAGTTTTAGTTTGTCCCCCACTTCATTCAATGTCTTCTAAACTAATTATTTCTTTCATTTTCCTTCTTTTCAAAATTATAATTTTCTTTTTATTCATTATTAAAAATAACAACGGAACTTAGAAATGAAATGTTTTAATAATAATATAAGTTGAGTTAGATTATAACTTTTTTTTAATTTGAATTAGGTTAAATTTTTGAAATATCGAAAATTCGGGTTGGTTTGCAAGTTGACATTTTGACCCAAACAACTCGAAACTAGAGTTACAATACAACTCTACTTTTTAAATTATTACAAAAATTAATAATATTTAATGTTTGTAACTAATATTATTGATATGATAGACTTGTGAATGTCTGATATTTTTTAGATTTATAAAATTTTAATTATTAATGTGACGAGTATTATAAATAAGTATGGTTTTTCAAATAATAATAACAAAAAAAAAATAGAGGGTTGGATTGAGTTGTGAATTCTATTACCTACCCTCTAATAAAAATCATGTTAATATTATATATTAACTTTTTTACAAATATTATTTAGTAATCGAGTTAGATTATAATATTGAATAGTAAAGTTATATGATCATTAATTTATCTAATTAATTTATCTAATTGTGATTGGAAGGAACATGTCACATATTAATAATATCAACTTGCATATAATTTTTTGTGTGTAAATATTAACTCAATATCTAAGTTTTCTTAAATGCATAATTTTGAGACATCAAGATTATTACTTCAAAGTACAACAAATTTAGTCAAAGAAGCAATTGGATAGCAAAGAGTGATCCCATTAAATAATGATTATTTTATGTCTAAATTTTGAATATCAAAGAATGTTAAATTGGGTGGGAATTTTAGACCAAACTCATCCATATCCCCCACCAACTCTCTCCACTAAGGGAATTAATGGAAAGAGTTTCAATTTATTTTTGCATTTCTCACCGCCACGTGTCACTATTCTAAATATCAAATCACAATTCGTGAGGCACGCCCTGATACGTAAAGATCCAAGCAGATAATATTAGCTAGCGGTGGGCTTAGACAGTTACAAATGGTATCAGAGCCACACACCAGACGATATTTCAGCCAGGACGTTGGATCCCCAAGGGGATGAATTGTAAGATCCGACATTCCTTATAAGGATATGAAAATCTCTCCATGCGTTTTAAAATTGTGAGGCTGACGATGATACGTAACGAGTCAAACTGGACAATATTTGTTATCGGTGGACTTGGGTTGTTACAACATTTAAATAAATTTAATATCAATTTAAATATAATTCGTCGATAAAATTTCAATTTTCGTTATATTCAATATCGAGATTTTATCTGTTTGTGAAATTTTATTCAGCTATAAACATAGAAGTTTTAACTTTTAAATTTATACAAATTAAAATTTATTTTTTTATAATATTTTAATAAGTAATTAAATAAATAAATAAATAAATATATATATATATATGTTTTGATTAACTACAAATAAATTCAATTGCACGTTAGAAAACTATTCAAACTCAGGAGAACAGAGACTTGCCGAGTAAGAACACGTGGAAAGAGAGAGGCGTTATAATTCATTTATGATTCAATTTTTTTTTTCTTTTATGAAAAATAAAATTTAATATAAATTTTAATGCATCCAATTATCTATATAATTTTTATGTACACAAATATATAATTATATAATTTTAATGCACACGAATAAATAATTGTCTCAGTCATTAGTAAAACAAAAATACTTGTAAGTAAAAATTTCTAATAATGCACGATAAATTAGTCTCGTATAATGTAATTCAACTTAAAACAAGTGAAATTGGTTTAAATTAACCTTTAAAATAAGACTAGGAGATAAATGGAGTCTGAATAATCTAGCTGAACTAGCAAAGACTGGATTTGATTGTGATTGTACCTAAGTCGAGTGCTCCTCCTTCGCACAACCAAATCAATGTTCCCCTCTACAATGACTATACAACGAAGTTGGCGACGATAATTTCACAATCGAGTGGTCATTATTTGTGAGGAAATCGAAAAGTGAGAAGATATTGAACCTTAAGGTCAGAAGAACTAATTTTAGGAAATGAATGAACGTGAGCATGATTGTTATAATTATGAGATTGTCAATATTATATACCAGACACATAATGTAGCAATCATATATTAAATAACTTAATTTAAGAGACGCATATCTCATCGTACATATAATAATTCAATTGGTTAAAAAGAAAAAAAAAATGGTTTATAAAACCAATATATGTATGTTTACCGAAACAACCCTTCGGTAGAGTTGAAATGAGGGATGGAGAGAAGGAGTAAAATGGTAAATTGAGAGAGGTACATTAAATAATATTGTTAGGGGAGGGGGATTTAAAAATTAAAAAAAAAAAGGAAAAAGAAAAGAAAGGGATCGGCATCGGCTGCCACTACCAGTTGAAGAAAAAACGCCGGATATAAAGATTTGGATGCTTCCATTTTTAGTATGCAAAGAATTGGGTTTGGATCTTCAATTCCACTTCCCTTTACCTCGCGTGACCCATTCCTTATTTTCTTTTCTTTTTTTAATTTGTTTATTTTATTTCTTCAGGTCTTTTGCTCTGTATTTGCATTAAATGCCAACTAACAAAATACAAAAATACAAAATCCAACCATTTTCAGTTCCTTCCCAAACGCGCGCTTTCCCTCTCGCTATGCTCGCCGTGAAACGCGTGGATCACGTGGATTGAATTGTACCACTCCAAAATAACATATTACTAGTTTGTCTTTTTAATTATACTATCTCATTTTTTAATAAATATGACGTTAATAACTATTTTCTACTTCTGGCGCTCCTGGCATTTTACCTTCCATGAGCACGAGTTCTGTGATTTTTCCTATGCCTCTCGTGAATTTTACCAAATTCAAATAAAGAATATTCCATCACTAACACGGGTTAGTGTTAGTCAAATATTCATAATAATCTTAGAAATAGAGTAGGTTTTGGATTGTAACCCTATTTTCTGGTTAGTTAAGTTAATTCCACTAAATAAATTTGTCAAAGTAGATAAATAAAAGGACAAAAGTGAGCATCTCCTTAAAAATTCATAAATTGAAATTAATATTTTTAAAGTTTTGGAAGGTTTAATCTTAGCCGGTAATAAATTGGTTATTATATTTCTAAAACTTTCATTTGGACTTCATTCATGGGAACCATTTTCAAATCTTATTTTAATTTTTGGGAATATAAATAAAGAGTGGATAAGGAAATAATGAAATTTATATATAAAAATGGTATTTATAGACATAATTTTTCAAAACTATATATATAAATAAAGAAATAAATAAGCAAAGGATCCAGCATATATTCTTTGGATTTGGATTCATTAGCTATTCATGACTTGGGCCATTGTAGACTCCAATAGACTCCAATATTTTAAAGCATTAAACATTACCAACCACTCAAAATCCTACTTTATTTCCACCTACTTATACTCATTTTCTTCTTTCTATTATCCATTTTAATTTTTTTTAGCAATTCTTGAATAATCTCGAGTATAAACATCAAATTAAAGTATTTTAATTATATGTGATAGGTCAATTTGAGCATAATTCAACTGTTATTTTAAAATTTTTGATTAATTATTTAAAACTAAAATGAAATGACGTGTAATGTATTAAAATGGGAAAGGAAGGAGAAGAAGGTGGAGAAGACGCGCGAAGAGTAAGAGTGGTGGTGGGAATGAAAGAGAGTAGGCCACGTGGCAAATAGGAAGTAGATTAATAATATAAAAAAGGAAAGGGAAAAATAGGAGAGAGAGAAATAAAACAAAAGTATTTTGGGGGAGTGAGAAAGACATTTATAAGCAAAAGAGCGTCTAAGTTCTCTTCATGTAAGAGCCTGAGGGCCCCACTCCTCTCTCTCCTCCAATTCCTCTCTTTCCTTCTTTTTTTTTTAAATAAAAATAAAAACAATTAATTATTTTTCCTGCTCGTTTCCGAAACAACGGCGCAAGCAGTCTGCGTTTTTCTCCAATGTTCTTCACTTCTCTCTCTACAAAAACGTGTTTGCTCTGTGTTTGAATTTTCAAGGGCAGGGAGAGAGAAAGGGCATCACAGAACCAGTTCGCGAATCACAAAGAGAAGAGTGTAGCCTCTTTGCTTCTCGTTAATTTTTGATTTTTTCCTCTTCCTTTCTTGTTTGTTTCCCCCCTCTTTTTTCGAGTATGGATTGTTTAGCTACCTATAACGATTAGAGCGCGCCTCTGTCCACCAAAGAAGATCTGGTTTCGATTCTCTCCGCTTTTCTTGCTCTCTTCTTGTTTTTATTCTTCAATCGCCTTCTTACTGCTGGGTTTCGATTCTAATCCTGTTTTTCTTTTTGCTTCTCAATCTTATTTCGGGAGGATTTCTTGTTTTGTTTTGTTTTGTTTTTTTCCCTGTTCTTGCTCTGAGGAAGAAGAGGGGTTCTGGGATTGATTGATTGGGGTTTCTGTTTGGTGGGTTTGTGTTTAAATGGGCGAAACGCGGAATGGATTGGATTAATGGATGAGGGACATCGGATTGTGAAGCGTTTGAGGTCTTTGCATATGGTGGAATGCTAAGATCTGGAGCTGGATGTGAATGGAATCTGATGTATTGGCGACTTCTTGGTTTTCCCTCTTCAGGTTTGGTGTTCTTCTTTCTCTATTTTGCGTTCTAATCGATTTTGCTTCTTTGATCGTAGTGGTGGTGGTTGGTTTGCTTTGGTTTAGTTTTCAATTTCTTGATAATGCTGTTGATTTTTGATCGGCGAAGTTTGAATCGGGGTGATATGCTTTCTCTGTGCTGATGCGTGTGTTCTTGTTCTAGTTGAGGCGGCCATTGGGGTTTGAGTGTCTCGAATTTTGGGCTTAAATGGATTGAAGAAACTTGGGTTTTGGATGCAATGTTAAAGGCATTGCCATCTGGGTTTCTGATTTTGTTATTATTGGTATCTGTTTCTGCTACCGACAACGGATTTCCGCGATGTAATTGCGACGATGAGGGTAGTTTATGGAGCATTGAGAGCATTTTGGAGTGTCAGCGTGTGAGTGATTTCTTGATTGCTGTGGCTTACTTCTCCATCCCTATTGAACTTCTCTACTTCGTTAGTTGCTCCAATGTACCCTTCAAATGGGTTCTGTTTCAGTTCATTTCCTTCATTGTTCTATGTGGTTTAACCCATTTGCTCAATGGCTGGACTTATGGCCCTCACTCGTTCCAGTTAATGCTAGCTCTCACTGTCTTCAAAATCCTCACAGCTCTGGTTTCTTGTGCCACTGCTATTACCCTCATCACTCTCATTCCTTTGCTTCTCAAGGTGAAGGTAAGGGAGTTTATGTTGAAGAAGAAGACATGGGATCTCGGCATCGAAGTTGGGATGATAATGAGGCAGAACGAAGCTGGCTTACACGTTCGGATGCTTACTCAAGAGATCCGCAAGTCGCTTGATCGACATACCATACTTTACACGACCATGTATGAGCTTTCTCAAACTTTGGGTTTGCATTACTGTGCTGTTTGGATGCCTAATGAGAGCAAGACAGTCATGAATTTGACTCATGAGTTGAAGGATGGGAGCTTCTCAGATGGTTATAATGTCTCTATACCGATTAGTGATTCCGATGTCATTAGAATCAAGGGTAGCGATGGGGTTAACATTCTCGGACCAAATTCAGCCCTTGTTGCTAACTGGGGTGAGTCTGATCAACGAGGACCTGCAGCAGCGATTAGAATGCCGATGCTACGTGTTTCGAATTTTAAGGGAGGAACTCCTGAGATTGTTCCGACTTACTATGCAATTTTGGTTTTGGTTCTCCATGGTGGACAGCCTAGATCTTGGAACAACCAGGAACTTGAGATAATTAAGGTTGTTGCTGATCAGGTGGCTGTAGCTCTCTCCCATGCCGCGCTTCTTGAAGAGTCCCAGCTCATGAGGGAGAAACTGGCCGAACAAAATCGAGCGCTGCAGCAGGCTAAGATGAAAGCTATGATGGCAAGCCAAGCTAGGCACTCCTTCCAGATGGTAATGAGTGATGGTATGAGGAGACCTATGCACTCCATCTTGGGTTTGCTTTCGATGCTGCAGAATGAGAATGTTAATGACGACCAACGAATTATCCTCGATGCAATGGCGAGGACTGGTAATGTTGTATCAACATTGATAGATGATGTTATGGACGATTCGATTAAGGATAGTGCAAGATTTCCTTTGGAGTTGGAGATGAGATCTTTCAGGTTACATTCAATGATAAAGGAGGCAGGTTGTCTTGCCAAGTGCTTGTGTACTTATAAGGGCTTTGGTTTTGCGTTCGAGGTTCAGAGGTCTCTGCCCGATCATGTCATGGGCGATGAGAGAAGGGTTTTTCAGGTGATTTTACATATGGTAGGGAGCCTGTTAAATGACATCAACCAGGGAGGAGGATATGCTTTGTTTCGGGTTGTCGCTGAGAGCGGAAGTCAGGGAAGGAACGACCAAAGATGGGGTAACTGGAGACAAAACTCTTCTGATGGGGATGCATATATCAGATTTGAGATTGGGATAAACAAGAGTAACTCTCAATCTGAGGGCGGCTCTATTCCAAACGTGGTATCCGGGGATTGGAGATACGCTAGCGGGGACGGAGCCGAGGAACGCTTGAGCTTTACCATCTGCAAGAAGCTCGTTAAGGTGAGAGATATGTTTAAGTTCGAGTTCTTTTATATGGATATCTCATATTTACCAACTTTTCCTATTTCAATTAGAAGTTTTGTGCAAGTTCTGGTTCAAGTTCTTATATTTCCTTGGTTGTTGATGGTCTTATCACTGGCAGTTGATGCAAGGGAATATATGGGTAATCCCAAATCCTCAAGGATTTACACGAAGCATGGCACTCGTTCTTCGTTTTCAACTCCGACCCTCGATAGCAGTGGCCATACCAGAGTCTGGAGAATCATCTGAACATCCACACTCCAACTCCATCTTCAAAGGCTTGCAAGTTCTTTTAGCTGACTCCGACGACATGAACAGAGCTGTGACACGAAAACTGCTCGAGAAGTTGGGCTGCAATGTGACTGCTGTTTCTTCTGGATACGAATGTCTAACAGTCATGGCACCTGCCAGTGCTTCAATCCAAGTGGTGCTCTTGGATCTTTACATGCCAGAAATAGATGGCTTCGAAGTTACGTCGAGGATCCGAAAGTTTCGAAGCCAGAATTACAGACCAGTGATCATTGCATTAACTGCAAGCGCTGGTGAAGACTTGTGGGAAAAATGTGTTCAAATTGGCATGAACGGTCTGATTCGAAAGCCAGTTCAGTTGCAAGGAATCGCCACCGAGCTTCGCCGTGCTCTGCTGCAAACGAACAAGGTCGTTTGAGATGGAAAAATGGCTTCCCCCCCAGAGAGGAACGACACGAAGAACTCGAAAAAATATTCCAGAATTTGACAGTGAAAATGGTATACAATAGTTGTTGCCCCAACCCCCCTTCTCCTTTAATTCTTTCTAACACGGAGGGAGGGAAAGAAGAATGGCTGCTTCCATTATTCTTTCTTAGATCTTGTCATAGTTTTGACTTAGGTCGAAAGATATCGAATCAATTCGATGAATTGAACTGAATAAATGTGATATCGAGTCGAGTAGGTCTCTCTGGGTTTGATTCTTAGAATCAAACTCTATTATTTGTGATTTGATTGTTGATCAAATTGATTATGTGATACACGCTATGTAAATTTAGTGGCATTCTTGAATTGTTATTCCAGCTCCATTTTGACTATGCTCGCCCGGATTTAGTTCAGCCTACCAATCTCATGCATGCTCCTCGAGATTGAGACATAAAACTATCGACTTTTTAAATGATAATTAGTATTTTATCGGTTGTATTAAGCTCAGGTGCCTAATTATGTGAGAGAGAGAGAGGTTTAGAGTGAGAAAATGGTTTTTAAAAAAAAGAAAAAAAGAAAAAAAAAAGATGATAATGTTTGGATAATTGGTTATTGTTTTGTTGGTTGTGGAAAACATGCATGAAGGTGTTACGTACATGGACTCTTTGTTTCAACGTCAAGAAAAATAAATAAGTAAATAAATAAATAATTGTTTTTGCTCATCCCTGCAACTGGCCCCACCATGCCACCTCACCATCTTTCTGAATAATATCCTATGTTTTTTTATATTTATTTTAAAAATATTTAGAGGGATACAAGAAAGAAAAAGGTTGAGGATGACCTTTTGGGCTGCGTTTGTGGGCCTTAGGGTTTATAAAATATGAAAAATTTAAAATTTTGTGAAAGAGATGGGTTTGGTTGTCAACATTATGTCATGGGTTTATTAATTATGGTAAGAGTACAACCAATCCATCACTCTCACTCAATCCTACCCACTTCTCTCTCTCTCTCTAAATATTCTCTCCAAATATCTCTACCCGTTCTTTCTTGATTCAATTCATCCTTCATCCAATCATATCATCGACTATTGAGATAAAACCGCGTATCCACAAATTTGTTGGTTTGGCTGTTGTTAGTGATCTTACTTATTATATTATGCATTTTTATCTCGAAGCTCAACTTTGCACAGGGAATGATTCCAATAACTTTTAGAATTTTCTTTTACGATCTCACCATAGCTTGAATTTTAGTGATTAAAACTCAGTAACTTTTTGACTCTCGTCCTTGTAATTGGAATTTGAGGTATGAAAATTCCTTAGTCTTGGTTCATATCACCACATCATGGCGTCCTTGTAAAAGTAACCATTAAATAAGCTCCATCTAAGTTTGTTTTAAAGGAAGCCCTCAACAAATGAAATTAAAACACTGTCTCTATGCATCATGAATTCATCCTCAAATATGAATACGAAAAAATGTCACTAATGCAGCGTGAAAATCATCACGAGACTTCTCTAAAGTTTCATTTCATTTTTATTAGTATATACTCCATTATTATTTTATCCGTTTCATCAGAAATGAAAAAAAAAACGTCAAACATAATTTCATTTGAAACTAATAATAATATTCTAACAAAAAAAACATCACTCGTTTAACTATTTTTAAAAATTGGTTTACTAAAAATCAGTCATTAATCTTGTTGCCTAAAACGGAAGGTAAGATATGAAATGAAAACCAAAATGGTGTGAAAGAGTTAATAGACAGGCCCACTGGGCTTTAAGGCCTTTTTGAAGTAGGAATATGGGCTGAATCATTGTGGTGTTCAAGGGATGGTAGACAGGCCCACTGGGCTTTAAGGCCTTTGGAAGTAGGAATATGGGCTGAATCATTTTGGTGTCAAAGAGATGATAGACAGGCCCACTGGGCTTTAAGGCCCTTTTGGAGTAGGAATATGGGCTGAATCATTATGGTGTTAAAGAGATGATAGACAGGCCCACTGGGGTTTAAGGCCTTTTCGAAGTAGTAGTAATATGGGCTGAATCCAGTCCAACCCATGTCATCCCCTATCCAACAGGTGTTAGAGACGGACAGCTTTGTCACGTGGGAAAAAGAAGACAAAAAGAGAGTGGAGAGAGGCACACGTGGGAAATGACGTCTGTGTCGGGAATTTGATTTAATGGGTGTTTGTCGTTTGTGGAAGAAGGGGAACAGAGTGAGAAAGAGGCACACAGGATTGAGTTAAAAAAAGACATTTTTTTTGGGGGCAAAAACAGGAAAGATTACAGATTTGGATACTCATCTCCATTAACTTCAAAGGAAAACATCCATTTTTTGTCAAATCAATATCCACTCCCATTCCCATTCCTCCCCACTTTTCCACTAGGGTATTGCTTCATAGTTCTTCGTGTACTTACAAATCCCATTCTTCATAAGCTTCATAAGCTTGTCGTGTTGGAAGTGTCGTGTACTAAAAGTTGTTTAAAGAACGAGATCAATTATATTGAATTTCTCTATGTTTTTATTGATTTGATATTATTTACTTTTGACTTTAAATCACATGATTTAATTTTGTTAATTTTGTTTTAGATGTTACTCAAAAACCCTTTAATATTTATATTAAGTAATTTCGTACCATCTTATCTACTTTTAACTTATGTGAGATTTCGTTCGTATCTCTAATATTGACGTATAAATCTCTTCACAATTTTAGGGTAACTCCTCGAAACCTTGTTGTTGTGGTGAGGTAATGAGGTAATTGGAGGTTGGAGTGAAAACTAGGAGAGAAAAGGAAGTGTTTGGTTGAAAAGGAGTAAGAAAATAGAGATGGGTGATGTGTACTCCATGATAAACAAAATGAAGCTTGTTTGGGAAACTACTATCTCTTTCTCTCTTCTTTTTTTTAAAAACAAAGATTACTTATTCTTAATCATAGTTGGAAAGGTAGATTAGGATAATAAATCTTCTTTCGTGTCTCTAATAACAATATAATATCATATGCTCTCATAATCCACCTCCTTTCGAGGCCCAGTGTCCTCACTAACACCCATTTTCCTCTCCAATCAATGTCGTTTTTTTCTCTAATCGATGCGGGATCTCACGATCCACCCCCTTTGGGCCCCAGCGTCTTCGTTGGCACTCGTTCCCCTCTCCAATTGATGTGAGATCTCATAATTCACCCCCTTCAAGCCCAACATCCTCGTTGACACTTGTTCATCTCTCTAATCAATGCAGCTTCCCTCTCCCATCCATGTGAGATCTCACAATCCACCCCTTCGAGACCCAACGTTCTCCCTAACACTTGTTCCTCTCTTCAATCGACGTGAGATCTCACAAAAAGTCTCTTAACAAGCTATCTAAATCTTGTCATGACATGTTGATTAATGATTCGTTACATCTTACAATAAAACATAAGCAATCTTCATCAACTTAGAATTGTCAAACTCAAAATCAAAATAAAACTAGTATGTTCAAAATCATAAGGAAGAGGAAAAGGAAAAGGGAAGAAGAAAGTTAGGTTAAATAAAGAAGAAAGTATATAAAAAAGGTGATGTGTAGAGCATGATTAAGCATAGAAGATTGATTGATACCACTAAGTTTGAGGGGTAAGGGAAAAGCTCAAACATGTTGTATGGATTGGATGGTGCTGCCTGCCCCACTTTCCACACCATTTCGCCACCCTCTCTCTATGCTTCATTAATTAATTTTGTTCTTGGTTTAGTGGCTAAGATTCCCCTTTTCTAATCAATTCTCTTCCTCAACCATCTCCAGTGCTCTAATCATATTCTTTTGCCATCTTTCCATTCAGTTTTTAAGATGATTTTATTGATGCCAAAGTTTTTATGTGTCTCTTGTTCATCTCTAGCCCATAACCCATCTTTGCTTTCACCATTAATGGTAATACTTCTTCTTCTTTCCCACATTCAAGATCTTGAAGATAGTGAAAGCTCAATGAGTGGATAGGGAAAACCCATCTCTCTCTTTCAAACCCTAAACCCTAATATCAAATACACTATCTCGACGATCGAGTAAGTAGCTCGATGAACGAATGGATTAGGTTAAATTGAAAAGTGGGTCAAATATGCTTTTAGAAAATTTTATTGTTTAAACAAGTGATAGAAATCGAGGCGGTTATTAACGTGGTTGTTGAATTTGGGAACGAAGCAATGACGAATGTACCTTTAAAAAATTATCAATACTTGTCATGTCACGTTTTGGAACGTTTATCTTTTAAGAGTGATTCATGTCATTATTCCGTTTATAAGTTATTGCTACATCAATTATCTTCATTCATCGTAATAATAAAATCGAAATTAATCTCAAATTCCGAGAGATATTGAATATTTCAGTCTCAAAACCAATAAAACAAATAATTTTTTAGTTAATTAAGACATGTGATATTATTTTAAATAAAAATATTGGGAATTTGAAAAAAAAAAAACATAAAATCACAATAAATAAAAAATTTATCCAATGATTACTTTTGATTTGGGGGAAATGGATGGTACAACGATGAAGCTTAATTAAAAGGTTTGGTAAAGGTAATGAGCTCATCAATATAATTATAATATACATTAAACCCTAATTGGTAATATAATATTTTAACTTTTTATAATAATTCAAACTTTATAAAGGGTTATGGATCATTCAACTTAATTAACTCTTACATAGCTTCTTAATGGTTATAAAAGTTTTCCATGGGTAAGAATTTTTACCTTTTTGTAATTAATATTCCTTTCAATTTTTTTAATATAAGATCTTTATATTTATATTTTATGTAATCTTCTCGTTCACATTATGAACTAAATAGAGTGACTCAGTCACTAAAAGAAATTTAATATGTATATTATTCCAAGTTTCAGAAGCTAAAAACATCGATATCGATGAAGCTGAAGATGAAACAAGTTTCCTAGACAATAATCGAACTAATTGAACCCTTCAAAACTAATCTCAAATCAAATTGTGATTAGCATAACTAATACTCAAATTAGAACCATAATGAGAGGAGAAATAAGAACAATCTTATCAAATGAGAAAGCAATATAATTGAAAAGACAAGCCAATTATCTTGTTTGTTTATTAATCCCAACCAGAAAAAAAAAGACTAAATAAAGAGTGGCAAAGCTCATTAATTTATCAACAAACAACAAACAGAAATTAAAAGAAAAAAAAAAAACATCATCATTCTCCTTTTTTTTCTCAATTTTTTTTTAATCGCTCTCATCAATCCTAATAATCAGTATAAGCTTCTTGTTTTTTTTTTGTTCTTGTTCTTGTTCTTGGAGAGATCATCGTAATTTCAGATTTCAATACGGCGGTCGGACATAAGCATACCCGTCGTGGCCGAGCTGAACGCCGTTGGGCATCATGTCGGGCAGTAAATTATACAACGGCATAGTGGGTTCCGGCATCCCACTTGGCATCTGCCCTCCTCTAATTTCTTGTGGTGGGCTTCTAGCGCCGCCGTGTGAGGCGGATCCACTGCCAATTTCATGATCCTCCGGATCTTCAAGAGGCAACCTTTCATAAGTCGCATTAGAAAAAGTAGCAGCAATTACCATAATAGGACCAGCCGCCACAAGCGACCCAACAACGCTCCCGCCGACAACCTGCCCCTGACCGCCCGACAAGTAAACGGTCAGCCCGGTGGATCCGGGTGGGGCTGGACCGGGTAAAAACGCGCCGGTTAAAGAGAGAATCTCAAACCTTCCTTGGAGTGGCATTACCGAACCAGGAGCAGTAGGCTGACGTAACGTGACGTTAGCGACCAAGCCGGTTGCACTGAGGACGCAGACGCCACGCTGGCGCTTCCGAGCGAATTGAGCGATGGAATCCGCCACGTCAGATCCGGCAGCCACCTCTAGAACGTAGCTCCGTAGCGCGTTGGGACTGTCACGTGTGACGAAGATGGGGGGTTTTGGTTTGTTTTTAGATCCAGGTGGACGGCCTCTTGGTCTCCGGCTTCCGGTTTCCACAGCACCTTCTTTCGGCTCATCACGGTTGTTGTCGTCATCGTCGTCATCTCGGCTTCCGCTTCCGCCGCCGCTGTTTTCATCGCTTTGTTTGAAGATTGGTGAGTTGACCGCCGCCGGGTGATGATGATCCAGCCCCGGCAGCCCCACCTGAGTGGTCCACCAAGGATTCGCCAGACCTAAAATTTAATTAAATTCCTCGAAAAAAAAAAAAAAGAAGGTGAAATCTTGAAATGAATTGGATCAATGGAATTGATCTGAAGAGAGGGTTTTGAGGGGAAAAAAGATCGACCCTTTTGTTAATTTAGGGAGAGAAGAAAAACCCATATTTTAGTTTGGGAGAAAGATGAAAAATTTAGGAAGAGATGCAAAGGGAAGGGAAGAAGAGAAGACAAGCCTTTGCACCACCTGTTGCAGTAATGGAAGGGAGGGAATCAAAGAGCAAATACAGAAGAATAAACCCAGAGATGGGAAGCACTAAGTAATGGGGTCAAACACTCAACTCTCTAATTTTTTTTTTTTTTTTATTTAATTTTTTAACTGTCTGTGGGATTGAATTGGAGGACATATGACAATTATTAAATTTAAAAAAATGTATTTTTTGTGGAAATTTTGTTGTATAAGAACCAAACAAAATCAATTATTTGATTAATTGTGTTTTTTAATTAAAAAAAAAAAAGAAAAGGAAATAATATAGGGTGATCGGCTCTGCTTTTAGGGGTTCTTGGAAATTAGGGTTTGGTGGGTTTGGGTGGCGTGCGCGTGGGGAGGGGTGGCCTCACCACTTCTGTCTCTCTCTCTCGAAAGAAGAGAAGTGGAGGAGTGGTGAGAGGGGAATGGTATGGGCCTTAACACTAGCCCATCCTTTTCTAATTGGGCTTTATACTTGGGCTTTTCTACTAATTGGGCTTTTCTAATTTATTGGTGGGTAACCTAATTTTCTTTTTTTTTTCTTTTTTTCTTTTCTGTTGATGAAAAGTGTTGTCTGAGAAAGGTAATACATTATTCTCAACAGAAAGTATTCCCCTCTCCACACTAAACATCCCATTATACACAATATTCTCAACAATTCTATCCAATCTTTATCTAACAATTTTATTACTTTTGACCTTTTCAAGTTGGATTAAAATTAAAATTGCACGATTGATATGGATCAAAGACATTAATCCTGTATTAAAATTATCACATCTTTATTTAAGTTATATTTACATGATGGCTGATTATGATCATAAATGTAAAAGTTATAACTCTTACCCTGTCTTACTAAAAGTAATTTGTAGATTTAGAAAATGGAGTAAAAAGAATATTTATATTTTCTTTTAGTAAATGACTAAGTTTCTTTGCAATTATATATAGTAGTTTAAGTTCATGTTTAGAATTATTCAAACTTGACATCAATCTTGTAGAGTTATTTGAATCTCAAACAAGTGTTTTTGCATTGAGGTAACAAAGTAATATAAATCTTATTTTCTCTGGAGTGATTTGACGGTTTAATCCTCTACTTTACCGAAGTAAACAATGATTTAAAAATATATTAGTACATAGAAATGCGTGCCCATTTCTGATCCTTATTTATTTACAACACAACACGAATTGAAGCAGCTTATTGAAGAACCATGTGCACACTTGAGAGGCGTGGCGATCTCTTCATCATCAACCTCACCGGCGACGACGAGCACTGGATCGGCCCACCCTTCATTTCCTCCTTCCTCTCTCTTCTCACCCAAATCAACTCCCAAGCCACTCGCGGCTCCGTTCTAATCACCACCTCCCATGGCCGCTTCTTCTCCAACGGCTTCCACCTTCCCTGGGCTCAATCCGCTGCCTCCAAATCCGCCGCTAGAGACCGCATACTCCACATGGTTCATATCTTCAAGCCTGTCCTCGCCGCCCTTCTCTCTCTCCCCATGCCCACCATCGCCGCCGTCTCCGGCCATGCCGCCGCCGCTGGTTTTGCTCTTGCTCTTAGCCATGATTACGTCCTGATGAGGCGTGATAAAGGCGTGCTCTACATGAGCGAGGTCAGTTAACTAAATCACAATTCATCAACTTTCCTCATACAAATAAACGTAATATCTATTTTAATCCAAATATGTTATAAAAATTCTTCAAATAAACTAAATGCAAAATAAGATTTAAAGGTAATATGACCATAAGTTTTTTTTAAATAAAAAAACATTCACCCCACCATTATTTCCTGCCTACTGTACCATTCTTCCCTACTAAATATATAATTTAAAATGATAATATCTTGACCCAAGGAACATAATTTAATAATAATTGACGTTTATTAATTCAAATATTAAATAATAACAAATTACATGATCATTCATAAACACATATAAATCAAACAATTAAAAATTAAGAAATTTGAGATATTGATCCTTTAATGTTTTAAAATATCAAATACGACTTATTGCAATCAAAATTGTAAAATTCAAATAACTAATTATTGGACTGGAGGACTAAAACTTATAATTTATTCATATTCATGACAGATTGACTTGGGTTTTACACTGCCCGATTACTTTGCGGCATTGATGAGGTCGAAGATCGGGTCTGCCTTGGTTCGTCGAGACGTGCTGCTGGCAGGGATGAAGGTGAACGGTGAAACAGCAGTGAAGTTGGGAATCACAGATGCAGCACACGACGGCGAGGAGGCACTGATGGAGGCGGCGGTGGCGATGGGGGAGAAGCTGGCAAAGAGGAAGTGGGAAGGAGAAGCTTACGCGGAGATCAGGAAGAGTCTGTATCCTGAAATGTCTCCGTTACTTAATGAACTGAGTGGAAAGATGTAAAGAGGTAAAGAGGTAATGTAAAGGAAGTATTTGTACTCGATGTGTCGTTCAATTTCGTTATCATCGATTATGGGCTTTTTTCTTTTAAGTCTGACGCTCTCCCAACTGAGCTGTGAGCTATCGATTCGATTATGGGTTTTGGTGACTCCAGAAACAATATATTGCTTCAGCATAATGATAAAGTTCTCTCCATTCCAGAATCTGAGCCCAATCTTCACTAAATTTATATAACGAAATAAAATCATAAGTATCATACTAAAAGAAAGAACTCAGAAGCACAAGGAGCTAAGCTAACATCATTTATGTACATATTTGCCCAAATGCTGAGAAGTTTGTGCTAGAAGTAGCAAATAGCAGAAACAGACCTTTTAGGAGTTCATGTAGCACATCGCTTGTGCTTGAAGATAATAAGAATCCTTGTATTTTCTGCCACTTGCAACAAAAATTCCGCTGTTAATCCAGTCTTCACGATGAATCCAAGCATCCCGCCCAAAATCAAGCACTCCAATAATCTGTCACATTGTTATCATATACTATTATTAATAATGGATTTGAATTTTCAAGAAAAATATTAAGAACGACAGTTCGTAAACTCTCCTGCAGCTAAAGATTTCTGATAATTTCACACTGTATTATTCCATTATTCGACGTACTATGTAAAGGAAGGAAAATTGTGTTGAGGATTGTTGGGAGAGGAGTCTCACATCGGCTAATTAAAGGGGTCAATCATGGGTTTATAAGTAAGCCATCTCCATTGGTATGAGGCTTTTTTTTGAGAAAACTAAAAGTAAAGCCACGAGAACTACTCTCAAAGTGGACAATACCATACCATTGTGGAAGTCCGTAAGTTATTCCGGAGCTTTTGAGCGAATTTAGTCAGTTTATTCTTACAAATCCTTCACACAGGAATTTTAGTAATGCTTATTCTAAATGGACATAATGGACTTCTATTCATTCTGATAAAGGGAAAAGGCAATGAAATTAATAGTAATAAATGTGATTAGATGTCTTTTAATGGCATTCAACTTACCGCTCCGCCTTTCCATGATGCAAAAGAAGGATTTGTTCTTGATTGCAACACCTATTTGGAACACATCGTTCAGTCATATAATAAGATTAAAGTGGACAAGAACTTATAGAGGGTCATTGATAATCTACTATTACTATGGAACTAAATACAAATAATTTCCAAATTCGATGATCTAGATGTAAGGAAATGACCATGTTATATGCAATCTAACCTCAACAGTGTCTATCGCTTCATTTGAAGGAATTGCATGCAAGACTCTGCAAAGGCAAACAAAGAAACATATACAAGAGCATTAGAATAAAACAATTTGGCATGGACTAAAGTACAACAAATTAATTAAAGTTACATAAAAACCATTCAGATTTCAGACTGAGAACCTAAGTTCCTAGAATGAACCTTTCTATGCAATTGTCCTCATCCATAAAGTGAAAACCATATCCAACTGCAATAGTATCAGTGCTCCACAAGTTTGGAATGTTAAACGGTTGCAAAAGGAATTCAGCCAAACATTTTTATGAGATGCTACTTAAATTAAGAGCTTGATGGGCTGAATGGAAAATCATTCAACCCTGAATTTATATTTTATATTACCAAGGTTGATGAATCACTCCCGAGTTCAAAATTATCCAGAAACAAATTTCCATCTGTTGTATGGAACTCAAATGACGTTCTTTGTGCTTATTTGCACAATCAATAAAATAATATAAAGAAAAATTGAAACAACAAATGCTCTTGAAGCTTAAGACAACAACAAACCTTTCCTCCATTGCAGGAACAAGACCCCTTGTCAAAGCCACCCCACCAACCTAAAGTCCAAAACAATATTATTTCCTCCTGTCCATATCAAATATATGGAATTTGCACTTTATACACTTTAACTGAAATTCAAAACTTTATAAAGAACTTACTAATTGTATGCTTAAGAACAGTTTCCTCTGGAGGTCAATCCGCCCTGTTCAGTAATCAAGGAGCTTAACCATTAAAATCTCACATTCTGGTAGGAAAAAAAAAAAAAAACGCAAGGCTTGCAGTATACCAGTTGAGAGGATGCTGCTGGTGATAGCTTCAGCAAGACCAACGTTCTCTTCTTTCTTTGGTTTAGTTGCATAAACCGGGTAGCTATCCCACATAGGGAAATTAACGTTAACGCCAGGATATACATTATCGGGTAAATCAGGTCTTCTGGAGTACTCTGTATGCCATGTATCTTCCAGCATATCCTCATGATCATGAAACCTAAAAATATCATCACCAAATTTTCAGAATAGTCGTCATACAGCTATGCTTTGACATGAAAACTAGTTGAAAATGATTATCAGTTACTGACCATGCACGGGGTGGTGGTGGATACACATCTGGAACCAATAGCATTGGGAAGAACAAACCCATAGGTGGTACCTGGGGGGGGGGGGGATTATGATAAATGATTTTTCTAATAGATATTCGAGAAATGAAAAATGAATTCATTACGAAGGCCCACATTAAGCGCAGTCAGTCTTGTTTTATGAGAACCA
Organism: Cucurbita ficifolia; assembly: GCA_033971965.1. Classification (NCBI taxonomy): domain Eukaryota; kingdom Viridiplantae; phylum Streptophyta; class Magnoliopsida; order Cucurbitales; family Cucurbitaceae; genus Cucurbita; species Cucurbita ficifolia. The sequence goes on along the minus strand of CM066967.1, from coordinate 8,965,625 downwards.
GCAGGGGAGCCTTCTTCATAGGAGTGAACTACAGCAACAGCATCGACCTCCCCTTCCTGTCAATTGGAACCAAATGATAAGAGGAAATCGATCTAAATCAAAGGGCATCAATTAAAAACATCTGAGGAATACACGAAAATCCTCAAAAGATTAATTCATGAGCATAATGTATCTCAACTTTACAAAAATAAGCATTTTATTCAAATATTCCAGCACTAAGTTTTAAACAACAGTATATCCTTGAAAAAACAAAGGAACAGTTCATAATATGGAACTGGAAACAACAAAAATGCATTAAAATCATTTTATATGTGATAACATAATTTCTTTAGTTATGGTCATTTTTCTTCTTTAACACATAAGAAATCTATTGCACTAGAAATTAATTGGAAATTAAGAGAAGGGTTATTTCAGACTCGAAGCTTACATAGAAATCTTGTTTTATGGGAATATAGAAACAGCATGGAGTCAGTGGCAAAAAACTATAAATCATTGTATCACAAATATAGCCCCTAACCATACATTCAAATGCAATATATGAATTATGGTCCAACTTCTTTTTTTTTTTTAAATATAATAAAAATAAATAAAATCAAGAAAGATAGAAAGCAGTCTAAAAATTAGTAAACAAACCAATTTTCAAGAATCATTTCTAGAAAACACATCCAAACGGCAAACGTCATCCAAACATCCTCCAATGATAAAATAATTATGACAAGAAATGGGTTAATTTTCAAGAAAGCAACAATTATTCGAGAGCTTAACTCTCATATCTATACTATTGCAGTCATAAAAAAGATTGTCAAACTCACCTTAATCTCACAGTAGAACTCTTTCAGTCTATTAAGCATCAGAAGATCAACAGGCTTCGACAAGATGTCAGTACGAATTGGTGGCCAAGTCTGATGATGCCTCTGAGTCCACAGGAGGCATCTAGATACGTCCTGAAAACACCTACTGAAATCAACTACCAAATAAAATAGAAAGATTCCATCATAGAGCACCGAGGGAAAATTGCTAAATAATTAAGGTCTCATTTGTATTTTGTTTTTTAAAATTAAGCTTGATTGCTCACAAATTTTTTCTTAAGTTTTTCACCTACCTTCAAAACACATTTCAATTCTAATCCAAATTTCAAAAACAAAAACAAAATCAAAATTTTAAAATTACTTTTTTAGTCTTTAAAATTTGGCTTGAGTTTTTAGAAAGTACGTAATAAAGCAAGAAAATTAAATGTGAAAGTAGTGTTTTATAACCTTAGTTTTAAAAAATACAAACTGGTTACCAAATGGACCTAAACTTTTGTGTTTCCAGATTTTTGACACCATATTAATGCTGACTTTCAACAAGCATTATTGTAGCAACTGAGAAACAACCCAACCTCTCCCCCAAAAGGCAAAGTCTTTGCTGTCGCAGGTAGAGCAACTCCATCCTAGACACCAAAAGATGAACAATTACAACGAGATCGCTGAATATTTAATACTCCAGGAAACACAACTACAATTCCAAACACAGACTAAATATTGTCTCTTAAAATATGAAAAACCAGTTACTTTTAAAAGTAAAAAAGAAGGTTAGAAAATACTAAATTTACCTCGATGCAAATAATTGTTGTCACCTGTGCTCCCATGTTAACAACACATGCTGAAGATAGTCCATTACCAAAAACTGCAGCAAGCCCTTCCTGCGACATCCAAAATTAAGAAAATTGTCTATTTAACGAGGTAACCGCTAACAAATAGAGAGAAAAATTAACCATGCGATGTACAGAATTGAAGGACAGGAAAATTTGAGTCAAAACGTTCAGTTGTAGATCTTATTAAAAGCTTGGGTTTATTAATTACAACCATTTGATTTAGTTATTTTGCAAATCGTTTTCTTATTTCTTAAAAATGCTTTCAAATACTTCCATTCGCAAAATATAAAAACCATTTCAAATACTCCCATTTGCAAAATATAAAAACCATACCTTTCTATTAAACCTTAACCTTTATTTTTAACAAAATTGAATCACGTGGCTTATACCAACAATAAAGTAGAGCATTATCCTATTAGAAAGGGTTCAACGGACATGCTAGATCCCCTATTTTTTGTAATAAGCAACATCTTGTATCTTATACCAAGCATCATGCAAGCACTGTTAGGTGATAACTGCAGTCTTCTTCACTTCTTCATGATTAGAAAGCTTTTATGTCATTAGCTCCCCTCAGAAGGGTTTTGGTTTTTTCTTCCCCTTAGGCTGGTTTTTTGTTCTAATAAATACCCAGGTTTCTTATATATATATATATAAGCAGTATTTCCACTCTCGATTCACTATTCACCAAAAATGTCGCAGTTAGAGTGATAAGGATCACGGTGTTCCAAATATTCCAACTTGACCTATTACACGATTCAAGGCCAAGAAGATTCAACAAGCATTCATTATTCATCTACAAAATTGGATAGCTCGATTCAACCTTTATTTCATGTGTTACAAGCTGATTTGATTGAGGAAGGACCATTTGGAGCTTCAGAAGTGAACATTTGCACGGTTGGATGAGGTTGCTATAACTAGCACTTAATTGATAATTTGTTAGAAAACTTAATTTATTATGTTAATTCCATAATTTCTTGTAGTGGCCAAAAGGGTGGGAACTCACTTTTCAAATTGGCCATAACTTCTATTTTTGTGGAGATTTAAAGGGTAGTGGGAGTAACTCACCAATCATGGCCACTAACTTTTTTAGTGAGCATTTGAAGAGTTGGATATTTCTTTTGTGGAGAGAATACCCACAAAATTAATATGTAAAAGGCAGGTTTTGGATGAATGAAATTAAACTCTCAAATTGAGACTTTCACCCTTAGAAATTCGAGTACCATCTTTGTCATTTCTAAGTTTCAAGCAATTCTTGTGGTAGAATACATCTGAGTCATTCAATCAAGCCTTGATCAAGTACGCTTGTGGAGTGACTCAATTTAGAACAAGGTTCCTAACCTTGCTTCTAGATCTTTGATCTTAAGAGGTAATCTAATTCTAGCCTTATCTCTTGGTTGATTCGAATTTTGTATAAGGAGGTGTTAATTTCTTTGATTCAAAGGATTCTTGTTTCAACAAAAGCTTGGATCGTTGGACTGAGGATTAGGGTTGCCTTTGGAAGATTCATGAACTCTTGCTATCTTTCTTTCTTTTTTTTCTTTTTCTTTTTTTTTTTCTTTCTTTTTGTATTGAAGAACCAAGATTTCATTGAGAAAAAAACAATTGAAGAGTTACAAAAGAATCAACTAGGCCAAAAGCAAGGGCCAAAGAAAGAAAAAAAATCGAGCCTACAAAAACAACAGCCCCAAACGGAACCCAAAAGAACCTAACAAAGAAAAGGGTTAAACCACGTTAAAGACCAATCCCCTCCACGCCCCCCCACCCCCAAAAAAAAAAAAAAAATCTATTATTTCTTTCAATCCATATACCCCTAAGAACTACAAAAATACCAGCCCTCCATAACATCCTCCCCCTTCCTCTTAGAGGGAGGATGAAGAAGAACTTTCTTCATCATAAGACCACAATCAATGTTCTAGGCCAAACAGATCCCCAAAGCCCGAACAAGCAGTTTCAAAATGAATGAGAGGACTAGTAACTCCAAAGCAAATGGTCCAAATCCCAAGATGGATAATGGTACGATGCAGAAGAGAGATTAATTTAGAATGCATACTACATAGTTTAAAAATCTCCATACTTGATAAAAACCATGCACTCACCTGATGAACCACTGCTGAACCAAACCGCAAATCTTGCAGTACCATAGTCAATATATCCTTTATTTCTGTTGGCACCAAGTAAAATTAGTTTTCTATTTAAGTAATTGTATGTGAAAATTTTACTAAAGAGTGCTGTCAAAAGCAAACAAAAGAACCACAGAGGAAACACAAGCACACAAGCTCACGTCTTTAAAGTATCACAAAGTAACATGATAAGAAGTTGGATAACTTCAATAAAATCAAAAGTTCCCTAGAAAAATGACGAAAAAGAATTAAGCAGACTAGAGAAGTCACACTTAAAATGTAAAATGTCAAAGTTTAACTATGTAAATCCAACAGTTTAGATGGCGCAAAGTATGGTCAGGAATCCAGGACCAGCCTGTGACATTCAACTCTAAAATAATTTGATATATCTGCTCCATTACTTGTGCTAGGGAAAAAAAGAATACATGAAATATCTGGTAGAATATGGATTTCTTGCATAACTATTGATGCCTATTTTATGAGTTTTATTCTTCGAGAAATCATTCAAATTTTGAAAAAAAATATAATTTCCACGGTTAAATAATTTAGTCTAGTATTGGAAAAGAATAAAATCAAAAATGAATACAAATATACTTGAAATCTAAGAGAATTATGCCCATACACATGAAGAGGTATCACACACAAATCTATATATAACTATGAAAATGCTATAGTTTTCATAAATCAATATGGGGATAAATGCTGGTCTTGGGCAAATAATGTGAATCTTTTCCAACTCCAAACATATTTCCCATACCTGCTCCATTTACCAACTTTCTATCTAGAAATAACTGAGGCAAGTTTTCACGTAAGGTAAAACGGCTTTTGACAACAGCACAACATATAAAGTTAATTGGAGGCTTAAATTCTATTTTATTTCTCGCCATTTCAAACCTTTCAAAAGTTCCGTTATGCATTCAAAATTGTATAGAAAAAAATATTTTAGTCCATGTTAATTTTATGTTAACCATTGAATAGAAATCTGGATCCACTTTGGGAGGTGGCACCCAACCCACTCTGGTAATAAATGGCAAAGATTAATAATATTTTCTGCTACATTGAGGTACTCAAATCGAACAACAAAAACTTTAAGGACCTTAACTTAGGCAAAAGAGATTGAAGTTTTTTAAAAGATTCATTTCACCTTTTTCCTTAAGAAAGTCCTCGCCCACCTCAAGGTCTAGACTTTGGACACATCAAGTGTTTTCCTTATTAAGCTGACCCAAAGATTTCAACTTGCAACTTCTAAGTACGTTTTACTCAAAGACTGTGACCCTTAGCCAATGGGGCCACCCATTAGAGCTAAAAACTCATTTCACTTGTCTTCATAATCTCTTGATTATCCAAGCAAGACTCACAAATGATAAAACAGAAAAATCGTAGAGGTGAAAAGGGGTAATTCTTAGAAGTACCACGGTTGTCAAATGTTTCAGGGACGACCAGAATAGCAGAATACAAGTTTCTTTCACTAAGAGGGATATGTAGTTTTTCTATCAAAATCCAGTCCCAAATAGCATGCAAGTCCTCAAGTACCTGAAATATACCAGATAAAACTTCAAAATAAAGTTTGAAGCATGTGAAAGATTCAGTAAGCTATTTCCTTTCATCTAGAATCTGCAGATTAAAATATTTCTGACGCACTGATATTTTATACAGAAAATATCATAATTACCATTATCTTCCCCCCAATCCTTGAAAACTAAACTTTTATCGAAGTGTGGTGGAATAAGTAGAATCAAAGTACACTTATGGATGTACATGTTGATTTAACTTCACTTTCCAAGACAATTCTTAACAAAAGGTAGAATAGACTATGTAACTTTCACCATTCATAAAACACAAGTTTTGGAAAGGAAGCTTATACTACAATACATCAAAACAATGCATTATAAAGAAACTACTGGCAAGAGATGCCCACATGAGACGGTACCTGTTGCATAGAGTAATGTTGTGAGATATTAAAGTGACCTCTGCGAATAGGCCGGTGTAGACAATATGGCTCAATGGGTGATATTTTAAGAGCATCCTCTCCGCAAATAAACTTTCTATATTTGATTACACTGGGACTAAGCTCCTTGGAATCAGTATCTACATGCTGGTCCAAAGACTGGCTCACATCCTTGGAGCTTGAACTTTCTGCAAAAACAAATTATGCAGGTAGCTAAAGAACATATGATGTGCTATCAAAATACATTACTGAATCAATGGTGGAGATGGCAAAAAGGAAGAATATCTGCATAAACCCAGAAAGAAACTTTTTAAAAGAAAAGCCAGATGCATGCTACAAATCTGTCTTGTAATACATGTTAAAGATCTGATGACAATGAAAAGGACGAAGACTTGTACGAACAGTACAAAGAACCCAGAGAATATGTGAAGATTGTTTGGTCATTAGAGGAAGAAGAAGACAACAAGCAAGAAGGAGAATATAAGGACTTATACAACACACAGTACCAACGAAGAGTAATTTCAAGAACCAAGTTTCATTTTAGTTTTACAAAGAAGATGATGAAGAATAAAAGAACTTGTACAAAGTGGCTCATGAAAAGTGACTGCTGAAGATTGAAGATCTATTTTAGCCACATGCTTAAGGGTTTTGTCGAAGTTTCAGGTTTGTTGGCATTCCAAATAAATATTAAGAAGTGCATGACACATCATAAAAACCTTCATGCCTTCTAATGGAATTTGAAAAGACACAGAAAGTTGACTAAACGATTATTACCCACAGTGACTGACGAGGTAGAGTCCCTCTCATGTACGTCAGTCCAAGTAAAGACAGTATCCCTCTTGCCATTATGGTGTCCATCAGTTCGTCCCATCTGTTGACCATTCACAACAGAAGGAATAAACACATTGTTTGCCAGTAAATTGCACCTAATTAGTGCCCATTCTCCTCTTCGAGAATTATTTTAGCAACCATCTAGGGAGCTACTATCACATGTAGAATAGCTAAAATTTAGAAGGAAAGACAAAATAGAAGATGGGCACAAAAAAGAACAATATTAAAAATTGAATGTCATGCAAGGAAATTTGTGATTGTGGATTGAAGAGGTGAAGTAATTTATCTTCTTGTAAGGTAAAGTTGAGCATATCAATATAATCAAAAATGAAATTTCCAAAGTGATCATAACGTTGGGCAAACTCAAGGCATAATAGATAGTTTCTTCAAATAAACAGACAACTTGATTCAGGTACATAGAGCCTCACTACTCTCATCAGTCCAAAAAACCACTTGCTAATTTGCTATTCTGCTTACTTTAACAGTATGACTGTATGACACACAAAAGAACCGTACAAGAATAGACGGTAAGTGAGATTAAAAAAGTGAACTAATGTGATCTTCAAATTATATTAGACAGAAAAATGATATTGTTAATGTTTCTACTTCCTAATGCAATTCCGTTGATCTAAATGAGCACAAAATAGTTTATAACGCATTTCTTCCAGTCCTTCAAACTACAGTACTACATTCTAAAGAGATGCAACATGAAAGCTCTCTTATACCACAAGTTGTGTATCATTGACATATATTTACCCTGTCTCATATCTCTACGAAGGTATTTCACTCCAGTTCTTTTTTTTCTTTTTTTTTTGGCGACAAGGTACATTGCTTTCATTCAGATGAATGAGCATCATCACTTCACTGGCCCTTTTTAGAACATAATAGAAAACCAAAAAAGTACTTTCAAGTTGCAAATAAACTACAGCCAGAGATAGTTATATTACTGCAATAATAAGCAACAGATCTTAATCAACTTCATTACCACTGAATGCAGATAACAGTGCCTACCTTACGCGGGAAAGAATTGTTAGCAACCTCTTCATCCAGAAACGGTATTTTTATCAACGAGGCGATCTAGAGACAGACAAAAATGAATAACCAATGAATGATATATTCCATAAATGTGTATACAAAGCAGAAATGATACTCACAACATCATACGCCCTCTCTCGCTCCATGTGCTGTGCAGTTGTAACTTGTGAATTAAGCATCTGAAACCCCAGAAACAAACATTTCCGGTAAATGTTGATTGAAATCACATCGATAATGTTGTAAACGTCTTAAAACGTGTACTAAACCTGATCTTGAACATTTCTCTTGGGAACTTGATTAGTATAACGAGCAATGCAATGAGGAATATTAAAAGGAGCATCCTGCGATGCAAGCCCAATCCTAATATTTGCAGATCCTTCGCATCCAAAAAAAGTACCATAACAATTAGAGTGAAAAATACATACATATATATGATTAGCGCAATGAAAATCTGAGTCTACAAGCTGGAATTCGCGAGGATGAGAAGGAGAAGAAGAAGCAGAAAACAAGTTTCTACAAGAGAGACGAATTTGCAGTACCTGGGTTTATCACTACCAAATTAGAACCTCGTTCGGAAATAAGTTGTGAAGGGACAACTGATTTTAGGTATTCCTGTTAGTGAGAAAACAAAGAAACAGTTCAGAAATTGTCGAAAAGAAGATGAAAATACAGAGCTCAGTTCTTTGCCCTTACCATGGCGATGGCGTTCGTGTTTTTTGCAGTCTGCAGGACGGTGCAGCGTAGCCGAGATTACCACACCCCAAATTGGCGCTAATTACAAACGTACGGCGACTCTCGCGGTTAACGCCGTAACCAGTTGCAAAATTATTATTTCTAATTAAAAATCAAATAATTAGACGGTTTCCTCACCGTTTCTTTTTCTTTTATCTTTCAAATTCAATCAGAAATTCAGAATTTAGAATTTGGATAAATAAGTCTTTTTATGTAAATAATCGACGTGGCAAATTATTCTTAAATTTTAGGTTAGAAACCTAATCCGTCAAATTTGTATATAAAGCTTTTTTTTTTATTCAAATAAATCGTTGGGAATTTGAATTTAAAAATTTATAGAAACTATATTTTTCGTTGAAAAAACTCAGAAATAAATTGAAGAAAGCACAAAGTGCAATTTTAAAACAATAATTTTATTATCGATTAATCGATTTATAATTTAATCTCCCACCTTATAATGGTTGAATAAAAAAAACCATAAATCTTTTTCTTTTTCTATTTCTACCGTCTTCACACAAAAATCAATTCTTACCCTCGTAATTGTTGAAAAATTAAAAAGTTATTTAAAATTTTAATATTTTGTGTATATTTTATTTAGAGGAAAATTACAACTTCATTGGAAGAGATCAACTTCAAAGTGATAAACACCTATAAATTAGTCAATTCGAGTATAGTTGAACTAGTTTAGACATATAACTATCACCGAGTTTGAATCTTCTCGTTATGGCGGTAGATAAGAAGCTTGTTCAACTGGTTGGTTCAAATGCTAAGAAATATGAGGTAAATAAGCACATCAAGTTAGCTCTGAGTTCAATTTTCCACTAAAAAGAGAGCACAACAAAAGAGGGAACCCAGAAAGATGCTCCAACTTAGTTTAAAAAATTAGTCTAATTCTTTTATCCAGAACACAAGTACAAAGGCCTATTATGCCGCAGCTCAACTTGAATAATAACTCATCAGAAGACAATAATGAAGCCAAAGTAAATCCGAGAAAAAGAGAACAGCCAAACTACAAGAGATGTAAATAACTTGTTTGCATCAAATGGTGAAAATGCGTAAAAACCTAAGAACTGAGTGCCAAACCAAGTTAATCCGATTGCCACCCCGTTGCTTCTTTCACAAATCTAATACGTTTTTGTTTTCGGCGCCTTCTTTTTCGGTTGCCTCTTTGGAACTGTGTTCTTCATCCCCAAGAAGAACAGCAGAGCACCAAAAAGTGCAATGTGCTGCCAAGAAAAATAGGATTCCATTAAGTTTTTTTCTTTTTTTTTTTTCACAGGTAAACTGAGATGATTAAAATGAAATCATGGGGGGGGGGGGGGGAATTCAGAAAACATATGGACAAACCTGCAAGAAATCGCCGAACAGGATACCGAAAAAAGGCTTCTGGGGGCTAAAGTTGAAGAAATCATAAAGAACCGGAGTGACTATAGCCAATTGCAGAAGCTGAAAGAGAAGGCAATATTTTCTTTAAAGACGTCCATAAATTTTGAGTAACACTATAACAGCCTAAGCACACCGCTAGTAGATATTGTCCTCTATGGACTTTTCCTTTCGGGGCTTCCCCTCAAGGTTTTTTAAAACGCGTCTGCTAGGGAGAGGTTTCCACACCCTTATAAAGGGTGTTTCATTCTCCTCCCCAACCGATGTGAGATCTCATAATCCACCCCCTTCGGGGCCCAGCGTTCTCGCTGGCACTCAACCCCGATGTGGGCTCTCACACGCACTAACCAAATTTATATTCGAGGCTAAAATTAAGAACATAGTGAATCCTTACCAGGAGATAAGCTCCAACGCTGCTTCCAAAAACAAACAGAAGGCCTCCAATTCCTTTAAGAGATAAAGAAATGGCAACCAAGTGTGTGACCTGCAGAAATTATCAGAGTTTGAAAAAGAAAAGTCATGGCATACTCATATTGACAACGTAAGTTCCATAAGCGCGCGAAGGTGTAGACCAATTTCAGGCTCTTTTATGAAGTGGTGAATAAGAAGAGAACGACAGACAAAAACTTTAGACAAACAGATGGTTACAAATATATGGCCTTACATCAATATCAGGTATCGCTACCCCCAGCTTGGATGATAAATTTCTCCTCAAAACAGCGACCTTTGGAGACAATTCCGCAGCTGCTGACCCACCATTGTTGCTAAACTCATTAAACCTAACCAAAGGATGTACACAAAGTCAATACCAAAATAAGAGAGTTCTCGATAGACGAAGCATTTTGCTCGAGATATTTATACGTGTTACTAATAAACGCAGAGAATAATGTAGCTATCAAGTGATAAAATTGTAACTACAGAATGCTTTCTCTAGAAAGTTATCTGCGTCATCCTTGTCCCGCAAAGGGATTTTGTTTAGTTAGTAAGGGAGTAGGTAGGGTGCTTCGCTCCGTTGCCCATCGTGTTAAAATTACCAAAAAAAATGATGAAAAGGTAGAGATAAGAGGCAAACCAACACCCCCACAGGTCTAAAGATTCAAGGAAAAGAAGTTCTAATGTGCATGGAAAAAATTGCATTCCCCTGTAATCCCAAACAACCGTCAGGCTCTACTACATTTTGATGCGGGGAGCACCTGGCTTGAACGCATTCCTGAGTTCTTTATTGTTCATATTGACTCTTATTGACTACTAAGCTAATCCGCCGAGGTTTTAAGTCCCCTGTTGATTAGGATCCAACAGTAACAGTTCATTTCTTCCACACTCCCGTTCATTACTATAAGATTGAAAAAAGTGACTACATAATTAGCCAACGAAAAAAATTGATCCTCAAATTATGACTAGTCGAAGAAGACATAGCTAGAAATACCTAAAATATCGAATTGGAGAATTGAAGATCTTCAATGCCAATATATCCTCTATTCTTTCACTTAACATAGTTCATTCAAGTTTGAATGGATAAAACCAATACCTTATCCCCTACAGAAATAAATTTACCCTATAAATATAACCTTCTTCTTATCAAAACCATCGCCCGAAATTGAATAAAATCCCTAGCAAAAATGGCTTCTCATGAAAACGCTTTCAGCCCCCATTCTCAACTAATGCCATAAAATGAAATTTTCAGATACAAAATGGTCCTTAATATCCATGACAATAAGAAATGAACAGTATATAAATCATCCTTAAGCACCAACCCGTCGCAAACTACAAATCGGAGGTTGATTGAATGGCGCCCTAATAAATCTAGCCATTAGAAGTACTTGCCCGCAATATATATGAATAAGAACAGAATTCCATGACAGCAACACCAATACCCAATTCGGACATTGAAGCAAGAGCAATGAAATATTGGAAACGGAAGAAACATATAGATTGAAATCTACAGATTAGAGATCCAGTCAATCGAGTGGGAATATGGGAAAACTAAACAGAAATAGAAGAAATCATACATTTGCCAAGCGGAGAGGATGAAGATGGAGGCAAAGAGGACCCGTCCAAGGAAGGAGAAGAACCCCATGTTTCTTGTTGCAGATCCGAGGTTCAAGAACAGACTCCTGTTATGGATCGGCAGCTTCTTCGCCTCCTCCGACTATACGATTAGATTTCGTGCTCGCCTGTGCCTTAAATGGCCGCCTAGCTAGACCCACAGAATTGAAATTTCAAGTGTGAATTCTGGAATATACAATCGGCTGTCTGTCAAATTCAAATTTGAAACAATGGAATCAAATTAGATCTCTAAATGAAAAATCTTTTAAAATATTATTTCTCAATTTTGGACCGGGACTAATTTATTCCATTTTAATTTTTTTTTAATTGTGAGTTAAATTAAATGTTTATTACATTTTAGTATATATTTCATATATTACCTAAACTTTCAATTTCATAAACTTTTTAAAACTTTTTAATTTTGTGTTTATGAGATTTACTTTTAGTTAGACATCAATTTTAATTTTAAATATTTTTTAATTTTAGTATGTCATATAATTTTAAATATTTAAAATATTTTTTAAATATTTTCCTTCTTTTAGTCGAAAGTCTTATAAAAAAAATTCAATTAATCTACGCTAGGCCTAAATATCCATTATTCAGTCACCTTATTCTCAAAAATGTAATATCTTAGAACGTCAAAAATTGAGATAAAAGGAGTGACGAATTCTTTTTCCATGTGCTTAATAAAATAATTATTCTCGAATATCATATGGTCCAAATGGCGCACTATTCGATATTCAACTTCATAATAAAGCTAAGTTGCTTACGTGGATAGTATGAATGAAAGTGAGTTTCTTGCCTGTATTTTGTATTTGATTCTATTTTGTTAAGCTTAGCGTTACTTAATTATTCGAATATCATTGGAATAATTTACTTTAATATTTGATTCTATTTTATTAGGTTGTATTAAGTATTTTTCGAATTAAAAAAATAGAGAATATAGAGGAAAATTTTATTAGAAAACGACAAATAAAAGGATAGATATTTGGATAATATGCTAAATTATTATTTTAAATTTATTTTCAACCATTAAACACAATTATGAAAAACGTGTAGAAAATAGTTCCAAAAAAGGAACTATTATTTGGCCCCGTCGGAGGCAGTTGTGTGGTGACTAGTAAATGAATGTGTTGGTGAATGATACCCTTAATCATTTAGATATCAGTTATCAAAAGGGAAGAAAAACGAAAATATATCTTTCAATACGACAATAAATACATGACAATAAATACAGGAGTGTTCATATAATCCGATCACGTGAACAACTTAAAACTATTTAAAATATATTTAAGAAAAAACTGTTCGTAGTTAGCTCAACCACTCAAAAGAAAAGTTCATAACTTAACCTTTGTAACAAATGTTATGTATTATGACTGGTAAATATTTGATATTTAAATTTTATATAATTTTAGATATTAATATTTAAAATAATTAAAAAAATAAATAATTAGACAACCCAATTCAACTTAAAAAAAAATAAAGGGTTGGATCAAATAAACACGACACTAACCTAACCAACCCCCAAATTCGGATTTAAAAAAAATTCTAAATCCAATATGAATACAGAATGTTATGTTATATGAGTGGAGCCCACCAAAACATAAAATAAACACATAACCCACGTGCTTATTTTCACTATTCTAATTTCTAAAACATTATTATTATTATTATCATTATCATTATTTTGATGAGGTAGTTGAATACGACAAATTGTCATTGTTGATTCACATATTTGTCGTAAGAGAATAGCTCAATCTGCACGTTCCTCTTTTGCTTAAAATAGTTTTGATTATAAATAAATGATAACAACCATATTAATTAATTTAATGTATGGTTGAAATTCAATTATAAATATATTATATACACGTTTCAATTTTTATGATATGTCATTATCAATTTAATAAAAAAATATATATTTAAGAGTATCTCTGGGACGATGAAGCTTAACCTAAAAAAAATTAAGTGTTAATAATGGATCTACGTGCAAGTGGATAGATCTAGAATTTGTATTGAATTATTAATAAGTCTATAAATATGTGTATCAAATAAAAAATAAATAAATAAATAAGATTTTTTTTTTAAATAATTTTTTTTAGTGTCATAGTGACGACCACGGGCCCAGGGAGAGAGAGTCCCTCTATTCAAAAGCTTATCTTTATAAACACGGCGAATAATTTTTCATAAAGGAGCTCCATTTGATCGGGAAAAATGGCGGTCGACGGATGCATCCTCACTCCGTTATCCAAAGTGGATGAAAACTACCACAGACCCACCGAGCTCAAAGCTTTTGACGATTCTAAAGCCGGCGTTAAAGGCCTAGTCGACGCCGGTGTTACCGAAATTCCACGCATCTTTTACCAGCCACCGGAAGATTACCACTCCGACGACGTTTCCGGTGAAACCCTTTACGAAATTCCAGTGATCGATCTCGAACACGTTGAGAGAAATTCCCTCAAACGGAAATTCACCATCGACAGAGTCCGAGAAGCTTCAGAGAAATTGGGTTTTTTTCAATTGATCAACCATGGGATTCCGGCCGCGGTGCTGGAAGAGATGAAAGAAGCGGTTAAGAGATTTAACGAACAATGCACCGAAGTGAAGAAACAATACTACACTCGCAACACGACCAAGCCTTTGATTTACAACAGCAATTTCGATCTGTACAGCGCAGCCGCTACGAATTGGAGGGACACGATTGGTTACATAAGTGCTCCTGTTCCTCCCAATCCACAGGACTTGCCGGAGATTATCAGGTGGGTTTGATGAAAAACAGAGCACCCTTTTGAAATTTGAGCCTTCGGGTCTCTGATTTAACTTGAGATGTGTGTATTTGCAGAGATAATCTGGTGGATTACTCGAAAAGAGTGATGGAAATTGGGAATTTGCTGTTTGAATTGCTGTCGGAGGCTTTGGGGCTGAGCCCAAATTACTTGAAGGACATAGGGTGCTGCGAGGGGCTGGCAATTGGGTGCCACTATTACCCACCCTGCCCACAGCCACATTTGACGCTGGGCGCATCTGAGCACAGTGACAATGTCTTCATCACTGTGCTGTATCAAGACCACATCGGCGCCCTTCAGATCCGCCACCAGAAAAAGTGGGTCGACGTGCCACCTGTCGATGGCGCATTGGTCGTCAACATCGGAGAGCTTATGCAGGCAAGTTCTTAACACTTTCTCTGTTTCTGCGCAGTTTGTTTTAGATTTTAGATTCTTCCATAGCTTACCAAAAACCTTAACTAATGGAGATGTATAAATACACGTAAGAGCCTCCTCTCAGGCCTACGAAACCCTTGAACACTTCGCCTTAATAAAAGCTTGACTTCTTTCTTGGAGTCCTCGAACAAAGTATACCCTTTGTTCGACAATTTTCCTTATAAACACATGACCATACTACCTCCCAACAATCGAGGCCTGTGGAGCCCTCAAACAGTTTACACTTAATCGAGGCTCAACTCTAACTTATTTTGAGTCTTCAAACAAAGTACATTTTTTGTTCGACATTTTTACTTACTTATAAACTCATGACCATTCTCTAAATTAGCCAATGATGTGGGACTCGCTCTTATAACATATTATCAGAGTCATGCCTTAAACTTAAACTTAGCTATGCCAATATAATTCTCAAATGTCAAACAAAGAATTGTGAACCTCGAACAAAGGGTGTACTTTGTTCGAGGGGAAGATTGTTGGGAGCGAGTCACACATCGTTGATATGATATTGTCCACCTTGAGGATAACCTCTCATGGGTTTGCTTTAGACTTCCCAAAATGTCTCGTACCAATAGAGATAGTATTCTTTCCTTTAAATTAGTGAATGGAAGACTTCCTTCCAACCATCCTCAACAAATCGAGTGTTGTTTTGTACGGCAGCTAATAACAAACGACAGATTCATAAGCGTGGCGCATAGGGTATTGGCGAAGCAGGAGGGTCCAAGAATCTCAGTGGCTAGCTTTTTTAGTACGCTTTATTTGCCGAACTCGAAACTGTATGGACCCATAAAGGAACTGTTATCGGAAGAAAATCCTGCCAAGTACAGAGAAACCACAATCAGAGACTTCCATCTCCAGTATCGTGCAGATGGGCTTGGGACTTCCTCTCTGCAGCATCTCAAGCTTTGACTACAATAATAATTCATTTACTTTTGTAACAACTTCTTTCAGAACATCTAATCTTCTAGTTAAGTTATATATCGAACTATGTTCTAATTTGATATCAGTTCATATTAAATTGTTATTACATTCAATTCGATGGCTTAAAATTGTAAAGACGTGGTATTCATGGAAATACTAGCAAAGTCGGAGCCACCTTGCAAACAAAAAAGTCATTGGTATTGTTGAATTGAGTGGATTGCGTTAATTAACGTGTATTATGAACTAACGTATTCAATCATTCAACTTAAGATCAAACTATCTATATTTAAAATGATAACGAGTATCTGATCTATTAAACTATGCTCTGATCGATGACTTAAGCCCGCTAGCAGATATTGTCCTCATTGGATTTTCTGTTTCGGACTTTTCCTCAAGGTTTTTAAAATGCGTTCGTTGAGGAGAGGTTTCAACACATTTACAAAGAATGCTTTGTTCTCCTCTCCAACCGATGTGGGATCTCACAATCTACCCCTATGAAGCTCGCACGTCCTTGCTGGTACTCGTTCCCCTCTTCAATCGATGTAGGATCTCACAAATAGTCCATCAGCCCACGTATTATAGTGAAAGTGTCTCTAAGCCTAATTTTTCTTCCATTCATTTATTTTTGGTTGATTATTATTCTTTATAAGTCGGTAATATTAAATGTTCGACATCTAACATCTTTTTCTTGTTCATGAATTTGACATTAATGAAAATAATTGATTAGTTTATTAAAAAAGGTAGAAATATTTATTTATTATTTTTAAAAGGATTAGTAGTCGAAGTGTCCAATTCTTAATTATAGTAATAAACCTTAAAAATAAATGTGTTGACTTTACTCTTTGTAATACAAGAATTTGTAAAGTTTAATAATGTTGAATAAAATATATATATGCTTAAATGTGGGCTCCAAATTGGAATAATATAATAATAAATGGATTGACTTTAGTGGATAAAGAAAATAGGTGGATACATTGAATTGGAATTTGGGGACAAAGTGACGTCGTTTTTTAACCAAACACATAAAATATTAAAAAAAAACAAACAAACCACGTGCTTATTTACACTATTCCCATCTAAAAGAAATGCATTATTTAATGATGAGTTGGTCAAACACGCCAACTCCATAGAAAAAAATAAATTAAATTATAATTTATAAATTTGGTCTCTAAATTCAATATTTTAAATAAATATATATTTATATTTATTTAGTATTTTTAAGCATTAAATTATCCGAAACACAAAGTGATGACATCGACAATGGCGGTTGCAGCGACAAGAGTCCTAACGCCGGTATCCAAAGCCGACGAAAGCTACCACAGACCCACTGAGCTCAAAGCTTTCGACGACACAAAATCCGGCGTTAAAGGTTTAGTGGACGCCGGAATTACTGAAATTCCTCGAATCTTTTACCAGCCACCGGAGTCCAACGACTCCGGCCATGTTTCCGACGAGACCAAAATCCATATCCCAGTGATAGACCTCGACCACATCGGAAAAACGCCGCTCAAACGAAAATACACCATCGACAGAATCCGAGAAGCTTCAGAGAAATTCGGATTTTTCCAATTGATTAACCATGGGATTCCGGTGGGCGTTCTTGAAGAGATGAAAGAAGGGGTCCGGAGATTTCACGAACAGGACACAGAATTGAAGGCACAATACTATAGCCGTAACCTCACGAAGCCTCTGATTTACACAAGTAATTTCGATCTGTATTCCGCTCCGACCACCAATTGGAGGGATGCGTTTCGGTATATAAGTGTCCCAAATTCTCATAATCCGGAAGATTTGCCGGAATTTTGCAGGTAAGTATGCTGATTTTGGACCCAAAAAACGACCCTTTTAAACAGAGATTCCTCTGTTTTGTTTTGTGCAGAGATATTCTGGTGGATTACTCGAAACGAGTGATGGAGATTGGGAAATTAGTGTTTGAATTGCTGTCGGAGGCTCTGGGTCTGAATCCAAATTACTTGAACGGTGTAGACTGCGGCGAGGGGCTTTCTCTGGTTTGCCACTATTACCCACCATGCCCACAGCCGAATTTGGCCATTGGCACATCGGAGCACACTGACAATAGCTTTATCACTGTGCTGTTGCAAGACCACATTGGCGGGCTACAGATTCGCCATGAGAACAATTGGGTGGACTTTCCCCCAGTCGCCGGAGCTTTAGTCGTCAACATTGGAGATCTTATGCAGGCAAGTTTCTGCACAATCTCTCTCTCTCAATAATTTAGGTTAGGAATCATGGTACGATATTGTCCACCCGCATGTCAACAGAGTACACTATAGAGCCTCTATTGAAGTCTATGGAGCCCTCAAACAGCCTCCCCTTAATCAAGACTCGCCTCCTCTCTGGAGTTCTCGAACAAAGTACACCATTTGTTTGACACTTAGTCACTTTTGACTACATTTTCGAGGCTCACAACTTCTTTGACATTTGAAGATTCTACTTACATAGTTAAGTTAAAGGGCATGACTTTGATACCATGTTAAGAATCACAAATCTCACAATGGTATGATATTGTCTACTTTGAGCATAAGCGCTCATGGCTTCACTTTTGGGCTTCAACCGAAGGCCTCATACCAATGAAGAAGTATTCCTTACTTATAAACCTATGATCATTCCTTAAATTAGCCAATATGGAATTCTCTCCCAACAATCCTCAATAATTTAGCTCACGGGCTCTAATTGAGTTAGATTTTGGATGCAGCTAATAACGAACGACAAATTTAGAAGCGTTAAACACAGAGTTCTGGCAAACAAAGAGGGTCCGAGAGTATCGGTGGCGGGGTTTTTCTCCCCGCCGGTTTTGTCGACCTCCAAAGTGTATGGACCTATAAAGGAATTGGTATCAGAAGAAAATCCTGCAACATACAGAGAAACCACAATCGGAGACTTCAATGTCCAATTCCATTCAAAAGGCATTGGAACTTCTACTTTGCAGCACTTCAAGCTGAGCCAAGCAGATATTTAACTTCTTGTTATTCTGGGTTTCAATGAACATATGCCATCTATGGCTGAAAACTGAGCCAAAGCTCGTTCCATGGTGCTGATTGCAAGATGAATATGAATAATAAAGTTTATAAGTAAATAATATTATCTCTATTGGTACAAGACCTTTTGAAAAGTCAAAAGTAAAATCACGAGAGTTTATGCTTAAAGTGGACAATATCGAAGGTGTAGTCAAAAGTATTCGTGGTTCCTAACATGGTATCAGACCATACCCCTAACTTAGTCATGTCAATATAATTCTCAAATGTCGAACCAAGGGGAGGATTTTTTAGGATTGTTGGGTCGTCCCACATCGGGAGGGTGTTCGAGAGTTCCAAAGGTCTCAAGAGAGGCTCTATGGTGTACTTTGTTCGATGGGAAGATTACGAATGCTTGATCATGAGTTTATAAGTAAGGAATATTATATCGTACCATTTTAGAGGTTAATGGTTCTTAACATACCTACTCAATTTCAATCTTGAATAAATTATTTAGTCTAGAGATTTGAATTTTTCAAGATATTAAAGTCTTTTTAAAAATAAATAAAAGAAATTAAATTGGTCAAAACTGTCTGTTCATTTTAATAAGACCCAACATTTTCCTTGAACCTTTGATTTTTTTTTATCTGTGGTTTGCAAAGTGGTTCAACCCACGATAAGATATAGACAATGGCGGTTGCAGCGACAAAAGTCAATAGACTCAACCTAACTCCGGTATCCAAAGCCGACGAAAGCTACCACAGACCCACCGATCTCAAAGCTTTCGACGACACTAAATCCGGCGTTAAAGGTTTAGTGGACGCCGGAATTACTGAAATTCCTCGAATCTTTTACCAGCCACCGGAGTCCAACGACTCCGGCTATGTTTCCGACAAGACCCAAATCCATATCCCAGTGATAGACCTCGACCACATCGGCAAAACGCCACTCAAACGAAGATACACCGTCGACAGAATCCGAGAAGCTTCAGAGAAATTCGGATTTTTCCAATTGATTAACCATGGGATTCCGGTGAGCGTTGTTGAAGAGATGAAAAATGGGGTTCGGAGATTCCACGAACAGGACACGGAATTGAAGGCACAATACTATTCTCGCAACATAATGAGGCCTTTCATTTACATCAGTAATTTCGATCTGTATTCTTCAGCCACCACCAATTGGAGGGACACGTTTCGGTATCTAAGTGCCCCAAATTCTCACCATCCGCAAAAGCTGCCGGAAAGTTGCAGGTAAATCTGCTAATCACTCTTCTCTGTAATGGTAAGATACGAATACGAATACGGTAGACTTTGAGCAAAAGTCTCTCGTGGCTTTGCTTTAGACTTCTCCGAAAGACCTAGTACCAATGTAGATATAATTCTAACAAGTCTTCCCTCGAACAAAGTACACTACAGAGCTTCTTATGAGGCCTATGGAGCCCTTGAACGGTCTCCCTCTCCTTAATTGAGGCTCGACTCCCTTTCTCTGGAGTCCTCGACACCCTTCCTCCCCTGAAGCCTATGAAGCCCTCGAACGGCCTCCCTCCCCTCAATTGAGGCTCAACTCCCTTTCTCTGGGTCCTCGAACAGTCTTCCCTTAATTGAGGCTCGACTCCTTTTCTCTAGAGCCCTCAAACAAAATACACCATTTGTTCGATACTTTAGTCTATAATACCATGTTACGAATCACGAATCTCCACAATGATATAATACTGTCCACTTTAAAAATAAGCTCTCATAGCTTTGCATTAGGTTTCCCAAAATGTCTTATAGAGATAATATTACTCACTTATAAATTTATGATAATTCCCTAAATTAATCAACGGGATTCCCTACCAACGATACTCAACCATTTTGGACCCAAAAAAACAACCCTTTTAAACAGAGATGCCTCTGTTTTGTGCAGAGATATTCTGTTGGATTACTCGAAACGAGTGATGGAAATTGGGAAATTAATGTTTGAATTGCTGTCGGAGGCTCTGGGTCTTCCTCCAAATTACTTGAACGACATAGATTGCAGCGAGGGGCTTGCAGTTGTAGGCCACTATTACCCACAATGCCCGCAGCCGAATTTGGCGATCGGCACATCGGAGCACACCGACAATGACTTCATCACTATTCTGCTGCAAGACCACATCGGCGGCTTACAGGTTCGCCATGGGAACAAGTGGGTGGACGTTCCCCCTGTCGCCGGAGCTTTAGTCGTCAACATCGGAGATCTTTTGCAGGCAAGTTTCTGCAAAATCGACTTCTCTCCAATAATATGAACGCTCTAATGTAGCTGGTTTTTGATGCAGCTAATAACGAATGACAAATTCAAAAGCGCTAAGCATAGGGTTGTGGCGAACAAGGAGGGTCCGAGAGTGTCAGTGGCGGGGTTTTTCTCAACGTTTGGTTTACAGACCTCCAAAGTGTATGGACCCATCAAGGAATTGGTATCAGAAGAAAACCCTGCAATATACAGAGATACCACAATCAAAGACTTCAATATCCAATTCCATTCAAAGGGCATTGGAACTTCTACTTTGAAGCACTTCAAGCTCAGCCAAGCACATGTTTAATTAGTAGTTCATAAAGAAAGTTTATGATTGTGATTCTAGTTTTCATTCTCATTGTTATGTTGATGGTAAATCCCCTCGTGTTCTGCCGCGACAACTTGGAGTTCATATCGTAGTGAATGTAAGGTAACATTATTCATAAAGACTTGTTTAGCCAATTATTCATAATGTTTAGGCCTAATAGACAATTGGGAAGAAGATTGCATCATAAACAACACAAGCTTATAGGTAATTTGAATGAGTATGTAATCAAAGCCTGAAATGTGGGAGAGCAGAGGTCCCATCCAACCCTTTTTCAGCAAAGTAAAGATTGTATTCCCTAACGGTGATTTCTCTGTACTTGGCACCATTTTCTTCCGACAACAATTCTTCGATCGGTCTAAAACGTTTGAAGGTCGGTAAAGGCCCGGTGGTGAAGAAACTTGCCACCGATACTCTCGGACCCTCGCTGTTCGCCAATACCCTGTGCTCCGAGCTCACGAATCGGTCATTCGTTACCAGCTGCAAAAACGAACCCAAACCCGTAACTTTCCTTAAATTTTATGTATGTAGGACGATGTTGTTATTAAGGATTGTTGGGAGGGAGTCCAGATTGACTAATTTAAATTATGATCATGGGTTTAAAAGTAACTATTAGTACGAGGCTATTTAGGGAAACTTAAAGCAAAGCCATGTTCCTAACCTTTGTCTACCGTAGAAAGTAAAAAACTTGCCTGTAATAAGCTGCCAACATTGACGACGAGGGCTCCGGGAACAGGCGGAATATCGACCCATTTGTTGTGTTGAAGCACTTGAAGACCTCCGATATGGTCCTGCAGTAGGACGGTGATGAAGGTATCGTCGGAGTGCTCGGTGGCGCCAATGGTGAGTTCGGGCTGGGGACATGGCGGATAATAGTGGCACACAAGAGCTAGTCCCTCGTTGCAGTCCAAGTCAAGGAGATGGGTTGATTTCAGACCAAGAGCCTCCGAAAGCAGCTCAAATATCAATTCCCCAAGCTTCGCTATTTCTTTTGAATAATCAACCAAGATGTCGCTGCAACAAATGTTTAAGCAAAGCCCATGTATTAGAACGAGAACTTTTAAGAAAACTAAAGCAAAATCACGAGAGCTTATGCTCAAAGTGGACAATATCACATCATTATGGAGATTCGTGATTACTAACATGGTATCAGGATCATGCATTTAACTTAACCATATCAATAGAATCCTCAACGTCGAACAAAGAAGTTGTGAGTCTCGAAGGTATAGTAAAAAAGTGACTCAATGTCAAACAAATAATGTACTTTGTTCGAGAACTCAAAAAAGGAGAACAGCCTCGATTAAGGGGAGGTTGTTCGAGGGCTCCATAGGTCTCGGGATGCTCTATAGTATACTTTGTATGAGGCATTTTGGGAGCAAAGCCATGAGAACTTATATTCAAAGTAGACAATATCATACTATCGTAGAGATTCGTGATTCCTAATACTTACCTGCAAACTTCAGGCAGGTCTTGAGGGCGGGGAGAAACCGGGGCCATCAAAGTAAAGAAAGTGTCCCTCCAATTGGCCGCCGGTGAGCTGAACAGATCGAAATTACAATTGTAAACAAACGGCGCCGTGGTCTCTCTTGTATAATATTGTTTCTTCACTTCATTGTCTAGCTCGTAAAATCGACGCACCCCATTTATCACCTCCTCTTGAAGCGTCGCCGGAACTCCATGGTTTACAGCTTGAAAAAAGCCCCACGTCTCTGAAGCATCCCTGATTTTATCCACAATCTCTCTGCGTTTGAAGGGATCTTTGTCGACGTCTTCGAGATCCACCACCGGAACGCCGAGATGGGTTTCGACGGAACTGGAATCGTCAATTTTGGGTGGGCGGTAGAATATTCTTGGGATCTCGGCAACCCCGGCGTCGACTAGGCCTTTGACGCCGGCCTTAGTTTCATCGAAAGCTTTCAGTTCGGATGCTCTGTCGAAGGTATCGTCAAGTTTGGAGACAGGCGTGAGGTTCACTTTGTCGGCGGCCACCATTTTGCTTCTCCGGTGACAGTTTCGACTTCAAATTCTGTGGAGTTTTATCGAAAAGGTTGGATTTTTAATGCTGAATTGCCTAACGAAGATAAATTTGTGGGGTCATGACGTGAAAAGATATTCAAAATCGAAATCCAATCATGTGAGAGATCAAATATAGTCGAAGATTAAGAGCCACTCGTGGACACACAAGAATTTTCAAATGATATTGCAATGACCGATTTAAAGAACAGTATGAAACCTTCAAAATCATTTTGATAGGTAATGGATATAACTTAAGATTTCCGAACTCCCTTCCCCTCACGACTCCTTCTACGTTGATCCCACCTTTTAATTATTCGTTCAATTGTCTCGTTGAAATCATTTAAAAAGATAACTTATGCGCGACTGCCTTAGAATACAACTTGGTGTTCCATGCTCGCACGAAACATATACACTTCATTTGAGATTAGGTCATTGCTCGACATAATAAAACTCGGCATCTTCTGTAATATTCCAAGTCCACCGCCAGCAGATATTGTCCACTTTTGCCCATTACGTATCGGCGTCAATCTCACGTTTTAAAACGCGTCTGCTAGGGAGAGGTTTCCACACCCTTATAAGAAATGTTTCGTTCCCCTCTCCAACCGACGTGAAAGCTCACAATCCACTCTCCTTGGGGGCCAGTGTCCTCGCTGGCACACCGCCCGATAACTGGCTCTGACACCATTTGTAACATTTCAAGCCCACCGCTAGCAAATATTGTCCGCTTTGGTCCGTTACGTGTCGCCGTCAGTCTCATGGTTTTAAAACACGTCTGCTAGGGAGAGATTTCCACACCCTTATAAGGAATGCTTCGTTCACCTCTCCAACCGATATTGGATCTCACATCTTCCTTCTCATGATCAGATTGTTGATAGTCTGACCAAGCTGTTATCTCAACATCGATCATCAGTTTCTTCGAGACAAACTCGCCCTTCCTTTCGGCTTCAAGAGGATAGCTTCCAGCAATTCAAGCTGAAGCTAACATCCAGTCCAATCCTAGCCCTGTCTTTGAAGTAGACTGATATTTCAATGGTAAGGACGCAGCCTTGAATCTTTGGGGGCCGAGGCTCCACCAAATTAACAAGAAAGTCTACTATTCAATACCAATCCATGCAAAAGTTCAGAACATCAATATATTTACATAAGATAGCCCACAAACTTAAATCCAATTATTAAAAGAACGAAACGAAGCGACAAATGAACGAAACGAAATTCTGCTTCCATTTAGCAACTAGGAGTTTTAAAGACAAATAAGGAAATGTGTTGAGAGAAATATTTGCAGCATGTTGATGAACAAAAATGGCTGGATGAAAGAAAGTGATACTTTATTCGTTTAAAGATGGCAAAACTAACTAAGCAGCAGGAGGCCTAAGCTCATGATCTTGAGAAGTATCACGTACTGATGGAGGAAGATATGGCCACATTGGTATCAAACCATAACCAGGAAAAACAGCCATCTTACCTGGAGCAGCATGATATGCAGACGGATGACCTGGGATAAGCCCTGGAGGTGGAATGGCAATAGATTTCAACTGTTGCTCGATTCTTTCTTTGTCTTCCTTCAAAATTGTTTTCTCCTTCCGAAGATCATTCTTCTCTGCCTGTTAAAATCAAGCAAAAACACTTTGAACTGATGCTGAGAGATCACAAAATTTCCAAAATATACTTATTGACATGTCACTAAATATCACAGCCTTTTTAATTAGATACAATACAAGCCAGAAGCATTTTGATCGAGTTATCGATAAACTATCCCAAATACATGAAGTATGTGACAGAAAAATAGCATAATTACTCGCAGAGCAGTTCATGCAAGAGGCGGCTCCGTTTAAGTCATACAAATATTAAAGATACAAGACGTCGAACATAAAATTCAAGTTAACCATAATAATTTTTAAAAAAATTGTTGATAGAACATGCCTTAATAAAAAGAAATCAAATTTTTAATGGAGAAAAAGTAATATAAAGATGACTATAGATACAATAGCGGGGTATAGTGCGATGCACGTTTCAAAGATAATATGAACATACTCGGCCTTCATATACGATAGCTAACCTTTAAACACTCCACTTCTTCCTGTAGCTTTTCGTTAGTTTGTTTGAGCTCTTCGGCTTCAGTCTTGAGTTGATTCAACACTCTAATGGCATCATCAAGTATGGTAGGCTTGTTCGTTTTGACAGGTCTATCGGGTTCTAAAGCATGGCTCAAATCTAGAAACCTGCACATATCACCAACAAAAAACGTTACGGCATGTCCTAAGAACAACTGAAAGAAGCATTAAGTTATTCCCTAAAATCCACAAGAAGTGCAAAATCCAAACAGATAATAATAACCTCGAGCTCTCTTGGATAGAAAAACATATCATACATAGATCATAAACACCATTAGACTTCTTCTCCCATTATTATCATCATCATCAAACAAAAGAACGAAAAGAAGAATGCTTGCCTATCATTTAATCTCCCTCTCCGCAACCTCTCGCGACAAGCTTTAGAAGTTGGTCTAGTGCACGGCTCATCTCGCACCCTGAGAAATTCCAAGCAGGAAAATTACAGGTACATGTAAATTCATGGAAAAGTTCAAAAACATCACCAGAAAGTTAATCCTATAACAACAAATCGCTTATTGACTAACAAAAGAAAAATGATACCAAAATCAAGAGAACCATAGATTATGCTTATTTCCCAAGATGCTAATTCCTACTGAAAATGGCTATATCCACAACCGGAAAGCACAATTTAGCTAAAATTGATATTCCAACTCTGTAAGTAATAATATGGTCCAATTCATGAACAAGAAGTAAGATCTAATGTCATGAATTTTCTAAAAGAAAACGTTACAAAGCTTAAAATATAACATCCTCAATCAATTCACTGAAGAAACACATCTCACCAATATCAGTTCGTGAACATCCACATTTTTAAAGATGAAAGAAGCCAATAACGTTTGTATGCAAAATAACTACCTCTTCCGCAAACAATCGGTTTCTTCAGATTCAACACGCCCGGCTGAAACACCCGTATCCGCACCACCATCCCTGCAAACGGACAAAATCCCCAAATTCGTTTACACGCTCCATTCAATCAAACACAAACGAAACAGAGACAACAAAATCCACAGGTGATTCAAGAAGAGAGAGAAACAAAACAATGCAGTAACGGATGTATTATTATTACTACCTGAAATCATTAGGCATCCATAGAGGACCGAGCGAAGGGCTAACAATGTTGTCGGCGTCGGCGAACAAGGAGTAATCAAGAAAATCCGAACCGCTCGGGTCCTCCAATGGATCCATCTGATTTGAAATCAAACCTTCGTCGACTGCAACTCCCCTCCAAATTGGAATCTCATTCCGCGACGAAGATTTTGGGAAATGGAAAAGGAAGGGATTGAAAAGTCCATGAAAATTTAGGAAGAGACAACTAAAAAAAAAACAAAAACAAGATGAGGGCGGATTGAAACATCCAGTAACAAATCAACACGTGTATGACATACTAACCTGTTTAGCAGAAGGAATCTTAATTAAAGCTAATTTAACCGAGATTAAAAAAACTAAACTTTAATTTGGCCTCCTTTAAAGTTTTTTTTTAAAGAAATTTAAAAAATAATTCTAACTTTTCTATATAAAATCGATTTATTAATATGGAGACAAGTGAAAAAATAAATTTATTCGAAGAGAAAATAAAATTTTAATTTTGATAATGATGATTGTTTAAAGAAAAAAATCAATCAATAAATACATAAAAAGCTTTCAATCTTTTTGATTGAATCTCTCTCGTAATCCTAACACTTTCTATAATATCCCTTTTTCTAATTCTCTCTAACTCTCTTCCAACCGCACCGCCTCAACTTCAACGCCATTTCTGCAACTCATCCCATTCCCAAACGAGAACAGAGACCTCCTCCCTCTTCCATTACACCCTTCGCCGCCGGGGCTCGCCGTACCTCCACGCAGCGCCGCCTGCACTGCCAAATACATCTGTCGTTCCGCCGACGAGTCCATCGAAACCGACCGTCTAATCGGCTGAACACAAAACCTCTCATCTTTCTCTCTAGTGTCAATACACTCATCTCCTAAACTCGTCACTTTCTGCAGCTTCCGCCGCTTCTTCCCCTGTTCCAGTTTCCCACCTGCCGCCGGACATTCCCCTGAATTAGGCCGCTCTTGTGACAATTGGCTAGATGGGTCGTTTCTAATCCCACCCAATTCAATCACTACGAAGTCTCTTTCATTTCCACCGCCGATTGGATCCGCCGGCGAGGAGGCTGGCAGAGGAAATCGATGAAACAGAGCAGAGCTTGAAATGGTGGTTCGACATAACGGGCAATTGGGATTGTTTTGCAGCCAAATATCGATGCAATCAATGTGAAAAAGATGCGAACAAATTGGAATAATTCTCACCGTTTCATCCTCTCCAAATTCACTCAAACAAACAGAGCATTCAGACGAGGTTTTTCCTCTGGCTATTGAATTCTTGTATTGAACTAGAGGGATTGATCTAATGACCGATTCGTCGAGACCCCTGGTGTCAATGGGCGAAGAATGAGTGGTGGGGGGTGGACGCCGCCGCCTCGAGGAGAGGGAGAGACGGCGGAGGAGATCGATGCGGTGCCAGTTGAGGCAGCAATTGATGACGAAAACGTAGTAGCTAACGAGCAAGAAGGCGGTGGCGAGAATTCCGATGATGGCAATGGCGATAATGGGGAAGCTGGTGGAATCGGAGTGGGAAGGATTTGGGGGCGGAAATGGAGGAAGGTAATGAGAAGATTTGATTTCGGGGAAGAACTCCATGGATAGATCTTGAATGGGAAGAGGAATCCAAAAGGGGGAAAACCTAATTGGGAATAAATGAGGTTGGTTTAGAGGGAAGGAATTTAGAGTGGAAATGAGCTGGAAGTTGGGGTTTAGAAAAAGGGGGAAAAACCACTGGAGAGTCAGTGTGACAGTACATTGTAGTTGGTGAGTTTTTCCTCTGTTTTTTCCCCTCTTTATTATTAATCCAATCCCTCCCTTCCAAACTATATAATATCTTCTTCCACTTATTTTAACTTCTTTTTTTATATAACATCCCTCGTTAATAATATTTTTAATCAAATCGAGGCATTGCTTAACGCTCTAATACCCATGTTGCTTACTATTAGTGACTTTGACCGGGAGTTCTTTCACTATGTTTGTAAAATCTCATGTCGGTTGTGGAGGATTCATTTAGAATGGTCTGGAAATATCTCACTAATAGATGTCTTTTGAAACTGTGAGGCCGACGACGATATGTAACGGATCAAAGCATACAATATCTGCTAGCGGTGGGATTGGATTGTTACAAATGGTATTAGAGCCGGACATTCAGCGGCGTGCCAGTGAAGACGTTGGATGCCTAAGGGGTAGATTGTGAAAACTAAGCATTTTTTACAAGAGTGTGAAAACTTCTCTTTATTAGACGCGTTTTAAAACTGTGAGACTGGCCGCGATACGTAACGGGCCAAAACGAAAAATATTTGTTAGTGGTGGGGTTGGGCTGTATACAAATGGTATTATCAAAGCCAGACATTAGGTGGTGTGTTAGTGAGGACGTTGGGCTAGGGGTGGATTGTGAAATCTGACATTGGTTGAGGAGGGGAATTTCTCACAAGGGTGTGAAAACCTCTCTCTTGAACCACGAGTGGATTGTGAAATTCCACGTTGGCTGGAGAGGGGAATTCGTTATAAAGATGTGGAAACCTCTCCCTAGTACACACTCGAAGATGGATTGAAGAGGAGAACATAGACGTGCTTTAAAATCGTGAGGTCGATAGCGATACGTAATGGGACAAAGCGAACAATATCTAATTGCTAGTATAAATATTAACTTCTTAACTCATGACCATCTTATACTTAGGATTGCTCTCATCTGAATATAATTTTCGTTTCGGTTCATTCATGTATTCCATTTTTATTCGAGTGTCACCTTGACACGTTTGTCAAACATTAATATTTAAAACCTATTCCTTATTGTTTGCTAAAAAACAGGAGTTTAGATATATTAATATTATTATAAGCTTTTAAAGGTTGAATAAGTATTTAAAAATATTTGTAAAATATAAATAATTGATATATATATATATATATCAATCATTTATTAAAGAATAAATAATCAATCAATAGCCGAAATTGGCTCAATTCCCACCTGAATTTGCTAATTCCATCATGAAATCTCTTAATTAAACACACGCTTTCATATTATTATTTGATTTACTTTAGTGGGAAAAAAATGATTTTACTTATTTGTCAATAAAATAATTTCATAATGATTTGAGATAATTAAATTATAAAGTTTGAAACGTGGCAGAAATAAAAGCGAATTTTACGGGAAATAAAATAATTTGGTAAAATGCCACGTGGGGAGTCGGTAAAAATACACGAAATTTTATTTATTTATTTATTTATTTAGAGTAATTTGAATGGAACTTTTTCCCGTATTTCATGGATAATAACAAATATACAGTTTCCCCCTTTTTTCATGGATCAGGTTATTGGATAATACCAAAATTTTAAAGATAAATTTTGCACCACACCCACGTGGCACTGAACCCAGGAACATGGAGGTTGGCAGGGGGACTCACGTGCTGCCACGTTCTCAAATCTCAACTGGTGGAGCTTCCAACTTGGCAAAACCAGTCAACGCCTTTGACTCGCCAAAACCAAATTCAGACATGTCAGTTAATAACCAGATTAAGGCAGTCAATCTTGCCAACTAACGGCCCATGATTGCTTCTAAAAACCTCCATGGGCCTTGACTTCGTCAAAACGACACGTCGTCCACCCTCCTCTTTCTAGAACAAAACAAATCTGTTCTGTCGTTTGAAACTTTCGACATCAACTCAACTACTTTGGGCCAAACATGTCGGTTTGAGGCATTTTAAAGATGGAAGTGAAAGATTATTGGTAGTTAGCTTAATTGGATAGGGATTATATTTTCCTACCCTACCGTGAGATCCCACATTAGTTGGAGAGGGAAACGAAACATTTTTTATAAGCGCATGGAAATCTTTACTTAGTAGACCCGTTTTAAAATCGTGAAGCAGAAAACGATACATAATGGGCCAAAGCGGACACTAGGCCCATAAGGGGGTGAATTGTGAGATCCTACATTCGTTGGAGAAGTGAACGAAACATTCTTTATAAGGGTGTGGAAACCTCTTCCTAGCAACTCCCTAGCAACGTGTTTTAAAACCACGAGACTGACTGACAGTGATACATAACAGGTCAAAACGGACAATATCTATTAGCAGTGAGTTTGGGCTGTTATAAATGGTATCAGAACCAAACACTAAACTGTGTGCTAGTGAGGACGCTAAGCCCCGAAGGGGGGTGGATTCATTATAAGGGTGTAGAAACCCCTCCCTAGTAGACGCGTTTTAAAACCTTGGGAAGAAATTCGAAAGGAAAAGCTCAAAAAAGACAAAATCTACTAGCGGTGGGCTTGAGCTGTTACACCCAACCAGTCCCATTCTTACATCGGTCCACTTTTATATAAAAACGTTTAGTCAAAATTTGAAAGCATGGGTTTTGATTATTTTCATATTTGAATGAAAAATGAGTGGACGATTGTTAATTTGAAAATATGAAATGAGGTAGTGCTGATATTCCAAAAAGTGTATAGTTTGGTTACATGAATTTAATTTCCTCATGACATTGACACAGACAAATCAAAAGAATTAACGTAAAAGGAGTCGAATGAGAATAATAATCCACGTGGGTTTTTAGCCTCCATTTTGACCACACTTTTTTGACGAACCCCAACCCAGAATGCCACTATAAATACCATGCAAAAATAACAATAATAATAATAACATTTAAAACATTAAACCCCCATGGACGACAGTGGTGGCCGTGGAAAGGATTACACGGAGGATTCCGCCGCAGCTGGAGGCGGGAAAGAGATCCGTTACCGGGGAGTTCGGCGACGGCCATGGGGTAAATTCGCGGCGGAGATACGCGACTCAAGAAGGCAAGGAGTGCGTATCTGGTTGGGGACGTTCAACACGG
Source organism: Cucurbita ficifolia (assembly GCA_033971965.1). NCBI lineage: Eukaryota > Viridiplantae > Streptophyta > Magnoliopsida > Cucurbitales > Cucurbitaceae > Cucurbita > Cucurbita ficifolia. Next base: position 8,934,162 of record CM066967.1, on the reverse strand, counting down.
CGGAGGAAGCCGCACGAGCTTACGATCGGGCGGCTTACAATATGAGGGGTCATTTGGCGATTTTGAACTTTCCGAGTGAATACCCACCGAGGAGCTCCGGCGGTGGAGGCGGCGGCGGAGGTGGATTTTGTTCTTCTTCTTCTAGGTCAATGGGGCAAGATGAAGTGATTGAATTTGAGTATTTGGACGATAAAGTGCTGGAGGATCTTCTTGAGTATGGAGAAGAAAGTGAAAAGAGAAGCTAAGAACCAAGTTGGTGGCCGGAAAAATAATGGAAGGTGAAGGTCGTTATCAACAAATTATTTATATTCTGTTTTCAACTCTTCTTTTCTAATGCCACCACCATCTATTTCCACTTATGTTTATCCTTTTTTTTAAATTACTCTAAATTGTTTCAGAATACTGTTGGCCATATGATAGTTATAATAATTTTGATATCCACACTCAACTTCACAGCTAGTAGATATTGTTTTTTTTTTAAATGCCTCTCATAGAGAGAAGTTTTCATACTCTTATAAAGAATGTTTTATTCTCCTCCCCTCCCCTGTCGATGTGGGATCTCACAATCCACTCCTTTCTGGGCCTAGTGTTCTCGCTGGCACCCGTTCCCCTCTTCAATCGATGTGAGATCTCACAATCCACCCGTATTCGAGGCTCAGCGTCCTCGCCGGCACACGGCACGGTGTCGGGCTCTGATACCATTTGTAATAGTCCAAACTCACCGCTAACAGATATTGTCTACTTTGGCCCGTTATGTATCGTCGTCATCCTCACGATTTTAAAACGTGTTTGCTACAAAGTGGTTTCCACACCCTTATAAAGAATGTTCCGTTCTCATCTCCAATTGATGTGGGATCTCACAATCCACCCCCTTTAGGGCCCAGCGTCATCGCTAGCACTCGTTCCTCTCTCCAATTGATGTGATATCTCACAAGACATGACCGAGAAACCTTCCTCATTTCCGTCTCTGCTAAATTCTCTATTTATTTTCGTCTTTCTCATTCCCGTATCTTCCTTCTATTTCAATCTCGATTAATATTCTCATTTCTCATCCTCATCGCAACTCATTATATGTATGTCGGGAAGATTATGTATTGTTTAAACGAGGATTTCCCACCTTGAATTGCTAAACTCATTGAGTATCATTTCAAATATTAAATTTAATTTTATCGGATCGCCTTACAGATTATCGAAATAACCACATAGATAAACACAAATCTTAAATTTAAAGACTATGGTTTTGAAAGCATATAATATACTTTGTAGGTTTAGGGGTGGTTAGTTAATGAAATAAAAGCAAGCACAAAAGGGCGCCGCCACTCGTCAAGTTATGCCCATCATTTGGACCACCATTACCCTTCTCGACACATTTTCTTAGGATTCGCCACCCATTATCTTAGACATGTTCTTAATTTGTCTTACCTCATCCTTACCATTACATTAGAAAATGTCAACAAAGGTTTACAATTTTCATCTGGATTCAGTTGAGTTATCATTTTTAATCCCGTGTCAACTTGGAATTATCGATCACAAATGAAATGGTAGTTTGAGATTCAAAGATCGAAACTTGTATTCGAAGGGTTTGAGTTCAGCCATTATTTGAAATAAAACCGTACACAATTGTTAGGTTATGGAGTTTAATGTTTAGTAGATCGAGTGTATGAATTGTGTGATTTTGTAATGCCTTATGCCATAGATTCATATCAGAATTTGGAATCCGGATTCGGCAATTGATGGCCCCAACATTCCCGTGCAACATGATCATGTTACCTACTCCTCACTTCTTAAGAGTGAAAACTATCCCCACATACCAACACGAGTCCTTCCCGCATGTTTTGTCCTCACTCACATGCATACTAGAAAAATTTCCAAGAGATTACTCAACATAGAATTGCTCTAAGAAAACCACGCTTAACTATGAAGTTTCTATGATTGAGCTACCAAAAAGGAAGGTGCACCTTATTGGTATAGGTATAGACTTTCAATTCTTTTAAGTATTTCTTAGTCATCCTTTTCTAAGATCACTTCCATATTTACAACGTGCACATTTGAATTAGCGACTATAGAAAGGATTACAAATGATTGGTCAAAATGAAGACCAAGTCAGTCAGTGATGACTGCACCATTCATGCATCTGCCTTGTATTATATTATTATAAGCGTCCAATCATCCAACCTTTGAAACTCATCATCTTTTCAATATTTCTTCCCTATTCTATAATTATTACAATCTAAAGTTCCACATGGCAACATAATTTGCCCCGACCTTCTTTCTTCTTCTACGAAGCCCTAAGAAAGTCACCACGAGTCCAGTGGCAATGAAGAAAGAAAGAACAGCTACGAAAGCCTTTTTTTTAGGTCGGGGTGTAAGCTCCGACAACCTTTGGTACCTGAATGCATCAGCAAAACTGCCCTTCCATATGTGATGTGAGTGATCGTTGACCCTACCCATGTTTTTCTTTTTTCTACGTCATGAGAATAAATCCTACTAAAATTCACAAATATGATTTTTGTGAAAAATGGAAGCATCTAATTTGATAAAAAAAATAATAATAATAATAATAAATAAATAAATAATCGAATGGGTTATCATAAGCCCATTTGGTGGCATGGGCTCAAAATCCTAAGGCTATGGCCCATTGGGCTTTCCATTTTCATTGAGAGGGCCCATTGGGATTGATATCAGTGATCTCACACGAGTTCAACTGTTGCCCAACCGTTTCAGCCCAATTCCAATTTCGTAAATATTTTCTGTTACCTATTTTGTCCTTATACTCTAAAAAAGTTTAATAATATTTTCAAATTTATATTAAATAATTCGAATTCTAAATAATCTAAAAGATCTCCAAATTTTTTGTCGTGTATGTAATAATCATATTTAAATTTTTTTAAAAAAATTAATTGATTTATTAAAATTTACGTCGAATGAAATACTAATTTTTTTTAATTTTTTATTAAATTTGAATATTAAAAAATATCAAATGAGGATTTGGTAGGCAGGAAATTAAAAATTTTAATTCAACATCAAAAATTAAATTTAATGATTAAATAATTTGGTCATATTTAAGAATATTTTTTTAGATTAAAAAAACTAATAATTTTCTTGTTAATGTAGAAAAATGATGTGGCTGATCGAACCAGCACAGTCAGCCAGGGTAAATCAGTAAATTGCTCCGCGCCGCCGTGTCATTGGGTTTTCTTCTTGGCTCCATCCGGCAAATATTGTATTTGCATGCATATTTCTTGTCCTTGTCACTTTTTTTTCCACGTCATTTTCACAGTGTTTAAAACTAAAATAATAATAATAATCTACAATAATTTTTTATCATCCAGACTTAAAATAATTTTTTACTTATTTTACAAAATTGTGGTAATTCAATTTCGGAAAATTATTTTTAAAATAAAACAAATTGTTTTTTAAAATTAAATGCAGTTTTCAGTATTCTAAAAATCCATGTCGAAATTAATTTAAATTAGCCCAACAAATCAGATTGTTTGTCTAATAATTGGAGGGCCCCAATAACAGTAACCAAAGGGAATCTCATATTTTTCCACACCGTGAAGTAAAATTAAAATCCCATAATTAATAAATCCACGTTGGACCCATTGGTTGGGGGTGATAAATTAAATAAAATAAAAATGTGAGAAAATGATGCCAAAAGATAATCAACCACATGCAATGTATCTCCCCCCGTCTCCCTCAAACTCATGGCCCATCTTTTTAGACCTTTTTTCTTTCTTTTTATATAGAAAAAAACAATTTTATTTTATTTCACTTTCTTTCTTTTATTTTTCCTTTTTCAACTTTTGTCTTTTTTTCCCTACACTAAATTGCCTATAAAAAATTAATTTATAACCCTAATGTATGGATTAAAATTTCATTGATTTAAATTGTCCGAAATTATTCTATAATTACTTTTTTTTTATTTTCCTGCCATCTTTTGTTCTTTTTTTAAATCTCTTTATTCTTGAAAAAAAGTTTTTTTTGTCTATTGTTCTTCTTTTGGCAAGACGAGCACGTAGTTCAACGTAGAGGGTTATTACGAAAACGAGACATCGATCTTTGAAATATCAAGTTGTTGACTTTCTTTCTAGAAACAAAACGTTAATTATGCTCTCATCAATATCAAGTGGATTCTTGTTTTTCGATTTTTGTTTTCAATATGGAATATCTGTCACTACTGAAAATCATCTATAAATAAATTCTAGCCACTGTGGAGTGTTACATTTTGATGTCTTCACGTATATTTCTCTTTACATATTTTTTCTTTTGTTCTTCGTGTAGATCGAATGCGTAAGTTAGGGAATCCCGAACACAAAATTCTAAACACATTATAAGATCTTAATTTAATATTTAAATAATAAAAACCAAGTTTTTTAGTTTCTAGAAAGAATAGGGGTAAATTTGGAATTTAATGCTCCATTGTGGGAGGGAGCAGAAACATCGTTGCAGTTTCCTCTTTTATGTTTAAATTCAATATTTATTTATTTATTTCTTATTATTATTTTCCACATCATCTTCACTGGAAGCTTCCTAGTAGAGCACGACCCTTTGAAATTTCTAAAAAAATAATTTGAATAGATAAAATTAAAGTCTTTTAAGTTGAATTGAATTAACTAACTCCCTACAATATAATAATAATAAATAAATTAAATTAAATTTTTTATTATTGTAAATAGAAGAAATTTAAGTATAAAATTGATAGTTGAAAGTCAAATAAATTTAAAAGATTTTCCTCTCTCTTTAAATTCTTTAATGGAAGATAATAAAATATGTCACCTAAGATTTTTTTATAATTAAAATAAATAAATATATTTTTTTAATTCATGGTATCCTAACATTATATTCCCACCAAAAAGGGTAGATTTTATTATTATTAATATTATTAATTTGTTTTTCTTCTCATTACATTACCTTTTTACCCCCAATCTTTTTAGATCTTCAGTATGAATAAAATATTGTTTAGTTGAGGCAATCAAAAACTACACGTCGTTTGAAGGAGTTAGCAGTTAGTAGCTATTATTGTCCCAAAATTCAATGTCGGAATTGTCAAACTAAGACTGCTTGACTTTGACAAGCTGAAAAGACAAAAAAACCAGCCATCAATCGCTGTCCCTTCTACCCTTGCACACCGGAATGGGCATAATCCGATCATTTTTAGCCGTATGTTTTCACCTCTTACTTCCAATTCGGGGTGGCTGGGGGTAAAATAGTCATTTACAAATTAATTTAATAAAACACTTACTTTCGTGAAAACCGACGTGTCCTTTGCACGCTGACAAGGACAGGAATAATAAAATTATTTAAACAAGAAAAAAAAAAAAAAAAAAAAAGGGTTTCGGGGAAGGTTCATGGCTGGACTACATGTCGTCCCATCCTAAAGTTGAGAAGAGGAAATCTGAATTGTCGTTTTCCAACCAAACACAATCCGATTCCACTATCCATTCTTTTCGGAGAGATCTCTTGAAATTCAATTCAGCGGCCGAACCACGAAAACTTTTGTTGACCTTTTTTCTTTTTATTTTTTTACATTAAATTTTATTTTTTTTTTCAATTAAAAAATTATTAGTAAATGAAGGGGATCTGTATCTGGACTGGGGCTTTCAAAATCATTATTTTTTCCACTCCCATTATTAAAAAAAAAAAAAAAAAAAATCGTCCCTTTTTGTTTTATTTGGGTTATTGATAGTGATTTTAGTAATTATTTTGTAGAAGAAAAGTTATAATTTTTAAATTCGGATAATTCTTCGTTAATCTTGCAATTTCTTGGAAGTAGCGTTTAAATAATGAAACAAATTATTATAATTCGATTTAAAAAAAAAGGAAGCGTTTGGACACATAATTAGCTATTATTAATTAAATACTAAAAGATAATTAATTTGAAATAAATATTTATAAAGTATTATTATATTATACGCACTAAAAAAAAAACAGGGAATAAAAACCGAAACCGTTTTCAAACAAAGAGAGAAATATGGCAGACTGGTAATTAATTGGAGACGTCCACGTACTAAAGACAAAAAAGTGTCGCTCGGTCACGTGATGGACACGTGTACGAAAGACATGAACTGGACCCATTACTATCCGACAAAACCCCCTGGAAATACAATGCTGATGTCAGCAACCCTTCCCTTCATCTGATACGGCGGCTATGTCCTTAATTCACGCATGTGTTCAATTAATCTGCTCCTTTCTCAACGACGAAAACATTCTAAACCGATTAAATGTGAAACACTTCGTATACCATTTTACTAATTTACCCTTATCCATTCCCTCTCTCTCTCCTTTTGTCTTTTTTTTACTCGAATATGCGGTATATATACCTGCAATTATGGGATCAAATTTTCCTCGCCTAAACGACTGCCCAAACAGAGCAGCTTCTTCTTTTTTGATCTTTCTTAATTAGATGGATTACTCTGGATTCTTTTCACCGGCGTCCGATTTCTCATCGGAATCCTCGTTTGGTTCGCCGGAATCTTCCTTCATCAATTTGGATCATAATTTTCTTCCTTTCAATGAGAATGATTCAGAGGAAATGCTTCTCTATGAGCTGATCTCGGAGGGGACGCAGGATTCGTCCGACAAGGGAATTGGGTCGGTGCGAGTTAAGGAGGAGGAGGTGGATTCGGTCGGCGAAGAGAGCCCAAAGAAGGAGAGGGCTTACAGGGGAGTTCGCCGGCGGCCATGGGGGAAATTCGCCGCCGAAATTAGAGATTCCACCAGACGTGGCATAAGGGTTTGGTTGGGAACTTTCGACAGTGCGGAGGCTGCCGCTTTGGCCTACGATCAAGCCGCCTTTGCGATGAGAGGAGCCGCGGCGATTCTCAATTTCCCCGTGGACAGAGTTAGGGAATCTCTGAAGGAAATGAACTGCGGCGGCGATGGTTATGGACTGGGCGAGGACGGCGGGTCGCCGGTGATTGCGTTGAAAAGAAAACACTCGGTGAGAAGGAATGGCATAAGCAAAAAGAAGAAAGAAAGAGATGTAAGGATCCAAAACATGGTGGTTTTGGAGGATTTAGGAACAGAGTATTTGGAAGAACTTTTGGGGTGTTCTCAAAGTGGTAGCCCTTGTTCTTGCTAAATCCAAATTATTATTCTTAATTTCTTTCTCTAATCCACCATAATCTCATTAAGGGATCTCTTAATTAGCTGTTAATATTGTTTCAATAGACAAGAAACCAGAAGAAGAAGCTTGAAAATGTAAAAGCTTAGAGAAGATGATCATTTTGTTACCAATTTTGATCACATTATTAATGTTCTTTTCTCTTTTTTAGCATCTTTATCTTATTGTAAAGTAAGGGAAAGTAAAAGGTGAGCTATCCTTATACTTCAATTCAAATATATATATATATATATATATTAATACAATTATTAAAGGAATGTTGCCCAAAGAATGTCGACTTTTTTATGTGGGTCACAATTTCGTACTAAAACATTGACACCACAATAATTATTTATATCACCAACAACTTAGAATTAGAGTTAATGATGGTAAAAAAAATTATGCTGAAAAGGTGACAAAAAGTTCTTTTTTATGCCACATGAATTATGTGTAGAAGCGAGATTTTTGTGTATAATAATACCGCTATTAAATATATATATTTTTAATTGTGTGTGAGTGAAATTTAAATTATTTAATTAAAAAAAAGATAAGATTTTTGGGAAAGCAAAATGGGATATGAACTCAAAGTGAAGGAAGGTTCGAGCTTGGTTCGACGTGAAATTGGTGCAAGCTTTATAGCTACTCGTAATTGACTTTAATTAAATATAATTAAAGAGATAATTGTGACGTGGGATGATTTTGAACGACGATATTGCGTGCTCATTCTGAATTGTTTTTTTTTAAATTAATATATTGGGATTTTAAAAGCCGCAAGAACGGTGACCGTTGCTCTTCGCTAGTTTTAGCATTCCACGTGTCACTTCACTCACTTCTTTTACATTTTGTCTCACCTCATTTGTCCTTTCATTTACTTTTTTCCAGCCCATTTTATTACCTTTTATTTATAAAAACAATAATAAAAAAGAATTCATGTTTCAATTAATTCGACCAATTTTATCAATTAGACTAATAATTCATTAAAGAAAAATGAGGTAAATAGAAAGACGAGCTGAATTATGCATGCATCAACGAGAATGAATAGCGAACGAGAAAATTCGATAGATGCAAGAACAAGTGAGGTGCGTTTAAGTTAACGGTAAGCAAAGAGGGAGAGAATTCATGTCGGCGGGAGATATCTATAGCTATGCTCGAGATATCTGTAGCTATGCTCGTGAAGAAAAATTGAGTACGTCAACTCTTCTAACACACCAAAGGAACAAATTGTTTCACCTAAAAAAAGCATCCCAACAAGAAACCGAAGAAAGGATAAGGTTTTGTCTGAATCGGAAAAATGGGAACCATCCAATTCAATCACGTGGTTATTGACTGGAAAAGGGTCAAAGTCAAACTCTTCTTATATTTTTATCATTTATTATTCCACTTGGAATTTTTTTCATATTTATCACGCGCCTTATTTTCCACTTTTATTCAACACATTTTTTAAAAATATTAATTTCATTTTTATTCCAAACGCTAAATAGTATGGATTAAACCTCTTTTTTTTTTTTTTTTTTTTTTTTGCTTCATTTGAACAAAAATCAGTATCCAAATGAGACCAAACTACGTTTCGGCCCATATATTTATGGGCCCAAGCCCAACCACTATGGGCTGAGTTTTATTATTTATTTAGTTTAGACTCCACGTGCGTAGAGGCTTAGAGAGAGTGCTTCACCGTCGTCAGGATCATCTTCCCGGCGGCCGTGTACGACGCTGCGTGCAGAAAATCGAAACGCGCCACCGTCGTAATGATCGGCGGTGGAAGAGTGGTTCAGAAGTTGTATGGTGTATGGGGTCCGCGTGTACCAACTCAGAACCCCACTTTACAAAGCTTCTTCATTACCCTTCGTTCTTTAATTCCTTTTTCTGCATTAGGGTTTGCTCCGAATTCCACTCAATCTTCTTCCAATCGAATATATTCTTCCTTTTTCCCCATCGATCTGCCACCATTCTTTTCATCTCTCCAAGTGAGAAACCAAATGGGCAAAAGGAAAAAGAAACATAAAGCCGCAGTTCATTTTCTTTTTCCTTCCGTTTTCAAAAACCCTGAATCTCTCTCTCAATTTCAATTCTCGTCATGCTAGTTTTTCAAATCAGACAAGGAGCGGAACCAGAAACAGAAGATTGAACAAGTACGTTGCCTTTATTCTTTCTGCCTTTTCTTTTTCCTTTTACTACTGCTATCTTGTTCGTCCTGAAAGATTGTTTGTTTTTTTCTTGAATCGAAGGAGGAACCAAACCATAGGATGGAATCTGCTACCCTTAATAGAATAATTAGCAGGTTGCTTGAAATCGGGAGCAAATCGGGGAAGCAGGTGCCGCTTTCTGAGACGGAAATTACTCAGTTATGCATGGTCTCGAGGAATATCTTCTTAAGGCAACCAAATCTTTTGGAAATTGAAGCTCCTGTCTATATCTGCGGTTTCTCCCTTTCCCTTTCTCTATTGATTTGTTTGGGTTTTCTTGTTGGGTTTAGAGTAGACTGCTTACGGCTATCCTATGACTGTTTGAAAAGTATATTTCGATTGAGAACTCTGATCGAACATGTCCATTGCTTATTGTATAACTATCAAGTGCTACAACAAAGTTTCATTCATTGATTTAAGTTGATTTGAAACTGGGATTGACTTGTTTAACCATTTGAGACTGAGCTGATCGAAGATAAGTAGTTCTGTTGGTTGCTTCATGTTTGAGAAGGAAGGAATGCTCATTCGTTAAATTAAATGTTGAGGATTGTTGAGAGAGGAGTCCAACATCGGCTAATTAAGGGGTTGATCATGAGTTTATAGGTAAACAATAATACATCTCCAGTGGTATGAAGCATTTTGAGAAAACCAAGAGCAAAACCATGAGAGCTTATGTCTAAAGTGGACAATATCATTCCATTGTGGAGGTCCGTGATTCCTAACATGGTATCAGAGCCATGCCCTTAACTTAGCCATGCTAATCGAATCCTTAAGTGTCGAACAAAGAAGTTGCTCGCCTCGAAGGTGTAGTCAAAAGTGACTCAAGTGTCGAACAAAGAGTGTACTTTGTTCGAGGGCTACAAAGAAAAGAGTCGAGCCTCGATTAAGGAGAGGCAGTTCGAGGGTTCCATAGGCTTCAATGGAGGCTCTATGATATACTTTGTTCGAGGGGAGGGTTGTTGGGAGAGGAGTCCAACATTGGCTAATTAAGGGGTTGCTCATAGGTTTATAAGTAAGAAATACATCTCCATTGGTATGAAGCCTTTTGGGAAACCAAAAGCCAAGCCATGAGAGCTTATGCTCAAAGTGGACAATATCATACCATTGTGGAGGTCCGTGATTCCTAACATTAAAAACTGTATCACTGACGTTCTAGTCAGATGGGCAGACTCAGGGCACTAGAATGTGGGTCATGTAATGATCTATGGTGGGAGTGTTTTTCAATTCAATATTTAGTTGTTATGAGCTGTTTATTCTGTATATATGACTGAAATTTAGTTTTCAATGGCATTCAGGAGACATCCATGGTCAGTATACTGATCTTCTAAGGCTTCTTGAATATGGTGGATTACCTCCTCATTCGAACTACTTGTTCTTGGGGGACTATGTAGATCGAGGAAAGCAGAGCTTAGAAACCATGTGCCTTCTCCTTGCATATAAAATAAAATATCCTGAAAACTTCTTTCTTTTGAGGGGCAACCATGAATGTGCATCTGTCAACCGCATCTACGGTTTTTACGACGAATGTAAACGGAGGTTCAACGTCAAACTCTGGAAGATATTCACAGACTGTTTCAACTGCTTGCCTATGGCTGCTCTGATTGATGAAAGGATACTCTGTATGCATGGTGGACTGTCTCCTCACCTTGACAAGTTGGATCAGATTAGGAACTTAAAGCGGCCTACTGATGTTCCCGAAGCAGGATTAGTTTGTGATCTTCTCTGGTCTGATCCAAGTCAAGAAACACGAGGCTGGGGACCGAATGAACGAGGGGTTTCTTACACGTTTGGAGCGGATCGAGTTAGAGAGTTTCTTCAAAAGCATGATCTTGATTTGATTTGTAGAGCTCACCAGGTGTGATCATGTCTCTGATAACATCATGGACCTACACAATGCAGACACTTACACTTACACTTTCACTTAAAACTTACTATTTCAATATTGCAGGTCGTGGAGGACGGGTACGAGTTTTTCGCAAATCGAAAACTTGTAACACTATTTTCTGCTCCAAATTACTGTGGAGAGTTCGATAATGCTGGTGCAATGATGCATGTGGATGAAAACTTAATGTGTTCGTTCCAAATACTAAAACCAGCTGATAAGAAGTCGAGGTTTGGCTTCGGCAGCATGTCGTCGGGACGGTATGGCAGTTCAACTAAAGTCAAGGTAAGTTCACTCCGAGATGGGAACTAAATTGTTCGAAAATCATGTCAAGAAGCTTAAAAAAGGGTTTAATATTTGTATTTTGCAGTAGTTTCTGGGAGGAATCGGATGAAACTCGTACCGTGTTCTTACCGAACTGCGTCATCTGATACAGGTTTCTTCCTCGATGTAACAAACATTATGTTTTGTGCTCATTGACACTTTAGCATCTTTAGAGAACAAAATAATTGTTTTCCTTAAAGAGCATGTTTATGAATCTCACGATAGTTCTTGAGTCGGCTTGGCCCAACATGAAGATGATATATATAATATTTCTTGGATAATTGTAGTACCTCCCAATATTTGTTTCTACTAATTTTCTCAAAGAATCATCTTTTCCTTTGTTTTTGGGTATTAGTCTTAGTTTTTCTCTCATATCATCTACCCATCAAACTTCTTCCTTATTTGGGATCTTGAATCAATTGTTTCTCGAGCTTGAGTTCCCACAGGCGATGCCAAATCGCTTCGGGTTTGAGATCTCAGAGCAGAGGGTTAAACTACCAATTTACCTTCGGTGGTCTCATCGTGCCTCAATTTCACCCTCGAAGTCGGTCTTTAGTTCTCGAATTCTCGCATGTTGTCCCCTAGTTGCTTAGCTTCAGCCTCAAGTGCTTCAACATCAAAATTCTTCTTCTGTACATCCCGAATTCAACTCAAAAGTAGAGGGTGATTTTGTTTTTTTCTTTTAAATACATAAAAGTTAAAAAGCAAAAATATCAGAAAAATAGCTCTGATAAAAAAAAAAAAAAATACTTGTAATCATAAAAATTAATAATTTAGTCCTATATATTATAACAGCGGTAATAATTCAATGTTTATTATAAAAAATAGATTATTAAAATTTAATGTCCTTACCACATATATTGATTAATACAAATGTATTTATAAACAACAAACAACGAACACTGCGTTGGTAGCATGCAGACAAAAAGACAAAAAGTGTAACCTGATTATTACACAACTATAGGATTAAATTATATAATATAAGGGTATAGCCTGGAAGTTCTTTTAGTATTATTATTATTATTATTATTATTATTATTATTATTATTGTTAAATGGTGATTTTTCAAATTAAAAAAAGTGACAACAGAAGAGTAGACTTTTGAAGACATTGACTATTAAATGCCCATTATGAGATGGAGATGGGGATGAAAAGTTTGTAGAACACCCTACCAGCTGGCAACTCCATTTTCCACTCTTTGACTTTTATTTCATCATTTTCTTTTAAATTAATAAAATATTATGTTACAAAAATGCTCATAAACTTTCAAATGTTTTAATAATATTCTAAAAAAGTATTTATCGGTGACTTTGCACACCACCACTGACTATTTACAACCACCAGATTCTACCGGCTTCTACTACCACCACACAAACTATGACCATTTTATCGACTATTGTAGTCAATCACAGTGCTTTAAACACACAGTTTAGCAGTTATCAATTCAAAGTATTTAAAAATCGTCGTTTATAGACAAAAGACGACCAAAGATGTCATGGTTATAGATGATCCAAAATAAACGCCAAGTTATTTGAAAATGCTCAAACTTCCACCGTTGCCACACAAATATGAAAAATAAGCGATAAGCAATTTGTGTTCAACTTAAAAACTATGAAATACCCTTTTAAAATAATATTGGTTATATTCCAAAAAAAAAAAAACGTGTTTTATTTGATAATAAACATTATTATATATTCTCGCTATTAAATATTTTATTTATTTACAAAATATTTTATTCATAAAGTCATAGTTGAGAAGTTTGAATTTGCACCATTTCTTTATACACCCTCAAATTATAAGGATGTATAATAAAAAATATAACCATTCAATTATTTGGGTTTATAGTTATTTAAAATATTTTATTTTTTTTAATTTTTATTCCATGAATAGAATAGTTATTATTAATTAAATATCATGGGGTTTGCAAAAAGAAAAAAAAGTGAACGTAAGGGATGATTCATTGAATTAACTAATAATTTAAATTTATGTTAAAAATAAAGCACTGATTTGAATTAATTATTATTATAAAAAAAAAGTCAAGTTGCGACGTTGATAACCTTATCCAGTTTCAACGCACATGCAATTAATTATTTAATTAAATATAAAGCTATTTCTTTTTTAAAAAAATTATTTTTTCATATGAGTTTTATAATAAATTTCAATTTAAAATTTTAAGTAAGATATTTTCTGCTTTAAATTTTATCCTTAGTTATTTCCATAATTAAATGTAAATTGAAGAAAAAAAAGCTCATATCATTAATTAAATTTAAAAATGTCCACGTCAATTAGGACGAACAAGTTATAAAGATAAGTCAATCAAGTCCCGTTCTTTGTGGTCCTCTTTCTCTTCTCAGTAATAATAATGTCTTAATTAATGTAGGGAACCGTCTATTCCGTCAATCCTATAGACATTTACTATATATATATATACGCGTCTTGTTTATAGATTGAAAAACTTAAATTGATGAAACGTCCCCTATAAACCATTCTAATGAAATGCAATAAAAGGAAAGAAATTCCGTGGAACGTCTCTACCATTAGGAATGGTGAGATCATCTCAAGAACCTCATATTGACCGTATAATTTTATTGAAGGATTGAAGTACTACGTTATTTATTTACTTTTCTTACCAAATAAACTTTAATTAATTTTGAATCTATCCGAGTGAAAATACACTGTATCAAATTTATTTTTAAATTTTTAAAAGATATTTAAATATTGCAATAACAATAACAATAATATTTTTTAAAAAATAAAAAAATACAAATAATATTTGCTAAATTTTGCCACTTCTCAACGTCACATCATTTTCTCAACTAATATTGAAACTAAAATAGCTATAATTATTTGGAAAAAAAAACATAATTTATGTGCTAAAAACAAACATAAATTTGTTGAATTTTAGTGTGTCCCTAAGTTTTTTCTTAAAAAAAGTGTTCCAAGTTTTATTTTTATTAAATTAGTCTATTAAATGAAAATATCTTAAAATTTTTATTTTGATGAAATTTAAATTTACACGAAACTAAAAAATTTGATGCGCATAAATTATGGAATAATTCTTCCAAAAATCAGAAAGTTTTATTTTGTATAATAAAGTAAAAAAAGTGGATAGTTGAATTATAACAGTTATTTTACTTTAAATAATTAAATACCAAAAATAAAAGAAATGTAGAAATTCCATAGTAAGAAAAAAAACAAAATAAAAACAAGAAACAGTTGAGAAGCGTAGTGTGAAAAAGCGCAGAATAGCAAAGAAGGCGAGAAAAAGTCGGAGAAACTATGGAATATTCGCCGGAGAAGATTCCATGCACGTGACTGGGACGCTGTTCCCCCTCTTAAATACCCCTCATCCATCCCCTTTTCTCTCCATCCTTCTTCTTCTTCCTCCTCCTCCTCCTCCGCCGCCACCGCCACATTTTCCGGCGAAAACTCAGAGACTGCAATTCCACCTCTAGGTATCGTATACCCTTACTTCTGTCTCTCAATTCTGTGCTTCCATTATCACTCTCTCTCTTTCATTTTCTTTTCATGCCTGAAATTTATTCTTTCATCCATTCTTTCTATTTTTTAATATTAATAATATATATTTCTACATATTTTATATAAGTTAATTTTATTGAGCTATATTAGAAGGCACTAATCCGAAGTAGGGCTAGACCTCTCCAAAATAGACACGTTTTTAAAACGTAGGGAAGCTCGATAAAGCCCAAAGAAAAAAATATGTAGTAGTGATGTATTTGTCTGTTATAAATAGTATCGGAACCAGTTATTGTGTGAACTACTGGTTGGAGTAGAACTAGACCAGAGGGAACCAGTTCCAGTATTGTGTGAGCCATTGGTTGGAGTAGACTAGAGGGAACCACTTACAGCACTGAGCGATGTACGAGCTACGGGTTGGAGTAGGTTTGAGGACCATGTTTACCAGTGGGGACTTGGGCTGTTACAAAAAAAAAAAAAAAAAATAAAAATAAATAAAAAATAAAACTTATACATGAATAGTTTTATGAAGACTTATAATGTTTCTGGTTGGTCCTTCTTTGTCAGATTTGGGCCCTTTTCTTTTTGGCGTTTTCTGGCTCCTCTGTTTGATCTGAGTTCATACAACTCTTTTTCAACTTTTCCTTTTCAAGATTTGGTCATTTTGACGTCATGTAGCTTAAGATTTTGTTTAATTTTATCAATTTGGGGGAAAGAAATCATTTCTTTATCCTTTGAACCAGTTGGAAGCATGGCCGGAGAGCCACTCAAAGTGTTGGACGCGTTGGATGTAGCCAAGACGCAATGGTACCATTTCACCGCCATTGTGATCGCCGGAATGGGCTTTTTCACCGACGCCTATGATCTCTTCTGTGTATCTCTTGTCACCAAATTGCTGGGTCGGATTTATTATCACAAACAGGGCTCCGACAAGCCTGGTGAACTGCCTTCCAATGTCGCCGCCGCCGTCATCGGCGTTGCCTTCTGCGGCACCCTCTCCGGTCAGCTCTTCTTCGGCTGGCTTGGTGACAAAATGGGTCGGAAACGAGTCTACGGCATGACCCTTATGCTTATGGTTATTTGCTCTGTTGCTTCCGGTCTGTCTTTCAGCAGCACGCCGACGTCGGTGGTTGCCACTCTCTGCTTCTTCCGATTCTGGCTCGGGTTTGGCATCGGCGGCGATTACCCACTTTCCGCCACAATCATGTCGGAATATGCCAATAAAAAAACAAGAGGGGCATTCATCGCCGCCGTATTTGCGATGCAGGGGTTTGGGATTTTGGCTGGTGGAGTGGTGGCTATAATTGTCTCCGCCGCTTTCGACGCCAAATACCCAGCGCCGTCGTACCAGGAAAATCCCAACGCCTCCACCGTCCCACAAGCGGATTACGTATGGCGAATCATTGTGATTTTTGGTGCTTTCCCAGCTCTCCTCACTTATTACTGGCGAATGAAAATGCCGGAAACTGCCCGTTACACCGCCTTGGTGGCTAAAAACGCCAAACAAGCGGCGGCGGACATGTCCAAAGTGTTGCAGGTCGAATTAGAATCCGAACAGGACAAAATCGAGGAAACCAAATCGAGAAACGAATTTGGGTTGTTCTCAAAAAGCTTCCTTCGCCGGCACGGCCTTCACTTGCTCGGAACCACCTCCACTTGGTTCTTATTGGACATTGCATTTTACAGTCAAAATCTGTTCCAAAAGGACATTTTCACCGCCATTGGGTGGCTTCCTCCGGCGAAAACAATGAACGCCATTGAAGAGGTTTTCAAAATCGCCAGAGCACAGACGCTCATAGCATTATGCAGTACAGTTCCAGGGTATTGGTTCACGGTGGCGTTAATCGACGTAATGGGTCGATTTGCAATTCAATTAATGGGGTTTTTCTTCATGACAGTGTTCATGTTCGCATTGGCCATTCCTTACAATCACTGGACTCTGCCAGACAACAGAATTGGGTTTGTAGTGATGTATTCTCTCACGTTTTTCTTCGCGAATTTCGGGCCAAACGCCACGACATTCGTGGTTCCGGCGGAGATTTTCCCGGCGAGGCTTCGATCAACTTGCCATGGAATATCGGCGGCGTCGGGAAAAGCAGGGGCGATCATTGGAGCGTTTGGATTCCAGTCGGCGGAGAAGGCGTTTGGGGTTAAGAAGACGTTGATAATTCTGGGGGTGGTGAATGCTCTTGGGGCGCTCTTTACATTGTTGGTTCCTGAATCGAAGGGGAAATCTTTGGAAGAGATGTCGGGTGAAGCCGGAGACGAGGTTGAAAACGAAACAGAGTCGAGGGCTCCATCTCATAGAACTATGCCTGTTTGAGCGTTGGAGTGTTGGGATTTTCTATGTAAAACTCTGTTTTTAGGTGTTATATGTGTTGTGTAAAGCCAAATCCTAAGCTTATTGGGCGATCTACAGGGTGAGTTGTGGAGAAAATAACAGAGATTTGTATTCGTTCATCACTTTCTTGGGCATACACAATGGACAATGGGCTTATCAGGATTTGAGCTTTCTTGTTGTATTTGGAAATCGGCTTATTATTCCAATCCCAACTTTTTAAAACTTCGACCCCGATCCAACGGTCAAGGATGACACCTAAATGTTAGGAACACGACCTTCCACAATGGTATGATATTGTTCACATTGAGCAAGCTCTTAGAACTTTGCTTCAAATAATTATAATTTACGTTTTTAATTATATATATATTTATTTAAATATTAAATAGTTAGTGTTTCTGAAGATAATAATAGTAATAATGAATAAGTGAATGACACTTATTAAAAATTTAAAAGGTTAAATGTTGAATTTGATGGTAGGTAATTCATGAATTTGACATAAAAGCCAAAGGCATTAAAAAATAGTAATTGCCATAAATAAACCATTATAATAAATCAGTTGACTCAGTCCCCCACCAACTGTTAAAATGAACTAACCATATATGTATGTATATATATATATATATATATTTATTTATTTATTTAATAATATTATTTTTTTTTTAAAAGGTTTTTAATTTTCAATTAAATTTTGGAAATTAAAAAAATAAATAGTTTGTTTTCGTATGAATTTGTACACACGCGATCTGATTATTCCTCTATAAAGGAGTAATTGTAATAAATAAATAAAATGAAAGGAGGCAAATTTAAAATTTAAAATTAAAAAAAAAAAAAAAGAGGCCTAAATAGGAAGCAAAATCCCTTTAATAGTTCATTCTCTACATTTTCGTAGCCGTTCAGGTCCTTTAAATAAGTTGTTGGAAAATGAATAATAAGAAAATAATTAAGAAATAAAATAAAAAACAAATATATGGTAGTTTCAAATGTACCTATTACCATTTATTCATCTATAAAATTTGATAGACTCAATTCAACATTATTTATTTTGTGGAGATATTATAAATACTAAAAATCAGATCGGTAAGGAATAAGGAGAGTTATCTCTTAGAAATTCGAACATCATCAGGATCAAGATCGATTGTAGAGTGAAGTGAATTCAATTAAGTGAATTCAATTAAGCAAGTCATGATCAAGTTCGATTGTTGAGTGAATTCAATCAAGCCAAGATCAAGTTTAATTCGATTGTAGAGTGAAGTGAATTCAATCAAGCCAAGCCATGATCAAGTTTAATTCGATTGTTGAGTGAATTCAATCAAGCCAAGATCAAGTTTGATTGTTGAGTGAATTCAATCCAGTCAAGATCAAGTTCGATTGTTGAGTGAATTCAATCCGGGTAGATTATGTATTTAGTTGATAATTTGTACAAGAAAGTGTTAATTTCTTTAATTGAAGGGTTCTTACTTCAAAAAAAAAAATTTAGACGGTTAGAATTGAAGATTAGGATTGTCTTATTAGTAGATATATGGCAAATATTTTTTTCTTTCCCTTGAATCAATCCAACTCAAACACAATGATAATACAGAAAAAAAAAACGAACAATGGCAAAAGTATATATTATTTTTTGTTATTTACAGAGAGGTTTCAGAGATTATACAAATTCTTTCACACTACTAACTGTGTGGCATCATCGATCGAATGCAGCTCCGCCATATTTACAGTGCGAGCGCTAAAAACACAAAAAGAAAGTAAAAAAAAAAAAAAAAAAGTACGACTCTGCTCAAAACTTCAGTCTAGTTCCTTTGCCGGCCTGTTTCCCTCCCAGCTGTTATCCATGGATGCCCTGATTCCACCAGACCAATAAAAAAATTACAACAACGAAGAACAAGAATACTGTTGATTAAAATAAAACTAAGCCGTGGATTTGTAAATAATGTGTTGGAATTGATGAACGAGATTAATTTCAGTTTTAGGGCACAATAACGCCAACGTGTTTCTGTAAGAGATTTTAATTTTTCGAAATGAAGAATAAGGATCTTGCTATCTTCCACAAGAGAACGATTAAGCGCGAATTTCAGAGAAACATTGAGCAATTGAAAGCATTAATTAGATACTTACTGAGGACTTGTTCGGCGGAGAGTCTCCTGGAAACATCTTTACAGAGCATTTTTCGAAGCAAGTCTTTCGCCGTGGGCGATACAGAGTGGAAAACTCTAGGCGGAAATCTCAAATTCGATCGCAACACCGCATGAAAGATCTCAACAACCGATTCTCCCTGAAACGGCTGAAAACCAGCCAACATAACGTACAAAACCACGCCCGCGCTCCACACATCGACCTTCTCGCCGTAGTTTTTTCCAGCTAGCACTTCGGGCGCCACGTAGTACGGCGTTCCGACGACTCCGCTCATCGACTCTTCTCCCTGCTTGAACATCTCCACCGATCCGAAATCCGCGAGTTTCAACGAATTCCACTCGTCGAACAGAATGTTATCCGGCTTAATATCACGGTGCGCAACGCCGTGACGGTGACAATGAGCCAACGCACTCATCAGTTGCGACATAACCAAAGCGGCCTCCGCCTCGGAAAAAACCTGGAGATTAATTCGGTGGTGGAGATCGGAAGAACAGAGATCGAGAACTATATGGAGGTGAAATTCGTCTTGGTAGAGATTATGCAGAGCAAGAATGTGAGGATGAGGATAAAGGAGATGAAGAATCTTCGTCTCGTTCACAAGACATTCAGCGTCGAGTGAATCACCGGCGGAGATTCGCCTTTTGTCCATGGATTTAACTGCGTAGAATCCACCAAAGGCTCTGGAAATACATCGAAAAACAGTGCCGAATCTTCCCCGGCCGATCTCTTCGTTCACTTGATAGTCTCTCTTCAACGCGTCGCTCATCACTCCAGTTTTCCTTTTTCCCTCTCTATTCGTTTTCGCTGTAAAAATATACTGAATCTAATTGGAGAGCAGTTTAGTTTTTGGTATTTACGGAAGAGAAGTAATACCTGAGGTGGAAAGGAAATCAACTGTCTTTTACGGAATGCTCGGCGGAATATTCGGTTTCGTCACGACCCAATGAAACAACGCCACGTATGTAAATCACAGAAGCCTACTCGTAGATACTATTAGTAACAGCCGTTCAAAAAGAAACAGGCTTCTGGATGCTTTAAATTACGATAATATCCCCCTACGTTTCTGTCGCCTTGGCCTGGCTTTACGGGAAATTTGTCCAAAAAAAGAAAAAAAAAACAATTTCAAAACCTTTCATCAATATGAATTATTTAAAAAAATTAAAATAATTTTTTTAAAATATTTAAAAGTGTACAAGGAATTCTTACAGTAGAAATAAAATTTAAATTTAAAGAAATTATTAAATAATAATTTGTATTTACTATAGCAAAAATATAGGTATTAAAACACATAATTCAGTCAATTTAATACAAAAATATCCTACGGAATAAAGGTACGAAAACTCATAAATTTCTTTAAGTATCTACAGAGAGTGGCGTGATTGGATTAAATAATGGTGGGTCCACTGATTCGGGACGACATGTAGTTTTCAACCTACTATTCAAAACGTTGTCGTTTTGGAAAGACGGAGAAAACTACATTTTCATGCAGTAACGCGGACGCGTGCTGCTCATGCAGGTGGTTCCAGCGTTACATCATCAACGTGTTCCTCTCTTTCCGGAAGCCCGTTACAAAATTTCAATATACAATTTCGAGAATTATTAACTCAATTAATAAGTATTTCCAACCTATAAAAAATTATATATTTTTAATTTAATTACGTCATATTTTTCCAATGATAATTAATATATTTATTAAATGAGTTTGTATTTTTTTCCTATAAACTAACAAGAATAGGATTGAAAATTTGGGAGAGAGGCGTAGAGGTATTCAAATAATCTAATGGCTTAAAAAAAGTGATAAACTTATTTGGGTTGAGTTAGATTCAAATAAATGAACAATTTTATAAATCAGATTAGATTAAACTAAATCAACTTGAATTTATTATCATTTTTGTTTACGATACAATCATATATGTTAGATGAACACGACTCTCCACAATGGTATGATATTGTCTACTTTGAGTATAAGCTCTCATGACTTTGCTTTGGGCTCCCCCGAAAGGCCTCACACCAATGGAGAGAGTATTCCTTGATTATAAACCCATGATAATTCCCTAAATTAGCCGGGACTTTCATCATCCAACAATATATACATATATAGTATTTTATTTTTATTTAGTTTCTTAATATTTTTTAAGTATTTATTGCCATTCATTTTTAACTATTTGAAAAAGTAAATTTTCAAATATATATTGAAATTAAATGATAAATTTTAATAAATGTTTAAAAATAAATAAATATCTTTATTAAAAACAAAACAAAATTTTGAATAAATATACCATTCGAATCCAACCCAAAAAAATTTAGTTCGGTTAGATTAATTTACAATTTAAACCATCGAATTAATCCAATCCAAAATTTAAAATTTAAACAATTAGGTTTGGATCTAAAAAAAAATATACCAACTTTCAAAGAAATTTAAAACCCCAAATAAAACAATCACCTAAATTTGAATTAAATGATTGGTTTTGACCCCTTGAAGTCTAGAGGGCATATAATAAGCCAAGACTTCTCAGAATGGGACCCAGAGTCGGGTCAAATGGGGTGGAGTATTCAAACTTCCCAGAAAATCACTCCATTTATGTCATTCTGGTGCGGACCTGTTCAAGATTTAAGGTACCCAATGGTACGTATTTCCTTCACATTTATTGCATATTGTATAACGAAGTGTTTAGAAAACTTCCCTGACTGCATTTCAGCCGCAATCCAGCGTGTTCTCTCCAGGATTTTTCCTTCATTTTCTCCCTATTGCCTGGAATAAGATATAGCCCACAACAAAAATCTTATGGGTCCACCTGATTTTCTGCGAGAGGCTTGTGTTTGAGGGGCTTCGTTTTTAGAATTGGCTTTTGGAGAAACCTAAAGGCTAGCTTAAATTCTGAGGTAATGTTCCTTATTTGATACACTGATAACTAGTGGGAGATGATAAGATACAGGACAAAGCCATTAACTTACTCGAAACTGATATCTATGGAAAATAGGAAGCTGTTTGTTTGTGTTTTTTGGGGTTTTCTTGCTTTCTTTTCTTGATGGGACCATTTGACAGATTTTTGCCTTTTCTTGCTTCACAGTCAGGTATCAGAAAACTTATGGTGTTGCTATCAGATTCATAATCTATATTTGATAAGGCCCTCATCGATAAGTGGTTGTTCTCCTTTCCTCCAAAAGCTTCCCTTATTATCATGGATTTCTTATCCGTCCTTTGCCTTTCCTGTTATCAATTTAATGTATCAGGTCATTTCTAATTTCTCTTTGGTCTCTAAGATATAAGGAGAAGTGAGAATTACTTGAGTAGAAGAATGGAGAACCCAACAGCAATGATGTCACATCTACCCTCGTCATTTCAACCGATCGAGCAAGTTTGTGGACCCCTGCTCATCATAACCAAAAAAAGATGGACCTTGTAGTGTGGTTGCCTTCTATTGAATGGATAAAGTTTATTGGCTTATGACATTAGAATGGATAAAGTTTATTGGCTTATGACATTTTTGTTGAGGATTATTGAAAGAAGTAGTTCTACCTTGGCTAATTAAGGAAAAGATCACGTGTTTATAAGTAAGGAATACTATCTTTATTGGTACGAGGCCACAAAAGTTTATGCTCAAAGTGGATAATCTCATACCACTGTGGAGATTCGTAGTTTCTAACAAATTTTGTGCAAACGGAAATTAAGGAAGTCCTTTCACACTTTGGAGCAGTAAAAAGTTCTAAATTCTTTACCACTTACACTGAACAATTATGTCTAGAAACTCAGCTGGAGACTTTAGGTATTAGAACCAATTGAATAAATAGAAAAGAGCGAGAAATATAAACAGAAGATCTAGTTGGCCATTATAGATCGAGCAAGTAGTTTAAGTCAAGTTTACAACATCACCTTAGAAGCATAATGACAGTGAGGAAGCTCAAGTTACCCTCCTGCTGCTGCAGTGGTTATCAAAGTCACGAGCCCCTAATCAAATATACAGAAATATTTTTAGTTAATAAGGCACAGTCATTATGCAGTAGAATAGACCTCTAAAAATGCCTTATTGGAAATTCGTACAAATCCAAGTGTAATGCTTAGAATCAGATTGCATGGTCTCTAAGGACTTCAGGATCCTTCTCAGTTGGGACAGTTGCTTGGATCTCGTAATGGACGTTAGGAACCACGACCCTCCACAATGGTATGATATTGTCCACTTTGAGCATAGACTATCATGGCTTTGCTTTTGGTTTCCCAAAAGGCCTCGTACCAATGGAGATGTATTCCTTACTTATAAACCCATGATCATATCCTTAATTAACCAACGTGGGACTCCCTCCAGACAATCCTCAGCAATGGATTCCCTACGAATCATGTCCTTGGAACGGATCCTGGACACAGATGGAGACCTGCAAAAAGAGTTATCTGTTACAAGTCATAAAAACTGAAGTAGATCACTGTTGTAGAGAATAGTAGGGTAATTTTTTAATTTCCTTTTCGTTAGTTGTACTCGTCCTCTATATTTTGTGAACATCGAATAAAGATTTCCTACGAGTTCTTCAAGAGAGCTTTACACTCAATTAATCATCTTGAGCGAGAATATTTTAGACAGTTGCATACCATTACTTCATTTCCTTTGCCTGCAAAACTAGAATGACATTATAAAACATTCAATATGCTTGCTAGTGTTCAGAAAATAAAAGAAATCAAGTGTGAAAACTTCAGACAATCACGGCCATGATATAGATGTTTGGTACTACAGTAAAGCAGATGACGTGAACTGAAACAACTGATAGTACTCGTTCCCCGTATCTTGCTTATGCCTTGACTTCTTTTCAATGTCCACTCTGTGTGGTGTGTTAGATGATGAATCATCCTCCTTGGTCGGCACTCGTCTAGGCCCTCGCGTGGCCGGATGGGCGCCACTTGAGGGCCGCTGCTTCTTTTGTCGCAACGTGAGGGTCACAACCTACTCTCTTCATAGGTTGTGACACCCAGCAACACCAATTTCAGAATTACTCTGATTTTTAGCCAAATGTCACAAACTATTAGTCTTCCACAAATTGTCGCTGGGGCTCTGTCACTGAATAACTAACAGGTTAAAATTTGTCTCCAGATCTCGAATCACAATCCATAAAGAACAAACTCCCAATCTTTAAAATATAGGGAAAATGAAACATTAAGAGCACTGTGCTTTCTTAACTGATGGTCCAGTCTTAAGAGTTGACTATCTCATTGTATCTCCCACATCCCAAATTAATGTAACCTTCAGTATTTTTCATCTTTGATTTCTTTCTTTGAACATTTTCCTTTTCTGGCTGAATGTTCTTCCGGCAACAGAAGATAAACAACAAGATCAAAATCATTGTTCATTACGCGACTTCAATAATGATGCACTAAAGAGGAGATTGCAATCCAGTATCCAACGAAATCAAATAAGAGAACATTTGTAAGTATGAACATAGAAATATTTTCAACTTATTCGTTATTGATCCAGCTTTCCGAAACGACCTTCCGAAAGAAAAACACAATAATATATTCAAGTATAAGGTTCGATTTACTATTAGAACTGGAAATCGAACGATGATCCTAAGCCGAGATCGCGAATAGCTCCAATTTAGAGAATGTTGCCTGAAATTTATCGTAATCGAGGAAAAATGC
This sequence comes from Cucurbita ficifolia, assembly GCA_033971965.1. Classification (NCBI taxonomy): domain Eukaryota; kingdom Viridiplantae; phylum Streptophyta; class Magnoliopsida; order Cucurbitales; family Cucurbitaceae; genus Cucurbita; species Cucurbita ficifolia. Next base: position 8,909,097 of record CM066967.1, on the reverse strand, counting down.
TCGTAAAATGGAGATCAAATAATCAAAGAAAGAAATCCAAATTAGTTATACTCAAACATATCGAACAGCCACAGAGATTATTCCAATCAACAATCAAACTAGATAAGCTAAACAAACTTGAATCGAGAAGAACAATTCATACATTGATATAAGCAAGTGGAATCTTACCCCTGTTTTTTCTTGTTCCAAAATTCCCTACATAGAAACTGGAGATTGAAGACTGAAGTAAGAACTCGAAGCCCCAATATTTTCCAAATGTATCCTCTTTTTATTTTTAAAAATTAACGCAGCTCTCAATTAAATCATTTCTTTTTTTCCATTTATGTTAAATGAGCCTATATAATTTTAAAAACTTCAAAAAACCAGAAAAATCTAAATTTTATAAATTAAAAATTAAAAACAATAGAAATTGCATTATATATGAAAAACTATATCATCAAATATTTTTTTTTATTAAATTACAATTAATATAAAGTAGTAATATACATCAACTAACAAATATAAACTATTAATTAATTATAAAATAATTTAAATTTTTAATCAATAACATATAAGGATAATTTTAATTAATTTTAAAACAATCGTGTTAGTTTGGCAACTTCCTTGGAGTTATTCCTCTTATTCCAAATTTACTCATATTAAAATGATTTTTTTTATTTAATACCTAATAAATATTAAATTATGGATCACTTGGTATAATTTGACTCGTTAAATTTTGGAATATAAATTAAAAGTTATTTTAAAGCTTGTCGTTATCCGTAATGGGCGCAATAATTTATATTTTAGATTATTTATAAAAATGTAGTTGAAGTTTTTAGGATAAAAAAATTAAGATACAACGTATATATCAAAATAAATAAATAAATAAATAAATATTGCTGGTGTGAACATATAAATGGTAAAAGCTACTCGGTTTTGACTTGGATTTATTAATTTGAACTATATTAATGTAAATTTATTTACTTTATTTGCCTAATTCATTTTAAATTACTTGAAAGTTTAAAATTTTAATTAATAACTTTATTAATTTAGAGTTTTATCTCATACCTCTCACTAGAGGTGTACATTCAACCCGACAATTCGGACCAACCCAACCCGAACTATAAGGAATAGGTTGGATTGGGTTCATTTTTCTGAACCCAAATTGACTCGGTTCGATTTCGGGTTCTTGAGACAAAACCCTCGAGTTGACCCGAGCTAAATAAAAATATGTAAAATATACTAAGAAGTTTACAGTAATGATGAGTTTGGCGGTTAGAAAAGAGTATAAATTAATTTTATATATAAAATAATAATGATGGAGGCAAATATTAGTTTTTTCGGGAGGAAAATAACTGCAAATATTAAGTCACATAAAAAACTGAGGATAATTATTGATAATATACCCATAACAAACTGAAAAGTAATTAAAATATATTTATAATACAAAGTTTTGACCATCATTTAATTATTTGAAGAGCTCACTATGTAATTCAACGCGCACATTCAATGAGCGTTTGATTATTTCATGCAATATATTATATTTTTTGTTTAGTCAAAACAATAGATTTTCTAGCTTTCTAAAAAAAATGATATATTCTATTTTTGTTTGTATAATAATATTGTTTGTAAGCAAATATTTAACATATTAAATTATAGAAAGTCTAAAAATAATGTTTTTTTTAATGAATAATCCTAAAATAAAAATTATGGTGAGGGAACAAAACATTTTTTATAGGGTGTAAAAATCTCTCTAACAGATGCGTTTTTAAATTGTGAACGGGTTAAAGTGAACAATATCTGCTAGCGGTGGGCTTGATCTGTTAAAAATGGCATTAGAGCCAAGTATGGGCGGTGTGCTAGCGATGAGCTGGGCTTCAAGGAGGTGGATTGTGAGATCCAATATTGGTTGGAGACGAGACGGTGTGCTAGCGAGAACGTTGGCCCCCAAGGAAAGTGGATTGTGAGATCTCGCCGTTGATTAGAGAAGGGTTTTAAATTCGCGAGGTTAACGGCGATACGTAACGCGACAAAACAGACAATATCTACCCGTGGTGGCTCGTGTTTATAAAAATATTTATAATATTAGGTTGGTTATTAGCAAATAATAATAATAATAATAATAATAATTATGTAATGTTCACACCTAAAAACTTTAATCTAATTATTTAAATCTAGGTCAATTTTATGACTTTCAAAGTCACCTCATTTTTATCTCTGTCGTAAAAAAAAAATATATATCCCACAATGTTTTTTTTAATCCTATTAAATTTACCTACTAAAGTTTAAAATGCATAATCTCTCAATTAAAATTGACTCAGAACTTTGGTCACATATTGTATATAATTTAACTATATGCTTTTTAACGAACTTATATGTTGTTTTACTGGTCACAAATTACCTTTTTTATTTTTTTATAAAATTTTCCCATTTATATTTAATAATATTATTGTTATTAAAGAAGGGTTCATTTTTTCTCATATATTTTCTCTTTCTTGGTTTCTTGTTCCTTGAAATTTCCACAGATTTTATCAAATTTAATTAAAATATTTACAACAGGCTTTGCTTTCTTTTTTCCCAGTTGGAATATTCAAACTCATGAGACTTTTTCCTTTTGGAAATATTATCAAATTCATATATATATATATATACTCACTCACGAGCTGATTTACGCAAGAAAACAGTGTGGCATTAAGAACAATGGTGAGAGCTCCTTGCTGCCAGAAAACAGGACTGAAAAAGGGGCCATGGGCAGCTGAAGAAGATCAAATTTTGATCTCTTTCATCCAAAAACACGGCCATGCCAACTGGCGTGCCCTTCCGAAGCTTGCCGGTAAGTTCTTCCAGAGTTTCCATGATTAAATGTTCGGTTTTTGTGAGATCCCACATCTGTTGAAGAAATAAACGAAACATTCTTTATAAGAATGTAGAAACCTCTCTCTAGCAGATTTGCTAGCAGTGAGTTTGAGCAGTTACAAATGGTATCAGAGCCGAGCTAAACATCGGGTGGTGTGTCAGTGAGGACGCTGGCTCCCAAAGGGTGGATTGTGAGATCCCACATCAATTGAAGAGGAGAACGAAGGTGGAAACCTCTCACAAACGCGTTTTAAAATTTTTGAGAGAAAGCCCAAAAAGAAAAGTCTAAAGAAGATAATATCTTGGGCTTGAGGGAAAGCTCGAAATGGAAAGGGCTGTTACCAGTTATTTGTTTTGATTTCTGGGTACTTCTAAGTCTAAAGAAAGACAACATCTACTGGTGGTAAATTTGAGAGGAATTTCAAAAAGGGAAACTCAACCGATACAATATGTGTTACCCGTGCACTTACCTGTTACAGTTTCTTTGTTTTAATCTCTGTGTGTTTCCTGGGTTTTGATAGGCCTTTTACGATGTGGAAAGAGTTGCAGACTTCGATGGATAAACTATTTGAGGCCCGATATTAAGAGGGGAAATTTCACTCAAGAGGAACAGAACACCGTTCTTTACCTCCACGAAAAGCTCGGGAATAGGTATATCAACTGAAAAACGGCCTTAAAATTATCGGCACAGTATGATTTTAAGACGATTCTGATGGTTGATACATTCAGGTGGTCAGCCATGGCGGCGCAGCTACCGGGACGAACAGATAACGAAATCAAGAACTTTTGGCATACCCACTTGAAAAAACGAGTGATGAAGAAACAGAGCAACGATTCCGCCATTGTTGAACCCAAATCCAAGCCACCCCAGAAGCTGAATTCCTCTAACCAATACGAATTTCCATCTTCTTCCCTCGATCATTCATCACTGACAGATTCTCCAGCCGCCGTGTGGGGCGGCTGCAACGAAATCGAGAAGGAACAACGCATTGAAATCTTTGAGGCATTTCATCAAACAGGTGGCGGGCTTTGGGCTGAGGAGGCGTCGACTGGGCCAATATTCAAGTCGTCGGCGTTCAATGATGAAGAACAAGTTCAGTCGCCGTTCAGAGCTATGGATTCTATGGAATTTGGGTGTAACGTGAACGACAGTATGGAGTTTTGGTACAGCGTGTTCGTTAAAGCTGGTGGATCGCTAAATGACCCTGCATTTTGACTCTACAGAAGCGCGGTCTGGAAATGGTGTAAACTGTAAATTAGATAAGGATTTAAGGGTATAATAGGAAACGAAAAAATGTGTTTTGCCAACCATTACCCATTAGAGGTTTTTTTTATAATTAAAAATTATAAAAAAGGGATAATTTGGGTGTTAATATTAAAAAATGGCAGACAATTATTTGTCACCGTGGCGTCATGCTTCCGATCACTAATTCCTAAATTGGATACGATTATGTAATAAATAAATAAAATAAATAAATTTATAGTACTTTTTTAGTTTTCAATTTTTTCTATTATAATTTAAAATTTAGATAACAAAAATGAGAAATGCATAAATAGTAGATTTAAAATTTTTTAAACATTATTTGAAAAAAAAAACAAAAGTATTATAAGTTGGACCTAAATTTAAAAATATTTAAAAGTCCGACATTATTTGAAATAATTGCGATCAAATTTTTAAAACGAGTTATATAAAGTTTATATATCTCGTCTCCCATTGTTTTCTATCACAATTTTTAAACGAGTCTAAAGCAAAGTAATTCATTGAAAAGTTCCCACGTTTTCAATGACAACTAAATGATTATTTTTTTAAAAAAAGACATATTTTTTAATTGATACAAAGCGAAGGTATATTAACATTATAATAAAACGAAGTATTCGTAATTTCGCTGTAGGTTGTCTTTGAATTTCTCTATTTTTTTCTAGTCAACGAGCATATAAATTGCTCGTGCTCTTGACTAATGTCATTTTAAATTCACATTTTATTTTTATTTTTATTGGAAAGTATGGAATTATTAATAAATGAAATAGAGAAATTGAAGCCTTGTAAGAAAATGGATTAATCAAGTTATAATGATGTCGGTGGACCATCAAATTTCCACGAGCATAAATTTTTAAAAAATATATAAATAAAATAAATTTCTAAAGCTTCGAGACTTCAACTGTTGACCAATGTCATTCATTCCAAATTCATATTTTCTAAGAAATTTCCATGAAATTTGTTTAGTTATCTGATGAAATAAATTTTATTACATATTTATTTCCAATTTAATTTATAACGTCAATATTCTCTTAGTTTTAATAAAAAAATATATATAATATATAATATTTATATTTTTAGAATTGGGCTAAAATTCAAATATATTATTAGAAAGACGAAAATCATATCAATTTTGAATACTTAAAAAAGTTTTATTTAAAGCCAAATAAAGCATAGTTTGAAAAGGTTATAGCTTTTAAAATAATTTGTATGCAATTATATTTTAGAAAATTTGGACTATAGTATAAAATAAATTAAATGTTTAGTAAATTTCAAATTTAAGTGTAGAAAAATAGGATGAATTCTAGGATAAAATATATAATTTGAAAAGTTGTTAAAAAAAGGAATAAAATTATTATAGTTTAATTAGATTTTACAAAGCAACATAATTGAATTTTAATAATCAATTTTACCAAATAAAAAAATTAAAATTTAACTGTAATAACTTTTGAGACATAAAAAATAGAAAATGCACCCGTATTTATTATTATTATTTAATATTAAAGAAGAAAATCAATTTATTTGAGTTGGTTCGGTTTTTAATTAAAGAATTGAGAATATCAAACCGAACCGCTATGCTACCTACATATATCGATGTGTATTGACCCAGGCCCATCTCTTTTTCTTCCAGCCCAGCCCAGCCCAGCCCAAGCCATCTCTCTGTTCATCCGGCCGCCCAGCCCAGCCCAGCTTCATTTTTTTAAATAATAAATAAAAAATAAAAAGGAAAAAGGTTATCAATATCAACGTATAATATTCGTACATCTATTTTCTATTCTCTCTCCCGCCACCCGCCAGGTTTCCCTCCTTTGTCGTTACCGACCCGGTTCCCTCCCCCGTCGTGCTCTGTTCCACTTTCGGTCCCTCCCGCTCGTTCTTCCTGCTTTGTCGCCGTCGGCACCCGTCACTTCATCTCCATCTTTCAATTTCAGGTACTTTTTTCGATTCCAATCTCTGCGACGTCTGCAAAATTGTTGAACGATTATGTTTCAAATTGAGGTCGACCAGTTTCGTTGTGTATTTCTTTTAGAGGATTGCCGATAATGGACTGTTTAGGTTAATCCTTCGTAATTGGGTTGATTTTCATAATCAAATAAGCTTCTAAGGTTAGTTTATATAGCCTATTAAATCGGATTGTAAGCCATAGTCAAATTCAAGAAGCTTTCACATTTTCATGTATCATTTCTCTTGGAAGATTAAGTTTCTGTGTATTGCTTAACTAAATCTGTTTCCACGGCTATATCACTGATCTTCTGTCTTCTTTGGTTAGGGTTCGCAATAACTTCCACGTTACTCTCGAATATCCCTTCTGTTTCTGCTGAAGATGGCTACGGCATCAGGTATTATTTCGAATGCAATAATTTTACCTAATAAAGAAGTCTTGGTGGAATTATGGATGCGGTCTTTTTTTTTTTTTTTGTCTCGCCCGTTAATTTTTTTTTGTGAGTTGTGCATTGTTGAACGAATGGAGATTCTAGCTTATTAAGTTAGAACGGAAACTGCTACTACTTTATTATAAGATATTGTTTTGATTGATGTACTCCTACATTTTTTATATTTTTTATAGAACACTGTTTTGATTAACTCTCTCATCGGTATTGCAGTTGCTTTCAAATCTAGGGAGGATCATCGCAAACAACTTGAATTAGAGGAAGCACGTAAGGCAGGGCTTGCGCCAGCTGAGGTCGATGAAGATGGGAAAGAAATCAACCCTCACATTCCCCAATATATGTCCTCTGCACCTTGGTATCTTAATGCTGAAAGGCCAGTGAGTTTCTCTCTCACTCCATCTTTCTAGATTTTATGTTGGTTGTTCATGAATCATGAGGATTGAATTTCTTTTGATTTTATTTCAGAGTTTAAAACATCAAAGGAAATGGAAATCAGATCCGAATTATACAAAATCCTGGTACGATAGAGGTGCAAAAATACATCAGGCAGACAAGTACAGGAAGGGTGCATGTGAAAAGTAAGTCAGATGAATGCCTCATTGTTCACCATTATTTATATTCCTCAACCTATTTCTTGTCCTTACCTAAATTTATAACTAATAGTTTTTCATATAAAAGATATATACAAGGGGATATTGAATCGGAATTTTATATTCTTTCTCATTGCTGTGAAAATAAGTACCAATCGTAGTTGTGGGTTAGTACTGGGGAGATGCTTTTGAATGTTGATGGCCAAGTTTTCTGTATGGGAAACAAGACTATTGTTTTCTCTCTTGCATGTGTATTTACTTAAATTACTTTATATATTACTGCCGCTTCACAATGCTTTTATAAGGCCACGTCTATGGAAAAAAGGAATCTTCAAAGCCATGGCCTGTGGTTGCGTAATTTTTGCTGGACGGGCATAGTTCATTTATAATTATGGGGTCGTGAGTGCATTAAAGGACTTATGGGCTTGTGAGTGCGTTAAAAAACCCGTTTACTATTGGTTTGAAAATAGATCATATTTTAAAGGGTAATAAAAAAAGATCATATTTTGAGCACATGTTTTTTTTGTCCATAAATATTAGTTATTTAGACTTTTAGACTGCTCTATTTCTTCAGCCATTTGAAAAAAGAAAGAAATTTTAAACTTAAAGATGGAATGCATGGATATCCTGCGGTACACTTGCCAGGATGCTGGTTATGTTGGCTGCCTTTAGGCTCTAAATTTAATAATTTTGAAGAGGAATCTGTTCTTTGATTTTTTTTCCATGTAAGGATGCAGCTTACTGGTGACCCTCTCCTGCGAATACATGATCTAACTATGACATTAAACTTTCTTTTGTTACTGTATAAATATGTCAAATCTAAATATATTATAAGTTTGGAATTATTCTCCTAACTTGGTTCAGGTTTGGTGATATATGGAAATTCCCTTTTTATACTAATTCTCCTGACCTATGGTTTGTGCCATTTTCCAATATTGTTTAATATAGTTTTTTTTGTTGTTTTTTTTTGTTTTTTATGATTTACTTGACGTGTATCTTTCAAATTTTATTGGTCATCCAGTTGTGGAGCATTGACACATGATGCTAAATCATGCATGGAAAGACCCCGAAGGATTGGAGCAAAATGGACAAATATGCACATAGCACCAGATGAGAAGATCGAGACATTTGAACTAGATTATGATGGGAAAAGGGATCGTTGGAATGGCTATGATCCAGCAACCTATGCTCGTGTCATTGAGAGGTATGAGGCTAGAGATGAAGCAAGGAGAAGTTTTTTGAAAGAACAGCAGCTTAAAAAATTGGAAGAGAAAAATAATAAGCAGAATGAGGATGCTGAAGTTAGTGATGAAGATGAGGATGAAGATGATTTGAAGGTTGATGAGGCAAAGGTTGATGAAAGCAAACAAATGGACTTCGCAAAAGTTGAGAAGCGTGTTCGTACGACAGGTGGTGGAAGCACGGGAACTGTAAGGTATGTCATGTAATTTATATTTGTTTATCCTTTTATGTCTCTCACTGCTTAGCTCTTTTCTAGAGTGCCTCAATGCTGCATTAATTATCTCTTCGCATATTAGGAACTTGCGTATTCGGGAGGATACAGCAAAATATCTTTTAAATCTTGATGTCAATTCTGCTTATTATGATCCGAAAACTCGGTCCATGCGGGAAGATCCTCTTCCTGATGCTGACCCAAATGAAAAATTTTATGTGGTATGTATCAGAAATGGGATCGTGGAATTTTTATTTACTCTCAATTTAACAAAGTAATAGTTACAAGTTAATACAGATCTAATTGTTGATCTTTTTTTGTGATAATAGGGCGATAACCAAAATAGAATAAGTGGGCAAGCTTTGGATTTCAAGCAACTCAATGTGCATGCTTGGGAAGCATTTGACAAAGGTCAAGATATCCATCTACAAGCTGCTCCATCCCAAGCTGAACTTCTTTATAAGAACTACAAGGTTATCAAAGAGAAGTTGAAGTCACATACGAAGGATGCTATCATGGAGAAGTATGGCAATGCTGCTGATGAAGAAAAGCTGCCTCGAGAACTTTTACTGGGACAGAGTGAGAGACAAGTTGAATATGACCGCACTGGCAGAATTGTTAAAGGCCTGGTATTAAATTTATCTGAACTCATCCCTTTTATTTTCCTTGAAAGAAGGCTACATCATTAACATGAAGCATATTTAATCGATTTTGAGTTATTATCTGGTTTTGTTTTACAATAATATCCTTCATGACACTTGTCTACTTCGTTACTTCTGCTGAGATTAATATGACTATAACTGTATTTTTTTTTTCTGTATCACGCCTTGCCACTTTATCAGACTTTGATTATTTGGAAGCTTGGAAAGCAAGAGTCAAATTGTTTCTCCTGTTTTTGTTTGTTTATGCATGCATATGGCTTGGGGGGCTGAGTTAAGTGGATAAGAAAATGCCTGTTATAATTTCGAAAATGCATGATTATCTGTATTCTACCATCATTATGGTTCTACCTTTTTAAAACAAATGTAATTGTAGTGCTTTCTGCTCAATCTCAAATTAAAAGTTTGGACTAAGAATTGTCTAGCTAATGCATCATGACACTAGTTGATTGTCAAGTATGTTTGCTTTCTTCTGATTCCTTTTTTTCCTCCTTGAAGGAGATGGCTCTTCCCAAAAGTAAATATGAAGAAGATGTTTTTATTAATAACCACACGAGTGTTTGGGGCTCATGGTGGAAGGATCACCAGTGGGGCTATAAATGCTGTAAGCAGACCATCCGTAACAGTTATTGCACTGGGGCTGCTGGAATTGAGGCTGCTGAGGCAGCAGCGGACTTAATGAAGTCTAATATTGCTCGTAAAGCAACTTCTGAAGGTTAGTACTCGGAATCCGTTTTGTAGTTTTTTAAAAATTGAACCTGGAATGTCTTCCTGAATGTGATAAACCTCTTATTGTTACAAGTCTTGGCTTTCAACCGAATGCTTGTGATTGAAGCTTTATTTAGTGCTTGCATGGATAATAATTTTATTTTAGAATATGTAAATTTTTCTCTTTACTTATCATCGGTTAGCCATCAAATGCTTGGCTTCCTCAATTCTTCATTGTATTAAGGTACAAAATCGTTCAATTGAACTTCTGAATGATCTTGTAACATCACCACAGATACACCAGCCCCAGGAGAAGAGAAAAGACTAGCTACTTGGGGAAGTGAAGTACCCGATGATCTTGTCCTCGACCAGAAGAAACTTAATGAAGCTCTCAAGAAGGTATGAATTTTAATACCCTCTTCCTGCAATATCTAGTGTTATCATCAGATTGTAATTTCATAAATAAATGATTTTTTCTTTTTCCCACTGCATTTTACTTGTTTCTCACTTGGGATTACCTATTTCGCCAGGAGGATGAAAGAAGGAAGGAGGAGAGGGATGAAAGAAAACGTAAATACAATGTGAGATGGAATGATGAGGTACATTACTTTTTCTTGCTTTAATCAATAGGTCCCTTTTTAAAATTTAAATAGCAAGTTTAGGTTTATTCTTCATTCGGCTAAAAAACAATGCGTTGCGCCCTCGTGCAGGTAACTGCGGAGAACATGGAGGCATATAGGATGAAGAAGGTACATCATGATGATCCCATGAAGGATTTTCTTAACTAACTTAGCCTACTTGTATTGTAAATGTTTAGTTTTAGTTTCAATGATGATCAAGGGAACCTCTCATCTGAGCTTTCAAAACATAAAGTTGTGATCGTGAAGATTTGAGGTTGTCCAACGTATAATGGGTCGGTAGTGGAAAAATTCAAATGTAATTCAATAGAAAAGGGTTCAAAACACATCAAAGAACAAGCTTTTTAAAAAACTATATATATATATATATGAACAATAGAGATATTTATAGGCTTAATTTTTAAAAATAAGAAAAAAATAGTTATTTGAATTCTAAATTAGAATTTGGAAAAATTATATTCAAAGGATACAATATCGACCAAAAGGTCAAAACAATTATATTCTATTTCACTTGTTTTCTATCGTTTGTTATTCTTGGCTTGCTCAAACTCCAACCAATTAGGTATATTACAAGTTGGTATTGTAAGTAAAGCCTTATTCTTTGCCTCTCTGTCTCAAAATAATGCGCTATGCCCTCATATCCAGCATATGACATCAAACCATTTACACGATGAAAATAATTTTGATCTTAAAAGAACGGTATGTATATAAGTGAGTTACGTTTGTGTTCGTGTTCGTGTTGACATCAAACTAAAATAACTGATAAATATTATGTCATCTTTACCTTAATTTAAATCTAATTCTCATTTTATTATTATTTTAATTTTATAGTCACGGTCGTATCAACATGTATATTAGGTAGTGTATACGATTACTTGATATTTCTATTGATATACAAAAATATAAAGTATATCAATTATACAACTTATATACCAAATTTACTCGTATATGCTTGTAAACTTGTAATTCTAGACTTAATTTAAATTATATTTTACTTCTTTCGAAATATTATTTTGCTAGTACATTGTTACTACTTGCATAATCAATAAGGTTTTTTATTTGCGTTTCGAGAGAATCGAGTCATTTAGTCAGTTCATAACGATCTCCTTTAAAAAGGGGCTTGGCTAAGCGTCTTTCTGCGGAGGCAACTAGTTGCAAGTTCATGAGCAAGTGAATGAACGAACGAGTCCTTTCAAAGCTCACGAGTTGGGCACTCCATGAGTTTTGAAAATCAATCTCGTCTACTAAACAAAACTGTGAGTCTACCATGTTCGTGTATATATATATATATATATATATATATATATATATATATATTAACAAAAAATGATATAATAGAAATATTTATGATGTTATATCAAAATTTATACAAAATCGTAAGGATATAGATCAGAATTTCTCCATCAAAATTTGGAGAATATCACAAAGCAAACATCAAACCACAATCACATCATAGTAAAGTAAATTAGTATCCCCTCCAGCATCTTCTACGATACATTCAAACCACACTCTGAAAAAGTACTTTCCAACAAATCACCAATTCAATAACGAAATCAAGATCCATATGCACTCATAATTATGAACATGTATGAACGAATTCAACAATAATCAGGCACTGCGGGCCAACATCTGTTGAAATTCGAGAAGCGATTTCTCCTTCTCAAGAATAATCTCTTCCCGGAATTTCCTTATGAACTCCTCTGCTCGTTCATCCACCGGCCGTAGATGCGGCGACGAAGCCACCACGATTTTCCAAGCATCTTCAATGCTGTTAACACTCGTCTCCTTCTCCTTCTCCTCTTCCATTACTTCTTTTCCTCTGCTCGTCTCTGCAATCGGCGCTGCCGGATCCGCGAAGAGCTCATCGATGTGGATTGGCGCGAAATTGTTTGGATTTTGAACGTATTCATCGTATTGTTGGAGATATTGATTCTGATCGCGACGGAAATATGAAGAAGGAGAGGACTTACGGCGGAGAAGACGGCGGCGAAATTTGGAGGAAAATAAAAGGCTGAGGGAGCGTTGAACGACGGAGGTGAGGCGGCGCGTGGCTATATTGATGGATCTGGAGGTTTTGTGGAATTTGAATCGTAATGTGTTGGTTAGTTTCTTCCACGCCTTCTTCGCCGTACGAAGCTTCTTCTCCATTTTCGTGCGCGACATTGGAGAGAGATTGCAGAAGGAAGGATTCTGGAGAATGATTAATGGATGGTTTTAATGGCGGCTCCAAAGAAAAAGCAGCGTAGTTGTCAAGCTTCCCCCTCTTTTAAACCCCAATTTTATATCTAAATTAATTCAGTCATGCAATTAAATTATAATCTAAATTATCTCGAACATAACTTCAAATTCGTTCATATTTAATTTGATGAATGAGTCAAGATAAGTCAACCGAATTACTCGATTGATTGATTCATATAAAGTTACAATGTTACGTAAGTCGTGATGTTAATAGGTTAACTATGCAGCTATAAAACTCAATATAAATCTCATAACGTTTGTGTGTGGATCATTTGTCCCCGTTACGATGTACACAATTATTGTGAGATCCCACATCGGTTGTAGAAGGAAACGAAGCATTTCTTATAAGAGTGTGGAAACCTCTCCCTAACAGACGCGTTTTAAAACGGCAAACAGTATCTAGCGTAAGATATATTCAAAGAAGGTAGTCGCGACATCTAGATGCTAAAGACAAATAAGGAAACACGTGCATATAGAAGAAAAACGTCAAGCGCTCTACAGTAGCATCTCGACCCTGTAGATGAAAAGATTGTCCGTAGCATCGAACATTAACATTTAAACGTTAGTCGGAGAGACTCAAAAGTAGCCTCTAAGATATTTTACTTCATTTTCTTCTTCTCTTGTCAATTAGCTCATTTTTTCTCAATAAATCTTCTAAAAAAAACAGTGGAGTTTGATCCAATAATAATTATTAAAAAAAAAAAAAAAAAAAAAACTCAATGGCAAAATGGAAATTATTTTCAAAGATGAGGGGCAATTTTAATGGAAATCTCTCTCTCGGCCAAGCACCTATGTCCATTAAAACACGACAACCTTGGGTCCTATGTTTTCAGCGATGAAAAAGTTGATTAAACCCAATTTTTCCCATAAAAAAAAAAAAATGTAAAAAATAATATATTTTTATAAATAAACTAATTATAGATAAAATTTCTATATTAGGAATTATACTTTATTTGTGAGGCATGTGGGTATTCCCATCCTCTTTTTGTAGCTTTACAGATCCTTTGGCAAAGCTAAAACCCCTTTTATTTATTTATTTTTATTTATTTATTTCTTTCTAGTTGTCCATTATTCCAATATTTGGACCTTCCTTTATAACAAGCCGACTTGTCGTTAAGATTCGACCACCCCTCCTTTGAAAGTCAACGGCGTTTCAAAATAGTCAAGGGAGAAGATCAACTACGCAAGACGACATGTCGTTCACACGATTGATATTCCATTTCAAATTCTACGATATTTTCGGACCCCCACCGAATCGGTCTCCGTCGCAGAAGCTTCGTCAGAAAATCCAGGGACGACATATCGCGCGAAACTCGATAAAATTGATCCTCAGAAACAGGGTAGGTAAAGGGTAACATCAAGGTCTGAATTATTTGATTTTCGCGTTTCATCTTTTTTCAGAACCCTTCTCGTTTAAGAAATTGGAATCAATCGTAAGCATCTTTTGGTTTTCTTTCATTTTTCTTGATTTTTGGGTGAAATTTTCGATTGATTTCTCTTAATTATTCATCGGCCCCTCTTCTTGGATCGATTTAACCTGAAATGCTCCATTGACATGGTTACCTCGTAATTCTCTTTCAGGCCTGGGAGTTTGCGTTGCTCCCATTGTTCAAGAGGGGGCTTGAATTGAATTTTCCACGGAGATTTTTTAGGCGAAATTCTGGTTTTAAATCCAGACCTGATTGAACTTATTCGATTAGCTTTTGTGGGTTGGTCTGGAATGGGGCAACAACAATCGAAAGATGAACTGCTCTACCAGCAAGTAAGCTATGGAAATTCAGAAGGGATTAAAGCCCTTTGCCGAGAGGGTGCAGGCCTTGAGGTAATTGTTAAATTTTCTCATCCTCTTGAGAGTATGATTAATTGCATTTGGTGCTGCTGTTCTTACTTTCATGATATCTTCAGTGGATTGATAAGGAGGCGAAAACCCCTTTAATTGTGGCTTGCATGAGTCCTGAGCTTCACAATGTTGCGAGAACTTTGATAGAACTTGGTGCTAATGTTAATGCGTATCGGCCTGGTAGTTTTCTTTATGATTTGCTTATGCTTTCTTCTCATTGCATCATATTCAGCTCTGCTTTGGCTAGCTTAACCCTTTTTCAATGCATTTTAGGACGTCATGCTGGTACCCCTTTACATCATGCAGCTAAAAGAGGTCTTGAAAATAATGTCAAATTACTTCTTTCTCATGGAGGTTTGTCTTAATCTCTCCATACTAACACATTGTTTCTTTCAATATTTGTTCAAAAAATTTTTAGCAAGTCTAATTGATATGTTGTCATAATTTCCAGCAAATCCATTGATCCTGAATGATGATTGCCAGAGTCCTCTTGATGTTGCTAGAGCAAAAGGTCACAGCAATGTTGTTCGTACAATCGAGGTTTGTTTACCTCGTAATTCTATTTTAACACCAACTAGATCATTTTTTTTGGGTTGAAACTGTTGTGTCAAGATGATTATTGAAGCTTTTTTTTTGTAGAGTCATATTTGTTTGTTCTCGGGTTGGTTGCGGGAGTTCCATGGACCGGGATTTTTGGAAGTACTGGCTCCTCAATTGGTCTCAAGGAGAGTGTATGTACTTCATTACCAAAATTCTGAATTTAAGTTTCTTCTATTCGTAGTTCTATGTCCATCAAATACCATGCAGTAAGTCGTGAAAGTAACACGACTTAATGACTTGGCGATTGACGATAATTTCTATTTGTATTCGAACTCTGAGTATATTTGTCTTGTCAAATTATGTGCTTGTGATTGATGTAATTCCAATTCCAGTTGGGCTGTTATTTTACCAAGTGGAGCAAGAAATCTTGCAAGGCCTTTAAAGCTGGAGCTTGCTATATACCCAACTTTACAGGTACAGCACATGATATTGCTACTATTCTGCAGATTAGGATGTTTAATAATACTCAAAAGGTTTTAATAACGAAAAATTTCCCCTTCAGTCCATCCCAATTAAGAGCGTCTACACATCTAGCGATGATAGTGCTAGGATCGAAAAAAATGTATTATCACGTCAGTTGTATATGTTATTTTTTGCTTCCGCTGAGCGTGAGATGATGTTGCGCTTATATTTTGTCCTGTCACTTCTCTGGCTTTCAAATTGCATCGAAACGTATTGTGCCCCTGGAACCACCATAGCTTATCAATCATGCTAGTGTGCAACTTATTTCGAAAATCTTAGCTTTCCTTTGTTTCATCTGTAAGCAGCGGTACTTGTCCTATTTACAGTCCCCAGTTCTTTATAGCATTTACTATGCAGTAGATGCTTACCAGGTGGAAGTGGATGTGATTCAATTACTTTACTGACATGTCTTTGTATTTTCTGTTGGCTCTTGTTCTTGGCAACCTTTTGGTATCGTCCATTTCTTTCTAATACTGCTGCAGGTATCTTATGTTATTATTTTGTTGTGTAATCCTTCTCTGTAACTGATAGGACGCTCAACCTCGTATTGTTGTTCCACTGTGGAGAGCCAGTTTGGAGGAGACAAAGTCGCAGCATTCCGATCCATCAGTTATGATTGTGGACAACGCAGCGAGTAAGTCATGACTATCTTGGCCACTTTGGCACTGAAAGATGCATTCCTTTCATAGTTCTATAATTTCCTTTGCTTAAATAGCCAAGCACAATTCTGACAAAGCTAGCGCAGAAAAGAGGCATGTTCTATTTGTGAGCTACAGGGTCTAAACATTGTATTTGTATAATTCAAAGATCTCTTTATTGGTCTGATGACTCTGATCTTCTACTTTCTCTGTCTCCGTCTCCAATAATACACGCCTACGCCCGAGAAAGGACTAATTTCATTTTCTTCTCAACCAAGGAACTCCGTTCTTGACTTAATGTTCGTTTCTTGTTTTGAACTCGTTATAATTATTGTTATTTGTTTCTTTTTTCCAGAAACTCGCTTGAAACTCGCATCCGGGAATGAAAATGACAAAGAACAACTTCTGTGGTTTTGCAATGCATGCAAAGGAATTCCTACGGTAACACGTCCATCGACGTTTTCTTTGTCTCTTTTCTTTACTATGTCCATTCTCTTCTGGTCTTGGCACATGGTCAAGATAGCTAGAGATTAATTTAGGGTCAATTTGTAGTTCTCCTGCTTTACTTTGTAGTAGAAAGGCGAGCACAATTGCAATAATCTGGAAATTTTTGGAATCGTTCAGGTGATGCACCCTGCATTTATGAATGGTAACCAGGGTTCGGGTGCATCCGCAACTGCACCACCAGACACAGAAGATGTGGAGCTAGACATGGCCATTAATGCTTCCATGCAATCATCTATCCAGGGGAGACCACCCTTTCCTGATCCCAATCCAAGTTCTAAAGCAAGTGCCTCTAGCAGCCATACAGGTCCAGTTGCGCCAACAACACATTCGACGAAATTAGGCACGAATGATTCCAAAGTGCATGAAGCTGGCCAGAGCAGCAACTCGAACGAACATCCCGAAATCCAGACTAACACCATCCCGTCAGATTCAGTACCTTCAGCTCCACCAGAGGCAAATGATATTCTGGATGATGGTGCAATTCACTATCCATCGATCGATTCAAGTCCGATTGACTTAAGACCGGGGGAAGGGAAAGAGGAAGCGAGTTCTTCATCATGTGTTATATGTTTGGATGCTCCCATTCAAGGAGCCTGCATTCCCTGTGGACATATGGCTGGGTGCATGAATTGTTTGACTGAAATCAAATCCAAGAAATGGGGCTGCCCAGTTTGTCGCGCCAAAATCGACCAGGTCGTCAGATTGTATGCTGTATGAATAATCCAGATCGTCAAATTATACTGTGAGTAAACTATTTAATGTACAGTTCCTGATTATTATTTGTATTCTTGCTACATATATACTCATTATGTTCTATCTGATTGTTTGGACACAATATTGGTAATGTAAATGTATTTTGTATACAACTTATCAATACCCCTCGCTTTGTCATCTTTGTGTGAGAACCTTAAAGAAACTCACGATCAAATTTTTTTTGTTTACTCAACTCGTAAAGGCTAAGAAAAAAGGGATCCGCTTCGAATCTAAACTCTTTCTCCTTATAAATCATAAATAAAAAACTAAATAGTTATCACGGTAAATCTTAAGTTGATTTATTTATTTATTTGAAATACAATCTCTAAATTTTTATGAATTAAAAATGTTTATTAATTGCAAAATTTAAAATTTCAATAATTTATTAAAGATTTTTTTAAAAGTTTTTAATTAGAGTTTCTTGTAGTTTAAGGATTGACTCAATTTTCAATTTAATTTAATTTAATTCATTTACGGTCAATTTAAATACCTTAATCTAGATAGAATTATGTGTTTATTTATAGGCCGTAAAAAATAATATAAAAAAAGGTAAATAAATAAATAAATAAATATATTTTTTGTGATTTAGGTGAAAAAAAAAACAATATATTTTTAGGGAAAAGAAAATCGTTCATTTGGACCGCGCCAGGAGCCAGATCTTTAACTCGCGCCTTTTCTCTGCTTCGTCGTTTCTGTCGAATCTCCCCCGAATCGAACATGCAGGTGAGCGCTGCTAATATAGTTCTCTTCTTCTTCTGTTTTCTTCGCTCATGTATTCTCGAATTTGGTTTTTTTTTTTTCATTCATTACAGCAGTAATTCCAAAACCCTAGAAATGATTAGGTGATCGGAGGTTTTTTGTGTTTGTGATATTTCTGATATCGTGGGAGATAAGGAATTTGATACCGTTGCTTCGCGGAATTACTACCTCCATTTAGCTTTATTTTTCAATTCATTTAGCGTTTATGTTTATTTACTTCTAGTTGTCGTATGAATCTGAGCTATTTTACTCTGGTGCATTTGTGAAAATTAGCTCTGCTTAAAATGAACTATCAAGAACGGGAAATATCCTATGTATATATTTTTAGGAAACAATTTCATTGATGTATGAAATTTACCAAAAGGAAGCAGCCCACATCCGAGTTAGTGACAAGAAACCTTTCTAATTGGATAAAAGGGTAGAATAATTATAGAATTGAAATAATTAAGATAATTTACATCAAGATATATAGCTCGGTAGACTACGGAGAAGCATGCTCTTTTCCACTAAAATGCCTTTGATTCCTTTCATTCCAAGAAAAGGATACCGTATTGGGGCCATTTATTTATTTATTTTCCCATTTTATTCGGATGTTATTAGTGTCATGTGTGGAAATCAAACCTCTGAATCAGTAATCCATATTTGAAATCTAAGGTCTGATCATGGCTTAGTGTCTTTGCTTGAGGTTTCCTCAGATGGGGCTAATGTTGGTTTCTGATCTTCAATGCAGGCCAGTGATAGATTCAACATCAATTCCCAGCTTGAGCACCTTCAGGCTAAATATGTGGGAACTGGGCATGCTGACTTGAATAGATTGTTAGTTTTCCTATTCCTTTGGAGCTTTGATCTTATATTACTTTGCATAGTAGTTTGGAATCCTCATTTCATATCTCTTTGCGTACAGTGAATGGGCTGTGAACATTCAGCGTGATAGCTATGCATCATATGTTGGACATTACCCCATTCTAGCTTACTTCGCTATAGCAGAAAATGAATCCATTGGAAGGGAACGCTACAACTTTATGCAGGTTGGTACATTGCCTGTACTTCCTTGTGTTTATTTGTCTTTCCCGTCACGCATTCTCTTCATAGCATTAACTCCCCCACCCCAGAATTCTTCCAGGTTTGTCCTCACAGTTTGGAGGTTACCGGTATCCCTTTCTCTCCTTCCCAGCCCCTCCAAAAAAGTGAGAATTGGAAAAGAACGAAGAGAAAAAAAGAGAGAAGATGGGCTCCAATCCATTTTGTTAACCTTTCCTAAAAAGTTCACTCCTTCCCCAAGCCCTCCAATAAGTTTTATTATCAGTAGGCAGTTTTGATTTTCTTTTCTTTTTTAGTGCGAACCATTTCTGAGGTTTCTGTATACATTCATTATACATGTTCCCTTCATTTGCCCACCGCCCATATAATGTGCTTTCTGAGTTTCAAGTCATTGTAATATGACTACTGGGTGACTTGTTGCTTTCATCTTTTCAATGTTTAGTATTCAATCTGGTTTGTTTGTCTTCACTTAAACAATAGTGCAAGTATTTCATTCTGCACGCTTTTAGTTGTCAATAATAAATTGGTCATACCAATATTTAAATGCGGGGTTGTGCCAACCATGTAACTAACTTTCTTTCTTAATGAGGAATGGCAAATTTGATCTTACACGCTATGAGTTGCCAATAACAAATTTTTCATACCAACTTTGAAGTGTAGGGTTGTGCCGATCATGTTACTGACTTTCTTTCTTAATGAGGGACGGAAAATTTCATTATAGCTGCCCCTTGATTTCATTTACAACTTAATTAGATACAGAATGGTAATTCTTAACATTCCTTTTTTGTTTTTTTGTTTTCGTTTCTTTGCAGAAAATGCTATTACCTTGTGGCCTTCCTCCAGAAAGAGAAGATGATTAAAATCGTATTAGGTTGTGACAAGAGATTGTAATACTCTGGATCTTTGTGGGGTTAACGGACTTATCCTTTCGTGAGCTAACTCTGTGTCTGCTCAGAAGCAATGAATGGGAAATGTGAACTATTTTCTCTTGTAATGCTCTTGTCTGATTTAAGAATCAGTTTCCAACTAATCTACAAGACTGTCTGTATCTTGTCGTTCTCCCTTTTATTTCAAGAAAAAGTTCTATCTCAATCATAGTTTATGGAACTCTCCCATCTTTAGATGTATAATTTGGCTTAACCATGAATTGATTGTTTCCTTGACAAGACCATGAATTTAATTTGACAGCTATGGATGCTGGATTTGGTCCATTCAGTTTGTAATTATTATCAGTCGGTTACTCAGTTACAGGAGTTATTGTGTACCTACTGAGATTACTTGATACAGGACCGCATCAAAACTATGTGATACGTCGCATGCTAATTAATACAGGTGGGTGTTTATTAGGTGCTTGACTTGATAATGTTTCTTGTTCAGCATGGTGTAGAATGAAAGGACCTTCATGGAACTGCCTCCAACTTAACTTTGGGGAAGATTTTGGGTTGGCTGGAGGGTGCCTCTCCCGATCCCAGACTCTTGCCAATCAGTTCTCTGGTGCTATTATACAAAGTGGAAAGCAGGTCCAACTGAAGGAAGAGTCAATGAGGGGGGGACATGTGGGTCCAATATTGGTCCTTGCCAATTCGATACATCATTAAATGTCCTATGGGTTTCAACGTTTTATTTGTCTCTTCACTCACAAAAGCTTCGGTTCATGTTGTGGAAAATGCAAGCACACATGCTTTCAGTCTGACAAAGGTACGCTATTCGATTTCTTTGAGACTCTTCATATTTATCATGTCAGGAATTTGCAATAACTCCATGTTAATGGTTAATAGAACCTTGTAGGCTCCCAATAGTTGACTTGTTTTCGGTTCATTTAACGTGGGAGAGCATCTAGTTCATCCTAATTTTGACACTTTGCATAAGTATTTGATCATTGACCTATAAAATTGAGCTAAATCAGGTTTATCCAACCTTACTTTCGTCAACTGGCTGAAAATTTGTTCGTAATTTGTTGGTAAGAGATAATGACATTAAAAAGAGGGGGAGTTTCTGCTTTCTGAACTGTCTATGCAAGTTGCTAGAATGCTTTCTGCACTACTGAACTTAAGAGTGTGAACCACAAATTTGAGCAGATTTTGTCGGCATGGCTACGTGGGGCGTTATCACATGCTGTCATATTAACATAGAACTGCATCAACTCAACTCTGACAGGGCATGTTCCTTCCAAGTCGAACATAGTAGTACGTACCTTACTTTTGCTTAGTTTATACCTGCTATTTATTCTAGACAACCTTTTAGCCTCCAGCTATAAATCTATACTCGATGATGTATGCCACTCAGACTCACAACTCATAACTTTATCTTTGTGAATCATCACGTATACCACTCTTCTTATTGGAAATTCATGTCTTTCAGGATTCTTATACTAAATACACTCTTAAACTCGATAAGAAATCTTACATGACCTGGTGCTTAGTAGTAACAGTTAGACATTTTCTTATGAATGAAATCTTTCAGAATCTTTTAAGATACACATTTTCATTACGTTGGTTTAACCTTTGGATGCTGTTTTTCTATCTTGTAGGTTGTTGGATGTGTAACAGTCCAAGCCCACCACTAGTTGATATTGTCTGCTTTAGCTCGTTACATATCGCTGTCAGCCTCACGATTTTAAAACACGTCTATTAGGGAGGGGTTTCTACACCCATTCCCATTTCCAACCGATGTGGGATCTCACAGAATGACTAACAAAAAAAACATCAACGTCCACACATTAGGTTGCATTGAATTGATTCATTTAATATGCTCTCAATACTTCTTTTTGCATGTCGACTGAGATATTAACATGATTTTAAAGCTTCTAACATATAATTAAACTATTAATATGAACTATGAACGAGATAATATCGTATGCTCGATGTTAAAGCAATATTTTATGTTCAGAAGTTGCAAAGTGTGTGGTTAAAGCAAAGCCTTACCGTCATCTTCCTCCCTGATTGGTACCAAACTTTCCATTTTGTTTTTTCTGTTCTTGCATTTATTCTCTGTAGTGAAAAATGAGAATGCTTTTTCTGTTTTTGTCGAAATGTTTATGATAGGTGTGTGTGACATCTCTTTGGATTCTGCTGCGAGGGAGGGACCAACCCTCGCCGGGCCCTTACCTTTCACATGCTGTCTTTGACTCCAGCGTCATCTCCTCATGCTACTTTTTTGTTTTTTTTAGCTTCAAAGCTTTCATAATATTTGGTGTTTGGCTTATACAGTCCATTTTTGTACTTTAAACTTTATGTTACATAAATTTTGACTTATATTTAAATTTAATCATTTGTCTCTAAACTTCACAAATTATAGATTTAGCAGTTTGGTTAGTTGCTCGAGATTCTTGATTATTTCATTTCCTAATGTTAGCAATGTATCGGTCAAATAGAATCATTTTCTTCTGGGGACTTTTTACTCTTTTTTTTATCATGTGGAAGTTAGAATTAATTTTCGTTTATATATTTCTATCGACGTGGAGAGGAAAAAAACAATTGTACTGTACAGAAGGTTCTATTTCCCTTTTTGTTAATGGAGTTCGGGCATTAGTTTATCTATTTTGAACTTTTATTAGAAGTTGAAATTTAATTTCAACAATGGGTGTTCAAATTATTGTCACACCATTGTAAATTTTAGTTTATTTAATTTTTAATATCAGTTCATATTATATCACGTCATGTTTTAACTAATCTTTTTTAACCAAAAAAAAAATAAAAATAAAGATGAAAGTTAAAGACTTTATTTTATTTAAAACAAATAGTGTGATGATCCGGTAATTATTTAAATTGAATTACCCCACCACTAATGATCTGCCTCAATCCAACATGAGTCAACTGAATTTGTTAATATGCTAAATTCACTCTTTCTTATTTTTCTTTAAAATATTAAAATCATACACTTTTCTTTAAATTATAATATTCATATTTGTATCGAATATTAATCATTCATTTTAAAGAATTGTGATAAAAATGTAACATTTTAAAATTTAACGACTAAATAACATTAAATTTAAAATTTAGAGACGAAATATATTTATTATTATTTTATAAATATATTTTAAAATAAAATAAAATAAAATATTCTGATCCCTACTTTTTTTTAAGGACAAAAGAACTGATCCCTAGTCTATAATTCAACTCAACTAGGCTAACGTAGAAAATAGTTTTTTTTTTTGTAATTAAAAAAAAAAAAAGTATTTTGGAGTTTAATAATAGGAAGGAAGAAAAATAATTACAGGCGTATGAATCTATCTTACAAATTAAAAAAAAGGGAAAATCTTTATTTACACGCGTCGAATTGTAAATCGATAAAGCTAGGCGAGCCTAGCGTAGAAAAATAGGCTCACCGATAGCAGATTGGCAGTTAGATTAAAATAATAAATAAAAACATAAACAGTGCTTTTAAGAAGAAGAATGAATCATCCGAAGTTTTTTTTGTCATCCATTTTCCTTCATTTTCTCGCTTCCTTTTCTTCACTCCGTCAAATTCCACCAAATAATCTCCTCTTCCTCCTCTCTAATCCCCGAACAAACTTGATCCTTGTCCGAAACTCAGATCCGAAAATCCCTTCCCGGTATATATTCCGACGTTAAAATCTTTACCATTCTTGTTATTATCAATTTCTTCATTTCCTCTTCTCCAAATTCTCTACCACCATCTAATTTTCATCTCCAATTCCCTTTTTCCAGATGTAATTGCATTTCTCTTACATGCGTTTTTATTCGGTTTTTGATGTTTGGCCATTTTTGTTCTTCC
The DNA here is from genome assembly GCA_033971965.1 of Cucurbita ficifolia. Classification (NCBI taxonomy): domain Eukaryota; kingdom Viridiplantae; phylum Streptophyta; class Magnoliopsida; order Cucurbitales; family Cucurbitaceae; genus Cucurbita; species Cucurbita ficifolia. The sequence continues at coordinate 8,884,991 of CM066967.1, read as the reverse complement.
ATTTCTATGTGTAGGGAATGTATTTTGTGAGCTTTTGTGCCTGATTTGTGGATTTAATGGAATTTTCGATCATTTCCATTGGATTCCAAGGTGTGGATCAGAGGTTGTATTTGATGAATTGAATCCCGAGATTAATCGAGGCGGTACCTGGATTGGGAACGGGATTGTCCGGCGGGGAAGCATTTTTGTGCCATTTCTTTTTTATGATGGACTAAATTCTGAGCTGATTCGTATATAGAGGCGCGAGTTTGGTGGATTAGTAAATTAGGTGATGGAGCATATTGTAGGTGGGAAGTTTAAGCTTGGGAGGAAGATCGGAAGCGGATCATTTGGCGAGCTTTATTTGGGTATGCAACTCATGTGCTTTGTTATTCGATTGGTCCTGTAATTCACGTGCTTGTGTATGAAAAACATGGCCGACATTGATGGTGTTTCGTTTGGTTTATTCAGGTACCAATGTGCAAACGGGAGAGGAAGTGGCTGTCAAGCTGGTAAGTGGGTAATTCGATTGTGTTTCCATTTCTCCTTTGTGCTGATATCGCGATCTAACCAATTGTGAAATTTTGCCATCAAGATTAGAAATGAACTTTTTCCTTTAACAAAGATCGTCCTCTGATATCTGAGTTTCGATTTTTGTCTTTTTAGAACTTTTGTTGTGATCACCAAGTTGGGTAATATGGCTGGAAACTTTAATAACCACATTGGCATCCTGAGCGTTGTTGTCTCCAGTAGTTAAGAAATGGATGAACGCCATTAGTTTTGGTTGCTTATCGAATTTTTTCTCTTTTAGACATTTCTATTCAGACTTATTAGATATATATTTCTTTTATCTTACCGTTTACTCTGCTTCGTTACTTAAGTCGTTTATGGCGTTTAATGATAACCGTATCCGCCATTTGATTTATATTTTACATTGATAAAATTCTAGATTTTGGTGATTCATTTATGATATTCTTGTTTCCTCAGGAATCTTCAAAAACCAAGCACCCTCAGCTTCACTATGAGTCAAAATTATACATGCTTCTTCAAGGAGGAAGTAGGTTTTATTTATAGTTCATTTACACTGAGTGATGTTAATTATACTCTCTTAGAATTAATGTCCAATAGATGTAGGTTTTTTTCTCTTAATATTCTTTGTTTATGTATGTAGCTGGTGTCCCCCATCTCAAATGGTTTGGAGTTGAGGGTGATTACAATGTCATGGTTATTGATCTTCTTGGGCCAAGCCTAGAAGACTTGTTCAACTACTGTAATCGGAAACTGTCCTTGAAGTCGGTTTTGATGCTTGCAGATCAGTTGGTTAGTTTGCCAATACTTTTAAGTTGTATCTTACTGATTATTTTTGCAGTGCTCATTCTTTTATCTCTCCCCTGTAGTTAAACAGAGTTGAATATATGCATTCACGTGGTTTCCTTCATCGTGACATAAAGCCGGACAATTTTCTAATGGGCTTGGGGCGAAAGGCTAACCAGGTATTATGTATTGAACAACATTTTGTTTATTCCATGTCAGTGGCCGAGCAAGTTCTGGATCCCACATACAGTTAGTAGTTTCTGCTGTCTCAAGGTCATAATGCAGAGACAAGAAAGAAAATGACTTCAATTTAAGTTCTTGCGTGTTAGAATGTTTTTCTAGTTGTCATGATAAACTTCATACGTTTCTGAACTTACTTTTATAATAATGTGCCATATCAGTTTTATAGGGGAAGGGGGTAGCTGATTGGAAAGTTAATATCTTTGGCTTATACCTTATTAAATCAAATCACCTTGCTTTTGTGAACAGGTATACATCATTGACTATGGTCTTGCAAAAAAGTACAGAGATCTTCAGACACACAAGCATATACCATACAGGTAACTTATCATTTATTACCTTTTTGTGACTCTGGCATGTCTTTTATGTGCATTTTCCCTTGACTGATAGTGACACTCCGAACTACTTATTGAGTCGTGAAACTTCAGTTTTCAGTTCACTAAACGTGCCTAGCTATGAACAACCATGGTAGAGTGGGTAGCCATATGTCAGCAAATAGTTTATCAATTCAGATGCCTTATAAAACCTTATTCTATCCTTCAATTCCATGGTAACGTCTCATTGTCATAAAATTAAATGATGAATATGGTGATAAAGTGACTTGATCGTTCAAACAAGTCTTTCATGAGCTGGGAATCCTTGTTCTTTTGGGTATTTCTTAGCACTTGAGTAGGATCTGAATGCTCCTTTTTTTTAATCTAATTTTGCATCTATGCGATAATCTTTTCCTCTTATATTTTGGTGAAGTTTTTAGCTGATCTTCATTCTTATTTTTCTAAATTAACCTTGGTGGGTTCTCTTGCTTCTGTGACAGAGAAAATAAGAATCTCACCGGAACAGCTCGCTATGCAAGTGTCAATACTCATCTTGGAGTTGGTGAGGAAATCTTCTTCTTCATCGTCTTTTCTATACTTTTTTTTTTTTTTTTTTCTGTCAACCAGATTCTTTATAGAAAACTACTTGATTTGATTGCAGAACAAAGCAGGAGGGATGATTTAGAATCACTGGGCTATGTGCTCATGTATTTTCTAAGGGGAAGGTTCCACACATTACTTGATGCTTGCTTTTCCTACTCATATCTGTTTGACATCAGATTTTGACCTAAGTTCATGAATCTTTATCTCAGCCTTCCTTGGCAAGGGCTGAAGGCAGGGACTAAAAAGCAAAAATATGACAAGATCAGTGAAAAGAAGATGCTTACTCCAGTAGAGGTATTATTACTCGTTCGCACATTAACGTTTACAAAAATATAAATGTGACAAAGTGACATACGGTGAGGACAGGTGATTCTATGGACCAGTGTGCTTGCCATATGCCAGTTTGTCTCTTACAAATTATAATTGAATTTGCTTAAAGTTTTTGTATGGACGTACTTGACATAGTAACATGTTTCTAGGTTCTCTGCAAGTCATTTCCCTCAGAATTTACATCCTACTTCCACTATTGTCGATCACTGAGGTTTGAAGACAAACCTGACTATTCGTATCTGAAGAGATTATTCCGAGACCTTTTCATCCGCGAAGGTTTGTTTGAATTGTTGATTTCTCTTGTCCTTGTACTATTGATACACACAGGGTACATGTTGAAATCCTCTTACTACATTTAGGGTCTAATTAACGGCATCACACTGGTCATTGTTTGCAGGATATCAATTTGACTACGTATTTGACTGGACTATATTGAAATATCCACAGATTGGCTCCAGTTCAAAATCACGAGTCTGTATTTTAATTTCTTGGATGCTTATAGTTGCCCAATGATAGAACATAAAGTTGTTTTTCTTCTAATATAATTTTTCATTGTTGCTTCCCTACAGCCTAGTGGAAAACCAGGTCTCAGCCCCGGACCATCTGCTGAAAGAGTGGAAAAGCATCCAGGTCGGTTCCCTTCTCAAGAAGGATAGGGTAAACTATAAATTGCTGAAATTGGCTGAATATTACCTCCTTGGCTAATCTATGGTTTGGAGAGATGGTTTCTTACGTCAAACTTCATTTTCACTTGGCTTGGTTAGAACACGTTTTTTATTAATGATCTGCATGCATACAAGGGATATGACTTTGGTTGTGTGAGATCCCACATCGATTGGAGAGGGGAACAAAGCATTCCTTATAAGAGTGTGGAAACCTCTCCCTAATGGACGCGTTTTAAAGTTTTGAGGAGAAGCCCAGAAGAGAAAGCTCAAAGAGGACAATTTCTACTAGCGGTGGGCTTGAGCTGTTTCAAATAATGTCAGAGTCAGACACCGGGCGGTGTGCCAGTGAGGACGTTGGGCCCCCAAGGGGGTGGACTGTGAGATCCTACATCGGTTGGAGAGGGGAATGAAGCATTCCTTATAAGGGTGTGGAAACCTCTCCCTAGTGAATGCGTTTGAAAACCTTAAGGAGCCCGGAAGGGAAAGCCCAAAGAGGACAAGCTTGTGTACAATAGGATGAGGTGAGAGAGAGAGAGAGAGAGAATTCAGCATTATTTCGGTTATCCTTGATTGCAGAACCTTTTGTAATAGTCCATTGCTGCTAGTTGCTGCAAGCATCAGTTTGAGAACTATTCTTCTCTTTCAACTGCTATGATATATACTTATACTTGTTTTGTTGTAAAAATATTTTGGGAGCATTGGGGCTTGCGAGCTCTCTCTTCATGTTAGACATTCCTAGCCAATTTATGCTACAAAGTTGATATATTGTTTACTATGTCATTTAGTGGGCCAAGAAATTCGAGACAATAGATTCTCTGGTGGAGCTGAGGCATTCGCAAGAAGGAACGCCAGTGGGCATGGTTTGCATGGTGATCATTCCAGACACAGATCATCTGATGATGTACCGTCTTCCAAGGATGTGGTACTGCTCCAACTTGAGTTTTATTGACTCTTTCTGAGCGTATACTACGCTGTTTTCTCTACTTTAACCAAGTTGAAACGTTTTCTTTCATTACAGCAAGTTGATTCAGAAAGGGTACGCAGTAGTTATAGGAATGGAAGCATCTCGAAGAGGCCTGTTTTATCGAGCAGTCGACCAAGCTCCTCTGGGGAGCCTAGTGAAATCCGATCAAGTCGGCTGGTGTCAACAAGTAGTCGCCTATCTGGAGGCCAAAGGGTTCAACCTGGTTTCGAGTCGAAAACAACAAACTTTACCCGTTCGTCAACTACAAAAGGTGGTCGTGATGATACACTCCGGAGCTTCGAGATGTTGTCTATTGGAACTGGGAAGAGGAAATGAAAGAAAACAGATCAATCTGGGTATAACTAGTGACGGTGTGAATGGTCAAAACATAACAACACCCTATGTATCTTCTTCTGTAAAATGCTCCCAGCTCCTACGGTATGTATGTTATATCATTTGAACCTTGTATATGTTGTATCGATCATCGGCTGGCTCGGTTCATCCACACGTTACAAAATCTAATGAAATTTCCCCTGAAAACACTGTTGGAAGCGAAACCTCGATGGATTTTCTTGATTACAATGGTGCTTGTTCTTGTTTGGTTCTAGGAAGTTGTTAATAATACATTTGAGACAGTTGTAATATACATACCTTTCTGGTGGAGGAACCCTGCTGTTCTCAAACTCCAACATCCTTTTTGCTTTCCTCTATTCATTCATTTTTACACTAAGTATGCAAATCTAAGGCTAAGAATAAGCATTATGTTTGCTTGTTGGAATTGACCAAAGATTGGTTGCGAAGAAGAATTATATACATATTGTTCTAATAGAAGATTTTTATGAAAAATCCTATTCTGATTGTTCTTGTCATATTTTATTCTATGAATTGAATACTCTTGTTTTCTTTTCTTACGACCTATAGTTGATTGATCATGAAATTTTTAGTTTGGAATTAAAAATTCTATTAATACGTTACTTGATTTAATCGTAATTGAAGATACAATAAGTTTAGAGATGTTCATGAGGCGGGCTGACATTTTCATTCACGTTTGTTTCCTACTTCATTTTTTATCCTTAAGAAATTTTTTATTTACTTTGCGAGAATTGAAGTGGAGATTCTTCGTAGAGAATTTTTCTTCATTTTTTTTTATGACACACTCTCCATATTCTAATATAATTTTTATTATTAGAATAATGTATAATATTATAATAAATTCGATTATATTTCATAAGAAAAATGTAATATAGTATTTAATATAATTTCTCCATGCAATGTAATGTGTGCCATGACTAAAAAAAGTTTTTTGAATTTTGACCGTATGGTGAATTTTGACGGTGAATTCTTAGTTTTGGTAAAATTTTCCATTTTTTGCAATGACATGGTGAAGATTCTACATGAAAAATATGCAAAATTACAGTTCTCCACTAAATATTATTGGTCCCTAATTTCGGCTTGAAGTTAATTTTTAATAAAATTGGTTAAATAATAATAATTTTCGTGTAACAAAAGACACGTGATTATATTTCCAAAATGTATAGAAGGAATGTTGATAAAGACTATTTTTCAAAACAAAAATTAACTATAAACTAATGGTAGGGTCAACTTTAGAATTTATTGAAAGTAAAGGAACTAAAAAAAACATTTAATGAGTTGCTTTTATAGAATTTCCCTCCTGTCTAAGCAAATCCGTCTGCCCAAAAGCTCAAAGCATCAGGCTCTTGTTTTGGAGGTTCGAATTGACTGATGTTGAAGAATCAGCGAATGAGTTGTGGTTAAGGGTGAAATGCCACTCAAACCCAGAGCTAGCTAGTTTTCCTCGAAATGCGTTGAGGCGCACCAGTTGACTGGACATCTAGAGGTAAAACACTGTTTTGGTGCGGGCCGCGAGAGCAGTACCAAATCGAGACAAACTCTGAACACTAGATATGATCTCAAAATAACAGGGGTCAAGGCCAGCCAGTGAGACGATGGAGGATAAGTTTCATTATCGAGAAAGAAACGAATCACTAGCTACGGCCCTTAAATGGCTGCTCAATGATAAAAGATGTATGGGTGGAGAGACCGTAGGTTTGCCTAAAAGCAGCTACCCCTAAAAGAGTGCATAATAGCTCAAACCCTAAAATTAAAAACATGTAACATACATGGACTAAAATGGAATGGAACTTAAAAGTACATCGACCAAAATAGTAGTTAGCAAAAAGAAATTAACAATTCATTTAAATTTATAATCGGGATTGGCGTTGAAGCCTAAAATCTCTGTTTAGTTCGATAAATTTTTACCTCCATTCCCTTCCCTATTCCCCACCTATCCCGAGGGAAGTAGACATCCTTCACAAACATTACAGACTAACATTGAACTTGTTGGTGGATGAAAGTCCCACATCAACTAATTTAGGAAATGATCATGAGTTTATAATCAAAGAATACTATCTCCATTCGGATGAGGCCTTTTGGGGAAGTCCAAAGCAAAGTCATGAGAGCTTAAGCTCAAAGTGGACAATATCATACCATTGTAGAGAGTTGTGTTCATATGACAGAACTAATCACGAATAAACACATTTTGAACCAATCAAACTCAATCAAAAGTGAAATAATTTAGACTATAGATAAATTTGCTAATGTGGAGTGATTCAACCCACTAACTTGTTAGTCGAAGATATATATCGTAACAAGTTAAACTCGATTCGAGTTGACTATTTCACTGGAAGACAAGACGGTTAAAGAAACATATTCAAATGAGGGTAATGGACTCTAAGCTAAAGCATAGATGAAACAAAAAGTGGCCATCTTTGGTAGGATGAGTGTCCTAAAGCGAAGCCATTTAATAGGTTACCTCTCTTTCAAATGTGCATTAAATTTCACGTTTTTCACCTCTTTAAATTGAACCTCTCAGCATCTCCAAAATCAAAATCATCTCTGTTTTACCCATTTCCGCCATGGCCGCCTTCTTCCTTCAAGCTCCTTTGTTTGCTCTGTTTTTCCTCACAGCCTTCTCTCCTTCTCTGGCTTTCCCATGGAGTTCCTCCCCCTATGAAAAATCTGGTTGGAACCCATCATTAGAAGAGCTGTTATTGGCCTCCGGCGAGACTTCTGGCCGGCCACCTCGCCGGAAAACCACAATTTTTGGTGCCCCTTGTGGGTTCTGTGGCCAAGTGATTTTTGGCTCTGAAGCTCTAAATCACCATTACAATTTCCATTACTTGCAGAATGAGCTTGCTTCTTATGGTAGCCGCTTGAATCCTTCTTCTGGAAGCTCTCAGCGGCCGCCGGTATGGACCAACTATTTCCATGGACAAGCCTCTGCTTCTCGAGAACCCCAAATTACGCTTAACAATTGTTTGACGATGCCGCCGCCGCGGCAGCCGTCGTCTCTTAGAAGCTACCCCAGCCCCACCATCGACATGGCTCACTTATTACCGCTTCATCCGTTGTTGGCCCAACCGCCGCCGCCGCGTCGGACTACCACCGCCAACGGTGTTAACGAGGCTACAGCAGGGCAGAGGTGGCAGGGGAACCAAAATCGATGGAATAATGGTGGCGCAAGGACGACCGGTGCCCGGTCGGCGGCGGAGCAGCAGCAGCCACGGCAAGAAGTGATTGATCTCAACAGTACTGAGGAGAATGATTGTAGCTCTGATGGTTCAGAAGGCTTGGATTTGACATTAAGCCTTTGAAGAATTTTATGTTTTTTTTTGGGTCTTTGATTTTTTCCATTAATAAAAGTTTTTCATTTTTAAGTGAAATAAAGTTGAGAGAATTTGTTTAAATTTAAAAAAAAAATAAAAAAATTGACTTATTTATTATCTACCATACAAACAAATTAATAGAAGGCAACATCGTACAAAAGTAATTAAAAGTTTTTTCTTATTAATGAATTCAGTTGTGTTTTTATTAACTTTAAATATTTATATATATATACAAGTTCAAAATATTATAATATGTTTTTTTTATTGGTTTCAACAATAAATGACTGTTAATTCTTTTGTCGTATGAGACAAGGACGAACCAAAAAACTCTTACCATCTAGTGGTCCTTTTAAGGTACTTTTAAGAGTAAATATTGTTTTAGACTACTTTTAGGAGTAAATATTATCTCGGTTATCCATCAGAGTTTTTTAAGATATTTTGTTCTCACCCACATACGTTTTATTAATATATGTTCTTTTAAGAATGCTTCTAAGAGTGAAGACTGTCTACATAGACTAACATGGATCGTTTTAGGATGTTTCTAAAGTTACTATGATTGAGCCACCAAAAAAATAAAATTCATATTGTTGGTATAAGTAATAACTATTAATTTTAAGTATTGATCACTCTCATTCGGTCGTGAGCATAGGGCAATATAGGAGGGACATTTTTTTTAATGATTTTTCAATGTGATCGTGAGATCTCACATCAGTTGGAGAGAGAAACGAAACATTTAAGGGTGTGGAAACCTCTCCCTAACATTTTAAAACCTTAGGAGGAAACCCATAAGAGAAGATACAGAGAAAGAACAATGTATGTTAGTAGTGGAGAACAATATATGTTAGCAGTGGACTCTGTTAGCAGGAACAGTATTGAACTACTCTGTTAGCAGGAACAATATTGAACTACTATGTTAGCAGGAACAGTATTACTAACAGTATTACTCTTAGCCGAAACGGTTAATTGATATGTTAAAAAAAAAAGAAAGAAAAAAAAAGTTTATTGGTATTTCCTTATAAGGACAACTAATATTATATTATAGTTGTAGATTTGCATTACCTTATAAGGATCATATATTTGAAATTGAACTTCAAATTAAGCCGTCACATTAAGAATGGAAATGGATTAAATGTTTTACCAATAGAAGTATTACTTTGTTAAGCAATTATTAATGTAATTAAGCTTCCATTAAATTTCTTTATTCAGTCTAGATATGATGGACTTTACATGTATAGAAATCACATCCTTGTCAATGTAGCCCTGCCCTGATATGCTAAAAAACAATGACAACAATAGCTGAGGCATCCTTTGATGTCGACGATTATTCGAGAATGTTCGACGTCCTTCATAATCGGCATGTAAATTTTATCGTGTATTTGCATAGCATCGAGTGGAAGCAGTGGAAACAATCCTACAGAAGAGTTAGCTGCTGAATTCAAGAGTGATTCATATATCATCTAAGAACTTGGAACCTGTAAACATATAGATGAAAAGGGGGTCAAATTACTTTATTTAAATCAGAGATGCACACATATTATACAAGAGTAAAGGCTTTTCTAATGATACGATAGGTTCAACTGGGGTGAAATCATGCAGTAGAACTCACAAAAGATAATTACAACTTCTGAAAGGAGGGCAAACTTTAAAAGTAGTTCATCACCTTCATTGTTGTCGTCAACACTGTCGCCTGGCTTTTCGCCGAGCTTTTCACCCAACTTTTCATATGCAACATCCAGAACTCCATTGTTTGGTTCTTATTCTACTACCATGCGCTCCACATGGAGCTATTTACATGAGGCAAGAATATTTGAAAAATCACCATTCCCAGAAGATACCCTTGAAAGCCATATTTGGGAGGCAACATTAACATCAGAGGTCAACACCTTTGGGACTATTGATCCCAAGGATGAGGAAGAAGAGAAACCCATCAAGTTTTTAAAGAGGAGTTCGCTCAAAGCTCGTGGCGTTTTGTCCTACCTCCAAGAGCGATCAGGATTTAGAAAAGCTTCAGATAAAAGTGAAGAATGAAGATAGAAGTGTTTGGTACTGCACTATGAATTCGTTAGCAACGATATATTTCTAACACAGGGTATAAGTAAAAGCTAAAGCAAATGAAGCAGGCTTAGCCATGAAACCATGCTTGAAATCATATAAGATGTCTAAATAACAAATAATATCGTAATTTGTGCCACAGAAACCCGATTTAACAGTTAAGCAGAAAAACATCAGCACTCAGCAGATTCAGATACATGCTTAATTGGAGTGATGTAGGCATCTTGTGAAGAAATCAAGTAAAAAACTCGCTACACTAGATGTCCAGAATTCCATAAACCTCAAAACAACCCCGAACAGCCCCGAACTCCCATGGCTTGAGAAACAGAAGTGAAAAAACCCAAAACTGATAACTTCAACTAGTAACAAAATTTGACGCTAGAGAAATACACTTTCTAAGATTCACTCTTTTTCAGCTTTGCAAGCTCTTGCCTCACCAATCCAGCTCTCTGCAAAAAGAAAGTAAATAATAATGTTGATCCATAAGCATTGAGTTGACATCCAGCCAGTGCACAATAGAAACAATAGAACATTTCATGTGTCAATGATCAATAAAACAAAATTTCTTTCAAACTCTTTCATGTGTCAAATGCATAAAAAAAGGTCAAAAACAAACAAGAGAAAGTACAAACTACAGATTGCATCACAACATCACTGACCTTTATCTTAGCCAACATTAGCTTGAACCTATCAAAATCATTAAGTGATGCCCTTCTTTTCTTCACGAGTAGTTTTCTTCCCCAAGAGCTATCCTCCCACTTCTTCTGAACGTCTGACATGATCAAAACAACAGGTTAAAGCAAACAAAGAACATGAAATGTGAGGTGCGGTGGGGTGGGTATCAGAAAGTGAAAATTGAGTTAAGAAGTATACCAGCAGCCTTCATAGCTTCAATGAGTTCCTTCTTTCTAGGGACTCTCTTAATGTCAATTTTAATGTCAGTAAGAGAAAGTCTCTTAAAGTTCATTTGAGATCTGACCATATCAGGAGCATCTACCAAAGCCTGTATGTGGTAGCATTACAAAAAATTATAGAGTGAGAGACTAATCAAATCTTAAAGAAACTAAAACCGAGACACCAGGAAATGACAACAAAAGATACAAAGTTCAAAACAAAACTGTGGACACAGATTATAACTCCATCAAGATCCTCTTTTTCAACCAAAAAGATTTGATATTGTCGATTAAAGGGAAGTACTAGAAAGAGAAAAAAATCATGTGAGCTCAGAACCATAAATTTGAATTATTCAAACATCCCTAACGATCAAGCTAACAGAAGAGCTAACCTATTAATAAACTAAAATTTGCATGTTCAACCACACTAACGATCAGTAACAGAAGAGCTAACCAATGAAAATGAAACTCTATGAACCTGAAGTTAAATCAGAGATGCCATAAATTACTTCAACAATTATCACTTCAAATAGAAGAGCTTGAAGAAGCTAAGAAATGATTATTTCGTTAAATTCCAGAGAAATGAGCCTATACTGATGGGAGCACTTCCAAAACAAATAGTGGGGAAAAGTAAGCTTCAGTTTTCCGTGGATTTCTAAAATCCAAGAGGATTGGTACAACTTCAAACTGAAAACTAGTAATCATCGACCAAATTCACAAGTAATAACCAAAAGAACATACTCTATTTTGGTCAATAACATCGACAATGACGACAAGCTTTCCGTAGTCTTCGCCATAGTTGACGAGAGCGACTCTCCCGATCTCAACGTACCTCTTGAACGGCTGAAGAACCAATAAAAGAACACATCATTCAGAAACAACTCGTAGGACAAAAACTAGGGAAGAAAATTATACAATCATACTCCGTAGATTTTTAGTTCGACAGAAAGAAACTAAGGACGGGAATGCTTACCATCTTCGGACTGTTAGGGTTTCCACAGATGGGGAAGGCGATGAAAGAAGATTATACGATGTCGCAATTAGGTTTTTTTCTTCCCATGTAGATCCAAATAATCCTCTGGATGAGAAAACGTTCTGTTCATAACTTTAAAATTACGATTCAGCCCCCCATGGTGCTTTATGAAATTGTTAGATCATTATATTTTGGAAAAAAAAAAAAAACACAAAGATAAATATTTTGAAATATAATTAGTGGATTACAATATATTTGAATTATTTAAAACACTAAATTATTTGTATGTGACTTGTTTTAATACAATAAATTATTTGGACAGTGATTATGTGTTGACACAGTTGATACCGTGTAAAATATTAATTCTTCCTACACAAAATATTTAGGGATGCATTTCACCAATTCATCTTGAGAATTTCTCTACGAGAGAGTTTGGTCTAGTGTCCCAGAGTGAGTCGACCCAATTGAAATTTCTTACATGTTCTTTCAATTGAAATTTCTAAAAATGATGGCATATGGACTCATAGGGCGTGCTAATCTAGTCTATTATCACTTCAACTAAGGACATGGATGTTCACGCTAGGAGAGTATCGTTTAGCCGTTGCAAGTACCTTGGTTGAAATTATTCATTTTTCCATCCAAAATACCAGGCAGAAATCACATTGCATTAGCATCGGAAATGACCATCACAACGCTTCGTTTTAATTAAATAAACAAAACATTACAAAAACTTGTTTAAAATTTTTTCATAGCATCCATGGAGGACACCATCCAATAAAAATCTTCATTACACCAATTAGATTTGCATTTTTAAGTCCCATGATTTTTTCCTATGTATCCAAGATTTGTGTTCAATATATCATAAAAAAAAATTAACTATAAAGAACAAACCATTATCCACAAACGAAGCCTTTGAAAGGCACAACAGAGAAGGAATGGTAAACGACAACATTCCTGTCAGCAATGTTTATGTCAAACGATTGCACCTTTGCTACTTCACACCATTGAAGAGTATGCTGATTCACTCATTACAGGGCGTAACCAGAAAACAACTGAAGTTTGCAACCAGGGTTTTTTCTCGATCCCGGGCGTAATCAGCAAGTCGAGAAACCACCAAATTTTCTAACCTAAGTTCGCTCAAAGCAGATGGCTCTGAGTTCTACACCAGTCCAGAGAGGGCAGGATTTAAAAAAGCTTTTGATAAAATGGTTTGATATTGCACTAAGATCTGGTAGCAATCATATACTTTCTGAACTACTTACTAAATGAAAGTTCAAGCAAGTGAAGCAGACATTAAAGAAACAAACAAATTGAAAACAAAAGGCATATGCAGTTGTACTCACTACACTTGATGTCCAAAACTCCATGCACTTCAGAAGCAACCCAAATTCTCAAGTGCTTGAGAAGCAAAAGGGAGAACAATCCACAACATATAAATTGATCTCTAACAAAATTTGAAGATAAAGAAATGTGCTTTCTAGGATTCACTCTTTTTCAGCTTTGCAAGCTCTTGCCTCACCAATCCAGCTCTCTGCAAAAAAAAAAAAAATAATATCCATTTGAGGAATAGGTTGCCATGAATCAAGAACATGAGAGAAACAACGGGTTTAGAGCTCTTATACTTATCAATGCTATAGAAAGAGGGTGGGGGGAACAAGAGAAAGTACAGACGCATCGCATATCATCACTGACCTTTATCTTGGCCAACATTAGCTTGAACCTATCAAAATCGTTGAGGGATGCCCTTCGTTTTTTAACGAGAAGTTTTCGCCCCCAAGAGCTATCCTCCCACTTTTTCTGAACATCTGACATGACCAAGACAACGGCTTAGACTTGAGGCAAACAAAAACAACACCCCAATTGAGGGTGGTAGTAGAAGAATTAGGTATTTGAAAGTGAAATCTGTTGAAAAGCATACCAGCAGCCTTCATGGCTTCAATGAGCTCCTTCTTCCTAGGGACCCTCTTAATGTCCATTTTAATGTCAGTAAGAGAAAGTCTCTTGAAGTTCATTTGAGACCTGACCATATCAGGAGCATCCACCAGAGCCTGTACACAGTAGCATTAATAAAAAAAATATATAGAATGAGCAACAAATAAAATATTTTTTTTGAGTGTCATATCACATGGAGGGAGGATTCGAACCTACGACCACTCAGAGGAAGTAAAAACGACGTAATAGTTGAGTTATGCTCGTGTTGGTAACAACTAATCAAATATTGAAAAAAAAACTAAACCCAAGTCACCAGGAAATGACAACATAAAATGCATGCATATGCCAATTCCATCCAAATCCTTTCTTTTCTACAAAAGACAATTGGATACTGTAGAATCAAATCCAGTAGGGAACAAAAAATGGAACATATTCATTGAAACAAGCATGAAGGTTTACAAACATCCAGTGGGCCATACATCTGTATTTGTAGACTCACGGGAAGTCCAAAAAACAATTAAAATCATCAGTGCATCAAACAACGAAACACCCCTTTTGGTTTATGGAGAATCAGCCAGAGAAAACAGTTCAAGCTAACCATCAATCAGTAGTAATTTGCAGCATCCTCAACCCCACTACTGATTCAATGACCACTAATTAGCGATCTACTCAATGAACGTAAAGTTAAATGTAAAGTTAAATAAGGAATGCTGTAGATTATTTCAACAATTATCACTTCAAACTTGAAAAAGCTATGAAATAATTTTCATAGATAATAAATAGCATACTTTTATGAGATATATATGTTTAGATCATAACGCAAACATCAAATTCAGAAGAAACCAAGGAGTGGGGAAGCATAGAGCTTCCGTTTTCCGTGGCTTATGAATGTCAAGGGGATTGATACAAATTCAAACTAAAAAGTAATACTCATCGAAAAAGAAAAAGAAAAAAAAAACAAGAAATCACAAGTAATAGCAGAGAAAATTACTCTGTTCTGGTCAATAACATCGACAATCACAACAAGCTTTCCGTAGTCTTCGCCATAGTTGACGAGAGCGACCCTCCCGATCTCAACATACCTCTTGAACGGCTACAGAAACAATTCAGAAAACACGGAATTCATAAACAATTCGCAGAACATAAACCAAGGAAGAAAATAACAACACCATGCGCTGTCGATTCGTAGTTAGGAGAAGAAATGCGAAGGAAGAGAAGCCTCACCATCTTCCGGCTGTAGGGTTTTACAGAGACGGGCGACGAGCCTAGGGTTCTTTCCTCTATACTGAGTTCAGATAATTGATTCCTTCTATATGTTATTACTTGTGAAATTACGATTTTAGGCCCCGATTAATTTTTCTTTTCCAAGTTTTATCCCATTTAACTCTTAAAGTTATTACGTCTATTTAATCTCATGAACTTTCATGCATTTTAAATCTGTAAATCTCCATTTTTATATCCAATATAAATTAGAAAAAAATGTCCAATAGATATTTAATTATTAACTTATATATAATAAATTAATCGATTTTAAAATTTGTGTCTTATCCGTTCATAAATTTTAAAATTTAATGATTTATAGGAACATATTTGACGTATTATTTAAAGTTAAACACTTTAAAGAATAATACTAAATCAAAATTGACACAATTTTTGGTGCAACGTTTTCGTCGATCGAATTAGCTCTTCTGTTTGTGTATTACATGCTCGGTGTCACTAAACTGCTTGGTGGGAGAGTGACATGCTCGGTACCATTGAACTCGCTGGTGGGATAATTTCCTACTGGCACGTCAAATCGAACTTGCTCTTGGCTGCTTGAAAACTTGCCTTTATCATGCTCGATGACACATTCTTGACAAGGAGCCTCGAGAGCGGAATAATATGTTCTTATTTTTGTAATAATAAATAAATAAATAAATTGGTGTCTTATTAATTTTTACAAATATATAGTTTAAAAAATTATCGAACAACTCACGTGATAGTATTTTCTTTCTCGTCTGGCGACGTAAACACCACCGCTAAAATTAGAAGAGAGATATTATCAGAACTTCTGTTACTACTCGAATCCCACACTTTCCGGTATCGTCTTCCTCTCTCCTGCCTGCCCTGATCTTTTCAATTTATCTCGCACTGCTTCGATCAGAGCTCTCAACGCCGCACCAATCACAACACAAAGGATCTCTTCTTACTGTAAGCATACATTTCTCTACTTCATTCGCCGGAGTTCTTCTTCGTTACACTTGATTGTTTTCGGCTGTACGCTGTGATCTGATTAAATTGTATATTGATCTCATCTACGCTCTGTGTTTTTTTTTCGTTCATTTTTGTTCCGGATTAAAGGTAGATGAAATTGAATGAAGAAGTTTAATTCTAGTTGAATGCTTTGATGCTGATCAACTTCAGTTTGTATTCTAATCGATATTATTTTGTGACATTACTGTTATGTTGAATTCCGTATTGCTTTCTGTTTCGAAGAGAAGCGACTTTTCTGTTCCACTGGTGATTGTGAAGGAATCTGACGGAAATTAATAATTTCTAAGTGTTCTCTGTGAGGAATTCATTTACTTGTTTGGATGCAGCAAGGCCTATAAATGGATGGAACTGTTTTTTTCCCTGCCTTGGAAGGGATTCAGCATGTCAAATCTGAAGCAGGGGAGATTTTGACCAAGCCTTTCTTGGAAGTGTGCAAACATATTTTGCCTGTTATAGGTGCAGTGCCTCTTGAATCCTTTTGCCTTTTAAATGATTCTCTAGTTTCCTGGCGTCTGACTGCATATGATTTCATTTTGAGGAAACAGAGTTATATCAAGAAGATAAACATAGGCTTTATCATTTGCCTGCATGAAGTTAGTAGACTGATATTTCTTTGTTGGTGGAATAGAGAACTAGAATTGTCTTTTTAAGGTTTCTGCAGTCTCGAGTCATTTGTTTCCACATAATATTGAATTCCTACTGCAACTAAGCATTATTGCAATCTCATACTTTGGTTACCACAAACTGATCAGTTTTATGAATTGATATCTTAAAATTAACGTCTCAATTATTTCTAATGCAGATAAGTTTGGAGCTTCTATGGCACTTGTTAAAACTGACATTGGAGGCAACATCTCGGTAAGATGCGCACGTCATATTCTTTTACCATTCATTAAGTTTGTAGAATATCATTGTCTATGAGGCCCGTTTATGGCAGCCTGTTTTTTTACTTAAGGGGGAAACATCGAAGCTTGTATGCATCTGTTCACTTATTTTATCTCTGTCTTGTTTGAGTTTATAGGCTACTAATCACTGTCACTGAACTTAGGACTTACTAATTTTCTTGTCTTCTTTTATTGGATTTTCCAAATACGATTGGAGTAAATGAGAAACGTAGCTGGAAAAGTAGAAAAAATGTATGGTATCTGAAAAGATAAAACACACATCTAACTTGAGTACTCACAGGTGTTTATAAGCATTCGTGATATAAAACCGTACTTCTTAAAGGAAGACAAATGTATGCCTTTGCTGTTCTAGAGTTTCGGGAATCATATCAATGCTTGTGATTTTGTTATAGACCGCTAATTTCTGTAACGTTTATGTTTTCTTCACCTTAGTGTTTGTATCTGTAGAGATTGGACGCCAAGTATTGTTCCAACCCACCTGCATTCAAGTACTTGTATCACTTGGTGAAGCCTGAGATTGAAACTAATACTGCAAAAGGATCATCCAGTTGCACAAATGGTCTTCTTTGGTTGACAAGGTTAGACAATTTCTGTAGTGAATTTGTTTTTTTTTTCCTTTGGATTTTTACACCACTGGAGAATTATATGTTGAATGTTATCAAGGAAGCTTTTGAACACGAATATGTACAACTTAACTATGTTTGTCATTACATGTTACAGTGCTAAAATCTAATTGGTGATGGTAGCCTCCCCCATCTTCCACGAGATACTTTAAAGAGATTATCAAAATGATGCAAAATAATTT
Organism: Cucurbita ficifolia; assembly: GCA_033971965.1. NCBI lineage: Eukaryota > Viridiplantae > Streptophyta > Magnoliopsida > Cucurbitales > Cucurbitaceae > Cucurbita > Cucurbita ficifolia. The sequence continues at coordinate 8,867,083 of CM066967.1, read as the reverse complement.
GCAGTTAACTGAAATAAGTAGATGAACTACAACTACTTCAGTTTTCCTTTGCCCCCTCTGGATGCGTATCCTTGCATTTTCTTGGTTATTGCGTTGCACACGACCTGCAAAAGCATTTTGATAAAACTTCGCTGTGACTCTTTGCACTTCTTAATTCAAGTAATGAGTTTTTAGTTGCATCTGCAGTGTGAATGACTGAACCAAATTGCTGTTTTTCCCTTTTTTAGAAAATAATGAGTAAATCTTTGTTTTTAACTAAACCCAGAAATATAATCATCTTAATTACTCTGCAAATGATCTTGGATCAATTTGATTAACACACACTTTGATCCTACTTGCATATTTTGATCCTGTCAGAGCATTGGATTTCTTGGTAGAACTGTTTCGCAACTTACTGGAGCATCAGGATTGGGCAATGACCCGTGCTTGTACAGAAGCATATGGCAGAACCTTGAAAAAGTGGCATGGCTGGCTGGCCAGTTCAAGTTTCACTGTAATCCTCTGATGCCTCTCCTTAATTCAATTTTTAAATTCTTTGGTATAAGGGGTGATTTTTGGTCCAATTTGTTAGTTGCAGCAGTTTTTTTCCTTTTATTTTTCTCGCCTTCTTTATTTTCCTTCAACTTAGGATTTTAGGGATCAATAGAAGCTTAAAAATGCACTGAAGTATTCCGCTGAAGCCCATACGCATATTCCTAGAGTTCTATTTCTGGTATATGTCGTGTTACCAGCATCTTTTTTGGTCTATAACTCGTTAATCTTTATCGAGCATGGTGTAACATATGAGTTCACATTTCAAGATTCGAAAGTTGACGTCACTTTCAGGAAACACAAACATGTAGCAAATACAGAATCGTGGCAAATTTTGTTAAACCTTCTACTGCTTCAAATACATTTATAATGTTTGAACTAACTGGAAGTTATTTCATATCGTTAAGCTCAATCCGTGAATTCAGCTTATGAGAAATTTATGTTGATTCTAATCGGATCTAAATTGTAGGTCGCCATGAAGCTTGCTCCCGATCGTAAGAAGTTTATGGATGTTCTATCAGGCAATGGCAATGTTGAAGCTGACATTGAGAAATTTTGTACAAAATTTTCACCTCTCCTCGCAGAGAATCACAAATTTCTGGTAAGTTTCCCCAAATTCCTGAAGAAATGTCAAACTTTCAAACTGGATAGAACTAGTTCAGTTTTGCAAGGTAGCTATGCTTTTTATTAACTGAAATTTCTGAGCCTTTAGGCGATGTTAAATTTAGTTTGGGATTGAATTTCCAAGCCTATTCAATCTATTACTTTTTCTTATTCAATTTTGTATGTCATTAGCAATGAATTAATAGATTATAGTATCTATGAACTGTCTTAATTTGGTTAGGAAAATGACTTAGAGAACTGATGAAATAAATACTTTGTTTCACAGGCTAGCTTTGGCTTGGACGATCTTAAGGCGTCGTGAGAGGCTGGTCGTCCCTGAAAATCGAGTTGTCGTCTCCTTTATATTGTTACTTCCTCTATGCACTTATATTATAGCTTATTTAAAATCCTTTTAACATCCTTAAAATTCAGACATAATCGTTAGACTGCAATTGTCTTTTGATTTGGTATTCTCATGTTTCTATTTTGTATTTTGTATGTTCTTTTGTTGTGTTTCTAACACAACTAGCTCATTGACATTTTTACGTCTTAACGAGAATTCTAGTTTTGTAAAATCATCTTTAAATATTTTTGACATTTATAAATTTGAAAGACACTTTTAAAGAAAATTACACAAACCACCTCCTTAAAATGATGTGTTTGTTACAATCACATTCTTAAATTTTTTTTTTTTATCGAGAAGTTCTGATTTGATTAACTTGTCCCTTGTACTTCGTTGAACATTGCAATTACATCTATGAGTTTGTAAATTTAGTCCCCTACATTTTGTTAATTATTGTCTAATTCATGTGACTCGTAGACAACTTGTTATTGAAGACCTTTGTTTGAAGTAATCATAAGAGTAGCCCCATTTTTTTGAGTTGTACCGATATAATTCGAAGATGGAAGTTTCAGCCATGACATGCAAATTTCTTGTCTTTCGGGTTTTTTCTTCTCCATAAAAAAAAAAAAAACATAAAAGTTACCCAACTCATACAACACTCACTCTTGCTTTTTTCTTTTTTCTTTTTGTCCTTTCAATTTTCTAGGTATGTCGCAACACTTAACAAAGTATATGGGTCAATTTATCAAATTTAAAATTTTAAAAGGGTGATTGTGATAAATTTCATAATTTAAGGGTAGTTTGTGCAATTTTTTCTTATTAATTTTGGTTGTTTACATAATTGTTCGTATATTTCTTGTCATTTCAATCAAAAGTTTAGCACAATTCTTTAAATAAATAAATAAAAACAAATGAGCCATTTAAATAAAAAAAAAAAAAGAATTCTAAAAACATCTTCAACAATTGAACCAATAAAAAAACCATTGACTAAATAAATCGGTCTTAAAAAAAAAAAAAACTAAAAACAGAACAAGTAAATTAATCTTTTTAAAAAAGGAAAAAAAGATGTGATTAAAAAGGAAAAGAGAAAATACTGCGAAACTGGATGGCCGTACAGTCCCCGCTCCAACCGCTGTTCCCGCGCTTTCACAAAACAGCCATTGAAAACCTGCACTAAGATTAGCTCATCAATCTGCCCTCTCCATTCGAATTTCTATTCCTCCTTCTCTGTAAATTCATCCTAAATTCATTCTTCCCTCAAGCAACCAGGTTTTGATTGACTGGACTCCGGCTCCGATTCCCTCCCCCTTTTCCTCACCGGTCCCTGTCGATCAAAACCTGCCGATTTCCCCCATTTTCACTTGTAGCTTTCAGATTCTTTTGACGAAGGTAATTTCTCTTAATTCTCTCTTTATTTGGAAATCTTTCTGAATCAAGGAGTAATTTCATCTTGCTTGCTTTTCTCTGCATTTGGATTTTGAATCGCAGGTGTAGGATTATCGATTATCGTGGTTGGAGTTTTTTTTTTCTTTTTTTCTTTTTCGTTCTCTCGCGATCGGGTAGTTAAGTTTTCAGTTTATATAGCTAATTGGAACAATGGGCACCTCTGTCAAGGGCAACTCTGTAAAGGGCCTCTTAAAAGGACTAAGATACATTTCACAGATTTTCGGTATGTTTTCGATTTCGTTATCGTTTTCCTTCGAAAATTTTTGCCCTGGATCGGGACTTGATTGATTGATTTGATGGAAATTTGCAGATGAAAAGGAACAGGAAATGCAGATTGGGCTTCCCACTGACGTTAAGCATGTTGCTCATATTGGATGGGATGGTCCATCTGGTAATCAAAATAATCCTGGCTGGGTAAGAACAATCAAAGGATGAAATCTCACCGTTTTCTGATTTTATGATGTGTTTTTAAAGTTATATGAACATCGATTTGGATTTTGTGGGTGTTGGGAAATTGCACAGATGAACGAGTTCAAATCTTCGCCAGAAGCCCAAAACTCAGGGGATTTGGTGAATTCTAGTGGGGAACTCCCCAGCAAAGGTTTGCTTCATCTTCTTCTACTTTTATCTGAAAATTTTAATTCGTTTACTCATAGAAAGTTAAGGTTTAAATGGCAATCTAGTTTATGAATATGTATTCGTTTCTTCTTTGGATGAATCATTCAACCTACGAAATATAAAGCTAAAAGTTTAATCATATGCATTGATAAATGATTCAACATTTACATAGCTCACCATGTCAAAATGGAAATTCAGGACTGTTTACATTCAAGTCATGAATATAGATGTTGTTTGATTTGTTGTATTTTGATTGCCTAGTCTTGGTGGCTGAGATTTGGTTTAGAATGCTGGTAGTTTGTTGTATCTTTTAGAGTTTCTGAGGATGGTGAAGTGATGTTGGTAATGGAAGTTATATTTTTATAGAGTCTGGAGAGATAGATGTGCAAAAGGCAAATCGATCTCGAAAGTCGAAATCGCAAACATCATCAGAAACATCTTTAGACTCTTCTGCTCGGCGAAACTCTGAGAAAGGTTCTAGGCGACAACGCTCATCATGCCCTTCAGGCGAATCTGCTGCAGAAGGTAGTAATCGAAGCTCACGACGCCATCGTAGTTCGAATCAAGGGGCTTCATCAAGCTCAGAAAATCCTGCCCCAAAACACTCACATCGGAGGAAATCCAAGGGGTCATCTGACGGGGGTGAATCAACAAAATCCTCTAGATCAAGGGAGAATAACTCTTTAACAGACATACCAATCCCAGTGTTGGAAGCAGTTGATGAAGAACAGGGGTGAGAAGAAATTCCAGACAAGGAACTAAACGGCATTCAAGTCGAGCTGGGTGCTTCAGATGGATTCTCCTTGCCCGTATATGAACATAATTTTGTTGCCTTGGAGATGATATGAATCATATGACTTTAGCTTCAGTCATCAGTTATAATTTTATCACCAAGAAAGTTGTCTGTGTAAACATGTAACCAACGGTCATTCTTCAAACGATGACCCACACGTAATCTGAAGCTTGAATTTATATATTCAGAGCCCCTTTTCAATGCAGTGGTATGATCCTCATAAATCACTGATTGACAGAACCATTGTAGTCACAAATAACAGCACTTAGATAGAGCTTATTGTTGCACTGTCATGTCTGTTGCATATTTGTGTAGCATTTGGAACATTTCATTTCTCGGGTAATACAAATCTCTTATCACCTAGAAAATTCTCCAACTTTCTCCCTTAGACCACTGTTCCATCCATGTCTAACAAGGATGCCATAGAAGCTTTTGGGTGTTCAGAAAGCCTTTTAAGCTGTCAAGACTCATAAGAGCCTGCAGTGGATTTGGATTTATAAGCCCTGTTATTAGATAAACTCGGATGGGCTAAAGGATGATTGGAGGGAGTCTCATATTAGCTAATTAAGAGATGATCATGAGTTTACAAGCAAGAAACACTATATCCATTGGTATGAGACCTTTTAGGAAAATTAAAAGTATAGCCATTGTGGAGATTCGTGGTTACTAACATAGTATCAGAGTCATGCCCTTAACTTAGTCATGTCAATAGAATCCTCAAGTATCGAATAAAAGTGTGAGTCTCGAAGGTGTAATCAAAGGTGACTCGAGTGTTCGAACAAATGGTGTACTATGTTCGAGGGCTATAGAGAAAGGAGTCGAACCTCAATTAAGGGGAGGTTGTTCGAAGGCTCCATAAGCCTTAGGGAGGCTCTATGGTATACTTTGTTCGAGGGGAGGATTGTTTGGAAAGGAGTCCCACATCGACTAATTAAATGGCTGATCATGGGTTTATAAGTAAGGAATACATCTCTATTGTTACGAGGCCTTTTAGGGAAACCAAAAGCAAAATCATAAGTGGTTATGCTCGAAGTGGACAATATTATACCATTGTGGAGATTCGAGGTTCCTAACAAAACCATTTCACATTTTTAAGCTCTGACTGATCGATACATTGATCAAGACAATGAAACTACTTACAGTGAACAATGTAGAAATCCAGACACTTTATGCTTTCCTCTTCCTATCTATGGTTACAGCAGTTGATCTCTAAGTTTCAGTTCGTATCGAAGATTCGATAACGAAACCAATAATAATACTAAACAATGATGGATGGTATAATTTCAGACTTTGGGGGAGATGTTTAAACCTGAGGGTGCAGCAAAGGACATGCATCAGGCCTGTGATGATACTATGAAATAACAAACACTCTGAGTTCTCCTCTATCTCCTCTGGTGATCCGAGTATCATTGTCAAGGTAAGTGACTTCAAAGTCACCACTTCCAGTGTTGGATGGAGGCCTTAACGCATCTGGAAGCCGAGGTACCTCTAATGGAGGAAGCTGTGACAAGTTTCCAGTGGCTTTCACGGTGGTTTTCTGAAAAGTTATCTTTATCTTAGCAGACCCTGATCTCAGTACAAGTAGACAATAGAACAATTCTTCTGGTTAAGAAATGGTAAGTTGCATAGCAATGGCCTTGTAATTGTAAAACCATAAGGGAAAAAATATCCTTTAGAGAACCAACCTATGATTTCAAACACGTGAGCCAATGTAGCAGTGACTTCAGCTGGAGGTAGTGGCCAAGGAGCACCTAACTCGAGCTCTACGATGTTATCGAAATCTTTGCTGATGACGTCGATCCTCTGAAAGACCTATTGATGGAAATTTGAAAGTCAACATTGTTAGAAACCAGGACTCTCTACAATAGTATGATATTGTCCACTTTGAGCATAAACTCTCGTGGCTTTACTTTTGGTTTCCCCAAAAAGACTCGTACCGATGAAGATGTATTCCTTACTTATAAACCTATGATCAACCCCTTAATTAGCCGATGTGAGACTCCTTTCCCAACAATCCTCCCCGAGGCCTATGGAGCCCTCGAATAGTCTCCTCTTAATCGAAGCTTGACTCCTTCTCTAGAGCCCTCGAACAAAGTACACTCTTTGTTCGACACTTGAGTCACTTTTGACTACCCTTTCGAGACTCACAACTACTTTATTCGACATTTGAGGATTCTATTGACATGACTAAGTTAAGGATATAGCTCTAATACCATGTTAGAAACCACGACTCTTCACAATGGTATGATATTGTCCACTTTGAGCATAAACTTCTCGTGACTTTGCTTTTAATTTCTCCAAAAGGCCTCATACCAATGAAGATGTATTCTTTACTTATAAACCCATAATCAACCCCTTCCTTAGCCAAGGTAAGACTCCCCTTTCCTAACAGGAAAACAAACATTGTTCACTAAATAAGTTTTGTTAGTCATTTTGTTTGCAAGTTGTACGAGAAGGAGAAGCACTCGTGCCCGGTTATATAGTAGAGATAGAACTGAGAAACGACCAACAACAATAGAAATCAGAAATACTGCACCTGACCAAGAGTGATCGGAAGTAGCCTTCCCGTGGGAGGTCCCGGTCGACTTCCACCTAGAGTCCGAGACGAGAATGCACTGCTGTATATCAATTTCCATCTCCCTTGCAATTTGTCAAGATCAACTGAGAGATCCACAGGCCCTCCAGCAGCTTCAATCTCTTTGGCAGCCTCATCTGCCTTCTGTAAATCATCCTCGTTTGCAGCAAGACCTCTATTTAACCCCGAAACCGCACTCTAGCATAATGAAAAAGAAGAACAAGTTAGGAACCATGGATCTCCACAATCCACAATAGTATAATGTTGTCTAATTGATCTCCACAATCCACAATAGTATAATGTTGTCTAATTTGAGATAAGAACTCATGACTTCCTTTTTTTTGTTTCTCCATAATGTCTCGTACCAATGAAGATGTATTTCTTACATATAAATTCATGGTCATCTCCTAAACTAGCCAAGGTGGACTCCCTCCCAACAATCCTCGACACGCTATACTTAATCTTCTACATATGTTCTTGACTGTTGACACCCTCTTTCAATCAATCAATCAATTGAAACAGAGGATTGAGAGGCAAAAGAGAGACCCACCAGTAGCTTGAGCTTCAAGGATGCAAGGAGTTCAGAGTTAGCCTTGTAATCATCATCAAGAGAAGGAGAGGAATCGGAAGCCGACTTCAAATAGAAACTTCTTCTGGGTCGGCCGTCGCCGGAAAGCAAAGGCCGGCGGCTGGAACACTTGAGCTTGAAATTGGGTGGAAACCCATGAATTCTGGATGGAGAGAGAAACCCAGAAGAAGAATCGGAAGAACAGATCTGGAGTGGAGAGTGAAGCAGAGAGCTTGCTAGAGCAGCCATGGTCGTGTTGATTGAGTGGAGAGGGAAACTGTTTGTTTCTCGGGAAAATAACGAAGGGAAGAACAGAAAAACAGGGAAAATTAATGAATCATCAAATGAATGGTTAGCAACGGTGGAATATTATAGAAATCGAAGCAGGATCAATGGAGGTGAGATGCAGAGCGTGGAATGGTGGGACAGATAGGATTTGAGTGGAGCAATATGATTGGTTCGAGAAATGCCACGTGGTTCTGTCTAATTGAGATTTGAGATCTAGATTGCATCTTCCCGCTATAATCTTTTTGGATAAATAAATGTTTTTTAAACCAAAGTAATAATTATTAAATAATAAATTCAATATAAATATTGAATTAATATTTGTAATTAAATTTCAATATATATATATTAAAAAGTTAATATTCTCAATATTTAAAATTTTATTTTTAAGAATGGTTTGGAAATAAGTAATTGAAAAAAATTAAATAAAATTAAAAATATATATGTAAATTTTTTTCGCTTTCTTCTTTATAATTAAATAGTTTAGTAGAAGTATTCTAATTATACTTATTATCTCATTAAAATTATTAATTGTTATTAAAATTAAATTAAATTACATTAATGACTCAAAATTAATTTTAATTAGTGTATAATTAATAGATTTTAAAAGGGGGCAAGAATGACTCAAAATAGTATCTTATTTATTTATTTTTTGAGCCTCTCGGGATGAGATTAGTTATTCAACAAAAAGAAAAAAGAATTTTAAAATCAACATGAAATTTCGGGCGGATTTGGTGACCCTAACAATAATCTACGGTATAAATTATATTAATAATTAAAATTTCATAAATATCAAATATTTAGAATATAAATTTTGTTAATATTCATAATAATAGATGAATGTTATAATTATATTTTTGAGTTGGTAAATTAGTATGAATTTGGTGGTCATAAGAACCCTTAATAAAGTCTTGTCGATATTGTTTACAAAATATTGGCACCAATTATTAATCTTTAATTTAGGGGAAAAAGAGAAGAAGCTCAAACATGTTGTCGCTTCCTGACAAAAGCAGAGCGTTGAGTGAAGAAAGCAAATGAAATTCAAAAGCTAAAATTTAGATTCAATTTCCCGCCCAAACGAAAAATCGAATCCCTCTTTCATTCCCACATTCTTCCATTCTCCAAATTCATATCCATCACTGAAATCGAATCCCTTTCCACTCTAAATCCAGATCTAAACATCCCCTCATAATTTCTATCTATATTTATTCCCATTTCATCCGATCATCACCGGCAAATCCACGCCACCGATGTCGGCTCGCCGTCTCCGAGATCGCAGCGGCGGATCCGCTGCCATCAACCCTTCCAAACCTGTAACTCCGCTCTCATGTTCCAATCAAAAGACTAATTCCGATTCATCCTGCAGATTTTCGTCGGCGGGCAAAGAGAATCCGAAGTCCACGCCTAAGCTTCCGATGATGGCTCAAAAGCCCTCGATCCGGGCCGTGCCGCGAGTGAACAAGGCTGCGGCAATCGCTGTTAACGACGGTGAAAGTCGTGCTCGATGGTCCACGTCTTCGGTTCCAAGAGGTAGGAGCTCTAGTCCTTCTGAGTTTATTAGGGGTTCTATTGATTCTCGTAGGGAGCGGAGGGTTTCGGTTGATCGAGTGAGAAGTTCGAGCGTTAGTGGTTCCGAGAGAGATAAAACAAAAGTAGGAGTTAAGGATCTGGATGTGATGGTGGGAGGAGGAGGGCTAACTGGATTGAAAGTTTATAGGGAACTGAAGGAAAATGTAAAGCTTCGAGCAAATATGGATGGTAAGAATCGGATTTCTGAAGCTAACCAACCGCCTGATGAGGAGAAAATTGAGGGCAAACCACTGGGGTTTAAGGTTTTAGGAAGCCATAGTGGGGAGGCTATTGATGGAGCTTTAAGAAGCGATGGAAATGGTAAAAGTTCAATCGTTCCCGAGAAAGTGCAGAGGGTTTCTATAATCAACGAAGAAGAAGAGGAGAAACCCAGTTTGAAATTTGAGAAGAAAGATTTAGAGATTATCAAAGAGGGAGGGCAAATTGGAGGAGAGGGGACTTCAAGCTGTACGAGTAACAAGTATCCGAGCAAGCTCCATGAGAAGCTTGCTTTTCTGGAGGGTAAGGTAAAGAGGATAGCATCGGATATTAAGAAGACAAAGGAAATGTTGGATTTGAATAACACTTCCTCGTCTAAGCTGATACTCACAGATATTCAGGACAAGATTTCTGGGATTGAGATAGCGATGGGACATGGTGCAGCTGGTTCTGGTGTTAAAGTGGGATTGACGAGTAAAAACGATAGAGATACCAAGATGGTTTTAAAGGATGAAACTAAGGAAGCAGATATTAACACTTCGGTTAAGGGTATAAACACCAAGGAATTGGAGGAGAGACTATTTCCTCATCACCAATTGCTCAGGAATCGGATGTCAATGAAATCAACGTCAGATAGCTCAAAGAGCAATGAAGTTCATGGAGTCAAGGTTGAAGATATGCCAATTGATGAGAACCCAATTGCTTTGGAGTTCTTGGCTTCTCTGAATAAGGAGCAAACAAAAGTTACCATGAGGAGTGAACAAGTTGGTATGGAGTTTTGTGAAGTCCAAGAAATGGATGAAAATACTTCTGCAGGGTTGCGAGAATCATCAACCCAATTCAAGGGTAAGCAAGAAGCCGAGGTCATTCTCACAAGCGATGAGATTCTAGATGATTTTGATGATCGGGAGAATAAACAGGGAGGCCTAATTGGAGAGGAGACAGATGATACTAGCATCTACCAGATGAATGAAATAGGCACGAAAACCTCGACAGGTGGATGGTTTGTGTCGGAGGGAGAGGCTGTCCTTCTCGCTCACAACGATGGCTCGTGCTCATTTTACGATATTACTAATACCGAGGTATGCCATTTAACCTCTAATTAAGGCTTGCTCGTTTTTTAACTGTATTGAAACCCATGGCTCTTGATCACACCCCTAAGTTTTATCCTATGATTTACTAAATGCTTCTTTGCTATATAACCCTGAAAAATTAGGCTAAGTCACATGCATGATACAACTCTACTAATTCGATGGACAATTGTTCAACTATTGATCTGAAATGGGTTTATGAGAATGCCTCCAGTTGTACAAACTGCTAGATCTTTGCTTAGATTTATTTCTTTACCTATTGTGTTCATCTGGTTAGGAGAAATCTGTGTACAAGCCTCCAGCAGGTATCTCACCCAATATATGGAGAGACTGCTGGATAATACGTGCCGCTGGAGCAGATGGTTGCTCTGGAAGATATGTGGTGGCAGCGTCAGCTGGGAATACGATGGATGCAGGTTTTTGCTCATGGGATTTTTATAGCAAGAACGTACGAGCTTTCCAGATTGAGGGTGCAATGTCCTCTTCAAGGACGGCACTTGCTCCCTTACCCCATAACATTGTGCAAAAGCGATATGCTCCTAGTTATATGCTGGTACCAGAAACGGAACAGTGGTGGTATAAGCCATGCGGGCCTCTGATTATTTCAACTGCTACCTGTCAAAAGACTGTAAAAGTTTTTGATGTCCGTGATAGTGACGAAATTATGAACTGGGAAGTGCAAAAGCCGGTGGCAGCAATGGACTATTCTAGTCCCTTGCAGTGGAGAAACAGAGGGAAAGTAGTTGTAGCAGAAACAGAGGCAATATCTCTCTGGGATGTTGCTTCTACAAGCGCTCAGGCATTGCTCTCTGTTTACTCACCTGGTTGCAAAATTTCTGCTCTTCACGTGAACAACACAGATGCTGAATTAGGAGGAGGGGTTCGACAAAGGTGCTGTGATTCTTTATTTTTAATTATACTTCTCTGCTGGTCGCTTGAAAATGTTAGGAGTTACGATTTTTCACAATGGTATGATATTGTCCACTTTGAGCGTAAGCTCTCATGGCGGAGATCTATTCCTTATGAATTCATGATTATTCCTTAAATTAGTCAATGGGGGATTCCCTCCCAACAATCCTCCCCTCGAACAAAGTACAACATAAGGCCTCCACTGAGGTCTATGTAGTCCTCGAGTAGTCTACCCTTAAACGAGGCTTGACTCCTTTCTCTGGAGCCCTCGAACAAAGTACACCCTTTGTTCGACACATGAGTCACTTTTGACTACATTTTCGAGGCTAGCAATTTCTTTGTTGGATATTTGAGGATTCTATTGACATGGCTAAATTAAGGGCATGACTCTGATACCATATTAGGAATTACGGATCTCCACAATGGTATGATATTGTCCACTTTGAGTATAAGCTCTCATGGCTTTGCTTTGGACTTCTCCAAAAAGCCTCGTACTAATGGAGATCTATTCCTCACCTATAAATCTATGATTATTCCTTAAATTAACCAACGGGACTCGAAAAGACTTGAAATTCCTTTGAAGATGTTTTTCTGAATTGCTCACATATTTATCCATACTCTATTTGAAAACTAATCCTTTGCCATATCCATAGTCTAAATAGGTTTATCCATCAGCTCATTTATACTGATTCTGTGAAGTTTGCGTTTGGGATATGCAGAATAAGTTCAGCAGAAGCAGAAGGAAACGATGGTGTGTTCTGCACAACAGATTCTGTAAACATTCTGGACTTCCGCAGCCCATCAGGAATAGGCCTAAAGTTGCCAAAAGCTAGTCTCGGCGCACAGTCAGTTTTCTCTAGAGGAGATTCTGTGTACGTTGGTTGTTCCAGTGTCAGGCCAGGAGGGAAGAAGCAGCCTTCTTCAGTGGTACATCAATTCTCTATTCGTAAACAGGGCCTCTTCTGCACTTATGCATTGCCAGAAAGCAATGCACACGTCCATCATACAGCAGTTACTCAAGTTTGGGGGAACTCAAATCTTGTCATGGCTGTCTGTGGATTGGGGCTGTTTGTATTTGATGCCTTAAATGATGAAGCCTCACAGTCCAGCTCTGTTGATCCTGAAGTCCCCCAAGTGGCGGTCAAGGAAGTTGTTGGTCCAGATGATTTGTATTCGCCTTCTTTCGATTACTCGACGTCTCGTGCGCTGCTCATATCGAGGGATCGCCCTGCATTATGGAAACAATTGCCATAGGTAAGTAATTTAAGCTGCTGGTCAAATGCTGTTTGGCTTGATCTGTCTTGAAAAGCTGTATAAGATGTTTGTGTCTTTTGGTATTCTATGTAAGATGGTAGAGCAATAGTTCTCTCTATTTATGATTAATGAGATTGTGTTTGTTATTGCCTGTGTTTGCGTATGGATGTTCTTTAATACAGAAAAGAGATGAAGTTGTCAAGTTTTTTTTGAAACTTACCAATGTAGGATCTTATAATAGGTGCTCCTTTGGAGGCTTAGCGTCTTTGTTGGCATACCGCTTGGTGTCTAACTCTAGTACCATTTATAACAGCCCAAGCTCATTGCTAATAGATATTGTTTCTGTCGGTTACAAATTGATGTCAGCTTCATGAGATCAAAATATTTTGAAAGTTCTATAAAAGCGAGGAGATCAAAATGAGATCTAAACTTAACAACTTATTTATGGAACTATATGTGAGATCTCACATCATCATCAATTGGACAGAATAACTTTTTTATGAGTGTGTGAAAACTTCTTTCGTTAGATGCGTTTTGAAACTGTGAGGCTGATAGCGATACGAACTAAAGTGGGCAATATCTGTTAGTGGTGTGCTAGCAAAGTGGGCGGGCAATATCTGTTAGTGGTGTGCTAGTAAAGTGGGCAAGATAGCGATACGTAACGAACTGGTGTGCTAGCAAAGTGGGCAATATTAAAGTGGGCAATATCGGTTAGTAGTGTGCTAGCAAAGTGGGCAATATTAAAGTGGGCAATATCGGTTAGTGGTGTGCTAGCAAAGTGGACAATATCTGTTAGTGGTGTGCTGTTAGTGGTGTACTAGCAAAGTGGGCAATATCTGCAATATCGATTAATGGTGTGCTAGCAAAGTGGGCAATATCTGCAATATCTGTTAGTATCGGTTAGTGGTGTGCTAGCAAGTGGGCAATATCGATTAGTGGTGTGCTAGCAAAGTGGACAATATCGGTTAGTGGTGTGCTAGCAAAGTGGGCAATATCTGCAATATCTGTTAGTATCGGTTAGTGGTGGGCTAGCAAAGTGGGCAATATCTGCAATATCTGTTAGTGGTGTGCTAGCAAAGTGGGCAATATCTGTTAGTGGTGTGCTAGCAAAATGGGCAATATTATTAGTGGTGTGCTAGCAAAGTGGGCAATATCTGTTAGTGGTGTGCTACCAAAGTTGGTGGTGTGCTAGCAAAGTGGGCAATATCTGTTAGTGGTGTGCTAGCAACGACACTGGGCCACCCAGAAGGGTGGATTGTAAGATCCCACCTTGATTTGAGAGGGAACGAAATATTTCTTATAAGAGTGGAAATATCTCCTAGCATACATTTTAAAATCGTGAGGCTCATATACGTGACAAGCAAAATAGACAATATTTACTAGCAGTGGGCATTATAATTTTTTTTTAATAGAAAATATAAGAGAAACCAATATAGATGTTTTCATTTCTATATTTTGTCAAAATAAAAATAATAATCATAATAATAAAATTTAAGATTAAAAAGAAAGATTTAAATCTCTATTTTAGTTATTAACTTTTATGATTTTCTTTCAAAATATTTATCTTAGTCTCATTTTAGAAAATAATAATTTTAATTCTCTTTATTATTATTATTTAATTAATTGAGATATAAATAAATATAGATGGGAGACTAATAATTAGTTGAGGTGGATATTAAATTCATAAATATTAAATGATAAAATAATATACATATGACCCACCTATTTAAAATTTAGAAACTAAAATAAATATTTTTAAATTTTCACGTCCACGAACTAAAATGGATATATACACGTAATAAAAGTTTGTTGAGAATAATTGAACTATTTATGTTATAGTAAATTGCTGTTATTTATGCATTTATTTTTAAACTTTACTGCTCACTTTTATGGTTTCCCAACTAGGACTACACCTAAAATCGTACACTAATTTTCCATTTAGTGTCTATAACATTTATTATTATTATTATTATTTTTATAGGAGTCTTGGTGCGATTGTACCTTGTCCAATTAACCATGTTCGGGTTGGACCGACATTTAAATTTTTTTTTTTATAGTATTCAATTTAATCTGTACCATTGACCTACTTTTTCCAATCTCATTATTGGGTAGGTTGTCCATTAGTTTCAACTTTAAAGACGTTCATTTAACTCATAAGGACATGTTCCAAACAGAATGGAGAATCCCCGTTTAAATGAAAAATGAGGAAGGAAGCGATAAGATATTTCTCTCCTTAACTAAATGGGGTCCACAAAATAAAATTATATTTTTCGTTCTTGTCTTCACCCTACGTCCACCTCCGTCTTATCCAGTGTGGAAGATTTTGTTGTAATATATATAAATAAATAAATAAATAAATGATGAATGATCTTTAAAATTTGAAGACTAGAATAATAATATTTTAAATTATTATGATAAAATTAATTATTATAAAAGTTTGTAAACAATAATAAATAAATAAAAACTCCAAAAATACATGAACCAATTTGTTGGCATTAATTAATGGGAATGAAAGTTTGTTTTTAGTAGGTTGTGGTTGCTCTCTCTTATTTTTTTTTTTTTTTTGTATTTCTTATAAAAAAAATCTTTCCAATAATTCAATAATTTATTTGAGAAAAAAATATATTAAATATAATTTTTTAAAATTGGGAAACATTAAACATAAAATAAAAAATTGAAAGAATTTATGTGTAATATTATAGGGACAATTGTATCAAATCAAACATATTTTTTAATATTTACTTATCTAGATTATTATAAATAAATATATTTGTAGGGTCCAATTCTAAACCTGTAACGTGGATCTATTTTTTCAAGACCGATTATATTGAAAAAGGATCGACATGGTCCCCTCCTATGTCCACTTGATTCGTTTCTATTTTGAAATTGAATCGTGTGGTCAAAATAAAAAGTACGTTTCTAAACTAACATGTTTTAAAAATTTCTATTTTTTTAAATCTCTGTCTGTCACTGATATTTACTATTAAATTATAGTTTACTATATATATTTTATTATAAGGCACTTTTCATTTATTGTTATTTATATTTATTACTATTTCAATATACTTGTAATTTATTTGATTATAAATAGAGAACTTTCCCACACGATTTAGGTGCGGTAGATTAAACAAACATTCATACTTTCTTTTCAAATTTTAATTAAAAAAAAAAAGTTGTTACTAAATCAAATTGTTTATGAATTTTAATTTATTTTTGTCTATTTAATTTATTCTAGATTTTATTTATAATATTTATATGGTGTATCTAAATACCATAAATTGTATTTTTTTTAAGGATATTTTTGAGAGAATCCAAATTAAACGAGTATTTTTTATTATTATTAATGTAGCTAAAGTTTAAAAATACAATTAAATAAAAAAAAAAGGTTAGAAAAATTATTAAAGGCTAATTGTGTAATTTAACCTCTCAAGTCATGAAAGAGCTGTGCTGTGGTGGGAGGGCAAAAGAGTCAAGAGACTAAAACTTGACGAACGTCCACGTAGGATGCTGTCTATAGCCTAAACATGATGAGAGGATGGAATGGAACCCGAAACAGAAAAGTAAGCAAAACTACCAAATCGCCCTCGAATCACAAACCGTCCCTATATATAGAGAGTTCGCGTCTCCAAGCAGAGGCAGTCTAAGCTAATTTGCAGATAGACGACGATGAGGAGATCGGAGTGCCATCCTTTGTTGAGAGGAACAAGGAGCAACAAGTTCACCCATGGCTTCTCTGCGGCGGAGATGGAATCAATAGCCGCCATCTGCGACACCGTTCTTCCTTCTCTGCCGTTCGATTCACAAGATGAAATCGATGCTTCTGATACCGCCTCCGTCGAGGCGTTTTATGCTGCATCCGGTTCGCGATCTCCGATTCCGGATGAGGTGAGTTGATTAACGGATCGAGTTCTTTGTGTACTTCGTTAATTTTAGGTCGATTTTGATTTCGAGTCATGTTTGTGGAAATTAAAAATTAGGTTGCAGAGATGATAATGAAGATCAGATTAATTGAAATAGTGATATTGATAAGGATAGTGATGTGGCTTCTGGCTACGAGGCTAGGAACATTGTTGCTTTGTGGATCGCTTTGTTTCTGCGAGAAATGGCCTTTTGTCTGCAATTTCTCGGCTATGACATTGAAGAACAGAGAGGAAGCTTTGAAGAGATGGTCTAAGAATAAGGTTTTCACGTTCATCAGAGTTGCTCTTGCTACCATCAGAATTCTTTCCCTCTACATCTTCTTTTCTCGGGTACTCCTTCCCCCCTCACTCCTTGTCTGTACAAAATTTCAAAAGCTTTTTCTATCTAATTGTTTTTTATTTCTTAAAAATCATAGATAACGATTAACAATGCATATTTAAAAACTAATAATCAAAATATTAGTCGGAAACCAAAATAAAAATAATAATAAGTAAATAAATAAATAAATATATATATATGAGGAACGAAACCCTTCTGCCACCCCATATTTTTATATATATAATTTTGGGAAATTTTGAATAAAATTTATTATTGAAAACATCAATACTAATGGACAGAGACGTTCATTAAGTATGGATTTAATGCCCAACCTATGAGTGCAGCTATGGACACAACAATTCATTAAATGATACCATAAAGAATAAATGTAAATAAAAAGAGTTTTAAATTTTTATTTTTGTGCTATTAAATTCTTTAAATATTAATAAAAAATTAAATTGTACGGTAATAATTTTAAAAAATGTTGAATAAGTCAATAAGATTTATAATTAAAACTTTAGAAATTTAATATAAAAAAAAACGTTTTAAAGTATATCCTTTTTGTACAAAAGATTGGGGAAGATCCGGATGAAAGGAAGAGAGCATAAAGACAAATTAAAATTCAAAAGTCAAACATCTTAGGATCCTTGCCCTGCAGCATATTCGCAGCAAGAGCACGTGCTATTTCAGTGGGTATATTTTGTAATTTTGCAAGAAAGAAAGGGCCAAAAGACAAATAAAAAAACTAAAAGAAAAAGAAACAAATAAGGGGCTTCTTGTTTCCATCACTATAGAAGTATAATATAAAAATCGAAAACAAATATATATTTTGATATTTTATTTTCAAAAAATTATTTAAACTTAAGTATGTTTGCATAAACAAGTAAATACCATAATTTTTTTTAAATTTTATCTTCGTTTGGATGGCCTTTTTGGGGTTTACTGTAATAGAAATGTAGGATATGAAAATATGACGTCATATATACTTATTTATTTTTTTTGTTCATAAAAAGAGTTTTGCATTTAATATATTTCCCTTTAATTCATGAAATTCAAGTTTTTGTTTTTGTATTTTTTTTTATACTTGAAAGAAAGGTACATTTCCTTGCTTCCATCACTTTCATCTTCCCTTTTGTATTTATTCATTTATTGCTATTCAATTAATCTTCATTTATTCATTTTTCCTATATACATATTGTGACGCGATCATTTATTAAGAATGATTCTCTGATACCATGTTAAGAATGATGTATAAATGATTCTCTGATACCATGTTACGAATGATGTATCTTAACAATGAGAAGTATAGGTAGAATTGAAAGTCTGAAAAATATAGGTGGATTCGAAAGACCGGTGGGATTTAAAGTCCGATTTTCATTAATGTTTAAAATATATTATGATTCATTGAATGATTTTTTTTTTTTTTTTTTTTTTTTTTTTTTTTTTTGTTGATTTGAAACAGGTTGATGTAAATGGCGACAACCCAGCGTGGGAAGCCATAAAATACCGGCCGGCCATTGATGAAAATCCATCCAAATCCTCTGACGAGAGGCCTCTCCAGAAGGGAATCATAGAACCCAACAACGCAACAGAATCATCCTTTCAAAATTCCCTTTTAGAGAAAGGTCTCACAGTCATCGGAGAGGAAAATCACACCCTTTCCATCGAGTGCGACGTGGTGGTTATTGGGTCCGGATGCGGCGGCGGCGTTGCGGCAGCCATTCTCGCAAGTTCCGGTCAGAAAGTGGTGGTTCTCGAGAAAGGTAACTATTTCACTGCCTCTGATTATTCAACATTCGAAGGCCCTTCTCTCGATCAACTATACGAAGCCAGTGGGGTTTTAACTAGTAATGATGGGAAAATGTTCATTCTGGCTGGCTCTACCGTCGGCGGTGGCTCCGCCGTTAATTGGTCAGCAAGCATCAGAACCCCAAATGCCGTCTTGCAGGAATGGGTTGAGAGCGACAAGATTCCATTCTTTGGAAGCTCTGAATATCAAAACGCCATGGATGCAGTATGCAAAAGAATTGGAGTTTCAGAGGATTGTGAACAAGAAGGGTTTCAGAATCAAGTTCTTCGAAAAGGGTGTGAAAATTTAGGATTTCAAATTGAAAAAGTACCAAGAAATTCCCCAAACACTCATTACTGTGGATCCTGTGGCTATGGCTGTAGAAAAGGTGAGAAACAAGGGACTGATTCAACATGGCTCGTTGATGCTGTGAATCACGGGGCAGTGATCATAACAAATTGCAAAGCTGAGCGATTAATATTGGAAAGAAACAGAGCTGGAAGTATGAGGAAGAACAAATGCTTGGGAGTCATTGCAAAAGTTTGGAGTGATAACATTACCAAGAAACTGAAAATCAGAGCCAAAGCAACCATCTCAGCTTGTGGAGCTCTCTTGACACCACCATTGTTGATATCAAGTGGGCTGAAGAACAAACACATTGGTAGAAATCTTCATCTCCACCCTGTTTTGATGACTTGGGGATACTTCCCAGACTCAAATTCAGAGTTCAAGGGAAAATCCTATGAAGGTGGAATAATCACATCAGTACACAAAGTTGTCTCTGAAGGAACTAACTCAAATCCCAAAACCATCATTGAAACTCCTCTATTAGGACCAGGTTCATTCGCTATATTGTTCCCTTGGATATCTGGACTTGACAATAAGAAACGAATGCTCAAGTATTCGAGAACTGCCCATTTCATAACGATCGTTCGAGATTCAGGTTCCGGGGTAGTGCGGTCCGAGGGAAGAGTGAGCTATAACTTGAGTGAAGAAGACAAGGAAAACCTCAAGACAGGGCTGAGACAGTCATTGAGGATTTTGGTAGCTGCTGGAGCTACTGAAGTTGGCACTCATAGGAGTGATGGACAAAGACTTGAATGTAAAGGGATTGGGAAGGAGGAATTGGAAGAGTTTTTGGATATGGTATCTGTAGAAGGAGGGCCGCTAACTATGACACAAAACTGGAATATCTATACCTCAGCTCATCAGATGGGGAGCTGCAAAATGGGAGTTTCTGAAAACGACGGCGCGGTCGACGAAAATGGAGAGAGCTGGGAAGCTGAAGGGCTCTTTATTTGTGATGCTAGTGTTCTTCCTACTGCTGTTGGTGTTAATCCCATGATTACTATCCAATCCACTGCTTATTGTATCTCAAACAGATTGGCAGCCTTGTTAAGCAAGTAAGTTCCTCAAGTTGTTTTTATTTTCAATCTCAAAGGTACGATGGTTCTGTTTCTAATGATATTGCAATTGTATAGATTACTCTTAATTTGGTATCTTCTGGAGTTTTTATGAGCACGTACTCTATACGAACACACACGTAGATTTTAGCGTAGTTTCGACCGCTGCTCGAGCAGCTAAATCTTCACTAGAAACAAGCACACACGTACGATGGTTCTGTTTCTAATGATATTGCAATTGTATAGCTAACTCTTTAACTTGGTGTCTTCTGGAGTTATTATGAGCATGTACTGTATACGAACACACACGTAGATTTTAGCGTAGTTTCGACTGCTACTCGAGCAGCTAAATCTTCACTAGAAACAAGCATTCCTTACAATTGAGAAAATAGGATTACATTACAATGTGTCGAGGAGCCGAGCGAGAGTGTTATCGCTTGGGACCATGCGTCGGAAATTACACTTTGTAGCTTAACAAGTGTGAATTGGAATAGTAGGATGAATGAGACCAGCCTCATCCCCTCCTTCAGGTCAGCTTTGTTAGGGACTAGAGCCGTACTTTCCTGAATCGGTCTTAGCCATCAGAGTCGGCCTCACGGAACGGTAGAGGAACGGTCTTAACCGCCCTGTATTTTCCGATGTTGCTTAGCTGTTCATTCTCTAATCTGCAAAAGAGTAGAGGATTATACTAGAGAAAATGAAAGATTTCGAGATTTAGCTCCTAGCTCGAAATCTTCAGGCTGTTGTTTCGAAGACAGATGATATCATACCTGTAGAAATTCCAATGCCCTCGACGGATAACCTCCAATGAAGCCAACAGGAAATCGAGCATTTTCGACTCGACGTTTCGAATATGTAGTTTATGCAACTGTAATACCGTCTCGACCCAAGCAACTCTTAGGATCACATTCAGAACCTGCAAGTAATAGCATTTAGCACTTTTCATTGCTCCTTTGGCTAGTATGGATTTGAATGCTAATTTCATTTGTGGTTAGGACTCACAATTGACAGGTAGTAGACGCCTTTGTTCTTCAAGATGAGTTCGTCACGGAGCCACGGGTTTCGAGATTTCGGATTGAGGATTCCCCAATCCTTTGCAAAGTCCCAGTACAACTGATATATTGTGGCTAAAAAGGATGTGACTAATACGATTACGAACCAGAGGTGCGTGTCTTGCCGAGAATACGTAAGCCTAGCCCCGGCTGCCACCATGGCTGATACATACTTACCCATGTTAGCCAAATGGTCCAAATCATTGTCATCAAACCATCTTCTTGCACACTTGAACGCAGTATAGAACATGAAAGATCACATGGTCAGTTCGAGTATATCGAATTATCGATTTTGTATAAAAGAATCGATAGAAGTTCGGAGATCACCTGCATTGCACGCCAATAGTATGGCAAAAATGAAATGAGGTAAGCCAACTCCCAGTACAACGTCCCGGATTTGCAGACATCGCCTCGATGTATTCCGAAGGAACCCGCAAAGAAGTAGCAAGCGGCGGATTCCATGAGCCTTAGCAGAGTGATCTTTCAACATAAACAAGTCAAAAGTGATCAAGAAGTTACTGCAACAGTAAGTTTTAACACAATGTGAATATATACACATCATTACCTGGCTTGTAAGTTGGTCTGCCAAGAAAGAGTCAACGAACAGTACCTGAAAAACAGCTCATGTCAAAGTTATAACCAAACCACAACTTACAAGACAATGCCATGTTGTAGTGTGAAAGAAACACTGCACATACCTTGTAAAAAGGAGAGAAAATTATGTTACGAAACACGCGAAGAAAGTAATAGCGTGTCGGTCGGTAGAATATATCCAACGGGCATACAAGTAGGACGAGAAAAATCTGCAAAAGGAAGCTCAAATCATCACCCGAGTCATATAAAAACCAAACCCGTGTGAGAAATCGATACGTCGTGGCTTAAGGTATCAAAGAACTAACAAGTAGAAGAAGCCCGGGAATGGAATCGACTTGGACAGATGAGAAGCGAGTGAGTCCTAGAATTAAGTGAATGACTAAAGCTCCGACCACAGCAGTCATGGTGGTGGTGCATAAAAGGAAAGCGTCACGATATTTGAGCGCAGTACTCGATTGAAACTCAAAAATGAAGTTGTAATTAATCCTCGCATGTTTCCACGTGAACAAATTGCACCCGTACACGAACATGTGCAAGCTTAGCAACGCAAACATGCTGCAAGAACAGTAATTGGGGTTAGAATAGTAAATAGGAACAGTAATTGAGGTAAAAATAAGAAGAGTGGTAACCTGAAAACAGGATAAACAGCATCCATATAAGAAACTTCATTTGTTCGAGAGAAGACACCAGACAAATGCGCCAAAATTGCATATACAATAAACAATGACACAAAGCAACCTGTAAACAAACCTGAAACCAACCAACAAAAATCATAACTTTGGTTCCAAATTATACTTTCAATCTCTAACAATTAAATTCTCGTACTTTAATGTTTTTTACAATTCAACCTCTATCGTTGAGCTACATGCTCGTTAGAGATGCCTACAAAGTGGGATTGGAGGTGGAAAATATAATCTCTGTCCCCGATTCCGTTTAGCTAATATGAAGAAATCTCTCTCCACTTCCTCATCATTTTTCGTTTAAACGGGAATTCTCCATCCCGTTCGGGGCAGACTCTCACACGATCAAATGGGCATGAACGAATAGTTTTTCACGTGCTTAAAATCGGGTCGTAGAGATTAAAAATAGAAAAATTACCAACAAAGAAGGTGGTCATGTGGGAATCTTTAGGCTGCTGAGGCCTCAAATATTTCATTGCCTTTTTCCTGTCATTGTTGGCGAAGTGCTGTGTGAATATGGATTCCACTTCGTCCATTAGTCTTACCACCTTCATTACACAAACCAATTTTCATATTAATATATACATTTCTTTAATATTTTTATATAATAATGTCCTATGATGCATGCCAGACAGGAAATCATTGTCGTATGTAAATATATATTTAAAAAAAAAATTAATCTTTAAATCAATTAATTAAATTAATTAAGAGTGTTCGTGGGTGGGGTGATATTCTTTGGACCAAATCTAATGGTTAAAATAGTAATTTTTTTCAAAACTCAACTATAAAATATTTATTTAAGATTTGTAATTTAATTTTAATATATATTTTAAAAAATTACTTTTCAAATAGTTAAAAACTATTTTTAAGACGTATTGGAGAATAAATAATTAAAAAGATAATTATGAAATGAAATAAAAATAAAATAAATGTATGTATTTATAATTGCTTAAAATTATATATTTTAAAATTAATAATAAATTCAGATTCACTCGATTCAATTTAATTTAAAAGATCAAAAGAGTACATGAATTACCTTATCAGAGCTGATAAATGGTGACCTTTTCACTTGTTGAAGATAGGTAGCTGACGCCTTCTGGTTAGCCACCTGTTCTCCCAAAATACATTAATGTTTTTAATTAATGTTAATAAAATTTAGTAACTAATTAATGAATTAACGTAGGATGGTATGGAATAATTAATGTTTTGTCACCTTGTCGAATTTCTTCAAAATCTTTACGAACGCTTTCATATTCAATGAACTGCCACATAGATAAATTTTGTATTTTGTTTTAAAAATATCTTTAAATTTTAAATAAATTAATATTTTGTTTAGGATTATTAAAGTATTAAAAAAAGAAAGAAAAAAAAAAGTGTACCTGAAGGTTTTGAGGAGGCCGAGGCCTTTGTAGAGCTCAACAAAGGCGCCTCGAAGCATCTTCTCCGACCACTGGATCTTCTTCCGGCTGATCGAGTCGCCGGAGGCATCCTTGTTGGGATTGTTGATGAGGTCCTCCCACAGCATCCCCATGACGGCGGAGATTGTCCTTGACGGAGTGGTGGCTGGAATGTCGACTCGCAGCGCCATCTTCGGCTTATTTCCTTTCTTCGTCTTCCCTCTCACGGCGGCGTTAATGAACGTGACCCCGTGCCTCTCTAGTGCGGCGATTGCTTCATCCGTCTCTGATACTTCTGCTGACGCTTCGTTTGATTCTGAATTCTCTGTATTCAATATTAATCCCGATATTCATTATTATTGGGTCAAATACCATAGATATTATGTTTAACGAGTGTTGGATGAAAGTCCCACATCGGCTAATTTAAGCAATGATTATGAATTTATAATCAAAGAATACTATCTTCATTGATATAAGATATTTTTAGAGAAACCCAAAGCAAAGCCATAAAAACTTATGTTCAAATAATTTTAAATTTATCTAATCTAGAGAGACAAAAACATTAAGGTAATTTAAGGTAGCAAAATTGTCATAAAATTTGGTGTAATATTCAGCCATGCAATCATAAAGCGCCACGTGTCAACCAGGGAAATAATTGGAGGTTAAATGCAAGTATGGAGTGACGTAATTGACCTAAATAAATAAAATTTGGAAAGAATTTGAGGTTACCAGAAAAATTGGAGTGGCGAGGAGAAAAAGAGGACGACCGGGAAAAGCGGCCGGCCGGCAAAGTTTTGCGGCGGCGATGTTCAAGAATCCGTTTGAATTCAAGCAAAATTCCAAGCTGCTCCCTGAGACTGTCCCCTCTCTCCACAAACTCACTCTCTCTACTCCCATAAAACTCGTTCACTTTATCCAATTCTTCGTCCAATGTCTCAAAAAACATCTTCACCTATAAAAAATAATAATAAAAATAAAAATAAATGGAAGCATAACTTAGCAATTAAGACATTCATTACTTTACCTCGTCTTCTTCGGAGAAGAACTGCGAAAGCTCGGTTTCACGATCTTCATTACCGTCCCCATCTTCAAGGGTTTCACTCTTTTTGGCCTGAAATTATGGAAAAGGAATGAAAATTTTCAAAACAGGCAGGAATTCATGAAATAAAAGTAAGTTTTTTAAGAAAAGCTTGGTGATTGAGTAAGCAATAAGAAGAGTGTTCATTTCATTTTCCCCAATAACGCCAAATTGCATGCCATCCCTAATCTTCTTACTCCCAACGTCATTTCTTTTAACATTTTTCCTAACAAAACTGCCTTTTTTCCCCCTTATTTTTTGCCCTAATCTCGCCTCCTTTTCGTGCATCCCAGAATTCTCTTGCAGGAATTGAAAAACTGTCCAGAATGTTGGTTGATGAAAATCTTACATCTGTTAGTTTAAGGAATGATCATGAATTTATAATCAAGAAATACTATCATCATTGGTATGAGGCATTTTGGAGAAGCCCAAAACAGAGCCATGAGAGTTTATGCTAAAAGTGAATAATATCATACCATTGTGGAGAGTGATGTTTAACTAACACAAAATTCTCTATTTATTTTTGCATGGATTGAAAAAGGGTGCTTGGATCGAATCGAGAAAAACCCATCTCATGGAACACCAACTCTCATTTCACACTAGATTTTATGTCGAAAGCGGCGAACAAGTGGCATCAAAACGACACATTGATGGGGGGGGGGGGTACCTGAGAGAGGTGGTCGGCGTCAAGGGGGCGGCGGCGGCGGCGGAGGGGGAAGTGGGCGGCGAGAGAAGAAAAAAGGGAGGCGACGGAGGAAGGAGGAGGAGGAATAGGGGTTCTAGAGAGCTTGATTCTCTTGACGAGCTTTTTGAGGTGCCAGTAATTGACGAAGGCGTCTTTCCATTCAGGAATGAGTTGAGCTTCCAACTCCTTTGAGAATTTTACCATTTTTTTTCAAAGCTCTCTCTTTTGCTTAGAGAGATTTGGTGGAAATGGCATATATTCCATTGCGCGGAAATGGCGACCCTTCCCTTTTATACTGCGTTTTAGAGAGAGAAAAGGAATGTTATGGAGCCGTGCAAGAGAGAATTAATCAAAAACTTTTGGTTCTTTTTGTTGGATGAAAGTCCCACATCGACTAATTTACAGAATGATAATGGATTTATAATCAATGAATACTATCTCTATTGGTATGAGACTTTTTGGGAAGTCCAAAACAAAACTATGAGAATTTATGCTCAAAGTGATCATACAAACGTGATTAATTTTATTAATTATTATATAATGTGAATTCAATATTGCTTTTGAGGAAAGGATTTGTGTGAATGTAAAAATTTTGTAAGGGAAGTCAAAAATTTTAACTTTTGGTTAAAAAAAGTGGGAAAATGAATTTTCTTTGAATTAAAGGCAAGTTAAAACCATATGTGAATGTGATTTTTAAGGTATATTTGAAATTTCTTTTGTAGGAGTCAAAATTAATTATGTAAAAACTTTAATTGCTTTACTTTTCACTTTTTAAAATTTTATCAAATGATTTAAATTAATCAAAATAACTTATCATTTAAATTACTTAAAATTATAAATATTTAGTTTATTAAAATAGACGTTAAATATCAATATGAAAATATTAAGTTTTGTTAGAGGTTACATACGATAGGACAGTCATCCCGACAATCCACACCATAAACAACGAGTTTATATCTTCTTAATCTCGAGCTAGTTCTTGAATTAAATTTATCGGAGGTATAAATATTAAAAAAAAAAAAAACAAAAAACAAAAAAGATTTGAAGGGTGTTACTGTGGGCGGTGTGCTGTTGAGCCAACTTTTTGTATGTGAGTGTGCATGACGTTGGAACCATGCTCTCTTTTTGTGTCCACCCACTAACCCTCCAAACACAACTTTCTCTATTTTCTTTTTTTATTTTTATTTTAAAAAAAAGATTTTACGGGATCTCAAGATGATACCATTTGTAACCGTTCAAGCCCATCGCTAGCAGATATTGTCCGCTTTACCCCGTGTTCGTTTTGACCCGTTACGTATCGTCGTCAGCCTTATAGTTTTAAAACACGTATACTAGGGAGAGGTTTCCACACTCTTGTAAAGAATGCTTCGTTCCCCTCCCCAACTAATGTGAGATCTCACAATCCACCCTCTTTGGGAATCCAGCGTTCTCGTTCGCACACCGCCCAGTGTTCAGCTTTGATACTATTTGTAACAATCCAAGTCCACCACTAACAGATATTGTCCGTTTTAGCCCGTTACGTATCACCGTCAGCCTAAAAAAGAGTATCTAATTGAGTATATAGAGAATCAAATCCGTTGTTTTAGTAAAAAAAAATGGTTGAAATTAGAGTGCATCTAAATGAGTATAATTAAAAAAGGAAATAGGGGGTAGCAAGTTGGAGTAAAGTAACCCTTAAAAGGAAGGGGTGCCCTAAATAATAATGTATTGGGATAAGAGGATTGAGAGGAAAAAAACAAAGGTGGGTATTGAGTGTAGGGTTGAAGTGGATGAGAATCTTGAAGTAGAAATGCATGCAATTGGAGGAATCATCTTTGTTGGGATCAGAATCATGAATCACAAATTGTACTCTTTCAAATTGGGTCTCGAAAGTGACTCAAACATTTGTCACCAACACACCCAAAACCCATATGCTACCAACGCGTATTTGTGTTGAAGAGTCATGTAACGGTTCAAGTCCACCGCTAATAGATATTGTCTAGGAAGAGGTTTCCACACTCTTATAAAAATTGTTTCGTTGACGAACATAGTTTTGATCGAGAAGCTTTGAAAGAAAGGGGATGGAATAAAACGGGTTTTTGGATCGAGAAAGTTTGAGCTAGAATTGTTGATTTTTTTAAGTGGTTGGGTGAATGAAAATAGGGATGGAAGGAGTTTCTTTGTCATAGTTCCATTTGAGAATGTACTTTAAGAGTAACCAATGAAAAATATAATGCATCCTCCACTACTACGACGACTACTACTTACTTAACCTTTGTTTGGTTTAACTTTAATTTTGAGAATTTGGATTAATTTAGGGATTTGGTCTAACAAATTGGTGTATTCCACTATCTACATTTTTTTCTTTTCTTATGTACAAAAAGCTGCAATTGTGTTGCTTAGTGGGTCTCAAATTTTTTTTTTTAGATCAACTCAATTTTGATTTGATTATCGACTTATTTGAGTCGAGTTGAATTTAGTTAATTAAAAAATTTATGAATTGAGTGGGTTCATGAGTTCTCCTCAAATTAGTTTTAGTTGAATTGGGAAAATTTAACAAAATTGGGTTCATAGCTTAGTGGTAGAGCATTTGACTGCAGATCAAGAGGTCATCGATTCGAACCCGGTTGGGCCCTAATTGTTTTTTTTGTGAGATCCCACAAGTTGCTAGCGAAGACACTGGCCCCATTCGGTTTCTTTTTGTGAGATCCCACATTGGTTTGAGGGGGAACCTTTTCCTATCAATCTTTTGAAACGCGGTGTGCTAGCAAAGACACTGGGTCCCATTTGAATTTGTTGGCCCTATCCCTAGTAACCTTTTAAAACCAAAATCGACAGTGTGCTAGTAAAGACGCTGGCCCCATTCAAATTTGTTAATTTTTTTTTAAAAAAAAGTACCTTTTGGGTTAGGATGCACATATGTATACATATATTGATTACAATTTTATTTAATTTGATCGATATTTTCCGATTATTTATTATATAAAATTTTAAGTCTTTAAAAGATAAAATTTAAAATATATATTGAAATAAAGTTGTAATATTAATACCATATTTGAAAATAAATAAATGTTTTACATGTGAATTAATGATCGGAACCCTCAAACCAAAAATAAAATAATTTACTGATGTGTGTTAGAGAGAGAATAATAAATAGTATTTGACTTAAATAAACCGTCAAAATGGAGAGGCTATGGTATTTATTTTAAAATTTGAATTAATTAGGTAAGTTTCCCTTTCACAGTCATCTCCATCTACTTTACAGCAAGACCATAAGACCATAATCTTAGGTTAGTTTAATATAATATTTCTTTACAATGAAAGCTGGAGAAGTATGTTTGGTTTAATTCATTTAAATTACTAAATTAAATAATAATATCCTTTTCCCATGTCAAAGATAGCGACTTTACTTGTTTATTATCTAGTAGGTATTTGAACTTTATAAATTATTTTATAATTTTATGTCAAATAAATCTTTAAACTCTACTGTTTGGTTCGGTTAAGAAAATCTTTTGGACCAACAAATTTTAGGTTGGTTGGGTTAGTGACTAGAGGACTTCTAGAACCAACCCTCTATTTTCAGGTTAATACATAACTAAAATCTCATAAAATTCAAATATCAAACATTTACAAGTCAGAACGCATCGGTATTAGATACAACATCAAATATTCTAGGCATTCAACCCCAAAATGATATGTTTTGATAGGAAGAGTTGAAAGAAGAAAAGGCATAGGGATATGTTGATGAATATGAGACACAACAAATTGACTTCTTCCATATTGGTTAAACCAAATTGTTAGAAGGCTTTTGGAATCCCAAAGGGCCAAACAAAACTCATTAGCTCAAACATGATTATGCATTGATATTATTGAGCCATTTGTACAAACCCCATATTCTTGCCTTTCAATTTGCTACTCATTTTCCATGTTCTTGCCTTTCAATTTGCTACTCATTTCCAATGCCTCAATCTTTTCATGAGTGACCCTTGTATTTATTAAGCATTATTGCCTTTATTTGATTCATTTTGGGACAACAAAACAAAAAGAGGAAATGGTTGGATTGGTAATTAACTTAATTAAAAGATTGAAGATTCTTTTGTGAGAAATGTCTCCTATTATACTATTAGGGTATTACGGATGATATTAGGGATGATATGTGAGATTCCACATCGATTTAAGAGGGGGAATGAAATATTTTTTTATAAGAGTGTGGAAATATCTTTCTAGTAGACGGATTTTAGAACCGTGAAGCTGACGACGATACGTAATACGTCAAAGCGGACAATACTTGCTAGCGGTGGGAGCAGTGTGCTAGCAAGGATGCTGGATTGTGAGATCTCATATCGATTGGAGATGGAAACAAAATATTACTTATAAGAGTGTGGAAACTTTTTCCTAGTGGATGCATTTTTAAATCGTGAGACTGAGGGCGATACGTAACGAGTCAAAGCGGACAATATCTACTAGCGGTGAGCTTGGACTGTTATAGGATGGAAAAAGTTTTTTCGTCCCCATTTCCGCCTTCTATTTCATTTTTCATTCCCGTAACATTCTCTATTTATTTTTACAGAAATCGAGATATGATCCTCTACAAAGAATTTGTAGAAATCAAGTTTTGCACTATAATTTTTTTTATATTTTATATATATTTTTAAAAACATGTATTCTTCAAAGATTGAGAAATAGAACCATCTGATTTGATTCATTCTCAATAGCCAAATGATTTTTAATGGGTAATTTTCATTTTTCAACATAATTTTTATTATAAAAAAAATCCTAATAAATTCAATAATATTTCATAAAAAAAATAATATAATTTTCAACTTAATTTCTAAAATATCAAATTTCAATATTACAATATAATTTTTTCCATTAATTTTTTTTTTATTAAGTAAGAATATATGTACTAGTTCTCTGTTCTAATTTTGATATATAAATATGTATTTATATTTAAATATAAAAGTGAGGCGGAACAAGATAGAAACTGGAATGAGATCAAGGTTAGAGTCGGAATTAGGGACGGGAACATTAAATAACACGTCAAAGAATTGTGCTAAAACACATAGGGCTATCATTTGAAGTTTTTATCATGAGTTTGGTCTAAAAGCATAAAGAACTTTCTACCTCTGAATGGTCTATAACGTCCGTACAATACTAATTTATAAATATCAAATTTTAATTTTATAAACATGTGGATGATATATATATATATATATATATAAAAGAAATAAAAACTATATATTAATTTATATTATAGTTATAAATGAGTAGCCAATGCTTTGGGATGTGGTAGTAATGATACCAAATAGTTCATTCCATTTCATTTATTTCAACTTTCGTCGGTGCTACTTATTTATATAATTATTTGAGTTTTTCAATTTCATACTTTTGATTTTACATATTAATTATGTAATCATGATGTAATCATAATATTTGTTTTTTTATATAATCATTAATTGTTTCTTCACTAACAAAACGTGGGCTTGGGGGAGCTATGTGTTGTTGTTATCTATATTGGCCCAACTATTCTATGGGCCAAAGTTTATTGAATCACTAGTCCACGTCAGCCATCTGACCGACACGACAAGTTAAGCTGGTCGAGCTAGGTCGAATTTATGTTGAGTTGAGCTAGGCTACATTAGTATTATGCATCTTGTTAGTTTGGATGAGGTTCGTTTATTTAAAGCGTTCTTTGCTATTTTGTTGGGAGGTTTGTACCTAACATGACTCAGTTGACTTTTTGACCTTGTGAATCTCTCATTGTACCTTCCTTGAGAATTTTGTCTTTGACGAGTGATTCACATTCTTCCTTTAAGCCTATGTGGTTGATTAGAGATGTCCACCGGACGTGGAGGGATGGAAAAGTCTTTTCTATCTCTGTCATCGCCTCCTATTTCACTCTTTCTCTTTCCACACACAAGTTTGATAGAGCGGGGATTAGAGTGGGGACGAAACTAGGGTCAGGGATGTGGACAAGGATGTCGAATGTGGCTCGTTTTAGTAACGAGGAGAAGTTTCTCCTTGCTCACTCCCTCATTTTCCACCCCGTTCTGAGGGAATTAAATGGGACATTTGCGTCGTTGATCCATGTAACAGTCCAAGCTCACCGCGAGAAGATATTGTCCTCTCCGGGTTTTTCCTTCTAGGCTTCCCATCAAGGAGGTTTTCACACCCTTGTAAAGAATGCTTTGTTCCCCTCTCCAACCAATGTGTGATCTCGTAATCCACCCTCTTCGAGGCCCAGCGTTTTCATTGGGACTCATTCCCTCTCCAATCAACGTGGGATCTCACAATTCACCCCTTTTAGGGCCCAACGTCCTCGCTGGCACTCGTTCTCCTCTTCAATCGATGTGAGATCTCACAATTCACCATTTTCAGTGCACAACGTCCTCACTAGCAATCGTTCCTCTCTCCAATCAATGTGGGATCTCGCAATCCCACTCAAACAACTCTAAGCTTATCATATTTTCCCTTTTCAATTTTATATTTTTCACGACGATTAATATCATGTCCCAATCTTCTTTCAATTGAATCTACCATATACAATTCAATGCCAAGAAAAGCTATTAGTTCATTGTTCATGATTGAAAACTTAAGGGCAAGTGAACAAAATTTTGGTGGCACATTTATAGGTTGGTTGACCATGCCTAGGGTTCAAGAATGAAAATGCTTCCATTTAAAACACTCCATTTCAATCCTGCCCCTTGTCATCCATGCACATAGCCTTCACATTTCCAATAAATATATATACAGAAAGAGAAAGACAGAGAGATAAGCATTATATACTTACAGCACAGCTCATAATTATAATCATATCATATGTATCCTCATTCATTTTCAACAAACACCAAAAAGAAATTTTAAAAAAAAAAAAAAACCCAACAGAGATAAGATCGATCTAACAAGAACTAATCAACCACTGCCCTCTGTTTTTTCCGCCGCCGGCCGTGGCAAAATCATAGAGTTTTCAGTGAGACTGTTACCTTTAATGGTCAGTGACCCCGAAGACTCGGTCAAATATGACGTGGAGAAGAAGGGAATTAGTGCTGACCAATAGGATTTCGCCATGTGGCGGATGTTTTGGTTTTGTTATTTGGTAAGCCACCGAGCCAGTTGGGTCGGGTTGACGATGCCGGATATCTGGGCCTTATCCGTCTTCAAAATGGTTGCCACGTCGGCGTAGCTCTGAATCTGATGCTCTTTCTTGATGATCTCCGGCGGCGCGGCTTCCGACTTCGGCTTCTTGTACTGAGCGGCGGCGGTCGGGAATGGGCTTGCTTCGGCTCGGTCCGGGTCGAACTTCCTGCCCAAGATGGTTCCTTTAGTCAGAAACTCGTAAGCCATGAACCCGGCCAGAAGCCGGTTCGACGTAACTGGCTGCTCACCGGCTTTAAGAGCCGACGGCTCCTTCCGCTTTCTTGACGGCCCAGCTGATAACAGCCCACGGCTATGGCAATGGAAACTCATTTGCCTTTTTTTTCTCGGCCCTTTGTTAAATGCCAGTAAGCTAGGCCCCGGTGGCAAAACCGTAGGAAGTTGAAATTCCCAGGGGCAAAATCGTCTAACAAGATTTTGTGAATTTTTTTCTTTTCTTTCCTTTTTTTTCCTGAAAAAATTGACGAAAGGTTAAAAAGTAAAAAAAAAAAGAAAAAGAATGAGGGATAGTGGGCACGGTAAAAGTAAAAAAAGAGGTTTAAAAATGGGGATAACGTAAGTTAAGGCGAGAAAGGGAAAAGGATTGAAAGCGACTAAAATTTTTAAAAGGAAAAGAAAAAAAAAATATATAATTTTCTTTCTTTTCCTTTTTTTAATAATTGGGAATAAAAACTTAAAAGCTGGGGAAAAAACGGGGTCAATGTTTAGGTGAAATCGGATCCAGATGGTGGCGGATGGAACCTGAGGGCACTGGTTGGATCGGCGTACGGACGGCAGTTTACCAGTGGCGCCACCCTGCGTACGACGGAGATGACGGCTGACCAAGAAAAAATCCGTTCAGATTACAAAAAAGAATTTGAAGGAGAGAGAAGGAAAGAGAGAAAGAGAGAGGAGAGAGTGGGCAGGGGAGAGAGAATGCGGCGAAGCCGAGGCCCCTGCTTTTATCTGGCACACGTTTCCAATTATACCCCTTTTCTAACAGTGAAACACCGTAAATACCCTTGGAAAATGCCCTTTATATATATATTCTTTCTTCTCCGCGGATCGGGGCAGGGTCCGGCTCCACTTTATATTTTATATATATATGCTTTTTTTATTTTTTATTTTAAATAATTTTGAAAAACTTAAATTTTAAATATTATAACATAGTATTAAGTACTTACCAAAAAAATTATTTATTTAATTACTATATATAAAAGATTTAGATAATTATCTGACTCTTTTTCTTAATTTAAACTAAAATTCTCTATTTCATTTTATACGGATGTTTGCATGTTCTATGATCTGGTTATTTCGTCTTTTCACAAAATACTAATAATAAAAACATAGGTAACTATTTAATATGTTTAATGTATAAAATGGAAAGCTTGAAAAAATGAACACAATAATTACAACAAATGGAGAATTAAAAAAATAAAATACCATTTAATCCAAATGAATGAACAAGAAAAATGATAGAATAGACAAGAAAAGAAATTTGTGTACGAACAGAGAATAGAAACCACTGACTTTAGATTGTAAATGTCACAATCAATCCCAATTTACCATTTAATCCAAAGGATTCCAAAGTTTTACTAGATTGCCCATCCATAAGAATAAAGCTAATATTCATTAAAAAGAGGGGGGGAAAATGCAAAAAGAGAATATTACGACTAAAGTATAAATTCCATTTTTTTTTCATCCCCATTCTGTAATCTCCCCCATTTAAAAGAGTTCTAATTATGATTATATATAATATTGCCTTTTCGTCTTTTATTTTTCTAATAAATTTAATATATTATTAGATTAAATTAGCGTAACTCAATAAATAAGATAATTATTATTATTTTAAATGTCATGGATTCATTCTTCATCTTGTAATTTTGAATTAAAAAAATATATATATTATGTTAGAATAAATTGCATAGAATTATTAAATATAAAATTCATATTGAGGCCTTAAACTTTTAATATTAAGTTTGTGAATTTAAAAGATTTAAAGAATTGATTGTGTACCAAATTAAAAATTAAAAAATATGTTATTTTTTAAAGTTTTAAAATAAATTGAATTAAAATTGAAAGTTGAGAGAGATAAATATAAATTTTATATAAAAGATAAACTTGTAATTTCATTTGAATATTCAAACTTTTTATGATTTTTGATTAATTAACATTAATTTAATTTAATTTAATTTAATTTAATGTTGTCTTAATAATCCAACCATAAGTTATAGAATTGAAAAGGGACAATACATTTAATGCAATTAGATTAATTGAAAATAAAAAGAAAATTAATAAAAATTGTAGTAAGCCTACCTGCTATATATAGACAGGTTGTTTTAATTGGATTTAATTTACTTAATAATTAACGCTTGCCTTAATTGCTGGGCGCAAAGACCATAATACCCTAAACCACCCCTCGCTCATTTCAAACGATCCAGCCTACTCCCTGCGCTTGTGCTTCTTCTGCCTTGACTCGTCCACATTGAGCTCCCAGAAACCGGCAGCCGGCGGCTTCCAACTGATCCTACCGGTGGAGGAGACTTAGCTCCACATGAAATGAATCAAAATGGAATACTTCATTGGAATTGAATTCATGATTAAATAGATCGATTGAGATATGTACAAGTTGGCTCTCGTGAAAGCTAGAGATTCTAGAGTTTGGAATTTAAGTTTCTCGGAAAATAATTCTCTCGATCTCGAGTTATTGTGTGAAACTCTGTCCTCCTCTCGATCCACATGACTTGTGCTTTATGGAAAGTTGTCGTCTCCAAAGTAGGTTACGTATCACCGTCGTCAGCTTCACAGTTTTAAAACTCATGTACTAAAGAGTGATTTTCACGCACTTGTAAGGAATCGTTCTCCTCTCTAATAAACGTGATATTTCACAACTCACCCCATTGGAATGGTGTCGGGGTTCTGATACTATTTGTAACAGCCTAACTCCAAATTTTGGCAAACGTCGTAGTTGGTTATTCTAATAAGAGATTTTTAAGATCCCAAAATTCTAATCAAATCAAAATTGTAATTAATAATAACAAATTATAACTAATAAAAATTAATGAAGTATTCCAATGTAATAATTATTCATACATAAATATTTTAAAATTATTTTTATTACTTTGTTAATAAATTATTATAATGATATAAAAAGTATAATATATATGTCAATTAATATAATTTACTGAATAATATAAATTTACAAATTTAATAGTGGGTCTTAAAAAGAGTTTCCATTAGCCTCCAGAAAAGTTACCTAGTGTATACATCGACTTTTTATTGGCTGTCTTACACGTGTCGTAATTACAGAGTGCCAGCTTTGCGCAGGATAAGCATGAAAAATATTTCTCTGGCTTTGGCGTTCACTGATCAAGCTATCAAGATTGGCCACGTGGCATTCATAGCGCACGATCTTCCAAAAGTAGCAGACCTGTAGTCAAAAGCCTACAATGTGCCACATAAGAATCAAGATGATCGAAATCAATCCTCACCGTTGGATTTCCCTTCGTTCAAACTCGAAGCTTTTTGGAGCTTTTTGCCTTTTACATTTAAAAAATTAAGAAGGAATTTAATTTTTGTTTTTGTTTTCTGATTTTAAATGACACGAAATATACTCACTCGTCCCAAAATAGGTAATTTTGGATTATTTCTGAATAAATTAAAGTTTTATTGCAACATGAATGAAATGGTGGGATCTAGTGGGCCCACAAGTCACAATCTTGGTGATCTGGAAATTGGGCCCAATTATATGTTGGGCTAAAAGGCAATGTAGGCCCAAATATTAGGGAGATTTGGAGAGAACACGAAATCTTAGAGGATTGGGCATCAATTTTAACAAAATACCCACACCCAAGTTTTTAACTTTGGGTACGTTGTCCCGAAACCCTTCCCTTTTTGGGCGATTATGAGTCGAGATGGCTTCAAACTCCCGATACCGTGGTTCGTAGTTATGTGCTTTGAGTTACAGTCCTCACCTCATCTATATTGAAACTAGTCTCAAAGATATTTGAAGAAAAAAAAACCGTTTCTCTACCTGCTTTTTAGCTTTTCGAGAGGATTGGGTATAAAAAATGAGTCGTTCTCATGTTTTTCGTCCAATCACTATCGCTGAAACCAACCAACTCAAGATTGCAATTTAAAGAGTAGAACAATCTATGAGATGAGATGAAACTCTCATGTCCCTAGTTCCTTGTCTCACTGCTCAATTTCCGTGCAACTATGTTTTCTTTAGTCCCTGTTGTGCCAGCAATAGGCTCTAGAATCTGGTTTGATCTTGTAGTCCAAATAACCTGAGTAAGGATATGTTTGAAAATTTTGAGAATTCGATTAATCCTTTGGAAATCTCGACATTAATGATTTTGGGTTTAAAATTAGGATTAAAAAAAATACCAATTTGATTAAAATTGACATGATTTTATATGTTTATTGGTTAAAAATTGAAATTTTATGCTTATAAAAATATATCCATATAAATACTTTAGGATAAAAGATGCTTTTTATTTTCTTTTTGGGTAAGAGGGCTATAAGGATTGAATTTTAGGCTGGGCATGGCGGGAAGATCGAGGGGCAGCAAATCCAGATTGTCAATGATCCATTACGATCGCCGTTGAAGACAAAAGAACAGAGCTCAAAATAAAAAAAATGGCGGCACAAACATTCAAAATGATCAAGAATACATATACACAAACATTTAAAATCTCAATCCTACTCGTTATACTCCGGCGGAGCTCACCAGTCCGAGAGTCGACACCAAGCGAATTCAAAGTTCGAGAGGAAGAATCACAATCATTTGGCTGAAATCCGAAGCAAACGAGCATTCTGAATTCAATTCAATTATTACAAATGCAGGAGATAAATTGTGTAAGGCACTTTTCCTTTTAGTAGGCATGTCTTAGACTGATGTCCTTGCTCTTCATGCGGCTGCAAATTCATTTAATCATTTCAATGGAAAACAGCTTGTGCTCCACTTTGGTAGGTAAGATAGTAGGTTCTTTTACTTTCGAATCATTCTCATTCATTCTTTCACCAGTCACTGCCTCTTGATTTTACTCATATCCGATGATTCGTCTTTATTCACACTTTTCAGTAACAGTGAGCTAAAGGAATTTTATGATTTCGTTTTTGACCTAAATTTTGAAATACGCGAGTCTAATTTTATAATTTCTTTCTCGATGCGGAGTTTTCGAGATGAAGGTTTTTCTGTCTTGTTCTATGGTGTAACGGCGGAATAGAGAATGAATAAAATGTTAATGAAATCAGTTCCTTCGGTATTAGGGCAATTGTTGACTTGTAAGGGAGGGATTTCTATTCTAACTGGGCCCTGCATATTGATTCTCATTGGAAGTTGTTCATTATTTTATTTTATTCTGAAGTGATTAAAAAATTTAGAAGAAAATCATGCGTGTTCACACGTTGAAGGGAAAACTTAATGCGTATTGTACAGATTCGGGATTCCATGCCTGTGTTTTGACTTTGAATACAAATTTGTACTCTGCCGAAAGGCAAAGACAGTTTTAAAAAATCCCAGAAAGAAAAGTCATTGAGACCTTGGATTCTTGCTTCGGAAGATAAGTTTGATGGCTTCTTTTTGAGAGGATTGGAGAATG
Source organism: Cucurbita ficifolia (assembly GCA_033971965.1). NCBI lineage: Eukaryota > Viridiplantae > Streptophyta > Magnoliopsida > Cucurbitales > Cucurbitaceae > Cucurbita > Cucurbita ficifolia. The sequence goes on along the minus strand of CM066967.1, from coordinate 8,828,643 downwards.
CACGGTGGAGTTTGTGTTTTGTGGGCTCGGTCGATGACTTTATTTGGGAAAAAGGTTTTACTTTTCTTTTGTTGATGTTTGTTCTGATCGCATTAGCTCTAGTTCATGATGCTCCTGTGGGTTTCTCTTTCTTTTTTTTCTTCTTTTTTAGCTTTGGTAATCATACAACTTTGCTTCATTATGATGTCTACTTATAGTGAGTTCGAATTCATTTTGCCACTGCTTGTGTTTTTCTGTATAATTTCCCCCATTTCCCTGTTCTTCACCAGTAATGGGTTTCATTCGTGCTTAATATTCGAAGTTTTCCAGGTATTTATCGAGTCGTAGAAAGTTTTGCTGGAATGGATGGGTTTCTATATGCTTGAAGGTATTTTAGAACAAATAATTGGAAGGAAAAGAACTGGAAAATTCTACTTGGGAATTGAGTTGACTCTTCTCAACTTCTAAACCATTCATTTCTCCGATTGCTTGAACACTTCGTGTTTATTGATTGAGTATTGAGTGTTTAATTTTCGTAATATGCTCAAATTGTGAACTGCGTGCCTTATTACTGAAACTGGTTTGTAAGAAGTTCTAATCATCTCCCTCTCTCCCTTTTATTTGATCTGTTTTCACAGATTTTCGGTGGAATGAGCCAGCATGAGAGCAAAGGCCTGGATGAATGAGAAAATTTTAGGCCTCAAGAGTAAATTTAGCAAGATGATAAACTGTATTCGTTCAGGGGATCAATTAAAAGTGGATGAAATGATGCATTCATCAGATTCTCTGGCAACTCGAGACTATTCAGCCAGTGGTTTTTCATCACGTACTGGGGAGGTGGAACCGAAGGTGGATAATGCCAACATTGAAGAAGCTGAATCATCTCTTCGTGAGAGTGGTTATCTGAATTATGAGGTTTGTCTCTCGTCAATAATGAAACCACTGTTTTATGGAAAGAAGCAAGAGATTCACTGTGTTATAGGATTAGCTCATTCTGTCTTTTGTTGAGGACATCACCTGAAAAAAGTACTTTCATGAGGCAGATTCTTCAGATTGAGATATTAACTTACCTAAAGATAGTGTCTATATAAATATTTCTTCAAGTTTCTTATACATTCAATCGCCCTGGATGCAGCCATTTGACCATGTACAATTCTATTGGATATTAGAATATGATAGTCCACAACAATTTTTTGAAATATCATGTTTGCTGTTGTTGAAAGTGAGCTACAGTACCTTTTAATTTTCTAGGAAGCACGTGCTTTACTTGGAAGGCTCGAGTACCAAAAGGGTAATATAGAAGCTGCTCTTCATGTTTTTGAAGGAATAGACATTGTTGCTGTAATTTCCAGGATAAAAGCTTCCATTTCAACGAGATATGAACAAAATAGACGGCAGTCACAAAGGGATGTTGTGCCTACTATGTCTATGCATGCCATTAGTTTACTTCTTGAAGCTATTTTTCTGAAAGCAAAATCATTACAGGGTTTAGGAAGGTTTGTAGGTATTTTCTCTTCTCTCTCTCTCTCTCTCTCCCCCCTGCTACTTGAAGATTTTCAACGGATCCTCTTTCTTCTCCATCTGTATTCATATTTTCCCCCTTTTTTGTTTATAATCTGCAGAGGCAGCAAAATCTTGCAAACTACTTTTAGACACTGTTGAATCTGCATTACCAGAAGGCTTACCTGAACACTTCGCTAATGATTGTAAATTGCAAGGGACACTAGCAAAGGCTGTTGAATTGCTTCCAGAATTGTGGAAATCTGCCGGGTCTCCAGAAGAATCTATCTTGTCATACAGGCGTGCCCTTATTTACCAATGGAATCTAGAAATGGAAACTAGAGCAAAAATAGAAAAAGAGTTTGCAATTTTCCTTCTCTATAGTGGCTGTGATGCAAGTTCTCCCAATCTCCGTTTGCAGATGGAAAGCTCATTTGTGCCAAGAAATAATATGGAAGAGGCCATTCTTCTGTTAATGGATCTGTTGGGAAAGTATATACATGGATTAGTTGTATGGGACCCATCAATAACAGAGCATCTCTCGTTTGCACTGTCTATTGTTGGGGAATTTGGAGCTCTAGCTAATGAGGTTGAACAATTGCCTCCAGAAACTATAGGAAGGAAAGAGAAGTACTGGACACTAGCTCTTTGTTACTACGGGGAAGGTAAAAGCTTAGTTGCGTTGAACCTTTTGAAGAACTTCTTGAGTAACAAAGATAATGTAGACTGCTTACTGGAATTGTTGTTAGCTTCAAAGCTCTGTGGAGATAATTTGGTTTGTCTCGATGAGGGGGTGACTTACATATTGAGAGTGCTTTCGGAACTGGGTGGCAGATGCATCCAGATGGTTTCTATTGCTAATTGCTTGCATGGTGTGTTACTGTCAGCCATATCCAAATCAATTGCTTCTGATTCTCAGAAAACTTTGAAGCAATCTGAGGCACTCATGGCACTACAAACCGCTGAGCAACTGATGAAACAAAGGGATCCATTCATTGTATATCATCTTTGTCTTGAATATGCTGAACAGAGGAAGCTGGATATTGCTCTATACTACGCGAAACAGCTAGTGAAACTCGAGGCTGGGTCTAGTCTGAAGTCGTACATCCTCTTGGCCAGAATATTGTCTTCCCAGAAACGGTTTGGGGATGCTGAGACTGTACTCAACGCTGCTCTTGAGCAGACAGGGAAGTGGGAACAGGGCGAACTCTTACGAACTAAAGCTAAGCTCCAGATTGCACAGGGCCAGTTAAAGAGCAGTATAGAAACGTATACTCATCTTCTTGCTATAATTCGAGTCCGGACTAAAAGTAGTGGAGTTGGAAAGATGCTTTCAAAGGTATGGGATTCAATTTCGTACGATCAAAGCTTTTTCTTGTGTTCTTATTATATGAGGTCTCTAAATGAGATATCATGGTCTAATGATTTTACTCTAGATTTTAAACATTTAATTAATAATTAGTTCATTTATTATTTATTGCTTTGTTTCACCTTAATTCAGGATGTGAGAACATCTGACAGAAGTCTGGAAATAGAAACATGGAATGATTTGGCGAATATTTACACAAGCTTGTCTCAGTGGCGGGATGCTGAGATCTGCCTATCAAAATTGCAGGCAATCAATCCATATTCTGCTTCTAAATGGTATTCCACAGGTAAACATCATCCCCATTTACTTTTGTGGCTCTAATACTTTCCCATCTAATTTTCTCCTCATTCTATTTTATTCTTTAATCAATTACTTGATCTACCTTCTTCATGATGCTAAGAAAATTGCTTAGAATTAAACTGATACACAATAGAATTACTTCTTCAGGAATGTAGTTTCTGATAGTAAGGAGAACGAAATGCTTATTTTTCTTAAAAAAGAAAAGGATGGCTCAGTCCCATGTTAAAGATTACCGAGTTCCTTCTTCAGAAAGCATTTAGTTTAGTAATGATTCTCTTTTGTGGGCATTTTTTACTGAAGAAAAATAGAGGCCAATGGTTTCTTTTGGATCGTTACTAGAAAAATAGTGTTGGCTAAGAACATCCCCTGGAGCCTTGATATCTTTTACACTCAATAATGAATTCATAACTTGATGAATCTGGTAGGTTTACTGTATGAGTCGACGGGTCTCCCACGAGATGCTTTGAAAGCATACAACAAAGGATTAGACATCGATCCTAACCATGTTCCCAGCATGATATCAACTGCCCGTCTTCTCCAACAACTGGGCGGAAGCCAGTCATTTCCTGTGGTGAGAAGCTTGCTAACCGACGCCCTTCGACTTGATCGAGCAAACCCATCTGCATGGTACAATCTCGGGTTGCTATACAAAGCTGATGTCGGGGCATCCATGCTGGAGGCTGCTGAATGTTTTGAGGCTGCAACTCTGCTTGAAGAGTCAGCTCCATTTGAACCTTTCAGATGATGAAAACTTGCTTTCTTTCTGGTAGAGAAGTTGGATTTTGCTGTCTTAGTTCTACAGGTTTACTCAGATCTTCCATTTGCTTGCTGAATTTTCTTCTTCGGGATTAGGAACAAATAGTAATAGATGATTGGCACAAAGTAGTGTGTAAATAGAAAAGCAAAAATACATAGGCTGTTAGTTTTCTAGCCAACCTTGTGTTTTTTTTTTTTTCTTTCTATAGAAATATAAACATCACAATTTGGAAGTTTGATTTGTAAAGTGAATTAAGGAAACATTGTTCCCCAAGTCAATGAGTTTTCTTCTTTATTGCTTCATCTTCTACAGCACACAACAGTTGAGCTCTCAAGGACAAGGGCAAGGGCAAGATGCAGAAAGCTTTTGAGCAACGGGTTGAAGCGATGGCCTGAGAGGAGCGAAAATGGGAGTGGGCGAGATCAGCGACTGGTTGGCCATGATTTTGATGCCCACTCAATTCAGAAGTGAGAAACCCAGGCTCGGAATTGGGTTTAGTTCTGAACTGAAGTTTTGTTGACGATGCTGCCATGACGCCGGAAGTATTCACCGGCGATAATCCTAACATTACGGAGGTTGCCATTGTTACTGAGCAGAGATCTCTGAGATCGCTATCTTGTCACTTTGGAAGCCTCTAGTTTTCCTCGAGAAGGTGAAGGAGATGAGCTCTTTTATTGTTGCCTCGACTACATGGTTTGGACCATGGTCATGTCAAAGCACATAAAACTCAAGCTTTTTACTGCTAGGCTGGACTACGAAGTTTGGGCCAAGGTCAAGTCAAAGCCCATAAAACTCAAGTTTTTTGATGCTGGGCTGGACTACGACGTTTGGGACTCGGTCACGTCAAAGCCCATAAAACTTAAGCGGCTCAATCAAATGAGCGAGTCCACGAAACATGAGTCCATGAACTCAAGCCCATGAAGAGAGAGTCCATGGACTCGAGCCCATGAGGCGACAGTCCAAGAAACAACGGTCCATGGGCTCAACCCCATGAGCGGGACTCCACGAAAAAAGAGTCCATGGACCCAAGCCCATGAGGCCAGAGTCCACGAAACAATAGTCCATGGACTCAAGCCCATCAGGCGAGAGTCCACGAAAAAGGGTCCATGGACTCAAGCCCATGAGGGGAGGGTCCACGAAACAAGGGTCCATGGACCCAAGCCCATGAGGGGAGAGTCCAGGAAACAAGGGTCCATGGACCCAAGCCCATGAGGGGAGAGTCCAGGAAACAAGGGTCCATGGACCCAAGCCCATGAGGCGAGAGTACACGAAACAAGGATCCATGGACCCAAGCCCATGAGGCGAGAGTCCACAAAACAAGTATCCATGGACCCAAGCCCATGCGGCGAGAGTTCTCGAAACAAGAGTCCATGGGCTCAAGCCCATGAGCGGGAGTCCACGAAACAAGAGTCCATGGACCCTAGCCCATGAGGCGAGAGTCCACGAAACAAGGGTCCATGGACTCAAGCCCATGAGGCGAGAGTCCACAAAAAAGGGTCCATGGACCAAAGCCCATAAGGGGAGGGTCCACGAAACAAGGGTCCATGGCAAGCCCATGAGACGAGAGTCCAGGAAACAAGGGTCCATGGACCAAAGCCCATGAGGCGAAAGTCCACGAAACAAGGGTCCATGGACCCAAGCACATGAGGCCAGATCCACGAAACAAGAGTCTATGGACTCAAGCCCATCCGGCGAGAGTCCACGAAACAAGGGTCCATGGACTCAAGCCCATGAAGCGAGAGTTCAGGAAACAAGGGTCCATGGACCAAAGCCCATGAGGCGAGAGTCCAAGAAACAAGGGTCCATGGACCCAAGCCCATAAAGGGAGGGTCCACAAAACAAGGGTCCATGGCAAGCCCATAAGACGAGAGTCCAGGAAACAAGGGTCCATGGACCAAAGCCCATGAGACGAGAGTCCAGGAAACAAGGGTCCATGGACCAAAGCCCATGAGGCGAAAGTCCACGAAACAAGGGTCCATGGACCCAAGCCCATGAGGCGAGAGTCCACAAAACAAGAGTCCATGGGCTCAAGTCCCTGAGCGAGAGTCCACAAAACAAGGGTCCAAGGACCCAAGCCCATGAAGGGAGAGTCCACGAAACAAGGGTCCATGGACCCAAGCCCATGAGGCGAGAGTCCACGAAACAAGGATCCATGGACTCAAGCCCATAAGGGGAGAGTCCAGGAAACAAGGGTCCATGGACCCAAGCCCATGAGGGGAGAGTCCAGGAAACAAGGGTCCATGGACCCAAGCCCATGAGGCGAGAGTCCAGGAAACAAGGATCCATGGACTCAAGCCCATAAGGGGAGAGTCCAGGAAACAAGGGTCCATGGACCCAAGCCCATGAGGGGAGAGTCCAGGAAACAAGGGTCCATGGACCCAAGCCCATGAGGGGAGAGTCCAGGAAACAAGGGTCCATGGAGCCAAGCCCATGAGGCGAGAGTCCAGGAAACAAGGATCCATGGACTCAAGCCCATAAGGGGAGAGTCCAGGAAACAAGGGTCCATGGACCCAAGCCCATGAGGGGAGAGTCCAGGAAACAAGGGTCCATGGACCCAAGCCCATGAGGCGAGAGTCCAGGAAATAAGGACCCATGGACTCAAGCCCATAAAGGGAGAGTCCAGGAAACAAGGGTCCATGGACCCAAGCCCATGAGGCGAGAGTCCATGGGCTCAAGCGCATGAGCGGGAGTCCACGAAACAAGAGTCCATGTACCCAAGCCCATGAGGGGAGAGTCCACAAAACAAGGGTCCATGGACCCAAGCCCATGAGGCGAGAGTCCACGAAACAAGGGTCCATGGGCTCAAGCCCATGAGCGGGAGTCCACGAAACAAGAGTCCATGTTCCCAAGCCCATGACGGGAGAGTCCACAAAACAAGGGTCCATGGACCCAAGCCCATGAGAGGAGGGTCCACGAAACAAGGGTCCATGGACCCAAGCCCATGAGGGGAGAGTCCACGAAACAAGGGTCCATGGACCCATGCCCGCCCATGAGGGGAGAGTCCACAAAACAAGAGTCCACGAAACAAGGGTCCATGGACTCAAGTCCATGAGGCGAGAGTCCATGGGCCTCTAGCCCATGAGCGGGGGTCCACGACACAAGAGTCCATGGGCTCGAGCCCATGAGCGGGAGCCCACGAAATAAGTCCAAGGAGCCAAGCCCACGAAACGAGAGTCCACGAAACAAGAGTCCTTGGACCCAAGCCCATGAACGAGACTACGTTTTTTGGGACTCGGTCAAGTCAAAGCCCATAAAACTCGATATTTTTAATGCTGGGCTGGACTACGATATTTGGTCCTCGTTCAAGTCAAAGCTCCAAAACTCAGGCCTTTTATTGCTGGGCTTTACTTCGATGTTTGGGCCTCAGTCAAGTCAAAGCCCATAGAGGTCAAGCTCTTAATGCTGGGCTGGACTACGATGTCTGGGCCATGTTTTAGTCAAAGCCTAGAAAATGCAGGCCTTTTAATGCTGGGCTGGACTACGATTCGTCCTCAGTCAAGTCAAAGCCCATAATACTCAAGTTTTTGAATGCTGGGCAGGACGACGATTCGGCCTCAGTGTTGGGCTGGACTACGAAGTTTGGTCATGCCAAAGGCTATAAAACTCGAGCTTTTTAATGCTGGGGTGGACGACGAAGGTTGGGCCTTGTTCATGTCAAAGCCTATAAAACTCAAGCTGTTTAATGCTGGGCTGGACTACGTTGTTCGGCCTCGTTCAAGTCAAAGCCTATAAAACTCAAGCCTTTGTGCGAAAGAGTAACTGTAATTTTCAACTTCAAATGTGCATCCTTTCCTTTTACAATTTAAGAAAACTTGATAATCATCGCTAGGAAAATAAAGATGTCTACGAAAACTATAAAGAACCATATAGATTTTGTCCCTGTTCACCAAAGGCAACACCGTCAACAACAAAAATTACCACCTCCTAAACACGCAATGATTCTGATCTATTACCTAGAAGAATGGAGATTTCTTTCTAATCACTATAAATTTTCCAATTTTGTCTTCTGAGAGATTCCACACTCACTTCCCCCTCCTTCTTTCAAGTCATCATATGCACATATTCTCACTGCTCAAATGACTCACCTCATATTTTCTCTGCGCCTAACATACCGGGTCCGATCATTATACCTCGGTCTATCTTGAGCTCTTTGAGGCAGTGGTTCCACCCTCTTCTGTCTCTCTGGTGACCTTTGAACAATTTCACCATTCACGAACAACTCAGCTGCAACCACCACAAAAATGTGATTCCATCATTAATCAACTCCTACAAACCTAAATATGAGTACCCAAAACTAGTTCTTAACCAACCAAGCTACCAAGTCTACTAAAAGATCCCTTTTTATTTCACACTGAAAAGTATTGAAACGACAGACTACAAAACATAGTAAGCAAGTCTTGATGTTTCATCTCTACTGATCTGTATCTCCACAGAGTATAAAGAGAACAGAACAGTTTCGAGAGACATTTGTTGTAAGTTCATTAGCATTCAAAACTAAACATTGTCTGAAAGACTAATTTAGGTTAGCCAAGATGAACTATACACACATTCAATCTGTAACCTGTTTTAAGAGCAATCTTTTTTTTCGTTCAATTCTTTTCCATTAATGACCAAAAAGCTTCATCTTCAACTACTAAATGTGATGAAAGAAAGCTAATTGGCACAACTGATAAGACTTTGAAACATTATAAAATGCATTAATGTTTCATCTCTACTGATCTGCATCTCCACAAGGTAAAAAGAGCACAGAACAGTTTCGAGAGACATTTGTTGTAAGTCCATTAGCATTCAAAACTAAACATTGTCTGAAAGACTAATTTAGGTTTGCCAAGATGGACTATACACTAACTGAATTTAACAAATAAGCAAAGCTAATGTTTCATCTCTACTGATCCGAAACTCCACTATACATACAAAGCTCAGAGCAGTTAAGAGTGACATTTGTTATGAGTCCATTAGCATTCAAAACTAAACATTGCCAAGGCTGATTTAGCTTTGCCAAGATGGACTCTATCATAACTTGTCTTATTTAAAGTGTCATGAGCATATTTATAAAATATGAACATAATATCAAGGATGGTTAGTCAGAATGCAAATCTACGCATGATATAAACATAGATAATGTTTCATCTCTAAAGCCCACAACTTATTGAAAACAGCTTTGCCGAGATGAACCTCCTAGATATCAATGTCATTGTCTGTCAAGAACTCTTTGATCGGGTTTTGAATGAACAGCGAAGAAAAAAACATTTAAAACTTCATATGCTTACCCCCATAGTCTTTATACTCAGGGTCGACATAAGAATCAGGAAGAACAAAGAGAACACCAGGCAATCCTGTCCACAAAGATTCCAACAAAAATCATTAGGTACAAGCTTCACAATTTCAATATGATAAGTACGAATGCCACATAAATAACTAGAGTGCGAGAAAGGAAACGAATGCCTGTATGTTAGGGCACAAAAAGAGGAAATTTCAAGATAATAACACATACCCTCAAGCTTATTGGAGGTCTCTTCATCAATCTCACACCCAAATCCAAAATACCTCTCACAAGAAACATTATAAATCTTCTTCTTCGCTTCCTCTTCACTGTTCATCAAATCACAAAACACAGCCGAAATCAGCGAAAACCCGCAACCAAATTAAGAAGAAAAAACATTAATATATCCTTCCAAGTACCTGCCAAGAACTTTAGCGAGGGTCTGAACGTAGCAGTCAATCATCTGTTGCTTAGAGGCACCCTCACCACCAGGCTTGTCCATCACGATGAGCCAATGCTCATAGTCACAGCCAGGGAAAAGAGGCGCCATCTCAGTGGGTGGACGATCACTGAAGTTGGAGTTAGAGTTAAGAGGCGCGTAACCGGAGTTACCAGACCGATTAACACGGCAACGAATCGAGGTAAGCCAGGGGACGCTCGGTGTGGATCGAACGGCATGGGAAAGCAGAGGAAGAGATCGACGGGCGAGAGTGAGAGATGGAGGAGAAGGGAGACGTGTAAGAGATTTGGAGGCGGAGAAGAGGCGTTTATGAGCAAGAGGGAGGCGAGCGGAGGAGGGGGAGGCGGAAGCCATAACTCGAAGAAGGGATAACGCCATAGAAGGCGACCGTGAAAGGGTTTACAGCGATGGAAAAGTGCAACAACAAGGAGGATTCGAGGGTTTTAATAGCAGAAGGCAATGTTGTAAGGTCATTGCTTAATGGGCCTGCTCTCTTGTTTCCTTAAGGCCCATGAATGGCCGGATTTAGACGCTAGTACAGGCCCATAACACGAAAAAGTAGGCCTTCTTCACAAAACAATGGGCCAAGCTTTTGCTTCTCCAAAGCCCAATAACCTCCAGTACTAGATAAAAAGAAAATAAACCATGCGGTGAGCGTGGATCGAACACGCGACCTTCAGATCTTCAGTCTGACGCTCTCCCAACTGAGCTATCCCCGCGTTGTTGTTAGGATAGCCAAACTTTGTAATTTATTTACATTTTTATATTATTTTACAAAATTGAAACTTAAAAGGATAATTCATTTTAAATTACAATAATCGTCTCGAGTTTATTGTTATATATATATAAAGCTAATCCAAACCTAGCTTATTGTTGTATGCACATATATTTATCTTAATTATTTAGTTTCATAATTATTTGTAATATTTAATTCCTTAATTATTTTTAATTATTTATTCTTCAACCACTCTGCTTCAAACCCATCCAATTCAGCCTATATCAAACTTAATTCATGAATATCTTTACTAATGATCTATAATATCAAATACCAACCAAATACATGTTCATGAATATTGCTCATGAATTTTTACCATCAATTTTAACCCCATGAGTTTCTCGCTCAACTAAGTTATTCATTTTAAGAGTATTATAAGAAAATATGGTTAGGATTGTAACCCTATTTTATTCACAATCACTTACTTTCTCTTCGTGGGAATACGAGTTTGTTTGTTTGTTTTAAAAAATAATTTTTAAACAAAAAATAATTTTTTTTGGTAAACAAAACACCAAATTAGACCAAGAGGTTTATTTATGACAATTTTTTAAAAGTTTAATTTTCATTTTTACTTAAAAAAATCTATTCTGACCTTTAAATTTAATATATAATCCTAAGTTTTATAAGGATGATTATAGAAATATCAACTAAATTAAAAATAATAATAATAATAAATTTTCAGTTTTTTTTAAATGCTCAATTTAAAGAAAGTACATAAAATGTTACGAAATGCGGCCACATTCATCAATGTTTCCAAACTAAACACTCAACATGAAAATAAAAAATATATAATTATAATAAAAATTGATTAAAGTACAATAATTATTCATATTTTCCCCTTCAAAGCTACCTCGAAAAAATATTTTTTTTTTATTTTGAAAATTATTATAAATAACATCCAACTTGGAGCCTTTTTTTTTCCTCTTTTATCATGGTCTTGCTTCCAGCTGACTTATAAGTCAACTCTCAGCTACAAAACGACCAAAACAAAAAAAGAAAAAAGGATGCCTTTTTCTCATAAAAGTAAACTTTGTGTATGACTTTTGCTTTAATTTAGGCTTCAAAAGTCCATAAAAAACGGGTTAATTTTTTTATTTTATATAGTTTGAAACATTTTTTTTATGAAAATATTATGCATTAAAATCTAATGTGTTGGGGAATGATCATGCGTTTATAATCAAAAAGTACTATCTCCATTAATGTGAGGCCTTTTGGAGAAGTCCAAAACAAAGTCACGAGAGTTTAGGCTCAAAGTGGACAATATCATATCATTGTGAGTCATCGTATTCTTTTAACATGGTATAGAGTCGTGCCCTAACCATTGTGAGCCATCATGTTCTTCTAACGAAATGAAATACATAATTTTTTAAATTAAAATCAAAGTTTTTTAAAATTAAAAGATTAAAGCAACTCGTTCAATTTTAAATTTTTTTTGTTTTAGATCCAATGAAAAAAGTTATAAATATAAATAAAATTTAAAATTTGAGAAAATAAATATATTGTTTAGCGTAGAATTATTGATGGAGGATAATTAGTTTGAAAATTCAAAAAAATCAGCAGAATATTGCCAACTGGTCTTAATCGTTGACCAGTTTTACCATGCTATAATTGTATGTGACATGTGCTTTATACTTATAAACTATAGACTAAAATTTACATTAAAAAAATGCCTAATTCTAATATCGATGTCTTATATTATTTTGTTACAAAATATAATTTTGTGCCCACTTGTCGTTTTAAACGGATCTCACATGGTAAGTAAGAACTGTTAGTACAGCAAAAATTATGATCGTTATATATTTTTATAATTATCCACTTGTCTTTTTCAAATCATCTTACACATTTAATTAAAATAGCTAATTAATATAGTTAAAATTACGACGATCCAATTGTCTTTTAAAATTATCTCACACACTAAATTAAAATAGTTATTTAATATCACTAAAATTACGATCGTTAAATATTTTATAACGACCCAGTTGTATTTTTAAATTATTTAGAGAAGTTGGGAAAAAAAAATTATTATGGTGTATGAAAATATAAATGGTGAATTTTTTAATAATTTTTTTAATTGTTAATTTGGATTTTTGAAATATTCTTATAATTATTGTTCACGTTTAATATCTATAATAAAGCCATCCAATATTATTCTATAATGAATATTTAATTAGAGTTTTTCGATCCCTTCCAAATTTAATAAAGCCACTCCAGAATGTAAATAATTATTTTAATTGTACCGAATCCATTTATAAATTATTGAGAGAAAATATAAGACGAACATGAACTTTTAATTTTTTTTAAGTTAAAAATATGGATACTATTTACCGATTATATTAATGGTAAGAGTATTTAAAAAAAAAATTAAATATATTAATTCAAAAGAATAGTAAAAATATTTTAATTTTATTTATTTTAAAATATTTTGGTAAGAAGTTGTGCTTTCATACCAAATCTATTTTTAATTTTATTAAATAAAAAAGATATTGAGAATTATGAAGTGGGTGCCTATAGTTTTGTCCATGATTTGGATGATGACAAGACAGAGGATAGGATTCATAGAGAGTGGATGGACGCGTATATAAAAGGGTTAAAGTTTCAGTGGTGGACACAAACTAAGCCTTCAAACTCAACATTTCTGGAACCCAAGGGATAGCTTTAGGTCTCTTCTTCTCCATTAATGGCGTCCCTACAAGAAACTGGCCTCGACGGCTACACCAAAGATGGAACCGTCGATCTCCATGCTAATCCCGTCCTCCGCTCCAAGACCGGCCGTTGGAAAGCTTGCTCCTTCATCGTCGGTAACAATCTTCTCTCCTTCGCTCTGCAACTTCTTCTTCTATGTATTTGTTTCTTCAGGTCATAAGCGTCTATACCGTAAGATCGATTTTTGACTTGAATGAAAATTGACTTATTTATCGTTCGTTGTGGATTACTGACAGTATATGAAGTGTTCGAACGGATGGCGTATCACGGGATATCGACGAATCTAATATTATACTTGACAAGGAAGCTGCATCAAGGCACAGTGGCATCGGCTAATAATGTTACCAATTGGTCTGGAACTGTTTGGATAATGCCCATCTTGGGGGCTTACATCGCCGACGCTCATCTCGGCCGATATCGGACCTTTATGATCGCCTCCACCATATGCTTAATGGTATGTTCTTAAACTTTAGTATTTTCATTTTTGTTCAATAATTCTAAACAAATAAGAGAAATCATAAAATTTAATAATTTATTAGAACATTTATAAATAAAAAAATTAAATAGACAAAACAGTAAGCTGAGTCATTATTTCCTTTTTTTATCCTTTCGAGAAATCGTGTCTCAAGGTAAGGGACAAAGAAATCGTGCCTCTAGGAGAGGGGCATAATGGTCTAAAAATATTATATTACCTCCTAATTAAAAAATATATATAATGTAAAATATTTCTTCCAACTTAGATTGAAGTTAAAATATTATTTTTATTTTTTAAAACAAATTTTTAACATTTTTTAATCTAAAATATAATAAATTATTTTTATTTTTTTAACCTTTTTTGAAAAGGTACGGGTATTTTTAAACTTTTAAAAAATTGAATATTTTATTATTATTTATTTTTAAAATTTATGTGTAATATTGAAACAAAACTTTAATACTACAAATAATCACATCATTTAAATAACAATAATAATAATAATAATGAATTTTGGGTTTCACGCGGGGGAATATCGAGAGATCATTTCTTTTATGTGTAATATATGCACTTTTTTTTTTTTTTAATATTTTACTTCTTTTCATTAAAAAAATGTTTTTATCTTTGAAATTTTTTAGGAATATTTTAAAGATTATTTGGATCCAAAAATTATTTTTAAACTAAAATAAAATCGATATATGATTCCTCGTACTAAAAATTTTGTTGATTTTTTAGAACATTATTACTTCTAAAATCTTATTAGATATTTAGGTTATATAGAATAATTGTTCGTTTAGTCAACTAGGTAAGATATATAATATTATTGAATTTACAGGGAATGGGACTTCTAACGTTAGCAGTGTCAATATCGAGCCTAAAACCGCCATCATGTTTAGAAGTCAATAAAGGAAACTGCAAGCAAGCCTCCAAACTCCAGCTTGCGGTTTTCTTCGGTGCACTCTACATTCTAGCTCTCGGCACCGGCGGGACAAAGCCGAACATCTCGACGATGGGAGCCGACCAATTCGACGATTTCCATCCAAAAGAGAAGGCACAAAAGCTGTCCTTCTTCAACTGGTGGATGTTCAGCATCTTCTTTGGCACTCTTTTTGCCACCACCGGTGTGGTTTACATTCAGGACAATGTGGGGTGGAGCTTGGGCTATGGCCTTCCCACTATTGGCCTGGCTATTTCCATTCTCATATTTGTGGCTGGCACTCCCTTTTACAGGCACAGACTCCCCAGTGGCAGCCCCTTCACTAGAATGGCTAATGTCATTGTTGCTGCTGCTAGGAATTGGAGGCTCCCTCTTCCTAGTGACCCAAAACAACTTCATGAACTTGAGTTTGAAAAGTACTCCATGGAACGAGCTTTTCGGATCGATTCCACTTCATCGTTGAGGTGACCATTGTTCTCTCTCTTATTGTAAAGACCCAAGTCCACTACCAGTAGATATTGTCCTTTTTGGGCTTTCCATTCCGAGCTTCCCTCTAGGTTTTAAAACGAAGTATTCCTTATAAGGGGGTGGATTGTGAAATCCTGCATCGGTTGGAGAGTGAAACGAAGCATTCTTTATAAGGGTATAAGGGTGAGGAAACCTCCCCCTAGCCTACGTGTTTTAAAATCTTGAGAGGAAGCCCTTGAAGAGAAAGCCCAGAGAAGACAATATCTTCTAAGGGTGTGGAAACCTCTCCCACATTGGTTGGAGAGTGAAGCAAAGCATTCTTCATAAGGGTATCGAAGCCTCTTCCTAGCAGACGTGTTTTAGAACCTTGAGGGGAAGCCCTTGACGGGAAAACCCAAAGAGGACAATATCTGCTGGCGGTGGGCTTGGACTGTTACAAATGGTATCAGAGTTAGTCATCGGGCGATGTGCCAGCGGGCACGCTGGACCCCCAAGGGGAATGGATTGTAAGATCCTACATCGGTTGAAGAGGGAAACGAAGCCCTAGCCGACACGTTTTAAAACCTTGAGGAGAAACCGTTGAAGGGAAAGTCCAAAGAGGACAATATCTGCTAGTGGTAGGCTTGGGCCGTTACACTTATATACTATAAATCTTTTACTTCGCGGGATTTGGATCACAGTTCGAACCATTAATTTATGTGGGGTTGAATGATTGAATGTTATATGTAGGTTCCTGAACAAGGCTGCTATAAGAACAGGTTCAACAGAACCATGGAAGCTATGTTCAGTGACCCAAGTGGAAGAGACAAAGCAGATACTGAAAATGATCCCAATTCTGGTCTGCACATTCATTCCAAGCACTATGTTGGCTCAAACGCACACCCTTTTCATCAAGCAAGGCACCACTCTCGACAGAAGCGTAGGCAGCCACTTCCAGATCCCTCCAGCCAGTTTAGCTGCTTTTGTCACCATCTCCATGCTCTTCAGTGTTGTCATCTACGACAGGTTTGCTCACGTTTATTACCTTAAACTTTTGGTTAAAAGGTTTTTGTTTAATATGTCAGATCCCACATCGATTGGAGAGGGGAACGAAACATTCCTGGTAAGAGTGTGGAAATCTCTTCCTAGTAGACGTATTTTAAAATCATGAGGCTGACGGCGATACGTAACGAGCCAGAACGGACAATATCTACTAGCGGTGGATTTTAGCTGTTACAAATAGTATCAGAGCCAGACACCGGGCAGTGTGCCAGCGAGGTCGTTGGGCCCCCAAAGAGGGGTGATTGTAAGATCTCACATCGTTTGAAGAAGGGAACGAAACATTTCTTATAAGGGTGTGGAAACCTCTCCTTAGTAGACGCGTTTTTAAAACCGTGAGGCTGACGGCAATACGTAACGAGCCAAGTGGACAATATCTACTAGCGGTGGGCTTGGGCTGTTACAAATAGTTAAGAGTCATGGACGCTGGGCACCCAAAGGGGGGTGGATTGTGAGATCCCACATTGGTTGGAGAGGGGAACGAAGCATTCTCTATAAAGGTATGGAAACTTCTCCTTACTAGACGCGTTTTAAAACCATGAGGCTGACAGCGATACATAACGGGTCAAAATGAATAATATCTACTAGTGGTAGGCTTGAGCTGTTACAAATGGTATAAGGGCCAGACACCGGGCGGTGTGCCAGCAAGGACACTGGGCCCTCAAGGGGGTGGATTGTGAGATCTCACATCGGTTGAAAAGGGGAACGAAACATTCCTTATAAGGGTGTAATGGGCGAAAAAAGACAATATTTACTAGCAGTGGGCTTGAGCGGTTACATAATCAGTAGTTTGCTATGTTTTACAGAATCTTTGTGAAGATAATGCAAAGATTAACCAAAAACCCAAGAGGAATCACACTCCTACAAAGAATGGGAATAGGAATGATTCTCCATATCATGATCATGACGATAGCATCTCGGGTCGAACGGCGCAGACTTTACGTCGCAAGAGAGAACGGGTTGGTACAAAATGGAGGAGAAATCCCCTTAACAATCTTCACTCTGCTGCCTCAGTTCATGCTGATGGGAACTGCTGATGCATTCATAGAAGTAGCAAAGATTGAGTTTTTCTATGATCAAGCACCAGAAAGCATGAAGAGTTTAGGCACTTCATATTCAATGACTTCACTTGGAGTTGGGAATTTTCTAAGTAGTTTTCTGCTGTCAACAGTTTCTCATATCACCAAGAACAATGGCAATGGATGGATTCTGAACAACTTGAACGCTTCTCATCTTGACTACTACTACGCCTTAATTGCTGTGCTTAGTGCTATCAATTTCTTTGTGTTCTTGATAGTTTCTAAACTTTATGTGTATAAGGCTGAAGTTTCTGGTTCCATAAATGTTCTTGCTGATGAACTCAAGGAAAGGAATTGAATGGTTTGAGCTCTTCACGAGTAATGAGTACGTGTGTTCTTTTATGAACTTAGACAGCTGAAATCAGCAAAGAGCCTAAGACAGTTAAAAATATACAAATATGTTTGTTTTACATTAACTGTCACATGAAATATTATGGGTGTGGAAACCTCTCCCTAGCAGACGCGTTTTGAAACCGTGAGGCCGACGGCGATACGTGACTGGCCAAAGCAGACAATATCTGCTAGTGATGAGCTTGGACTGTTACAAATGATATCAGAGACAGACACCATGCGGTGTGCTAGCGAGGACGCTGGCCCCAAGGGGAGTGGATTGTGAGATCTCACATTGGTTGGAGAGGAGGACGAAACATTTCTTATAAGGGTGTGGAAACCTCTCCCTAGTAGATGCGGTTTAAAACCGTGAGACTGATGTCGTTATATAACGGGACAATATCTGCTAGTAGTGAGTTTGGACTATTACAAATGGTATCAGAGCCAGATATCGAGCAGTCTGGCCCCCAAGGAAGGTGGATTGTGAAATCTCACATCGACTAGAGAGGGGAATGAAGCATTTCTTATAAGGGTGTGGAAACCTCTCCCTAACAGACATGTTTTAAAACCGTGAGGCTGACAGGAATAAGTATCGAGCCAAAGCGGACAATATCTGTTAGAGGTGGCATTGGGCAAGACACGTTTTAAAACCGTGAGACTGACGACGATACATAACAGGACAATATATGCTAGCAGTGAGCTTGGGCTATTACAAATGGTATCAGAGCTAGATACCGAGTGGTGTGCCAACGAGGACGTTAGGCCCTCAAGGGAGGTGGATTGTGAGATCCCACATTTTAAACATTCCTTATAAGAGTGTGGAAACCTCTCCCTAGCAAACGCATTTTAAAACCGTAAAACTAACGGCGATACGTAATAGGCCAAAGTGGACAATATCTGCTAGCAGAGAGCTTGAGTTGTTACATTAACGTTTTAATTTAACTATTCACGCAAATAATTAAAGAATTTGTGCTATTTTTTGTGTTTGAAAGAGGTGGTTTTGATGAAAAATGAAAGAGAAAGCATAGTTCATCCCAACTATCATCACAGCAATGAATTGTTTTGTATGGAGTTTTGGTTTGTAAATCTGTATGCAATGTGTGTCCCTCAAGTGTTTCTGTGTTTCCCAAACTTAATTGAAAGTTGGAACAATACACACACACACACACACAAACTCTCTATCTCTGTTGTCTCTCTCTGCTTTTCTGATATACAAAAGAAGAACAAGAAGAATCAATGCTTGTTCTATCTTCTTTTAGCTAATTGGAATGTTTTCTTCAAGAACTGATTAGCAGCTCGATCATTACGGTGGCACAATACGCGTAAAATGGTGTTCGGATCGGCTCGGTTCCACCGTCCAGTGGTCGGAGGCATAGGTAGCTTTTGTCCAGACCCCACAACTCCTATCCCACTCGTTTCACAAGTCACAACGCTAAAATCCTCCACCAATTGTTCAGTACATTGGTTCATCAATGCTATGACTCCTTCGACCGCATCGGCTTCTCGGTCGACGACATTCTCCGCAATCAATCCCTCTCCACAAGCACAGAACAATTTCTTCAAGCTTTGGAAGTCCTCATGAATCATGTCGTGATCGGAACGATAGTACACCCTCGACACTCCTCCAGCAAGAAGAACCATCAAAAACGCTTCAAAACAAGCTCTCATCACTTCTTTCATAGCCAAGGCTTGAGCTCTATCAGTCACAATGGCACACAATAAGGTAAGGTTGTGCTTTAAGACACGCAAGGCTGGACGAAGGCGCGCATTGGCGACATCGCCTGCATATAAGGTGTTGTACAACACTGAACTTGAATCAAGGAATACCATACGATAAGCAGCTACTTCGGAGACATGAACACAAGCGGATTCAATGGCGGAGTTTGCTAGTTCGAAGTATGAGGATTTTGAACTGTTTGAAGGAGAAAGGGAAAGGAGTTTGTGTAGGGAATGTAGGTGGGAGTATATGTAATGCAATGTGTTTAGGCGAATGTATAGGCGTTGAGTGCCACGGCTAGTCAAGGGGCGCGGGTGATGGCCATCATGGGTACCAATATGGAGTATCATGTCTTCGCCCACGACACTACAAGGAGTAGCTTTCTTCCAAAGCTGTATCAATTTGGAGTCTCGATTACAACGGGTTAGCGGCGGAAGCTGTGGGAGGTAGCTCCGTTTTGAACCACATGATGCAACAAAAGTGATGTAATCATGGAACATTGATTCTAAACCAGAGGCTACATCTTCAACCAATTCATGGCTAACTCCAATGCCAATTTCAAACAATTCCTCCACCGTTTCCTTAGCTAACTTCATCAACTCGACACCCGACTGCGCGTATGGTTCGGTTTTCGACCTCGGATTCCAACTCTCTGATTCTTTAGCTCTCTTAACACACTCACTTTGTTTCTTTACCCTCTCATCCACCCATTTCTTCATTAGCTTCATTATGATGGACTCTACTTCAAAAGGAACCATCTCTTGGACGATCGCCTTCCCGCCGTCGTCGCAGTCGGCGCAATCCTCAACCACCATTTGAACGAGTACCTTCTCTAGCTTTCCCGCTCTATGCAATACATCGATCGTCTCGCTTGTTAACATTGCCACCCCGCTTAAGTATTGCTTCAACATGCTACCATAGCAGTTATGCAATGTAGCTGCTGCTACTCCCACTGCACTTGGATGCCATTTCTTTAGTATAGGACTGAAGCTTTCCCTCTCTTTTAATGTTAAATCCTCCGTTTCTTTCGCCAACTCAATCAGCGCCTCGCTCGCCTCGCTCGCCTCACTCACCTCGTCCTTACTAATCTTCCCATTCTCAAGTACCTTCTCAAATGCATTCCTCACCGAACTCCGGATGTAATAATCGACACGATCACCGGATGAGTCGATGACAAAGACATCTCCCTCATTTTGTCCTGTCCCTTCTGTGATAGTGACATCTTCTCCAAGAATCTTGGAAGCTGATAGTGCCAAGGGAAGAAGGTTTTCCACTTGACCAACTGTCCCCTTCTGGAAGTAATCATGGTAATGAAGTAACCTCTTCTCCGCCCAGCCCTGCATCGACGACAATACCGACGTCAAAAGCTTAACATACATCGCTTCTCGATCCGGCTTCTTTGCGTCATTCGCTACTTCTGTTAACATGGCATGAGCTGCACAAAGAAGATCTGGCTCAAGCTGTGCTGTCACAACATACTGTTGGAACAACACCCAAGTAAAACACACATTATGAATCGGCCTTGTGATTCCGAGTGTCGACCATGTTTTCTTCATTAGTTCGAGGAGTTCGTCGACCTCGTCGAGTACTAACGTCTCGTCCCTCGCATCAAAAATGGCTTGAAGAAGAGCAACATAGATATGAATGTTGAGAGGGAAGCCATCAGCCCAATGGCATACATCGGTTGGTGTCCCATTGGCACTGCGCCAAGACAATGACACCACAGAATTGCAAAGGGTCCTCATTGTATCAGAGTTCTTCCCTGTGTCAATTGGCTTTGAATCACACCCACGGATGATCTCTCTAAGACGCATTGCAAATGTGTTTGATTTATCAAGTGGAATCGAAGGGTGAAGAAGAAGCCCTGCCTCTAAGATCTTGAGCTGCCGCTTCTGCCATAAATGATACTCATTTGCATCATTGAATTCCGATGGCTTTAAATGGCGTAGAAGCTCCAATGGAAGAATTATAGTCTCCGCTCGTCTACCCATCTGTTCATATCAACAACCATAAATTTTCACATACAAACACAGAATTTTACAATGAAATCAGAAATTTACTTGGCCAACAAGAGTCCTCATCAGGGTCTTCCTAAGTCGATTATCACTCTGTTCTGTGACCTTCATCTGATGTCTCATAATCTCCGCCGACGTCATCGGCCGGCGAGGTCTCGGCGACGGTAGAGTATATGAAAAATTTGGGCTCGACCCATTGGAGCCATGGGAGCTAGGGGACGAGGGGTTAGAGCCACTGCTCCCACCGGACGACATTCTTCTCGATGGTGATCGTTTCAATATTTTCAACCCGAGTGTACGTTTGATCCGACTCGTCGGCGTCATCACCACCCCATTTGGCTTCGGCCCCGACGGCCCATCTCCATTGCCACCATTTTCAGGATTAGAAGAGGAGTAAAATGCGAGAGCGTTCCGACCTCCAAAGCCCGGCGCGGAGCGGCAAGCCGTGAAGAAGATCTCGTAGGCGGTTTCACGGACGTCATCACGGTCAATTCCGTCGAGTTTGTTGAATGGCCACACTAGATCATTCTCGAAAACGTCGACGTGGTAGTCCGGCCGGGCGACGGAGAGAAACCCGGAGAGGGACTCACGGCGGACGTTGTGGCTATACCCCATTTGGGAGGAGGAGGAGTGGAACGATCTCAACTTCTCTCTCTTTCTCTCTGTTTTTTTTTTTTTTTTCCCTCCTCCTCTGTTTCTTAGGTTTCCGGCGAGAGATAAGTGGAAGATAAGGCACGCATTTCTCTTAAAACAGAGCCCTTTTAGGAGAAGATAAGGCACGCATCTCTCTGATTCTTTCTTTCTTGTTTTCTTTTGGTAGTTATTTGACAGAGGACAGAGAAACAGAGATGTGGCTGATCCAGCCTTGTTCGTCTCACAATTATACGAGGAACAAGGAGATGGGAATTTAACGGCCATTAATTCCTTTTTTCCTCGTACGAGGAAATGGGTCTTTCTAAAAATAACCAAAGGTTTGAGATTTCGATCTATTTTCTGCAAAAGAACGACAACATTTGATGCTCTGTTTTGTTCATCCCTGTCTTGTCTCTGTTTTCTTGTCCTCTGGTTTATTTAACATCAGTCACGTTTCATTAATACCCTTTTCATATTTATGTCTGAATTACTTTATCTCAATCCATGGATGACAAAATATAGGAGCTACTTCTAGACCCGAGCCTTAAATGACATAAAGTTTGTACTTTTGAGATCAGATGTTTGAATCCTTCATCCTACATATTGTCGAACTAAAAGAACATCATTGAATTTCTTTGATCAATCACTGTAGAACAATATATGCTCAACCACATATATAGTAGAAGCAATTCTAGTTGATAGAG
This sequence comes from Cucurbita ficifolia, assembly GCA_033971965.1. Classification (NCBI taxonomy): domain Eukaryota; kingdom Viridiplantae; phylum Streptophyta; class Magnoliopsida; order Cucurbitales; family Cucurbitaceae; genus Cucurbita; species Cucurbita ficifolia. The sequence goes on along the minus strand of CM066967.1, from coordinate 8,806,144 downwards.
TTAGGAAAGTGGGAAGACCCGTACAGAGGATTGAGAATTCCTATTCAAATGGAAGATCTAATAAAAGAAACAAACTAGGAACGTGTCGAAGACTTGGACTCCGCCGCAACCCACATCGCTAATTTGAAAATAGCTGGTTGACAGGGACGTCAACCAATTAGGTAGAATCTCCTATGCTATGGAAAGTTATGAGGTTTTAAGCTTCTAGCTAGAGCAGTCTTGCGACTAATTATGGGATTAAGAAAAAATTATAGTTTAAAGATTAATTATGACATTTAAAACAACTACAAATCATATAGACTAAATTTATTATTAAACCAAACAAAAACGTTAACAACCTCTCAAGATCTAGAGGTATAAACAATAGTACAACGCTCAACTAATATAAATGTTTGTTATAATAATATCATTATTCGCATCATCAATACGATCTTACAAATTCGAAAACCGAAACAGTACAAGATGTTCCGAGAACACATCACCAAACACTGCAAGGAATATCGACGTATTAACCCGTCGATCTTCGAGAACTCGTCGTCATAGTAAGGCAATCGTTAACAGTCATAAACACCACCAATGACTCTCAGCTTATCAATAAAGCAATCTTAGTCTTCCTGTCATTATACACATATTTGATGTAATAATCTACATAATTATACAGCTGCAAGAATCGTCCTCCTCGTCCCCCGAGTCGCTCACATCGCTGCAAAAACACACAAAGACATTGGATTCAAAATCGTTTCCATCTCGTTAAGCTCTTAACGTCAAACTAAAGACTTATTCAACTAACTTTCTAAGCGTTTAAACACCTAAAAAGTCATTCTAAACAAGCGATTTCAGGAAGAACAAGCAAAAGAACAGATCATTTCAACTTATAAGACAGCATGACAGACAGCCCATCTTCCCCAAACAACATAAAACATACCAAAAAAAACCAACATAAAAGGAAACAAACCAATCAAGCTACCTCGGTTGAAACTCCAAAATCTCCGCTAGGTTATTACCATTACTATCATTCCACCGGACTTTCATCCTCGGCTTATTCGATTTCCTCGACATTCCGCCGTGCCGGGGTGGCAATAAAGCATTCGATTCACTGTAATCTTCGCCGTTACCGGAATCCCCAACTTCTCCGGCAGCCACAGAATCCACAGCCTTCTCAACATCCTTAGAATCGCCACCCATGGTTCACCAAAGATCAAAAATCAAACCCAGATTTGGGATTTCTGAACCGAATCATCGCCCAAATCACAATTCCAGAACCGGGTGAGGGCTCACGGGTTCAAAATTTATGAACCCAACAACCCCATCAAAAACCCCTCTTCCAAAACTAAATCCCTCGATCTAAAATTTGAACCAGACAAAGAAAATAAGGCTTAGAATCGATAGATTCCCAAGAAAGTGACAGAAAATAAAATCGCCTCCAAAACCCAAAAGGAAAATGGGTTAACTCAAAACTGTGAACGGCGATGGAGCGGTGCGCTGTCGAGATCGGAGAAGAAAAGGAATTAAAAGAGAGGAGAAGGCGTTTACTTTGCTGTGATTGGTCATTAGTGATGTCGAATAATGCTGTGGAATTGGACGGTTGAGATTGGATATCTAAGAAAATGGATGAGTTTTAGGTGGGTCCCGGTGGCGGGTGTTCGTTAAATTCGTTGCTCATAAATTGTCGGTTATCAGAACTTGTCACTTTTCTATTCCATTTATGTTGTTTTTTTCAAACATTAATTGATGTCGTCAATGTGAGTTGTTCTTGGATCATGATATTTAATTTAGTACTTTTGAATTGGTATTTTTTTTATATGAGCTTGTTGCCTATCGAAAATTTTATAATATAATTATAATTTAATGTTAATTTCATTACTCAAACTTGGTTTTTTTAGGTTAATTAAATTATGATAGAAAAAAAAAATAGAATTTGATAAAACTCTCTGCTATAGAAATTAATTGTAACATTTAAAATTATAGGATTAAATTTTAATTTTTCAAAAACATGTTCTTTTTTCTTTTTTGCCTCTTTGGCATATTCTTTCTCTAAAATTTTCCTCTCCAAACAAATTTTAAATTAAAATATCATTTTATTCCTAATTTTAATCTACATACTTTTAAATAAATTTTATCATTAATCCTTCAAAATTATATTATATTAATAAATACTTTCCAAATTTTATCTGGATGATTCTATTAAAAAAAATTAAATTAAAAAACTACTCGTGATTTTCTAAATACTTTAAAAAACAAAAATAAAATCATTTAGAAAGTTCTGATAATTTTGAAAGTTACAAGGACCATAAAGCAAAAATGTAAATCAAAATTCAAGCCACAAGTTTGTGTGGCTCAAAACAAGGCCCCTCAACTCTCTCACAATTACATGAAAATATCCACTTTCACAGAGCATCCAAAACCCTTCATCATCAAAATCAATGCCTCTCCGTTACAACTTCCACCATGCTCTCTGAACTCTGATCCTTCCGCCATTTTCATGGCAGCTTCAATTTCTGCATCTCGGCTTCACAAACCTCTTCCCTCCTCCTTCCATGGAGGCTGGGGGTCCTCCATTTGCGGCGAAACCACCGGGATGCTCGCCAGATCGGTTCCGGAAGTGGTTCGAGTTGCAAAGCCGGTGAGATTCCGGCCAATGATGAAGAATGTTAACGAAGGGAAAGGTGTATTTGCGCCTGCCGTTGTTCTTGCTCGAAATATTATCGGAAAGAAACGCTTCAATCAGTTGAGAGGCAAGGCCATTGCGCTGCACTCGCAGGTAAATTAGTCACTTGAACGAACTCTCCTTACGAGTTTAGTGAAAAAGCCGTGTTCAAATTTTGGCTTTTGGACAGATTATTACGGAGTTCTGCAAATCTATTGGAGCTGATGCTAAGCAAAGGCAGGGTTTGATTAGGTTAGCCAAGAAGAATGGAGAAAGGTTAGGGTTCCTTGCTTGATTTTATCACTCTGTTTCTGTAATCATAGATCTGTTTGAGCTTCCATTTGTATATCTATCGAAGACAATCTGAAGCATCATGTTTGCATATTCTTGTATATAAAACTCTTATTGATCGCTTTTAAGAAGAATCAAAGGATGATGAATGAAGGCCTAGAATGTTGATCAATATGATGACTCTATCAGGTCTTTTTTCTTTTAGAACTATTGCCATATTCATTAGCTGACACGGTGAACTGTTTATTGTTGATCGCACACGAGTAAAGAAACTGTATATGAATGAATCAATACCACATTTAAATGAGAGTTGATTTTGAGGAGATGAAACCGTGGTTAAGAAAGTTTTAAAGAGTGGATAGTTACTACCTATATGTTTCATGCCCTAGATTCGGTGGCCTGTCCCTGCATCATGACTATGTTACCCATGCGTCACTTCAACACATGTCATTTCAACATATTTTGTTCTCACTCACAAATTTCTAGGATTTGAATTTGGAGCTCTTATAATTGAGCCAAAAAAGAATGTCCACCTTGTTGGTATAGGTAGAAATTGATCACTTCTATTCATGTATCCCTCCTTTACTCGAGCGTCGAAATACCAATAATGTGCACTTTTTTTCCGAGATTCAATTAGATAAACTCCTATGCTAAGTTAAAAAGTGTTTGGTTTTGAGTAATTTTATATTGAGCGGCCACAAACCTCCACAATCTCCCCTCGAACAAAATACACCATGGAGCCTCTCTTGAGGCATATGAAACCCTTGAACAACCTTTCCTTAATAGGCTCGGAGCCCTCAAACAAAGTAAACCCTATGTTCAACACTTAGAGTCACTTTTGACTACACTTTTGAGGCTCACAACTTTTGTGTTCAACATTTGAGGATTCTATTGACAAGTTAAGGGCATGACTCTAATACCATATTGATACCCTATTAGAAATCACGAACATTCACAATAAGCTCTCATGACTTTGCTTTATAAACTCGCTCTCAACAATCCTCAATAGGCTAAATGAATCTGCTAATGAAGGCTACATATTCGGTCAAGAGGAAGAAACTTATAATATCGTAGCTGCTCATGGTTATTTTGGCCGATTGATCTTCCAATATTGTTAGTTTCAAAAAACTGTCTTTACCTTTCTTCCTAGCTGTTTGGCCAATAGTAGGCATCTGGTTCACCATTTTAGGTATTAGCACAACAAAACATACAAAAAAATTTGTGTTCGTTTGGAGAATAGTTTTCACTCCTAGAAACAAGCAGGAGAAAGGAAAAATGGATAGTACTACGTGGTAACTGCAATCTTCATATCTTCAAACGGCATACAACACCAAAACAAATTACACCTTATTCATCAATAATCATCGCATCTCTCTATGATCACCTCTCTCGGTCTCTCCAGATCAAAATACAATCCTCTGGCCGACGATCATTCATGGAGAGTCAAGAAGAACAAAAGAAAATAGTTAAAAATCCAAAACCAAGTCTAAATTCCAATGCTCAAGCTACATAATACATTGGATTTGGAAGCTTGAATGTTCTTCTTCCACTTGGAGTTCCCTCAAGGCTGCTGTATTGATCTCCCAATATCCCCCAAATGGAATACCCTCCTTTCACCAATCTCCTTCTCACATCTGACTTATATCTCTCCACTTCCTTCTCTTCATCGCTCCTGCAACCAAACAAGCAAACACATCACTCACCAAGCACAGACACAAGATTTGTGATGTCTGGGCTGTGACTCTGACCTTAAGAACAGATCGGACCATCCATGATACCCCTTTTGAACGAGGTTCTCAATGGTGGCTGATCTCAGAGCTTCCCTTCTTGCAGAAATCAAAATGATATCCACTCCTTTTGCTTTCAATAGATTGAAAAACCTCAATGTGTGCCCCAAAACTGGTGCTTTGGCCTCGCTCATCCATTCTTCCAAATCTGTGATATTCAATTTCTTCCCCCTACACTCCACGAATCTCATTCAACAAAACAAACCCTCTCTCTATAATTGCAATCAATCAGAACAGATTCTACAGACCCACAAACATTCTTTAGCAATCAAGTCAGAATACAACCAAATAAAGGGCATGGTTGAAAGGAGAATAGAAAGTTGATCATATTCATCAATCAGAACAGATTCAACAGACCCATAAAGATTCTTCATCAAAACATTCAAACAAATAAAGGGTATGACGGAAACGAGAAAAGAAAATTACCCATGTTCATCAATCAGAACAGATTCAACAAACCCACAAGAATTCTTCATCAATCAAAACACAAAACCAACAAAAAAGGGTAGGATGAAAAGGACAAAGGAGAGTTACCCGTATTGAGTTTTCATGTAATAGGGCACAGTAGAGATGAGAGTATCATCGATATCAAAGATCCAAGCATCAGTGCCGTCGCCCTTAAGGGAGCAGCCCTTGGTAAGGTACACGATACATTCTTCAATCGCCCTCTCGGAATCGACTTTGTACTGAGTGGAGGTGACATATTTACCAATGTAACCAACGCATTCTTCAGGAACCAGCTTGAAGTATCGGACATTGTGGAGCTCAACGTTCAATCTCCAGCTTTCGCAATAGTTTCTTAGGCTGATTTTGAGGCCATTTTTGGTCCTTCGGTTGACAATGTTCCAGTCTGCAGCTGTTACAGCCATGAAAAGGCAAAAGAAAGTGGAGAGAAGGGGTAGTACAGATTTTGCCATTGCCATTGAGATTGATTTAGGGTTGCGAAATGGAAGTGGGATTTGGAAGCGTTTAAATAGGAATGGAGGGGGAATGATCCGAAGGGACAGAGTCAAATGAGCAAAATAAGATCAGTTTGGACCCTGAATGTAAGGTGTTCTGACACCACAACCAGATTTTCTTTTCGTCAACTTGTTCAACTTAATGTACCCTCCAAAATTACAGAAAACTGAGTGGCTTTTACTCAAATTTATTTTAAAAAAACAAAAATCAATTTGTCTAAGAATTTAATTGATTTGATCATAAGTTTGCAATCTTGAAAATTGGATCTAAATTGATTGATTTAGGAACAGCTCTAAAAATCAATTTCTATTAATAATAATCTCATAACCATACATTTTCCAAACAATCTAGTATACTTAATAGTTCAATCAGTGTTTCAAGTCGATACAATTCTATATTTAAAAATTCAAATTCTTCGATCAATCAGTTTATGGTAAACATAGAATTGAAATTCCAAACAATTACATCACAACTTGCCGGGGTGATACAAAACATGTCAGCCTTGATTTTGAAGCCAGCAAAAGTTACATGAATTACAGATGCAGATTGCCCTATTGTTCATAAGCTTCAATTTGATTTCAACGCCTACGCTCTCTTCTCAAAACTCCTATCAACTGTACCTTGTCAGGGTGAGAACACTTCAAAAATCATTCTTATCCATCAACGTGCAAAGCCATTTGGATTTGAAGACCACATTCCACCAAAAATCTGCTTAGTTTAGACAATAGGAAATAGAAAAATCATCTCAATTCGAAGAGTACGATAAATCCAAGAAGGAGAGGTAATTCCTGAATTCTTTATAGAAAACAAGCAATATTTTTAGATCCCAAAAATATTCAGGCTCCATATCTCATTACATTAAAAACTATCAACAGTCATTTTCTAGAGAAATCTCATAAGCTTACAATTTGGTGTCGATTTAACCAAAGCTATCATGTAGAAACCAAATGGAACAGATGTGAGCAAGAAATTTTCACACATCTGTAACGATGGTCTCCGTCAATTTTCCAGACTCGTAACTGTATCAAACCATTCATAAAAGAAATGATACATGACTAAGTCTGGTAGCACCAGATTTCTCGCGAAAACCATTAGAAATCAAAATAAATTGAAATCTATAAAGTAACAAGCATCAAACACAGATCCACCATTCTGCAATTTCCTCTAAAAGAGAGAACAAAAACGAATCAAAAATAAAAATAAAACTATAGCAGTGAAGCGATAATGGTGGTAGCAGTGTGCCAACCTTGACCATATCTCCTGCAATTTCAAAATTAGGGCAGAAAATGGAGAGACGCAAAGAAGAAGGTTATAGAAGAGGACGCCGGTGAACACGATTGAAGAAAGAAATAGGGTTTAAAACGATTGAAGGCTCCCATCTGATGAAGATGATGAAGATGCTTAGGGTTTTGCCCATATTTATATACAATATTAGAGGGGATGACGACGGGCTTGGGCTTTAAGGCCCAAGACTATTGAGGCCCAGTAAGATATGGGCCATCTTTGGGCCTAATTGTAGTGTTCCTACTGCATTCTTGGTCCAAAATCCCCTTACTTTTTATATATATATATATATTTAGAAACTATTACCCTTAAATTTTCTTACTCATTTTTGCGTGGATTTCAAACGAAAAAAATTTAAAATATTTTTTTAATAGATAATTTTATTTATCAATATAATTTCTAGTAAAAATAAAAAAATAAAAATTATAATAAATCCAATAATATTTTATAAAAAAAATATAATATAATGTTCTAACCGTTCATAATTTCTAAAAATACAAATTTTAATATTATAACATACCTGACAATTGCACTCTGATGGCAGCGGACGCGATTGTGCGGCACTCACTTTCCCAGCAACAAGTGAGTTATGCCTATTCGTTCTTGCGTCGCCTACGACTAAACGACGTATGCTCGAGCCTCTGACCTCGGTTCAAGAAAAAAAATTTAAAAAACAGGGGCAGAGAGATTTCGAAAGAGAATTTTGAAAGCAAGATTTGAGAAATTGAAATTGGTGTTATATGAGAATGTAAGCAAAAGACAACAACAACGGCTTACTGCTTACCGCATATAACTATCACGGCAGGGAGAGTAATTTCTAAAAATTCAAATTTTAATATTACAACGAAGCCGAAACATACAAAGCGAGGTGGGGACAAGACATGGGGCCGTTTAGCTAACCGAAAAAAATCTCTCCTCACTCTCCCCATTCTCCGTTCAAACGAAAATTACTAGTTCGGGGGACCCGTCCCCGCCAATTAAAAAGCAAAAAGTGGACAAAATTTCCCGTTCAAGACACGAAATTGAATCAACTGCATTCTTTCTTTGTTTATGTTTCTGGGTTTGATCCAAATGCCTGGTCAAAAGCTTGTAGAGGTCAAAAAATGGAACAAGCTAGCTCAGCTATGGAAGTTTTCCTTCCACATTCACACAAATTACAAATCTTCTTGTTATTTTAACTCCTGTACATTTCTGGTTTTGAGAGCGGGACTTTGCGAATGGACGATCGCCACCGCAATCGAGAAAGATTGCAGAGATGACAGTTTCCGTTCAAAATGAACAAAGTACAACCCGTTGCGGATGTTCACCATCCTCAACGCTGGACGATCCTTCTCTAAACCCTGAAATACGTCATAATCATCACGAATCTAACTAAATTACTCGAATGATTCAGAGGTCAGAGGTCGAAATCTCTAGAGGGGAGAGTGTATATATACCTTAGCATGTACGTTGAATGCCCGACACTCGTGCGTGTCTGTTCGGCGCGAAGTATCTTCACTGACCAATTGGCCTTCAAGTACTGTTAGAGGACATCCAATGTCCCAACCGCCACAATCACAGAGTCCACCCGACCTCCACCGTTCCTTGAGGGTGGAAGGACCGCAGTTCCTTGTTCTAGGCCCGCCATGAAGACCAGCAGGGATAAGAACATCCATGCTTGTCGAACATTTACCACTATTTCGTGCACAACAGTCAGCCTGCACCGTGATTGCTGGCGAATCGGGTGTTTGTTCGGCCTTGGCCTGTTTGAGAAACTTTAGACCCCAACCTCCACGTCTACTGCCACGATCTTCCGGGAGATGGTCTCTCACAACAACGGTACACAGCTCAAAATTGGGGGGAACGTCACGAGCACAAATTAAGTCGTCGGCGCTGTTGAATTTATCCGAGTTTATGACGCTTGATCTATTGAAACTGGGCATGTTTCTCAGTTTAGATGAGTTACTTGTCCTAAATACTTCAGTCACCTTTCTAGGGAAGACCTTATTCCTCTTGTGAGTATTGTTAGAAGAATCCATCTCCAAGTCAGAATTTTCAAGAACACCAAACAACACGAATTCAGTATCTGCAGTTTTCGAATTATTCGAACAGACGCTATAAGACGTCGACACCGTCATTTTACCAACAATACAGGGTCTGCTATCTCTAACCTCGTGATCCTTTAGTCCATTCTTCGCGGAATGGAACAAATAAACGTATCTCCAAGCCTGATCGTCTGATGAGGCGACCTTCGACGAGCTAGCTACATAGATTTCCTTCTCGTTGTCCACCGAGAAGACAAAGTGAAGATTTCCTTCCTTCCATGTGAACTGAAGCATGCCCTGACAAAGCTGTGTGGAAGCCGAACTCAAAGAAGACTGGTCGGAACATAGAGAACTCGTGCTCGGAGTAGGGAAAACCCTCTCATTCGCTGTGTTAGATCCATCATGATGACTTCCGTTTGTCAGTTTTTCATTTTCTAGCTTCTTCAACGAAGATATATCGACGCCACCGAGAGAGTCCACAAATTCGCTGCCTGGGAAGCCTTTGATATCATTCAAGTCCATTCTTACGATGTTCGACGTGCCATCTGTGATACCGAGTTGGTGCAATAAAGGACTCTTCAATATGTTGATCATGCTCTTACTTCCCATAATTGAACCAACAAACGACAGTTTGCTCGAGGTTACGTCCTCGTTGCCATCCACGCCTTTCGACGAGCATGCAATAACAAACTTTTCCAAATCACCCATCCCTCTCGTTCTTAATCTAGTCGTACTCAAGCTTTCAGTCAAAGCATCAGTCTTCACCGAGCTCAAGTTTATAGATGCATTACATCGTGCAGCCTTCGATGCACTGATCTGTATCGATTCCAAGCATCGTCGTAGATATTTCTCATCTGTTGTCACCATATACTTCGGAACATTATAGTCTAATCCTATCTTACTGTTAAAAAACGAATCGTGAACATAACTCTTACTGATTCGATATTGCTTCAACTTCAAATATAATGCATGAGGCAGCATTACCCTCTTATTCAACCCTCTCGATATCGACTTCGACAGACCCAATTCACCATTTTCCAACAACTCATCCTTGTTCCTGTCACGGAAAGAACCAATTTCACTTCGTCGATCGGTCGGAGCGTTGATAGACGACGTTGGTTCCATATTCTATTCTCCAGTAAAGTAAGGATCATGAATGGCTGAAAAATCCCTTCACAACCAAACTGACCTGTCTCTCTCAGTTCAAATCACATATTTCTCAAGGCCTGAATACAAAAAATTGAAAGAAATCTCATCAGATCCAGCAAACAATCATTTCATCTTCCCTCTCGTCCTCCATAATCAATCATTTCAAGGATTGACTGTTTAAATTTGAAGGTGAAACCTGTTCTGAATCTCCTAAATCAAGAACTTATATAGAGGGCTTGAACTGGAGAGCCAAATGATTGAAAAATACATGAAGAATCAAGCAAAAAAACTCCATCAAGCTTAACAATGGCTTCCGATGGCTTCCAAAAGGTGGGGAAAACTCAAGCAAATAAAGAAGAACAAGGAAAAATAGGGCAAAAGATTCACTGTTTCTATAACCCCACAAGAGAAAGCATAGATTTAAAGGCTAAACATGATTAAGAGAGATAAACCCACAAGCCACAAAGTGTTTACAGAAAGTAGCCTCAATAAACAAGTACAAAAGGAAAAGAGTAGCATAATCATAACAATAACAACAGCAATAAACAAAGCATTTCCTCAAGAATTGGATCCAAGGAGAAGCAAAACATCACTCCAGCTCAAACCAATCAAAGACTCAGAAATAAACAGAGAAACCCACAAGAGAAATCACCTTAATCGCCTCGAAATCCTCCAAACATTGAAGTTTTAGGAGCTTCAAAGCAATGTTTTAAACAGAACCAAGTTCGCAGAGGATAGGATTTATGGCCCTAAAACTGCAAAATCGTTTACATTCCTGTAGAACAACACAGCCGTTTTGAATAAAAAATGGTGGGTTTCGTGAAGGGAAGGCACGTTCTGAGTTTAAAGGTCAATGAACAAAATTGGCGGTGTTTAAAGGTCCCACAGCCATGGCTGGAGCGAATTCTTTCGCATTCAGAGCGACCCAGGTTCAGAATCTGCTAATTTGGAGAGGGAATGAAAATGATGATAAAAGAGAGAAAAAAATTGGGGGATTGTGAGCTGGTGCGCATATGAGCCCACTATGTAAAATGGAGCCCACTGCCCGAATTGCTTTTCTAGAACAGAGGATTTGAGAAAGAACAATTTCTTTTTAATTATTTAATAATATATGTTAATAGAAATTTTATTTTTATTATTAAAATTATTTTCAATAATTTGAAATTTTCAAAGCTTGAAACGATTCTCCAATATTCAAATAGTTTCTCACAGAACATTCCTCGATTTTTTAATTTCTGAAATATTTTAGTGTTTTTTTTTTCAAACTAATTAAAATATGTATTTTTTAAATAATTAATTTTTGTAAGAATTTATTAAATTTTAAAAGGACAAACGAATAATTTGACTAAGTTGCGGTCAACCAGCCAATTGGTGACGGTCTTTTACATCACAGTCCGTGAGTTTAGCCTCCGTGAAAGTACGGACATTTTTTTTCTTTGGAAAAATTAACTAAAAAATAAATTAATAGCTCTTATTGTATTTAAAAATTAAATACTTAAATATATTCCTCCTATCGTCTTAATATTATTTTTAGAAATTCAAATGTATACATTATTTACCGGTAAGATGTCAAAATATACATAATAGACTAAAACGGACAATATATTGCTAGCAGTAGGCTTGAGTTGTTACATAATCATAGTAAGTGACTAGGATTTTATGCGAGCATACCTCAAAGATGTTCCTCGTCCTCTTATTTAAGGATCAAGTTAGAGTTTTTTTAGAGGAGCGCATGCATGTTAGTGTCTATGCAAGGTGTATCTGTATCATATTGAGTTGTGACTGCCCTTATTTGATTTGCTCGTACGAACTAGTGGAAGCTAGAGGTGTACACGGGGTTGCATTGGGTTGGGTTTAAGAAATCTTTTGAACCAACTCAAAATTTCGGGTTGGCCAATTGTTGAGATATAATTGGAAACGAAGGTGTGTATTCTCATTGATATTGACCTACACTCTCTTCTCAAAGACAACTCGGGTGTTATTGACCTACACTCGTAAATGACAAGTTGGATGTGATTACATACACACTCCAACTTGAGGGGAGTGTTGAGATGTAATATTTGGAGAATATATCTTCGATATTATATCTTAATATTATTTCCTTTATGATTTGATTTATAGTATATTTTATTTTATTCTCAATATTTAATTAGTTTATATTTTTCTTATTTGTAAGTATTAGTTGGTAGCTTATATCCTATTTAAAGGTTATGAATATCAATGAGAATACACACATTCGTTTCCAATTATATTTATATTTCTCATTCTTAACACCAACTAATAACTCAAACAATCTGAATAGAGTTCAAACTCCATTCACAAGTCACAGCACATCACTAACATCGGTTACAAATGTCAAAATATTAATAATAATCTTAAAAGTAGAGTAGGGTTGGATTTTAACATTTAAACATCTCTTATGTCAACTTGACTAAAACTAGATCGAGCTTTTGGGTACACTGGACTAGACCAAGCAAGCTTTGTTTTGCCTTGACTAAGTCGAACAATCTCAGACCAACGATGGTGCTTCTCTACGTTCGACTTTCTTATGGATGAACGTAATGATATCAATTTCTTTTGTAATTATTTTCACCCATTATAATTTACCATAAGCAATAAATATGATATATAATTCAATAATTCATCTATTTTTAAACTAAATTAGTATTTGAAAAACTATAGAGGCAACATTATTAGGTGATTGGACATCTATTAATGCACTTATATGTCACTATTATTTATTTATATTAAATTTCAAAATTAAACCCATTATGTGGATTATTGAAATTGGTGAATTAATATGTAATGTGGCAACCACATTATTTGGTGGACTCGTGAAATAAATTAAGTTATTTAAATATGCTCACATGTAGCCTATATATCGAACTATACCCAAACTCTATTTCATACATTATTTCATCTATATAATATTTTATACATGTTATTTAATATTTCCCCAATAACTTTATGATAACAATAATATATCCATATGTATGAATTTTTTAATTAAAAAACTAACCTTTAAATTTTCAATATCATCTTCAATAATTATATTTTTTTCTATACAAATACTTACAAAAATCAAGCAAAATTTTGAATTTTTTTATTTAAAAAATAGTGCTTATTTTTATTATATATGTTTTTTTTAATATTTAAATTTCTGGCGAAATTTCACAAACAATTTTTTTATTTTTTATTTTGATTTAGTTTGACAATAAATCAAAGAAAATATTATTTATAAACTTTAAAATATTTATATGTATGTATATGGATGATTTAATGCTTGCTCTCAATTATAATAATTATTATTTTTGACTAATTAATCATTTTTTCCATTTTCACCAATTAGTGTACTTTTATTATTATTATTTTTTATTAATAACGAACATTAATATATTTTCAAATAAGCATATGATTTAATTGTTAATTATGCACTAAAGTCGCTTATTGGGTATAGTAATGTACCGATCACATCATTTAATTAATGCCTCTCTATTTTGACTCAAGGTGGAACTTTATTATCAAAATTTATATAATAAATTAAATAGTGATGCAACAATAATATAGTGGAAAGAAATTGGAGGATGTTTTTGGAATTAAAAAAATTGATATAATGTATTGTTGCACGTGTGGACGTTTAATTAGTGGGACCCATTTTAAATGGGATGGACAATCGTTTAAATAGAAAATAGGGATGAATTTCTCACTATTAGCTAAACGTCCATTTTTGCCATCCAAATGTTACGTAATTATTTATAATCAACACGTGTTTTGCCGTTTGACATCACAATTATATTTTGACAGATAAGTCGATTTATATAATTAAAGATACCTCCATTTTTTCAAAACATACCAATGGACCAGTGTCACAATAATTTTTAATTTTTTTTAATAATTAACTACATCGTTAAAAGTCGTGTTTATACTTACCTTCCACTACGTAATAAATTATACCCTATAATTATTATTAAAGAAATAAAAATAAAATGTCAATAATTTTTATTTAAATTTTGGAAATTTTTGTTAAAAGGGGATTTATTTCATAAAGCCCGCCCGACCGGACCGGCTTGACAGTTTTTTTGGTTGGACGATGGGCGTTGAAAGATGAAAAGGGCAATTTTTGTTTTGTTGTTTTGGGTCTGATTAGACATAAACATGTAGGCATCAATCAAGCCCATGTGTTTGAAAATTTGAAGCTAAGTCTTCCTCTTTTGGTTGCCTTCATTTCTAACCATACCTAACTTCTTCACATGCATGTCTTTTTCAACTAAAATTTGGTTACTTTCTTTGATTTCTTATTTTCATAAGTTCGTTAATTGGAGTTCGGGTATCTAAGATTGAATCGTTTGTTTCTCGTTTAAGTTCTTATCTCCACAAGCTCGTTATTTGGGACATGGGTATCTAAGATTTAGTCGTTTGTTTCTCGTTTAAGTTATTATCTCCACAAGCTCGTTATTCGAGACCTGGATATCTAAGATTTAATCGTTTGTTTTTCGTTTAAGTTTTTATCTCCACAAGCTCGTTTTTTAAGATTTGGGTATTTGAGATTGAATCATTTGTTCTCTTGTTTTGGTTAACTCCCATGACTTTGTTTTGCACTGAACTGTTAGATATTGTCGTGAGCTAGGTTTGATTTATTCATTCATTCGAAGAAACATATTTTGGTGCGTTGAATAAGTTTGATAGTGCTTGAACTTTTAATTAATTATAATTTGCTTATAACTATTTAGATTTTGAAAGTTCACTACCGGTAAACAATACATAAATCCGATAATAAAAAAAATCGATCTACATCAACTGTATAGTTCAAATTGAATTAAATTCGAATAAATTAAAATTTTATGAATTGGGTGGGTCATACGTTCTCAAAAAAATTAGATTGGATCGAACCCAATCAACATAAATATATCATTAATTTAAAATATACATTTTGTTCTTACAATACAGGTTTTTATTTAATTTTATGAATATTTGTTCTCGAACGACTCTTATAAATATATATATTTTTAACTATTTGGATTGAGTTGCTAGAGTTGAAAAAGATTATAACTCGAACAATTGAGTTGAGTCTAAAAAATGTTCAAACCGGACCCAATCTAACCCATGAACCCTTTGAATTTTTAAAAATAAAATATTAAAAACCAAATATTTGTTAAAAGGTATTATTCTAATTGCTGTTTGCCAATCTTATTTTTATACATTTTTGTGTATTTTATAAATAATAAAACTAAATAAAAGATTTTATAGTAAATGAATATAATATTATCATTTATTATTTGGGCTGCTCGTAAAATAGGCCCACGGTAAATATGGATTTTGGTTACTGGGCTGGGCCGAATCACAAGATATTCAGGGAATCCGGCCCATTATTCTAAGCTTTTGAAAATCCCTAGTATCAGCTCGCGGTTCCTCTTTTCCCCGATCTCCCTCTCTTTCATTCCCTTTCCTCTCGCGCTGCTGGTTGCCGACTGTCCAGCAGTGCCGTCCGCCGTCTGAGAAATCCTACTGTGCCGCCACTCCACTCATAAACCCTAGTTCTCCGCTAAAATGAACTGCTCTAGTAAGTTCTCCAATTTTTCATTGTCTTAAATTCATTGTCTTGCTTCTTCAATTTGTGCTGATCTCTGTTATTGTTATGTCTGTGTTGCTCTACAGTCTCCGGCGAGATTCCGGAAGAGCCAGTTGTCTCTAAGAATTCTGGATTACTCTTCGAGAAGCGGTTAATCGAGAGGCACATTTTAGTATGCTTGTTTTTCTTTCTCTACCACTCAACTCGTTTCTCCTTTCCATTTTAGGGTTTTTTGACTTTGTTTTTAGTTCACTCTGCGTAATGGGAGGCTGGTTTTCAGCTTGTCACTTTGGCTTTCTGTTTTTTATGCGTGATTTTCGCCTGTCTTTGGCTGGCGGAACTACATTTTCTGAATTTATGGGGTTTAAGAGCTGTTTGTTCTTTTGTATTTTTTTGTTTTTAAAGAATTAGGATACTTCATCCGAGGTCATTCATCGCAGCTGAGGATATTGAAACGTAATGACACAGTTCAGTTTGAATTTCCAAAGTTGTAATATGTTAAAAACTAATACACGCCTTCAAAGATTTATTTTTTGAAATCTGGTCATGTTACAAACACATTTCAAATGACGGCAGTTTGAATTTCCAAACTAGTACCTTTTTTGCTATCTGTTTGCCACTGGAACTTCTTTGTCTATAAGGAATTACAAAGGACCTTGTTTCTTCGTTGTTACCTGGATTTGCAACTCATTGGTTTAGCCTCGTTTTTATGGTTCCGCGTTTCTCCCTTCTCTGCCTTATTTACAGGGCATGTTTTTGTTAGAATCATCGTCGTCTATAACCAATTAAGTTTTCTGGTAACTTGATGTATGTTTGTACTCTGAAAATTCTTTCGGCTGGTTTCAGTTTGGGAACGGTAGAACAGATACATCAAGTGACAACGTTTTAGAAATTATATCTCTTCATTTTAAAAGATAATAACTCTAGTTTTTGAGTTGTGGTTATTAATAATTACTTATCTTTTAGTCACTTTGAATTAACTCTTCTAAGAGTGATAGGTGAAGATGGAGTAGGGGAAGGAGGAAGGGTAGTGATTTTTGTATCATTTTCTATTGCCTATTGCAGCTGAACATGACTAATAAATCCTTCTCTGCCTGATATCATTTATAGACATGGCCTAATAATCCACCTCGAGTTTTGAGCAATTTACTCCAAGGAATTTTAATTTAAGTTCTGCAACGTTCTCTTGCTTTTATTGGGATATTCTTAGAATTATTTTTGACCAAATAATATTGCGTTTGATTAGTTTAATTGTTTGCATTGCATCACCAGGACTATGGGAAATGCCCTGTTACAGGTGAACCTCTTTCCATTGATGACATCGTTCCAATTAAAACTGGAAAGGTAGGGAAATATATCTAATTTTATTTAGTTCAATTCCTAACATTTTTGAGCCCTTCTGCATTTCTCTGTAAAACTTGAGTGTGGAATATTGCATGTTGGTGTGGATTTGGACAAACAATGGCCAATTGATATGTCTGAGTGGTCTGTAATCTGCCTAACTCTATTTGATGAAGCTAAAGAGTGCAACGGTTAAATGCTAGAGACATCAGATAACCTAATATATTTTCCATCTGAATGTATTTTTTTTCTTTCTAGTTTCCATCTTTAACTCTCATTATTTTTTCTGCAGATAGTCAAGCCCAGGCAAGCTGCTAGCATCCCTGGAATGCTTGGAATGTTCCAGAATGTATGAAATTATGGTCTAGTTGTACTTTTGATCATTATTCTGGAAAATCTATATTTCATTCGTGTAATCCTGGAAAATTATATATTCCTCATTTCTGTTTTTCATGGATTTTTGTTTAGCTTGTGATGTATCGTGTATGGCGTATGTGGCAGTATAATATTTTATGTTAAACTTTTTATCAAGTTACATCTTACACCCCCATTTCTTGAGTAAGCATGGGGTGCAATATAGTGAGAAAAAAGTGAATGTTTATCATATTTATTTTCTAGTAATTTATCTCTAGCAGGTTATGGCCTTATATCCTCAGGTATTGTGTACTCGATGATCGCCATTCTTCAAGCTTATGTGTCATATCATTTTTAGGCGTTCATGTTGAAATTTGATTGCTAAGCTATTTACATGTATTATATAGATTGTTTTATATGTATTCTTCTTTAGAAACTCTGTTGAAATTTAAGCTATCTTGTGCTTTAAGTTCTAGGATGTATTTCTATAATTATTATTTCTATTTGATATGTTGGTTCTAACATAAAATCGTGTTATACTTATATCAGCTGTTTTTTTTAATCCCGCTATTACATATACTGTTTTCTTTTTAAATTAAAGTGGAAAATATGATTTTTCTATAATGATAGGAATGGGATGTTTTGGTGCTGTCCAATTTTGCACTGGAGCAACAGTTGCATACAGCCAGACAGGAACTTAGTCATGCCTTATATCAGGTATATAATTTTTTGTAAGAATTCATTAAGTCCCGATTTCCAAGTGTGCAGAAAACTAATGTATCTGTTATTTCAACTTAGGTATTGTAATCAATGTGTAATGCCTCTTTGTTGATTTCATCTTTGTTCCATAATTCATCACCATGGACATTTTTGCTACTTGGTGAAGTCATGGTGAGGTGACTTATGTTTACAAGTCTAACTTGGTTTAATATCTTTTATTTCTTATAGCATGATGCAGCCTGTCGTGTAATTGCAAGACTTAAAAAGGAACGGGATGAAGCTAGGTCATTACTTGCTCAGGCAGAGAGGCAGATGCCCTTGTCATCAACTTCAATATCATCCAATGCTGCTGTCAATGTTAATGGGAAAAGAGGTTTGTCCTTTCAATAATCCCATCAGCGGGATTTTCATGAATTCTCTGGTTCTGATTTGCCTTGATTTTTCTTTGTGCCAGTTAATGAGGATGAGGAATTGGGTCCTGATGGGAAGAAAATACGTCCAGGAATATCAGCCACTGTTATCTCTGAGCTCACAGATTGTAATGCTTCCCTTTCACAACAAAGGAAGAAGCGGCAGGTATTTGATGACAATAAAAATTTATTCAAATATCTTTTTTTTTTTTTGTTAAAAGAAAAAGAGAAAATTGGTGAATGGATAACGTGAATGTTTAAGATATTAAGGTTTCCATGTAATGTGCATTAACTCATTATTTGGTTCTTTGTTCTCAGATACCTCCTACGTTGGTTCCTGTTGAGGCTTTAGAAAGTTACACCCAGATTTCTAGTCATCCACTTCATAAAACAAGCAAACCAGGAATTATATCTCTTGACATCAATCATGAGAAGGTACGATTCTCAAGTGCATCAGCCTATATTAGCTTTCTTAAATAAGTGTTGTATGGCCTTCATTTAAACAATTCCTTGAAGTCATACTTGCAAGTGTGACTAACTATTTTATTCAATCTAACCAATGGGCTTTTTTCGGATGAAGAATGGGACATGCATGTATTAAAAATTTGTGTGACAGTTCATTCCTTTTGCTTCGTTTTCCCCTTATAATAATTAAAACTTTTAAGCCATAAAATAAGAATAGTTCAAATATCTAGAATGATTCATCCTTTTTTTCTCTCCTTTTTGGTGAAAAGTGAAACTCATTAAAATTAAGTGGACATAAGTTAGTGCTAATTTTGTCAATAATTTTGCAGTCATTAATTTAATCATGATAAGCTATTCTAGTAACTAATGTGATTTTAAGCATGGGGATCATGTCCACATGCCTAATAATCTAGCCATGTCTTAAAAACCTTCTATCATTCGTTGTTCATCTTGTTATGATAATTGATTATGTGTCTGCATGATGGTGAGTTAAAGGTTGATTTTCCTTTTTGATTTTTTGAACAATTGTATTCTAGAAAAACAATAGCCCTGGTCAATACTAAATCCCAAATTTGCTCCTCAGTCAAGAAATTTCATTTTGCTGGTTTTAGGATATCATTGCGACTGGAGGGCTGGACACAAATGCTGTTCTTTTTGGTCGGTCATCTGGGGAGATTTTATCTACACTGAGTGGTCATTCAAAGAAGGTTGCTGGATAGTACATCCAAGTGCTGGAGCTATTTATTATTGATATTATTTGCTAATGAGAATATTGAACATTGTTTGTTTAGGTAACGAGTGTCAAATTTGTCACCCGAGATGATTTGTTCTTGACTGGTTCAGCTGACAAGGTGAGTTTTTTTCATTATGGTTTTGAGAGGAAAAAAGTTTCTGTTTTTGATTGTATGTTAAAAAATTTCTGTTTGCAATTTTTGAGGCTGCCTGGCAACTTCCGAAGGAGATCACATTTTCATCTTTGACTAGCATAGTCAATTCCTAACCAGATTTAATTAATTTTTGAAAAAACAAATGAACTGCTGTCATCCTTAAATTCTTGGTAGCTAAGTAGTAGTGCTAGGTTTAATAATTTTAACATATAAATGAACTGCTTTTGTTTTGGTCCATAAATTCTTGGTTCTAACTGAGTTTAAGCCTTAGGTTCCGTTTACTTTGGCTTCATGAACATAGTTATTTTAACTTAACCAGGATGATCGTGCCATACCATATGAAATATTTTTATTATTTTTCCAATCTAAACTCTAGCTATTTTTCTGGATTGAATCTGAGAGAAATAATAACTTCTATTCCTAATTGTGCAGACTGTCCGTGTGTGGCAACCATCTGATGACGGGAACTATAATTGTAGGCACATTTTAAAGGATCACACAGCTGAGGTAAGTCAAATTTAATTCAATGGTCATTAAAATCATTGATTATTGCTGATTACAACTGGAAGCAAGGTTAAAAAAACTCCACCAAGTTATGTGTGACTGGTTGTGTTGTCCCAATTGCTAAGAGTATGATAACAATCTATAATACCAAAGAATTATTAAATAGGAGCTGAATGGTTCTGATTTTGTATGACTTGATTTGATGCCTTAATGTGGTGTAAAGGAACCTCAACTTTCTAACTCTTACAGGTCCAAGCTGTTACCGTCCATGCTACCAACAACTTCTTTGTTACTGCCTCCCTTGATAACACATGGTGTTTTTATGACCTTGCTTCAGGATTATGCCTAACCCAGGTTAGTAAGGTTCTTAATTTCTCATTACTGTAAGTTTATTTACTACAACGTCTTAAATGTGTTGTGATTACTTTACTTGATTCGATATTTTTATGTCCACAGTATTTTGTATGCTCTAGGTGCTAGGCCTTTTATGTTTTGTTTCTGAAAGATTGATGATTAGCTGTCGATATATTTCCAAATATATGATTTAACTGTCAATTGGTTAGGATAGGTAAAGGTTTTGGATTCGGTTAAGAACTTTTCCGCTTTCTAAATTTACTGGGATTCGATATCATGTAGACAAAATTTCTCAATATTGAAGAGTGGTCAGTAGGTCATAGAGTAATCATTGACCTATACATAACACTATTATAAGCTATTATTGAATACAAGGGCACTAAAGAGCCTTAAAACGTATGTTCCTCAAATCCGATGTTCCACATTTAGTCTCCTTTAAAGAACGATTATTGAACACCAAATATGGTCATAGAATTGATTGAACTATTGAGGGAAAGAACTTATCTAAATAATGTGCTGTGCTGCCGGCCAAACATATTGTTGAGAATAAGTTTGTGTTTGCCATTTGACTAACATGTCAAGTTTTGGGCTGGTGGTAGGGTCCGAAAGTTGTCTGCGTTTTGTAGGCAATGTACAAGGGTCTGAACTGTTCCCATGTTAAGCACGTACAAGTTACTTTTAGGACAATCACAAGTTTCTTTTCTGAAATAATGTTCTATTTTGCAGTCACACATGATCAAATAAAAATAGAATGTTGTAGTTTTTAATAAAGGACGCCCATTGGCATTTTTATAACCCGTTTTTGGTTGGCTGGAAATGGGTATGGATGTATGGTTGGGTTATAACGTTTCAAAGAAGTGGAATGTTAAGGCTACCATCGATATCTCAGTTATGCTGTAAAATGATTCATGTTGTCTATCTCTGCTTGAATTATAGGAATTTTATCTTATCCACCGCAGGTTGCAGAGGCTTCAGGAACGGAGGGCTACACATCTGCTGCCTTTCATCCTGATGGTCTCATCCTTGGAACCGGCACGTCGGAGGCCCTTGTTAAAATTTGGGATGTAAAAAGTCAGGTGTGAGATTTTCTTACTCTTGCAAGATGCATTCCCATATCACTAAATTCGTACACTCATTTCTGTAATGTTTTTGCTTACAGAAAAATGTGGCTAGATTTGATGGACACGTTGGGGCAGTGACAGCTATATCTTTCTCTGAAAATGGTTACTTCCTTGCGGTATGTGTTAAATTGGCTACAATTAAGGGTAATGTTTAACTTAGACATGACTGTAACTAATAAATATCTAAACTGCAGACTGCAGCTCATGATGGAGTAAAGCTGTGGGACCTTCGAAAATTGAAGAACTTCCGTACATTTGCACCTTATGATTCAGAAACTCCAACAAACTCCGGTATGTTTCCTTTTGTGGATGCCGAATGATGCAAGATTTTACGATTTCTTTAGCATCTTTTCGATTAAGCCCGACATTTATTTGTCTTGTTGGAATTTCTGAACATCTGTTTCTGGTTCTGTAGTGGAATTTGACCATAGTGGATCTTACCTTGCAATTGCTGGCTCAGATATAAGGTAAGCGTTTGACCCTTGGAATTACTTCTAACCTTCCCCCTATTTATTATTGGAAATATGAACGAACAAAACGCTGTTTAGTTTAAAAATCATCCCTCCATCATCCTCATTCGACTCATTCGATCCTGCCTGCCTAAGATAGAGAAGAATAAGCTAGGAAGGTTTATCTATTACTCATTTTTAGTTCGTCAGCAATTTTTATAACGTTCAATGTTACGGTTTTAACACGCAGAGTTTACCAAGTTGCTAGTGTGAAATCTGAATGGAATTGCATCAAAACTATTCCAGATTTATCTGGCACAGGTACCACAACATTACAAATAACTGTAACTATATAATACGAAACTGGCGCCGATGAAAATTCGGGTTCTACTTCTTTTCAGGTAAAGCAACCTGCCTAAAATTCGGAACAGATGCAAAATACTTGGCAGTCGGATCCATGGATCGAAATCTTCGGATTTTTGGTGTGCCTGGGGAAGACGGCCCGATGGAGACATAAGTTGAAATTCTGGAAAAGATGAACGCTAGCTTCCCGTTATATTTGCCCAATTACAGGTTTGAATTATGAAATTTAAAAACCAGATTATGAAGCAGAGGCATCTTTTAAAGATTCTCCAGCAAAATTGAGGGTTACAACACCCAGATCTAAAATTTCACCAATTTTTTTTCTTGTAGTAGTTTGGACTAATCTCGTTTCTATGAATGTATGATTTTGTTGAGTAAAAAGATTATGTAGCTGTGTCACCTTCAGGTAGTCATAGAACTGTTAATATACGCTGACATTTTTTATTGTCTGTTCTTTTGCATTTTGGTAGTGAAAAAACTTTAATATGTTCGACATTTGCTTTAATATGTTCATTGTTACTGTATTTTAATCAAATACTCAGTTTGCTAATGTATTACTTAGAATAATGTATCTCTCTTACTCTTATCCTACAGTGAATTTGCATATATAAGAACTGTGGTAGCTTAAGACTAAATTTCCAGATCCAATCTGCTTCATACAAAGTATGAGCACATTTTCATTGCGTCTATAAAATTGATGAATTCATTCTCTTCTAGAGAAGCGACGAACGAGACGGGTCTTTGTAGGTCATTCTTACAAAGAAAAGACGTACGAGGGATTTTCATCATAAACTCAAGGTTGCTCAAGTATGATCGATATTTATATTTATATTCTTTTTCATGGTTAGAATTTACTTTCTGAAAATGCGTGCTAAGTGTCATGTAGCGATCACGGATAACATGTTTTGGATAAGTGTGATCGTGACACTAAACATAAATTTCCAAAGTTACCAAGTGTGTCACATGGTCCACTAGTTCATTCGATTTTTTTTCAAATAATCGTGACACTAAGTATAAGTTTCCAAATTTACCAAATGTGTCACATGGTCCACTAGTCCATTAGACTTTTTATCAAATACACATTTAAAGAGTTAGAATTGTCTTGACTCGAGAAGAATTTAAAATCCCTACTCCATTTATTAAATTTTGGAGGGTATATGGTAATATCTGATTTATTTTTAATGTAAAAATAATAAAATATTCTTAAGAAATTTATAAAAGTTTCATTTAAGAGGAGAAAAGCAGAGTCTAAAATTATTGACAATTTTTTTTTCAATTAATGAATATAATAAAAAATTAAAAAAATTTCCATTTCATTGAAAATGAGAGTACATAAGAAGAATTGTAACGCCTATATATAGATAAAAAGTAGTAATAATTCCATGTGATGCTGAATATTTTATTATTTTCATTTATAATAACAATAAGTTTAAAAACAGTAGCAGACAAATAACTTTCATTTTCCACCCACTTTAACTCACTCAATAAGTACTCTTAAATGATTTTTTTTCTTTTAAAAAAATAAAAATACTAAAAATAATTTAGTAGGATCAAAAGAATACTACCTCCATTGTACGAGGCCCCAAAGCAAATCCATAAGAGTTTATGAGTGGACAATATCATAGCAATGTGGAGAGTCGTGTTCATCCAACAAAAATAACCTTCAATTTAATTTTAGAAAAATATTCACAAATCTCCCTTTCTTTTGGCACCGATAATAATTGCAAAAACTTTCTTACTTCAAGGAAGCTTTAAATGATTCATGATTGAATACTAATGTCTGTTCAAGTTTAAGAGCTTCATTCCACTTAATAAGATCATTACATTAATCTCATTCAAAGCTCCTTTGAAGCGGAAAAAAAATGAAGAAAAAGATACCTCTGCACATCTAAAGAGGCAAAGCTAAGCCAAAGTGGGCGGCGAATGGCTGAGGAGCTTCACAAAGCCAAAACCCTCGGCCGCTTTTGAGCACAAAGAGGTATAATCCAACCCATTTTTCCTTTAGAACAATACCCATTTCCCCCAAATCCTCAAGGTTTTAGAGTTCCATGATTTGATACTTTAATGGGGTTTTCTTCTTTCAATCCTTTCTCTCTTCTTCTTCTTCTTCTTGTCTCCATGGCCTTCTTGTCCTTTTTTGCTCTTATCCCACCTGCACAATCCGCCTCTGATTACACTTCTTTGGTCTACAAGGGTTGTGCTAAGCAAGCCCTCTCAGATCCATCTGGGGTTTACACCCAAGCGCTTTCAGCCCTTTTTGGCTCCTTGGTTTCACAATCCACCAAGGCTAGATTCTACAAAACCACCTCTGGAAGTGGCCAAGCCACCATTAATGGCCTCTTCCAGTGCAGAGGGGACCTCACCAATGGCGACTGCTACAATTGTGTGAGCAAAATCCCTCATATCGTTGAGTCTCTCTGTGGCAAAGCTATAGCCGCCAGAGTCCAACTCTATGGCTGCTATTTGCTCTATGAAGTTTCTGGGTTTGCCCAAATTTCAGGGTTTCAAATGCTGTACAAAACTTGTGGAGCTACCAATGTTGCTGGAAGTGGCTTTGAGGAGCGGCGGGACACTGCCCTCTCTGTTTTAGAGAATGGTGTTGTGAGTGGCCATGGATTTTACACTACAAATTACCAATCTGTTTATGTTTTGGGGCAGTGTGAAGGCGATTTAGGCGACTCAGATTGTGGAGAATGTGTGAAAAATGCAGTCCAAAGAGCTCAAGTTGAATGTGGGAGCTCAATTTCAGGCCAGCTATATCTCCATAGATGCTTTATAAGTTATAGTTACTACCCAAATGGGGTTCCCTCAAGATCATCATCTTCATCTTCTCCATCATCATCATCTGGTAAGAACAAACCATTAATGGGTTATAGATTTCCATATTTAGAACACAAAAGGGTTGTTTTATCTGATAAATTGGAAGTGAAACAGGAGTAAATACAGGGAAAACAGTAGCTATAATCCTCGGAGCAACAGCAGGAGTGGTGTTTGTGGCGATTTGCTTGCTTTTTGCAAGAGGGTTGATGAAAAAACATGATGATGGTAAGTAGAGAAACAAAAAACAGATCTGAGATTGCTTTGTTTTGGATTTTGATCTTTGTTTCTGAGCTATGAACTATGAACATTGTTTGCAAAAACTGTGTGTGCAGATTAATGAAAGAAGAAGCAAGATTGGATGATGATTCTAAGATCTTCAAAGATGCAAAAACTATTCTTTCTTTCTTTCTTTTTATGAATAGAATCTCTTCTTTTTCTCTGAAAAGGATGTGATTTTTGTTGTTGTTGGTCAATTGGGGTTTTGTTTGAATGAATGATATGTGAAGGAGAAGCAAATAAGTGAAGGAGAAGCAAATAAGTGAAGGAGAAGCAAATAAGTGAAGGAGAAGCAAATGCTGGCAATCCCTTCTCTCTCTTAAACTTCTTTGCTTCTGTTTATCTATGCCATTCTTCTATGTTTTCTCACCACTTTTTATGCTTTTCACAAAGTTGCTTCATTTCTTTCTCATCCCAACATATTGTTTTGAACACTTTTTTCTTTTTTCTTTCTCAAGGAGGTTACTATGACATAATTGAATTCGTTTTGTCTTGAGTGAATGAATTCAAGGGCATATTCGAAGAAGTTCTGACTGTCTTTTACGACTTTATCAACATTGCTACAAGGATTTAATCTTCTTTTAATGGAAGTGTATATTTCGCTTACAATTTTAGGCTTCTAATGGAGTTGGGAAGTATAAATTTGTGTATCGTGTTTTTGGATCCTGCAAACGAAGGTGTATAGAAAGTTTCGTGCTATATTGAAAGGTGGGTGTAAAAACTTTAGAGCTAGACATCGAGCAGTGTGTCAGTATGGATGCTGGATCCTAAGAGGAGTGGATTGTGAGCAGTGGGCTTACAAATGGTATTAGAGCCAGACACCAAACGGTGTGCCAGTGAGGACGCTAGACCCCAAGGGGATGGATTATGAGATACTACATTGGTTGGAGAGGAGAACAAAATATTTATAAGGGTATGGAGATTATGAGTTGGTTGCAGAGGGGAACAAAACATTGCTTACGAAGGCTAGAAACCTCTCCCTACTAGAGAGATGTTTTAAGACCATGAGGCTAACGGGGACCAAAACGGACAATATCTACTAGGGTGGGTTTGAGTTGTTACAGTATTAGTGTCACTTACTTTGTTTTACTCATTAAATGCAGATGTGTGGGATCAAAACTTCGGTCTTTAGTGACACTATAGCTTTTCTTTAATAAATAAATCACCCTATGTAGAAGAAAAATGAATAAATAAAATCATTGTGAAAATTGAAGAAATGAAATGGAAGTCTTTCTTTTCGTGATCTAAAAACATAATTTTGAAATTAAAGAATTTAGTAAAAATTGAGTTATATTTCACGTTTTCAAATATATATTTAGAAAATTGATTCCAAGTTAAATAATATATAAATAAGCCAATCCTAATATAAAAATATTAATTTTAAATTTTTCACAAGATTTTATAACAGTTTTAGACATCAATCTTTTATTAAATTGACTGAAATCCAAAACATAAATCATAATCCAAATGGTCTCTTATAAATATTAAAAGAAAATGTTTCTGAGATTCAGAGAGAACGAACCTCGCCCGCCGCCATATTTTCTCTGATCGTCTCTCTCCTCCGTCAACAAACCGAACACTATTTCTTCAACCCAAGTTCACCGCCGTCCGCCGGCCGGAAACCCTTCAGCCGCCGATAAAAACCGTCGTCTTCCTCCTCTATCCATTCTATTTATCCCTTCCGATCCAACGCTTCTACCCCTGTTCATACATAGCCACATGCCGATCCAAAGCTAAATAGCGAACATGAATGACTTATTTGATCCAGACCCAATACCACCACGAGCGCAACCCCTGGCAGCGGCAACGGCGGCGGCGGGGAAGTCAGATCCTCGCATCATCCATGCTCAAGCCATCAAATCTCCGGCCACCGATCGTTCTGTTTACAACAATCTGATAACTCTCTACGGCAAAGCTAACTTGCTGCACTATTCCGTTCGTCTTTTCGATCAAATCCCATTGCCCAATGTTGTCTCTTGGACTGCACTCATCTCTGCTCATTCCAACACGTTTCTCGCTCTTCGCCATTTTGTTTCTATGCTCCGATACCCATCTTTCCCTAACCAACGGACATTAGCTTCTCTTTTCAAGACCTGCGCTTCGCTCCCTTGCGTCTCTTTTGGGCTTTCCCTTCACTCCCTTGCCCACAAACTCTCACTCTGCAGTGAACCCTTCTGTGGCTCTGCGCTTGTGAATTTCTACTCCAAATCTCATTTGTTCGATGACGCTCGCAAGGTGTTCGATGAAATTTCTGACACAGACGAGGTTTGCTATTCTGCCCTCGTCGTTGGTCTGGCACAGAATGCGCAATCCATTGATGCATTATCAGTGTTTAGAGAGATGAAAGCTTCTGAAGTTGCGTCGACGATGTATAGTGTCTCTGGTGCTCTTCGTGCTGCGGCTGATCTTGCTGCGCTGGAGCAATGCAGGGTTTTACATGGCCACGCTGTGGTTGCTGGACTGGATACTGATGTGATTGTTCAAACTGCTCTGATTGATGGGTATGGGAAATCGGGGCTGATAATTGATGCACGGCAGGTGTTTGAGGAAAGTTTGGGATGTATGAATGTTGTGGGGTGGAATGCGATGTTGGCAAGTTATGCACAGCAGGGAGATAAGAATTCTACGCTTGAGCTATTCAATTCAATGGTATCTTTTGGGCTGTGTCCTGATGAGTACACCTTCTTAGCCATTCTAACATCATATTGCAATTCACGTTTAGTTGGTGAGATTGAACTGTGGCTGAGAAGGATGAGACTGGAGTATGGAGTGCAACCTACTCTAGAGCATTTTACTTGTCTGATAGATGCAATGGGGAGAGCTGGGAAGTTAGAAGAAGCTGAGAGGATAGCCATGACAATGCCTTTTGTGCCAGATGCTGCAGTTTGGCGTGCATTACTATCGAGCTCCGCAAGCCATGGAGCAGGCAATATGGCATGGACCATGGCAAAACGGTTGCTCGAGCTTAACCCGCACGACGACTCGGCTTATGTGATTGTTGCTAATGCTCTATCTTCTACAGCAAGATGGGAGGAAGTGGCAGTAGTGCGGAAGATGATGAAAGAGAGGCAGGTGAAGAAGAAAAGTGGGAGGAGTTGGATTGAAGTGAGAGGGGAAGTTCATGTGTTTTTAGCAGGGGACAGAAACCATGCAAGGACTGAGGAAATCTATGCAAAGCTAAGAAACTTGATTTGGGAGATAGAGAAGCTTGGGTATGTGCCAATTTGGGATGAGATGCTTCATGAAGTAGGGGAAAAGGAAAAGAAGGAAGCGCTTTGGTATCACAGTGAGAAATTGGCGCTGGCTTATGGGGTGCTGGTCGGGGTGGCACCACCTGGAAAAGCTCTACGAATTGTGAAGAATCTAAGAATATGCAGAGATTGTCATCAAGTTTTCAAATATGCAAGTAGGGTGCTGGGGAGGGAGATTGTAGTTAGAGATGTAAATAGATACCATAGATTTCTAAATGGTAGCTGCACCTGTGGAGACATCTGGTAAAGTTGAAACCAAACAAATCCCTAAACAAATGCAAAGGAGGTTTAATTTAACCCTTCCTATTCATTATATTTGTCTCAGATCAATATTCTGCAAATTTGAACACAATCACAATGCGTGCTATATATCTCTTCTGTTCTAATTACTTCAAACATTTTCTCGGATTTTCTCAGCAACCAAATTGTGCTATATCTCTTCTGTTCTAATTACTTCAAACATTTTCTCGGATTTTCTCAGCAACCAAATTGTGCATACCAAGCAGATACGGAAAAGCGAATAGGAAAAATACTTTCAAAGAACTGCAATCCTAGAATCATTATCATAATTCATCACAATAGAAAGGTACCTCGAGAATTGAGAACCGAAGAAACCATCTCGGCAACGGCGAAGGAACTTAGGAAATCACTTTTGAACCGACACGGCGGGGGCACCGAGCAAGGTAGCCTGCTGCAACTCGAGTTCAATGAGCTGCTGTTCGCGATCCATCTCGATGATGAGCGGCACAACGAGGATGAGGAATGTAGTGCCGGCGATCCAGGCGGCCTTACCGGTGCTCCGCAGCAGTTTATTGGTGACGAAGGTGGTATTTGAAGCGGCGCGTTTGGATTTGTGATAGATCGCGGACTCGGACACGGAACGCGATAACCTGGAAAAGACACCGGGCGCGTCGTCGTCATTGTTGCTGAGCGACAATCGCTTCTTGCCATTGACCGCCATGAGAGACGTAGAGAGGAAGTTGGCTTTCGGGGGATCAAGCGCCAACGGTGCTAACAAACTTTTGGACTTGAATCTTAAAAAGCACTCTTAGTATGGTAAGAAAAATGATCAAATATTCATCTTAAAACACTTCAAATCTTAAAAACCACTCTAAAAAGGGGGAAAAAATATATTTTATTATTTTTTTGTAAAATTTAAAATCAAACACTTTTATTATTAAAAAAAAAAACAATTTTTGTGAGATCCCACGTGGAGGAGAACGGAACACTTATGAGGATGTGAAAACCTCTTCCTAGCCGACGCATTTTAAAAACCTTACATACATAGCAATCCTCCGATTAGAATCATGAGGGAGAATAAAGTCTCCATAAAAAACTCGACACCTTCACTCTAAACCAAAATCTTCCCGGTCTTGCTTGTGAGAAAAGCTGGACCATAGACTGATGTAGCCATCCATTCCAAGTAGTGGTCTAGGGAGCGCAATTGCTAGAGCACGGGAGAATTCAGAGTAATGATTTCAGCAAGAGCAACCGGCCAACTCCGGATGAGTTTGAGGCCTCTGGCGCCTTTTTCTGAAGAAAACTAAAAGAGGACACTTATGATGGTGTGAAAACCTCTTCCTAGCCAACGGGTTTTAAAAACCCTACATACACGAAAAAGAAAACTAAATAAAAACCCTACATACACGAAAAAGAAAACTAAAAGAGAACAGTATCTGTTAGCAGTATGCTTGGGCCATCACAATTTTAGTCATGCTTTATCTATATACGCTTATTAAAACAAATGAATCATAGAGAGATGGAGGATATCGAGTTTTCAAGAGTTCGATCTCATTTCATACAACTACAACTTTCACACAATTTCAGGCGACTGGCAACGCGTTTATAACTTGAAAACCTCATATGACTTCATAATAGAATTTTCATTTCCTAGTTACATACCAGCTCCACTGAACTTATCTCCATCATTGGATTTACGTGAGCTAACTCGATGATTGAATTTATATCATCTAGATCCTCACTAAGTGTAAAAGTTTGACATACCAATCAAGTTCTAACCATCCAAAAACTAGTGTGGTGAGCAAAAGAGATGAAGTGATGCTAAAGCATTTCAAATTTTCAATGCCTACTAAAGTTCAGTGTTTGAACTATTAATCAACAAGTACAAAACCTCTCTTTATATACTCCAAACAAGAAAATGGCAGCTTCAGAAGACGTTCTACTTCAAGGGATTTAGATATCAATGTGTTCATTAATAGATCCCGGTCGAGATACTCACAGTTCATTTCGAAACCTTTGCACACAACTAGAGATGTATTGCAAACCCAGGGAACTGCCACTGTGAATCCTAAACCAGAACTTTCATCAGAAGAACTCCCATCTCGTGTCAGAACATCCTTGTACGCTCGACCGATTCGAGATACGTACTTTCCCATTGGCAATATATGTTCAAGAACAGATGGGACAGAGCCATCAGAACTCAAGAGATCGGAATCTGAGTGAAGATTCACCACCACAGTTCCATGTTTAGGATGAAGTCGCTTGCTGAGAGCTTCAAGAAATGTGGAATCTGGATCCCAGAGTTTGTGTGGGAATATGTCATCTCCGTCGTAAGCATCAATGAAGATCATGTCGTATAGATTGGTCGTGTTGCAGACGAAATCCTCTGCATCTAATTCATAGAGGAAAAGTCTTTCATGGATGCCTTTCCACATGACATCGTCAACGGATTCAGGTCGGGCAAATGCACGCTCTCCTGATGCAGTCATAACTGAGAACGCTGGGAAGCCCATGGCTTGGATTGAGGCCGAGATTACAAGAGGGTCGATTTCAACTATGTCAACATTGGCACCTGAAAAAAAACACAAGTATTTGGAGCTAGCTTCGTGATTAACCCTTTAATTTTAAAGATCCCAGTTCTATGAACAGAACAAATATATGCTTGATTTTAGAACAGATGTTACTGATAATCAGTCCTTACCATCATTCTTCGCCATCCTCTATAATCTTGCTACTCGTAAATGACAGTGTGACACTATAAATTGTAACATTTCTAAATTTTATTCAGCTAATTCATTGTGGTGAAGGCCATTGACTAGTAATGCATCAAGTTCATAGATGAGGAAGAAAGAGAACTCTTACCTTGAATTTTACTTGCTAAAAATAGAGGCAAGCTCCCACCACCATGACCAATACATAAAATACGTAGATTTTGTTTTCCTTGGATTGCATTCAAAAGATCATACCCACAAGATGCCATAGTGGTCAACCCAACTGATATCATACTCTTTAGATCTGAAATTTTGAACAGATGATTACATTAGTCATGTTATTGTTCAAATTCCTTGTAAGAGAAGCTTAATTTGGTAGAAGATAAGATTTCGTCATACAAGATAAAGATATAAGGTTTAAAGAGAGCGGATTGGGGGAAGCAATGGTTAGCATTATTGGATCAAGTTTAGAAAATGGAGGAAAACAAATGGAGAAATTACAAGGAACAGCCAAACAATGCGCCTGCTGCATGAGAAAAATCGACTCGGGTTTTGATTCCCGGTAAGCAGCCATTACTTTAGCAGTGCTTTGGCGAGTATTGTCATTGAAACGAAGCACTCGCCATTGATATCCAAGAACCCCGAACCGTTCCTCGTTCTTGCAACCAGGGCATACCTCTGCATATCTTTGCTGAAGCCACCTTCCAGTTCCTGGCCAATGAAGTCCATTCTGCATTATTTTGAAAGCCAATATCTTCCTCAGGAAACGATTATGAAAAAAATGTCCTTACGAATAACGATCAAGCTGAAACTTGAGCTATTCAAAGATTTTGAAGGAAAACGCCGCAAAAACTAGAAAAAAAAAAAAGGAAGAACAATCACATTCGAACAAGATTACAACAAATCAAGCCGTCCTTAGATAGAGAGAGAGACTAACAGGCCTGGAGGAAGGGTATGAAAGAACAGAGACGACGCCATTTCCTTTCTCAGATGTTGAACTGAAAACAGTGCGGCCGTCGCCGTCGTAATCGTTCCCCCACCATTCTGAGGCGTAAAACCAGTCTCCCTCGTCCTCGATACGACGGCGAGTTTCCGCTGAAAACCGTCGAACGCCCAGCCCTCGCAAAATTCCGGCTCTGCGCCACATCACTCAGGCAAATCCAGGGCCCAGAATGAGAAATGATCGAAGAATCCATAGCCGAAGCTTGGAGTTATAAACCTCGCAAGCTTCATCGGTCTCTGCAAATTGTGTGAATAAAGGGTTTAAGCGTCTGGTTGATGGAAGCATTGTATCCTGATCTCGAATAGGCCGCTATCCCTAACCCGGACAAGAATATGAGGCTAAATGTGTAAATTCGTATTATATTTTCAAACTAATATAATTTAAAATTGTCGGCAATGTGGATTAAAGAATATGGATAATTTTATAAACTAACCATTCTGGAAATTCGGAAAAAACTTTTTTATTTAATAATTTTAACATTTATACTTTTTAAAAAATCAATCCGACAGATTTGTAATAGTTTTTTTTTTTATATGTATAATTATAATTAATTTTCTTTATTAAAAATGGATTGTGCGTAAATTTCTATTTTGTGTGTAAATTAGGTTTTTAATTATAAACCTAAAATTATTAGAAAATATAGCAAAACCTTATTCAGCATGTGAAATGACGAAAAGGCCCATCAAACCTTTCAGCCCAACTTCTGGTTATCTCTAATCCCGCTTCATCTTCATTTCTTGCTTTTCAAGTCGCCAACCGTCTTCCATATTTCTTCCGATTTCTTCCTCCTTTTGGTTTTCGATTTCGTCGCTGTTGAATCTGAGGTTTTCTTCGCTGATTTCTTCTTCCTTCTGTTCATCTTCGTAATTATTACATGTTTGTTGTTTCACTGAAGTTCATCATGTTTGTTGTTTGTTCTTTTGAAGAATCGCGATTCTCAGCCATTTGAAACTGACTAACTGTGTGCTTGTAGCGAAATTGAACCTGCATTTCAGCCTCGTTTGAGTGGCTTCAGCGTTAATTTTGCAGATCTTCTCCTCTTCAAGCTCGCGTCTCCATTCCTTTATCAGAGAAGTTATTAGGCGCCATAGCTTCTGCTCTCAAGACACGCTTTCTTCTGCATCTGCTCTCAAAGAAAACACGATGCTAATAAATCACCTTCTGAACTACTTCAATTATCCTATGTCTTATCTTCCATAGGTAAGGAACTGAGTTGATTCATTATTTATGTTACATTTTTTTCTTCCAATTGGTTTTGGTTTAGCTGCTTACTGATTCTTTATTTTTGTTGTCTTATTTGATTGTAGAATCAAAACTTCTAATGATAAACTTCCAATTGGTTTTGGTTTAGCTGCTTACTGATTCTTTATTTTAGCTGCTTACTGATTCTTTATTTTAGCTGCTTACCATTGGAAGTGAAGTATATCGGCAATATTTGAAATCACAATTACAATTACTGCAGATAGACTATTAGTAACAACAGCTTATTAATGATAAACTTCACTCGGGTCGCATTTGTTGGTTTAGGTTGCTATTTTTTCTTAGCATTATACTTCTTCCAACATGTTTGATTGTTGTTTAATCAAATCAAAGTGTTGGATTATTGATATTTAGCTAATAGACTATTAAGGATTGTTGAGAGGGAGTCCTGGCTATGATCATGAATTTATAAGCAAGAAATACATTTCATTGACATGACTCTTTTGAAGAAACAAAAAACAAAGTCATAAGAGCTTATACTCAAAGTGGACAATATCATACCACGATAGAGGTTCGTGGTTCTTAACATGCTATCAGAGTCATGCCTTTAACTTAGTCATATCAATGAAATGCCTTTAATTTAGTCATGTCAGTTGAATAAAGAAGTTGCGAGTCTCGAATGTGTAGTCAAAAGTGACTTAAGTGTCAAACAAATGGTGTATTTTATTTGAGGGCTCCAGAGGAGTCCCTATTTGAGGGTTCCATAGGCTTCAAGAGAGGTTTTATGGTGTACTTTGTTGAGGGGAGGATTGTTGGGAGGAAATCCCACATTGGCTAATTAAGGAGATAATCATGAGTTTATAAGTAAGGGATACATCTCTATTAGTATGAGGCATTTAGAGAAGACAAAAAACAAAGTCATGAGAGCTTATGCTCAAAGTGGACAATCTCATACCACGATAGAGGTTCGTGGTTCATAACACGGTATCAAAGTCATGCCCTTAAGAGTAGTCAAAAGTGACTTAAGTGTCGAACAATGGTGCATTTTGTTTGAGGATTCTAGAGAAGGAGTCCCTATTTGAGGGGCTCCATAGTCCTCAAGGGAGACCTTATTATGGTGTAATTTGTTCGAGGGAAGGATTGTTGGGAGGGAATCAAATTGGATGGAAGTTTTTATGAAACTTAAATTTGCTTGTTAACTATTGTTTTGACAGGTGGACAAGGGAAAAGAACACATACAAACTGAAAATAAAAAAAGGAAGCTCAAGCTTCAAAGTAGGAGCATCATCTTCCAAGAAGAAAATGAAGAGGTACTTACAATTTTTTTTTTATCTAATTTTATATATTTTGACTTCAATTATATTTACAACAATTACATGTAATTTTATATATTAAAAAAACAATTTTATTCAGGATTCTAGAAAAAAAAAAAAATTGGTATACTTAACTTGACATAGGTCATACTAATATATTTAATTATGCAAAACAAAAATGCTTTTAACTTCAATTATATATTTTATTTGATAAGAATTTAAACGTATTAAAGAAAATATGAAAATCATACCATAAAAAACTATAAAAAAAAACTATAATGTTTAAAAGTTATAACAGAAAAGTAAACCTAGAAAATATTATCAAACTCGACCCAAAAATATCAAAAATCTTAAAAAGTAGATGTAAATAAATGAAAATTCAAATATCGGGATATTAAATAAAAAGAACTAGTTTTACAAAGGATGAAAAAAAAAATGTATTAATGCACGTCTTGATACTACCTGTATGAATTCTTGTTATATGTTGCTTACTCCACCGACATCCGGCAGTTGGCCTAGAAATACAAGCATATTTAGATCATTAAAATTTTATAGTTAGGACCGTATGAATTTAAAGGAGACCATATTTCCATCCCGATATTGATGGTGTTTTAAAGAAAGAAGTCATTATTATTTAATTATATTCAATAATTCCTTTGATTGACTTTTATTTGTTTAGGTGAAAAAATAGCCTCCATTTATTGACTAAGATTTAGAATATTAAAAACAAGTGTCCCAATCACTTTTCGCCACCTCAAAACAAAATCAAATAAGATTTCCCAGATTCTTCCTACACTCCAAACAAATAGGGAAAAAAACTGTATCAATTGCGGGAAAATCCTCATGAAGATAAAAAAGAACTGAGCCCCACCAATCAAGAAAGAAAAATCTAAACCCTAAATCCAAGAAAATATGGAGGAGAAGGAATGGAGGAGACGAAATGGCATCATTGAAATTTGCATTGGAATCCAATTTGATTCTGTTCTTAACTCGCAGGAGCAAAAAGCAAAAGGCCAATGGGGTCCACCACTGCGAAGGTTTCAGACAAATGCGCCCTTTGGTGTTCGTTGACCCAACGATCACTTCTGATTTGATTCATTTCAATTTCTGAAAACCCCAAAAGCCGTTTCTCCCGTAACTTGGTGCACTACTCATTCTTTCCTCTCTTTGAAGACACGCATTGAACTCGTGATTTCTGGGTATCTTCTTCTTCTTCTACTACTGATTCCTTTTCGATGGTTCAAAATCCAACGCCCATATGCCGCATCTCTGTTCCTGAGATGATGAAGGACCAACCTGCAAGTGGGTTTTGATCTAATCTGGGTTTGTTTTTTATCTTTGTGTTCTTGCTCTTTGTGTTGATTTTTGTTGTTTTTGTTGGGCTTGCAAGTCTATCCGAAGGTGAAGGTGAAGGTGAGGGAGGAGAACGAGCTCGATGATCACCCTGCTGTAAACGAGCAGAAGAGAAGTTATCTGTTGTCTTTGAAAGATTTGGAATCACTATTTCTTGAAGACTCCTCAAATTCTTCAGGTACTCTCTAGTTTCTGGGAATTGTTATAAATTTATGGGTCTGTTTCTGCTTGAACGAAGCATCTTGTGCTGTTGTCTTTGTTTCTAGTCTTTTCTTGTTGTGGAAGCTGAAAATGAAAAACCAGAAGTTGACAGTCAGTTTAGATAGATATAGCATAAATTTGAAGTTTAAATGTTGATATTAGCTTATTAGCTTTCTTTTTCAGAACTACATAGAGAAAGGGCATCTTGTTCTGATCTAGGGACACCAAACTTCAGAGCTAAAGTGTGTAGTAATTTTCCACCAAATCTGACAGAAAATGAAGGTTCGAGTAACCTATGATTGTCATCGTCAAAAACAACTCATCCCAATTTTGATTTTGCCTGGATTTTGAAGATATTTCAAAACGTACCTTAAACGTTTCAAAAGTATCCTTAAAGTAGAAATCGTACACAAAACCGACATGGCAGCAACTATAATGCTTGCTTGAATTACGTATGAAAGAATAACATTCAAATACATTAGTTTTTTAGAATAACACCAATCATAATAAATGTTGAATATTTCACTCTCTGAATTTTGACCTGACGGTTTTATTGCAAAAATGTTGGTATTCACAGGAAAGGAGCGTCGTGTTTCTCCATCATCCACTGCTAAAGTTCCGAAAGTTTACAGTCCCAATGTAGTAAAGCCATCCACTTCTGAATATCAAGGTACGATACTAACATTATATTATCATCCCAACAAACAGAAAACAGTAGATTTTCATTCTGTTTGGTTTGCTAAAGCAGATAAGAGGTGTAGAAAGGTTGATGAGGATAACAAAGTCAATACTAGAGCCAGTTCAATCCCAATGCCTCGTGCCGTCCTATCCAGCCCTGGTATTTCCTACCTTCTATGAACTTAGTCTCACTATGATTCATCTCTATGTTTATGTGTTCTTGAGCATCTTTAAGTTGATCAAAATGCCTCTCGTGAATATCATTTTATTAATTGAAGTTTCTATTCTGTTTTTCTCCAGAAAATGATCCGATGATTGGTAAGAAAAACAGAAAAACGACAGAAAAACCATCAGTCTTGAAGAATCACAATTCAGTTCAGTCCAGACACTCACAGTGTAAGACTGTCGCTAGGCACAGTGGCAATGAAAATCCCATTTGCTTGAGGAAATCCAAGGAAACTGTCGTCGATAGTAAATGTCGATCGGCTGGGAAGAACGGTGTGGCCTACAGGGACCGCAGTTTCACGTCGAAGAAGACTCCGTAGAAACAAGAGTCCTTGAGGTGATGCTATCATCAAGCATGTAATTAGCTTCTTCCAATAGGGGAGAAATATAAGACTCGAGTCAAGGCTTGCACGGTCTAATTGCTCAACAAGGCAAGAGGTTCCTCGTTCATAGCACAGCGGTTGTAATGTTCACGAAAGGACAACCCCTAGGATTTTCTCGTTCTCGGCCTCTATTCACACTGACACATCATATGCTTGCGTGGATAGCTGCTTATAGATGTTTTGAACTTGAAAACTTGAAATGAATGAAGTTCTTCTAGTAACAGCCCGCGAAATTTTCCACTGACATAGCTATGAAACTGATCTAGACGTGCATTTTTTTTCATCACTATGTTGTTTGCAACTCAGTTTTTTCCATCTCCAGATTCAACAGCTTTAAAACACAACAGATTCTATCAAAATGCGGGTTCGAACGATCTCCAGAAAGAAAGACGTGTCCGCTATTGTTTATCTCAACCCAACTACACCCTGGTTGTTTCTTAACTCCATTGTTCTTCATTCTTGCCAAAATCCTTTCAGCATCTTCTCTTTTCCCACTTCCCAAGTACATTTCTGCTAAAATCAAATACACTCCAGAGTTATGAGGCTCTTTCTCCAGAACCTTTTCACCTGCAATCACCCCTACATCATAATTCTTATGGATTCTGCAAGCTCCAAGCAAAGCCCCCCAAACGCTCGGAGGAACTTCAATTTCCTCCGTTTTCATTTCGACTAGAAAACTCAGTGCCTCGTCAATAAGCCCGAATCGCCCGAACAAATCAACTAAGCATGTATAATGCTCACTTAATGGCTGAATAGAACATTCGTTTTTCATCAAATTGAAATAGTACCTTCCTTGTTCCACTAGACCTTTATGGCTACAGGCAGATAGAACACCAATAAAGGTTATATGATTAGGTTCTATGTTAGCTAATCTCATTTTTTCAATCATTTCCAGTGCTTCTTTTCCATTTCCATGGTGAGCAAACCCACAGATAATAGAATTCCAAGAAATGACATCCCTGTTCGACATCAAACGAAACTCCATCAAAGCACAATCCATGTTTCCACATCTTGCATACATAGTAACCATAGCATTTGAGACCGAAACAATGTCACTGAATCCTGCTTTTATAACAAGTCCATGTGCTTGTCTACCAAGCTGCAAAGCTTCCAGGTCGGAACAGATCGTTAGAACACTCGTAAATGTAGCTTTATCAAGACGTGGACCTAACCTTATCATTCGAGTAAAAAGCTCCAAACCTTCCTCGCCTCGGTCGTTCTCTCCTAATCCGAATATTGTAGCATTCCATATGGTTGCATCCTTATCCTGGATTGATTCAAATATCTTCACTGCTATTCCAACTTCACCAATCCCAAAATATCCCACGATCAAATTAGTCCACGAAACTATATTACCATATGGGGTTTTCTCAAGAACTCCATGAGTCTCTTTTACCAGTCCATTCCTTGTGTATGCTAGCACAATATTGTTCCATGTCTTTTGGCATTTCTCTGGCATTTCCATAAAAAGTCTCCTAGCATCATCGACCCTTTGGCTTCCAACCAACCCATTCACTAAG
The DNA here is from genome assembly GCA_033971965.1 of Cucurbita ficifolia. Taxonomy (NCBI): domain Eukaryota; kingdom Viridiplantae; phylum Streptophyta; class Magnoliopsida; order Cucurbitales; family Cucurbitaceae; genus Cucurbita; species Cucurbita ficifolia. Next base: position 8,766,291 of record CM066967.1, on the reverse strand, counting down.
CCGTTCCATGAATCAAAGTTTCGTTCAGGCATTTTCTCAAACAGTTCCTCTGCCATTTCAATCTGCCCATTCTCTATATAACCAGCCATCATGGCATTCCAAGCTCGATCATCTTTCATGGGCATGTTCTCAAAAAGCTTCCTTGCCTTATCAACGCGTCCTCCACGGGCAAGCCCCGAGATCATGATGGTCCACGACACAAGATCACGCCTGCTCATTTTGCCAAAATACTCCTCAGCCGAATCAAGTTTGCCGCAGTTTACAAGCCCCCCAATTATCAAGTTCCAAGAAATTACATCTTTCATAGGCATTTCATCGAACAACTGTATCGCTTTCTCAAGTAACCCATTTCGAACATACCCCGCAATCATCGAATTCCAACTTACAACATCTCTAAACGGCATTACATCAAAAATCTCCTTCGCACCATCAACATCCCCACATTGCATCAACCCAGCAATCACCGTATTATAAGAAAAAATATCTCGCTCTGGCATTCGACGAAACAAGCTAATCCCATCACTACACCGCCCGTTCAAGAAGTAGCCGCGAATCATCGCGTTCCAAGTCACAACATTTCGTTGAGGCATTTCGTCGAACAGTTTCTGGGCTTCTTCCACTAACCCATTTCTCATACAGATTGAGATCTCGGAATTGAGAGGCTTTAGATTTGAAAACGTGGGTGGAGCATGACGGGCTTGCAAGCAAGAGGTGGAAGTTGAAAGCAAGATTGATGTCCTGCGATATAGAGAGAAAATCCATGTGGGTCTGAGTGCGAATGAGGGCCGAGCTACAAAGAACATTCTCCATTAATTTAGAAACCAGAGCAGAAGGGAAACAGAATCGAGTGGGTAATTTATACAGTTTTCGCCTGAGGTTTCACCAATTCCAGGCATGTTCAAACTATGAACAAAAATGCCCAATGACTTGTTGCCGAAGCCAAACTCAGGCGTCGACCGATATGGGCAGGTAAATTGAGAAAATCCATAAGATCCCAATAATAATAATAATAATAAATTACGTTTTACCATTATATATATATATATATATATATATATATATATATATATATATATATATATATTTGTAACATGTGTATTCTTCTAAGTTTTAAATTTCACCATATTAAAACCTAGATTTCAATCAATATAGTAATATTTACAATAAATTTAAATAATTGCTGCAAATTTTAAGTTGTAATAGAATTAAAAAATAATATAAATTGACGGAGAATGAGAAAGAGTGTAGGAACATTTTTTACCCGGGATCATATTCATTGTACCTGCCCAATTTTCTGTCTCGTCCCGTTTAATATAAATTTATTTTCAACGCATATTGAAAAAATAATTATTTTTTAGACTCTAATTATAATATTTAAAATAATAGGTAAATTTTTAAAATTTTTAAAGACTATAAAATTTAAATGTTTGAATATTTGTTAGCTTATAAAATATATTGATTTATTAGGATTTTTTAATTAAAGATTATATTGAAAAAGAAAAATTTTTAAATAAGAAAAAATTACCTATGAGTAATAAGAATCCTCACAAATTATGAGGTATCTCGACCCCTAATCTCTACAAAAATAAATAGAGAATTTTGTCGGAAATGAAATAGGTGGCAGAGATGAAGACAAATTAGACTTCCACATATCAGCTCCATAAATATGTAATAGAATGAAATTGAGAAGGGCGAAAACGGTAGTTTCTAGGACAGAATCGAGCCACTAATGATTGGCCAATTAGGATACTATTTTGGCTCCTAATTCCATTTAAAAAACAAGTTAATATTTGATAAATAAAATAATGGTAACAAAAGTGGATATACTTATCCAAATGGGGATTTAATATAATCTCTCACCATTTGCCACCAAGCCATGTCCGCTGGACAACTGAGAGACACTTTCCTGTGAAAAAGGGCGCCATCGCCTTCCACTCTCTACTGATGCTACCCATCTCCTCCCTATCAAATTCCCCCACCATGGCCACCGTCGCCGCCGCCGGAGCCTCCCTTTTCACCACGAAGCGCTGGCTCTCTGATGCTCTCCTTACAACCCCATCAACCCTAATGTTTCCCATCTTGTCCCGCTCTCTTGCCATTGAATCGGCTCCGCTTAGAGCTTTCTCGCAGAGGTGGCGGCCGGCTCTGGGAATATCCGCCGCCGTTGTGCAGAGAAAGGCGGCTGTGACATTTGGGGTTGAAGAAGGTGTGGCGGATGAGACGGCGGAGGAGGGAGAAGGGCAAGGGGTGGACGGTGGTTCTCCAGTGGAATCCGGGAAAACTAAGCTGTATTTTGGGAATTTGCCTTACAGTGTTGATAGTTCACAGCTTGCTGACATCGTTCAGGATTATGGGGTCGCCGAGCTCATTGAGGTAGATTGCCTGCAAATGTCACTGATTAGTTTCTATACTGAATTCTAATTCATGATTTCATTTATATTCAATGGCATTATATGAAAACTTTGCTTCGAAGTCAAGCTCACAAGAGATCTAGTTCATCTTAGGGTATCAAATCATAATGGGTATCACTACAACTAAGAGGCCAATATAAAACTACGAATCTAGATGTTTCTGAAGAAAATACCTCAAAACTTGGTGCTCATCTTGTTAGGAATCACGACCTCCACAATGGTATGATATTATCCACTTTGTGCATTAGCTCTCATGACTTTGCTTTTGGTTTCTCTAAAAGACCTCGTACCAATGGAGATGTATTCCTTACTTATAAACCCGTGATCAATCCCTTAATTAGTCGATGTGGGAATCCTCCTCAACAATCCTCCCCTCGAACAAAGTACACCATTAGAGCCCCCCTGAGGCCTATGGAGCCCTCGAACAACCTCCTCTTAATTGAGGCTCGACTCCTTCTCTGGAGCCCTCAAACAAAGTACATCATTTGTTCGACACCTGAGTCACTTTTGACTACACCTTCGAGACTCACAACTTCTTTGTTCAACATTTGAGGATTCTATTGACATGGCTAAGTTAAGGGCATGACTCTGATACCATGTTAAGAATCACGAACCTCCACAATGGTATGATATTGTCCAATTTGAGCATTAGCTCTCGTAGCTTGGTTTCTCCAAAAGGCCTCATGCCAATGGAGATGTATTCCTTATACCCATGATCAACCCTTTAATTAGCCAACGTGGGACTCCTCTCCCAACAATTCTCAATACATCTATCCTACGTCCAACTAACTTATAGAAATGTTGCAGGTTTAGGCAATCGTTTCATACATTAGTTGAGAATTGAGATGCTTGTAATTATTTCAAACATCCACAGAGAACCCACTGGCTAGGTTTTAGGTTTGATATTTAAGTGGCAACTATATGTTGATCCAATGTGCTATTCCTTTTTTAACCAAATTGTTGCAGCAGTATGAGACCTACAATGGTGGGTTTCATGGAATGAAAGCATTGTAGCAGGGTATGATTATGTTACTAGGGTGCTACAGTGCCAAGATGATATCCAATATATTATTTATTTGAAGAATTGGCCCTTTGTTTCTACAACTTTGTGGGGTTGTATGCTTAAATAGCTGCTAACCTTCATTTCCCTTCCTTACTACTCAAATTCGAGCTCAAAACATTAACCTTAATTTACCCCATGGATTGATCTAGTGGTCATAAGGAACAGAAGAAAAAAGTGAATGGAGAAGGAATGGATTTGAACTAAGGAGTGATCTGTAACAGTCCAAGTCCACTGTTAGTCGATATTGTCCTTTTGAGCTTTCCCTTCTGAACTTCCCCTCAAGGTTTTTAAAACGTGTCTGTTAGGGAGAGGTTTCCACACCCTTATAAAGAATGATTCGTTCTCCTCTCCAATCGATGTGGGATCTCACAATTCACCCCCCTTCGGGGCCAGCGTTCTCGCTGGCACTCGTTCCCTTCTCTAATCGATGTGGGACCCCCCAATCCATCCCCTTCGAGGCCTAGCGTCCTTGCTGGCACACTGCCTCGTGTCCACCCCCCTTCGGGGCTCTACCTCCTCGCAGGCACATCGCTCGGTGTCTGGCTCTGATACCAATTGTTACAGCCCAAACCCACCGCTAGCAGACATTGTCTAGGCTTTTCCTTTCGAGTTTTCCCTCAAGGTTTTTAAAACGCATCTGCTAGGGAGAGATTTCCACACCTTTATAAAAATGCTTCGTTTTCCTCCCCAACCGATGTGAGATCTCACATGATCCACCTAGAATTTAATATACAAGTTTTCTGAATGACCAAATGCAGTAAGGCTAGGCTATCGTTTTGTGAGATAAGTTGCGACGTGCATAAGCTAGTTTGGACGCTCACAATACTTTTTTTTTTTAAGAAAACCCCATTAAACTTAACGAAAGTTCCAATGTTCAATTGTCTGCATTTGTCCTTGAAACAGAATTCTCAACAGTCTGCATTCATTCTCTACTTTAAACTAAATAGTCAAGAGCATATTTTGATATTAAATCCCTCGTTTCTGAAGAGTCTCTAATCAATTCATACGGTTTAAGGTTCTGTATGACAGGAATACTGGAAAAAGTAGAGGATTCGCATTTGTAACCATGAGCAGCATTGAAGATTGCAATAAAGTCATCGAAAATCTGGATGGAACTGTGAGAATTTTTCTCTCGTACTTTCATTCTTTCCTCTATGTTGCTATATCTATCCTGATATAATTGGAACTATTGGACTCTAATGCTAAATATGAGTATCACTTATATTCAGGCTTACATGGGCAGACTGTTGAGGGTTAATTTCTCAGACAAACCTAAGCCTAAAGGACTTTTATATCCAGATTCTGAGTATGAACTTTATGTCAGCAACTTATCCTGGTCAGTAACATCTGAAAGTTTGGCCCAAGCATTTCAAGAATATGGAAATGTGGTTGGCGCAAGGGTCATCTACGATGACGAGACCGGAAAGTCACGTGGATATGGCTTTGTATCTTATTCAACAAAATCAGAGATGGAAACAGCTCTTGAAGCTTGTAATGAATTGGTATGCGTCTTTCTTAGTTCTTCTGTGTATCTTTTTGTTCACATTGTTATTATATCACTTCATTTCATGTAGCTCAATTGTGTCTGTTTTTTCGAGTTCTTAGGAACTTGAAGGCAGGGTAGTACGTGTTAGCTTAGCGGAAGGAAAACAAGCTCAGGGGTAAATATCAGCATACAATGACTTAACAAAAAACAGGAAAGAATTTCTACTTAGCTGTTACTGAACGAACCGCGAGTAAGTGACTGTATCTTCTCTCTTTTTCGTATACACCCCGTTTCCCACTTCTATACGTTACGAGCGAATCTCAACGGGAATAATATGTTCGGTCTCCAGCTATCATGGTAGAGATATCATGTGAATCCTGATTGAAACTGATGATCATCAGACAAGATTTCAAAAATGGTTGTAGCATGAATAAGATGGAAATAGGAATGAATTTCTACCTTGCTGTTGCCGGTTGAACACCACAAGCAATTGAAGTTTCTTTCTCATCTGTTGTTGTATGTATTTCATTTAATCATATCTCAATCCTATACTTCACAATTGAAACTACAAGTGAATGTTATTTGATGGTCTCTTAATGAAGTGGGAGACCTGTAGCAGGGACTAAGGAGTGATCTTTGAAACAGATAAACTCCATACTACTTGACGGAAATGGAAGTCTGGAAGATTTGATCCTCAAAGACACTGCTCAGCTCAGGTCTTGTAAAAGTCTCAAGTCAACCGCTATCTGGTATTGTCCGCTTTGACCCGTTATGTATCGTTGTCAGTCTCACGATTTTAAAATGTATATGTTAGGGAGAGGTTTTTATACCCTTATAAGGAATGTTTCATTCACTTTTCCAATCAATGAGGGGTCTCACAATCCACCCTCTTCGGGAACCCAGCGTCCACGCTAGTACACCGCTTGGTGCTTGACTTTGATACCATTTGTAAAAATCTCAAGTTCACCGTTTGTAGATATTGTCCGCTTTGGCCCGAAAATATCATTCTAACAATCTCATTGAACAAGAAATACCACATTAATGAAACTGATCACCAAGTACCCACAAGTCGGGAAATATCTGAAAAACAAAACCAGCTGACATACTACAAATTAAAAAACTCATCTTTGAGGACTTTCTTCAAACACTTGGTGTGCACCCCACTAAACAAACCTAATCTTCAAGTGATTTCTTACCTCATAAAGGGAGAAAAGAAAAGGTTTGGCTGTAGGGCAGTAGCCAGGCAGTGATGAGCATAAGAACTGCAAACTCAGGCACTATTGTGCTGCTCCATGTCTCCCAAAACTGAAAAAAAAAGCGACGCAGAGACACAAAAGGATCGTGCCAATTGTGTCAGCAGACAAGGAAAACAACATGCTCTTCTCTTTGTGGGCGAAATTATTATGCATTTATGTGCTTAAAGGTGTTTTTTTTTTTAGCGCTAAATTTTGTATTTAATAATTTTTTGAACTATAAAAAATATTTAATAAATCATAATTTTTTTTAATTTACAAGTTTATCCTTAAATTTCATTAATTTTTTAAAAAGTAAAAAATTTATTAAACACGAAATTAAAAATTTAGAGATCTATTTAACACGAATATTAACGTCTAAGACTAAAATTTCTAAATTTTGGGTTGTATCAATTTACATTTCATATCGATATGCGATAAAAACTTATAATTTTATCAGTTAAGCCCTAAACTGTCATAAATCGGGTAATTCCCTGCAAGATTAAAACTATTTATAAAAATTTATCAAATTAAAGACTAAATAATAAGGTTACAAGCAAAAATCAACGGAATAATGCAATAAATTTCTTTGAGCTTTTAATAATAAATTTCTTTATCGAGCCATCGTCCAAATTGTTAGGGTTGTTGCTCTGTATGTTCTTTCATGGCCCGGAACGACAACGAACAGAAAATGGTAAGGTTTGAATAAATTTTTCGTCCATTTTAATTATATTTTTAAACGTCACCTCCAAAACCATATTAATTCATGTCAAAATAATTTTTTTAATCAATCCTCTATATTTTATTATTTAATTTCATTCATATTATTGAGCATTGAGATTTTTTGAAATTATAGATCGAAATAAAAAAAATATGTATATTTTATTTGGAGTAAAAAATAGAAGAAATTATCTTAAATTAGTTGGAAAAATGTGAAATAGGCTAACCAAAATAATAATAATAATAATAATAAGGTCAAATTAGTAATTCAACTAAAATACTATAAAACCCAACCATTTTTAAAAAAAAATAATATAATAATAGGGATTGAAATCACATAAAAAATTAATAATTTATTTAAAATTACCCAATAAAGGGGAAAATTTTGAAAATAGGATACATTTAATTTCAAATGATTTATTTAATTTATATGATTTAATTCAATTTTGATTTTCCCACCCCTTTCCCTTTCCTTTTCATTTAATTATTTATTATTATTATTTTTTCAAAAGTCTTTTCCTTTTGATTTAATTACCCAATTGATTGAAAATTAAATGGTGAGAGAATAGAATCCAAAGAAATATGGACCCAATGGTCTTATGATGCAATCTCCAAGAACGGCTGAGCTTACAGAGAAGAAGAATATTCCCTGTGAATTTATCCCGACCTCTCTCTCTCTCCCGCTGTATCGCTTAAACCCTTTTGTTCTTTCTCTCTAAATCTCTGTATTTTTTCATGTGTTTTTGAATTTTTCTGTGATGGGTTCAATAGATGAAAATGAATCTGAAATGGGTTTTGTTTTTGTAGATCTAGGATTTTGATTGTGGGACTTGTTCTTGTTTCTTCTCGATTTTTAGGGTTTAAGGGCTTCGATAAAATGGGGACGCCCTTCCACATTCCGGTCACTGCTGCTCAGGTTTCGTTTATTTTCTTCTTTGTTCTTCTGTTTGGGCATTTGGGGTTTGTTTCCTTGCAGGAATTTGATGTGGGGTTTGGCTTGTTTAGGTGGGAACGTACTTTGTCGGGCAGTACTATCAGGTTCTTCAGCAGCAACCTGACTTTGTTCATCAGTTTTATTCTGATGCGAGTACTATGCTTCGTGTTGATGGCCATTTCAGGGAGTCCGCCACTGCAATGCTGGTATGTTTCCTTTTTCCTTTTGGTTCATTGTTCTTAACTGAAGTTTTTGAATTCTGTGCTCAATGTGAGCGTTGCATTTTGTGAGTGCATAATGTGTTTGTGTGTGGGCTTGTTTTGATTTTTCATATTGGTGTTCTTTCTCTCAATAAAGGAATGTAAGTGTTCTTTCATTTTTCGGTATTTTAGGATGAATTCGACTGATTGAACTATGTTACGGTCTCTTTTCTTGTTCGTTATTCTTTCAGAGGTAAATTCAGTTATTGTTCGTTGTTCTTTCACTGTAAACAACGTTATTGTGTCTCTTGGTTCTTTCTCCTTCAGTGCTGCAAAGTAAAGACTTGGAAAGATTAATGATAGTTTTCGTACTTCGCCTAAACCTGATTGAACCTATTTATTCTTGAACTGTAAACTCGGTCTCATTGCTATTTGACTCGACTGTAAAAGTTTTTTCTCCTTCACTCCTCGTGTTCTTCCATTTAGACTCATTTCACTGTAAACAAGATTCATTCGACTCAACCTTAAACCTTTTACTTCAAACACTCGGTAAACACCGGCTTATGTTTTTTGTACGCCATGTAGTGGTTTATGACTTATTTTTCATTGATATTTTGTTGAATTGTGTTAGACAATACATCATTTAGTAGATTCATTTCATGGCATATTTCTTCTTGTTCTTCCATCCTCTTCTTATGATTCATATAGTTTGTGTTTGCTGTTTAATCTGCAGCAAATCCATGCTCTTGTGATGTCGCTTAGTTATACCGGGGTTGAGATCAAGACAGCACATTCATTAGAATCATGGAATGGTGGTGTTCTTGTGATGGTTTCTGGATCTGTTCAAATGAAGAACTTCAATCAAATGAGAAAATTTGTGCAAACCTTTTTTCTTGCACCCCAAGAGAAAGGCTATTTTGTTCTGAATGATATCTTTCACTTTGTTGATGAGGAGCCTGTGCACCATTATCCAGCCGTCTTATTAAGTCAGACCAATCTTGATTCCACCTTGAATGCTCCAACCACAGTTCCAGAGACAGGTTTGATTTATTAATCACGTCGGGGAACTAATTTATTCGCTTCTCTGGCTTGGAGTCTCCCATGGGGTCGATTTGATACCGAGTTTTTGCTGAATGAAGTTAAACTCTTGTTTGTAGTGCCCAATTACTCACTGAATGGCGCAGTCCAGGTGCCGCGAGAGTTTGCAGCACCGGTTGTCAAAGAAAATGGTCACGTCGATAACCGTAAGTTTGTCGAGCAGCAACTGCAGCAAGTTCCCGAGCCGAAAAGCATTATAGAGGAAAGTACAGCGGACGTAAATTCTATCCATCAGAATGCACCAACTGTTTCACCAGATCCTTCCCCTGTTTCTGTTGAAGAACATGCTGAGGAGCCCCAAAAGCAAACATATGCTTCAATTGTAAGCTTTGACATTAATAATCATACAGTTCTTATGGATATGCAGTATATGATGGAACTGACTTCATTTATTCTAATTTCTTTAGCTTCGAGTCGCTAAAGGACAAGATGCGCCCGCTTCCGTTGCTGCTTCTCAGTATCCAGTTAGTAAGAGCACACCATCTGCTTCAGAGAAAAACTACACTCCACCGTCCACCGCCCAGCAATTAACTACAGCTCCCCAAAATAACTCCGAATGGGAACAGACAGGAGGCGAGTTCCCTTTTGTTGATGATGAAGGTTAGCCATGTCGTATTGATCGTTATTTGGATCTTTAGCTATTTCTACGGGAAGTATAATCATTTTTAACCTCTATGTATGAAGGTGAAATAAAGTCTGTTTATGTAAGAAACTTGCCATCCACTGTGTCTGCTTCAGAAGTTGAGGAGGAATTCAAGCACTTTGGAAAACTCAGTTCTGATGGGGTGGTTATTAGGAGCCGCAAGGTCTATATTCTTTTTCTATCTTTTCAGTGTATTTCACGATGCCTATCTTGAATTACTCGATTGCCCGACTAACTCGTGATTTCCAGGATGTTGGTTTTTGCTACGCGTTTGTCGAATTTGAAGACGTCACTGGCGTCCAAAACGCTATCAAGGTTGTTTTGCTTCACCTGAAATCCTTGGAACTTAGTGTTTTCTTGTTCTTTCTTTTTAGATTGAACTTTACTTTTTGCTTTAAAACATTTTGGGTTTCAATCTTTCATCCCCCCCTCCTACACCAATTTTGTTTTAGAAGGATAGGAACGTCTGCCCCCAAACATTGTAACAGCCGAAGCCCACCTCTAGATATTGTCCTCTTTGGACTTTCCCTTCCGGGCTTCCCCTCAAGGTTTTAAAACGCGTTTGTTAAGGAGAGGTTTTCACACACTTATAAAAAATGATCCGTTCCCCTCTCCAACCAATGTGGGATCTCACAATCCACCCCCTTGGGGGTTAGCGTCCTTGCTGGCACACTACTCGGTGTCTGGCTATGATACCATTTGTAACAGCCCAAGTCCACCGCTAGCAGATATTGTCCTCTTTGGGCTTTCTCTTCTGGGCTTCCTCTCAAAATTTTAAAACGCGCCTGTTAAGGAGAGATTTTCACACCCTTATAAAAAATGCTTCGTTTCCCTCTCCAACCAATTTGGGATCTCACAATCCACTCCCTTAGGGGCTAGTGTCCTCGCTGGCACACTACCCAGTGTCTGACTCTGATACCATTTGTAACAGTCCAAGCCCACCGCTAACCGATATTGTCCTCTTTGGGTTTTCCTTTCTAGGCTTCCCCTCAAGGTTTTAAAACGCGTCTGTTAAGGAGAGATTTCCACACCCTTATAAAGAATGTTTTGTTTTCCTCTCCAACCAATATGGGATCTCACGAACATCCACCCATAATTTTTTGAACTAAAAACTTGCCTGATCAATCCTTACCTTATTAGATTTCTTTTTGATAACCCACCTCATAGAGATTCTAATTAGCAGTTCTTTTTTCCTCTTTCTAGGCAGGTACTGCTCAGGTTGCTGGGCGTCAAGTATACATCGAGGAGCGGAGAGCGAACAACAACGTCCCACACCAAGGAGGAAGTATGCATTCTTTCACATTGTTTCTCTTTAGAATCTTGATGTTGATAGTCATATCTTTCAATTCAAAGTATACATGCATCTGCTGATACCCTGATATGATAGACCATGTGATGGCTTTGCTGATGCCTTGTTGTAAACTTGCATGAAAGTAATCAAAACTGATTTCATTGTGAAGCTGTTGCTTTGCCCAAACAGGTTTGGCCTGTTAGATATCGTCGTCAGCCTCATGATTTTAAAATGTGTCTGTTAGGAAGAGGTTTCTCCTTATAAGAGATGCTTCGACCCGTCTCCAACCGATGGGGACCTCACAATCCACCCCCTACGTCCTCGTTGGCACCCCATCTAGTGTTTGGCTTTGATACCATTTGTAACAGCCCGGTGGGCTTAGGCAGTTACAAATGGCATCAGAGTCAGACGTCGGGCGGTGTGCGAACGAGAACGTTGGGCACCCAAGGGGGGTGGATTGTGAGGTCCCACATCGGTTGGAGAGGGAAACGAAGCATCCTTATAAGGGTGTGGAAACCTCTCCCTAACAAACGCATTTTAAAACTGTGAGGCTGACAGCGAGATGTAACAGGTCAAAGCGGATAATATCTACTAGCGGTGAGTTTGGGCAGTTACATGTTTTGTCTATCTGCTTACGAACGAACGTGTGGTTCCACACGAAGTTCTTAATATCTTATTCAGCTTTAGTTTTGAATTCCTTATGAGCAGGAAGGGGTGGTAGAGGAAGAGGTAGCTATCACACAGAGTCTTCAAGGGGGCATTATTCTAGCTCTCGGAGTAGTTACAGTATGGGAGTTCGAGACGGAAGCGAGCGTGAGTATATGAGACCGAGAGGCAACGGCTTCTACCGACCTAGTACTCGACAGGAGAAAGCGAACCACAGGCATCAAGTATCATCAAGAAATGGAGAAAGTCCATCAGAGTCATCATAGCTCATCGTTTAGCAAAGCAACAGTTTTGGTTCTAGCATTATCAGAATAATGTTGAGTGAGTTTAAGCTAATATTATTTGTCTAAGGGAATATGAATTAAATCATTATTTTTTCCATTGGGTTTCTTGATTTAAACAACATTTCATGAAACTCACTGCATTTGCTCATTGTTTTAAATATAATCAAATTTTGTCTCTGTCTCTATTGTGTTCATACTCGCTCTTATATCATACCTCATTTGTTATACTAAAATAGCGTATCATACACTTATATGATTTAAAAGGAGAATTTATAATTTTAAATTTTGACTTTATTGGATAAAAATACCAAATTTGTAATTTAACTATTGTAATAAGGCAAAAGGTTATTTGGAATGATGGTTATCGACCAGTGGTCTTTGTTCCATTGTGGCGGAAAGTGTCGGAAACCACCAGGGTTTTGAGTTCCGGCGACGAAACCGACATTCTCTCTTTATCCACTGCCGTGTACCACCACCTGAGCCGTCGTCTCTTTCCCCCGTTGGCGTTTTTGGCTCGGATTCCGTAGGAGCAACTTCACCCCATTTACTCAATCGCCGGCGTTTCTGTAATGCCCCTTTTCTCTTCTTCTGCTTATCTCTTCCATGGTTCCTGTTTTTGTATATTAATTACAACCACTCCTGATTCCTGCTGATTCCTGTTTTTGTTTTATTCAAGTCAAGGGTGGAGGAGAAAATGGATTTTTCCTACCCTTTGCAGCGCCCAATCATAACTCTAAGCTATTTGTGAGATCTCACGTCCGGTGGAGAAGAAAACGAAGCATTCCTTATAATAGTCTAATAACAGCAAATGCTATTTTGTTAACGGGACAGAAACATTCCTTGCTAAATTGACTTGAAAATATCATTGTAACAAAGTCCTTTGGAGCATAGTGATCAAACAAATATGTACATATATATTTTTCGGTTAGTACAAAGCCCACTGCTAGTAGATATTATTCGCTTTGGCCTGTTATATATCACCGTTAGTACAAAGCCCACGGTTAGTACAAAGCCCACACCTTTATAAGGAATGTTTTGTTCCCCTCTCCAACCGATGTGGGATCTCACAATCTACCCCCTTAGTCGTTTCCCTTTCCAACCAATGTAGGATCTCATAATCTATCCCTTAAGGGCCTAGCATCCTCGTTGGTACAGGAATGAACACAGGCTGCAGTTTCTTTTTGTTCTCTTCTGCAGTTATAACTTTATAATTTGATCCACCAGATGGGATCAAAAGTTTGATGTAGGAACAGTATAGTATTTTACAACTTCTTCCAAATACTTAATTTCATCAAGACTCGATGGTGTTTTCATATTCGGTTCGATATTTCTAAGTACTGTGAGACACAATGGTCATTTATCACAATTAGGTCTTAAGAAGAGTACTAATTTGGGCTCAATCGAACAGAATTACAATTTAAACCGACAAGCACGAGATTAACAAACAAACAAACAAATCGTTGCGAGGAAAAAGAAAGCAATAAAGAGAAAGGAGAGTGGATTAACTCATTTTCAGTTGGTTAATTCTGTGTGTATGTACAAACAAATGTTGATGCACTGCCTGTAAAGAAAGAAAAAGAGGGTGACCAATCCAAGCCAAGCCAAGCCTAGTGATGAATGAATGAACAACTTCAAGAGGATGAGCTTGCAACGGATCTCACTATGGGGGGAAGAAAGTGAGCCAAATAGAGAGACAAGTGGAGAAGAGAGGCTGATAGATATATGTGATATTATCAAGCCAAGAGCCAGAAGTTTCTGTGGGTTTTGGTGTTCAAAAGATAGCCTGCATTTTGACCCTTCTTTTGCACAGCAACACAAGTGCAATTGCTGTTCTCTATCAAATACTCAGCTGTGTCCAACATTTTTGCCCCTCCTGCCCGTTTATATCTGCATTTAATAAATTCATAAACTAAAACTCTTCATGCACTTCATCAAAACCAACTCATAAACTATCTTAAATTGCCCAACTTCAACATAATTCATGGTTTGTTGGTTTGATTCCAACCCCTTTTACCTATATAATACAATCTTTTGTTTCAAAATTCAATTCGCACAAAAGACACACGGAAAGGCCCTAAAAACCTTCACAAAAACGCTTCTATCCAACCCGAAAAAGATACCAAATTTACACTCAAGCCCCACCAACAGAAACACTCAGCATGGGTGTGGATCTTCAAGAAAATTACTCTATCAATGGAAGCCAAGGGTATGTATTAATTTCACTACATTGTATTCTGAGTTTTTAGGATTTGACAGAGTAAGATTAATGTTTACATCTTTTTTCTCTGTTTTGAGCTATCAAATTGTCTATTTCAAACTGTCATTGTCTTTATTTTAGCTTAACCAACCTAAACTACTTGGCTCCAATACATACTCAAATCAACTATTCGATACACATTATCTTAACCAAGCTAACATACATAAGTCGAATAATACTCGAGCCAACAATTCAATACACACATTATCTAATCAACCCAAGCATACTTTGACTTCAATACATGCTTCGAGTTAATACACATTATCTTAACCAACCTAACATACTTGACTTCAAACCAAGCTCGACTAGTTAAAACATATACTCTTGATGAATAGGTCAAAGATTTGATCCCTATAATGTTATCTACCCAAGAAATGAGTCAATACACATATTGAAACTATCTCATTCAACAACTAAACCCTAAGATGGTTCATAAAAAAGCTTAGAAACCAAAGAAGAACAACAATATTGATAAACGAAATGGATTAAAACCTAGAATTAATTTCGATGTTAAAAAGAAGAAAAGGTGGAGAATATTCCTAAGATATTTTGATGAAGGGAAGAAGACAAACCCTAAGATTGCTGTGGAGAGACTTCGCCTCTGCCCTATGACTAGCAGATCAATATCGAGAGCCTTAGTTTGAGCCATGATCATGGCGGCTTTGTCTTTGCCTTCCAATTCAACCCTCGCCGTCCGCACTTTCAGTTCCGGACGAGCAACCTTGCATACCTTCTTCATCTCCTTAAGAAAATCAACATCCGTCGGTCCTCCTCCTCCGGCGTCGGAGGCGGCGTTGTCAGTGGGAGTGGCAGTGGCATGAGAATTGGCGGGTCCACCATTAGGCCTCTTAAGGAACGTAGTAATGGCATTTTTCCAAGAATTAGGATTGTCGACATGGAGAAGAATGACCTCGTCGCAATCAATGACAGCATGCGAAAGCGAATACTGGAGCGCGGCAGCGGACTCTCGAGTGGGGTCGACGACTACCATGACCTTTTTAGGTGTGGTGTTGGACGCCGTAGTTGTATTAGTTGTAATCCGCCCTCCTCCCATGGCTGCCGTCCTCCGGCGATGCTACCATGCACAGTAGCCGCCGCCGATGGAGAGAAAACAACAAAGAGAGAGAGATCAGAGTGTGGATGTGAAGGAAAGGCAGAATCAAAAGCGAGAAGGAGAAGCAATATGAGGTGGTCATTTTGGTTTTAGTCGGTTTCAAAACACAACTATATTAACAAATTCGGGTCTCTGCCTATCGGCCTCTGCTCTCCGTCCATTTTCTTTTTGCGACCAACGCTTCTTCTTCCTTCTTCCTTCCGACATTTTTGCTTCCTTCTGATTCGGTCATCGTCTTCTCCGATCTTCCCGCCCTTTCTTCCACTCATCAAACCCTAATTTTTCTGATTTTCCAACCCAACATAATTTACCTTTCAAATATTGTTTTTTTATATTTAAAATTTTGAAAAATAGGTGAAATGACAAATCTACCCTTTTAAATCTTAAAAAAAAATAAACCCCAAATATAGAATCAATTTTTTTTCTCTTTTTCTTTTTTTAATTTTATTCTCCTTGACAGTCTCCCCTCGATTCCTATCTTTACCTTCACCTATGGTATAAGCACCTATAAGAGTTCGGTTGAGAAATATTTTGAATCAATCCGAAATTTCAGATTAGTTAGGTGGGTGACTTGAACAATCCAGATTAAAACATTTATAAGTTACAGTATCCATTACCAAACTAAATATTCTTATAACTCTATTTTTCAAGTTGGTGGAATTGACCGGACCTATTTAAATTTTTTATTTTCAAAAAATTCAACCCAACCTTTTTATGGTCTGGGTCGAGGAGTTCCAATGAGTTGAATTTTCAAGTCATTTGAACATCCCTACTATGGTCTGGGCCGAGGAGTTCCAATGAGTTGAATTTTCAAGTCATTTGAACATCCCTACTATGGTCTGGGCCGAGGAGTCCCAATTAGTTGAATTTTCAAGTCATTTGAACATCCCTACTATGGTTTGGGGTCGACTGGAGGAGTCCCAATTAATTAAATTTTCAACTAAGAATCATCCATAAATAGATCAACCCAAGTTCAATTATATTATAAATTAATCAATTAATATTTTGAAGGAATTAATTAACATATATGTTCTACAAAATAGACTAAACTCTACTACTATTTTAATTAAATTTGTTAATACCACAAATTTCAACAACTCGAAGAACCCTAACTTCTTCAAAAAATTAACTGACCATCCAAGTATAGCTCAATTCAATTAATTTTTTGAGGTTGAAATGCTCGATCTCCCACCCCACATTTATTGAGCACCAAAAACAAGATTCGAGAAGACAACCACACATACCCACAAGTCAAAATCCTTAAAATGTCAAATTTCAAATTTCAAACTTCAAAGGTCAGAAATCAAGCACGAAGATCTAATATCGATCTCATGTACTAGGACGATGAAAACCTCCCAACAAACAAACAAACAAACCCATTAATATAATTCAATGCATTCATTGAAGACCATACTAATAGCCCTCACTCACACAAAGGCCTAAATAAACACTTCGAATGCCATCTGCTCCACTAAACATCATAATACTATGAACCTTTTAGACTCATGACTCATGAATGCATACCTTTATATGGTGCTCTGATGATGATGCTGCGGCTCATGACACCATCAGGACCATCCATCCAACAATGAGCTGCTGATTCAAAACATATGAGAGAGAAGCAGAAGAGAGAGAAAAAGAACTGAGACTTCAGCTGTACATCTGAGAGAAATTACTGTACAGAGTACAATTTTTTTAGCCGATTATGGGCTTTTTGTAAATTACAGGCTATGAAAAGTAAACTCAATTTCATGCTTACAAGCTTGGGAAACAGTTTTTCACCTCTTTAAGCTTCCCATGAAAATTCTGTATCTAAAGGCTTAATCCGAAAGCCCAAAATCTGTGGAGTATTATTATTACTGCACTGCCATGGTCTGTGTTCAGTTTCAGAAATTCATACACTCTGTTTTTTTTCTTCTTCTTCTTCACCCATTGAAAAACTTGGCAATGCCTTCTTTTAAACATCTCTGAGCCAACAACATTGAATACAACAACGACAATACAGTATTTCAAGTCAAAAAGGTTATGAATTACTTGATATGGAAGCTGAAACAAGTTCGCGGTGGCGGTGGCGATAGCTCGAACCATCCTTGGCCGTGACTTCAAAAGATTTTTAAGACAAAAGATTCCAACTCCCATCTGCGTAGGTAGTTCATTTGAAGTATTGATATTAGTAAAGAGATCAGAATCAATGGCTTGGTGATGATGATGATGCTGGGTTCATTTCAAATATGCATACAAGCAAATGAGCAGGCCTTCTGCTATTAAGGATCAGCATTGAAACTCAGGGATTGTTTATTCATCCAAGACAAGAAAATGAAGATAGCAAAATCAATGATGGTGCATCGGAATGGCTATCAATTTGATGATATATAGGCAATTACTAACTGAATGAAAATGCTTTCCACAGATTTACCTACCTATTAGCTTCATAGATTAAACACAAACAAAGAAATCATTGACCCCAAGATTCTCCTTCTCAAACCAAACCGAAAAAATCATGTGCATAAATTAATCGTTTTAGTAAAAACTCATTTGTTATACGACAATGATCGTCTACTCTAATCTGGAAAAGGAAATTCTCAGTATGCCATATTAATCTCCTTTCCATCAAAAGCTTATAGAACCTGTCATTGCATCAGGATCAAGATCAAGATCACAGTAGGCGAATTACGCTGATATCGACTCGTATCACATTGATTAAAGGCTATTATCACTAGCATAGTAATACTGAACCTGGCTAGATAAATTTCTGGTATGATTCACCTTTAAACGAATTTTTCTGTCATATCAAAATCACAACTATAAGTTTTGGTGAATTATTAGCAATAATAGAAAATTTCACCCATTCCTTTGGGAACCTTCCTCGTCATTATCATCGTCATTTAGATCTTCTAAACGTCACAAACTTCTTAGACATCCAATTTTTTTTTTTTTTTTAAATAACATTTCATTCCTTCGACCTTCAGTTCTGTTGAGTGTTGCCTAAATGATAACAGATTCAAATTGAACAGAGAACCATTTCATGAAAGCATTTTCACTTCAGAACCTCAGACTATCCCAAGAGAAACGAACTCAACAGTCAACAAGCATAAATTCAGAAGAAAATCATAATAAAATCAATATCAGGTAATTTAAGTAAACTTCAAAAGGATATGTCAACTCCGCACAGAAAGGTGTTCAACAAAAATGAAATTAACCAGTAAGGTACAACAACTAATACTAGAACAGATGATGAACTATTGGAATTTATCCTTTAAGGACTGTAGAACGAGAGAATAACAGATGGCGGGGTCCGACTACCTAAATGCTTCAACCAATTAGAACACGAAAATTCCCAGAACAAGGATCAAAGAAATCAGCAGTAGATCCATCGCCCTACCATAAGCCATAAGATGGGTTCATATCAAATTTGATGGATGCATTACTATAATAACATAAAAAGTACCACTAGAAAGATAGATCTATAAATAAATAGCACTTGAATAAAATTTATGTAATTGACGCTAAAGGGATATCATAAGACACACAAAAACACAGAGCAGAAGTTGATCAACTGCAATATAAGATGAACCGAGAGTCTATTTTAATTATAAATCATACAAAGTGGGGAAGAATTTGGTTACCTCGGTTCATTGATCTCAGCATTCGTAGCTGCCCATACTCAAAATTAATAACCTTTTCAAACTTAGTTACAGATGGCAAGTTTCCCTGACCATTCATCAGCCACACCATAGTCAATGCTAAGTTCCCTCAGAGGAGGGATATTCTCCATTGCAAACAACATAAGGTGAGGAAACATCAAATTATTATGATCATATAACACGAACTGCACCAACACGTTTGGCGATGTACTATGGCTTATATAACAAGCAACATTTCTCATTCTGGACACATCCATCGCGAAATCCAGAGGAGGAACAGAGGGGTATGATGGCCGCACATAATTAGAATATATTTGAGATAGATCGCCCCATTCTGCCCATCTATCCGAAAAACGATTTGGATATACTAATGTATCACCATTCATAGAAAGAACTTGAGCTTGTTCCCTCGTGAGGACAACTCCTGCATATTCACATATAAAAGCACCAGCAGGTATCAGGTCCAAGGATCTAACGCCCCAACCTGTTTCCCTGGACCTAAACACTTCAAGTCTGTGCTTCAATCCCTTCTGTGAAACACGATTTCGACATTGAGGGGGGCATTGACAGAAGGGTCCGCATTCGAAAATTATCGGCTTTCCTCTCACTAGACATCCATTTTGATCATAAGCAAACTCCCCACCATTTTTCATAGCACAAAAGCAATCATGAACACAACCTGAAACACAACTGCATCCAGTACCGCTTCCGGATTGATGAAACGCGAACGGCGGAAACACAGTCCCAACAAGATACTCATAATACAATGGTTCTTGATCGTTGTCAATATCATTGAAGAGGAGGACTGGAACAGCCTCCTTCTTCATCGAAATGTCGAGACTGAGATAACCAGAAGGCCTCAAAGACAATGGTTTAGACCTGAGATTCTCCGCAAATTTCAAAATGGAACTACCCATTTCGGCTTGACCATCAATTCTTAGAAGCTTAAACTTGTAAACACCAAAACCAGACTTCCCCACATCAAACCAACATTCGAGAATTCTATATAGACCATCGTATACATAAATCTTACTTGTTACACTGCCGGCGTACTTCATTCCTCGTATTACCCTCACTTCAATCCCGTAGTGCATGCTTCTCTCCAGTGCAAGATTCCCACCTTCAAGTTTCTGGTGCATACATTGCTTTGAAAATTTGTCTTGCCCACCATGACCCGTATAGATTATCGTGTCTCCAGAATCCTCATCGTCCTCATATCCACCAGAAACAATTACGCTAGTGGCAATTGGCTCGCCGTTGGAGCTCTGACTCGCAGGAACATAGTCAATTCCAGCTTGAGCCTGACCGTGCAATCCAACAACACACAATTCCATCCTAAAGAAGAACAGATCGCCAATGTGCACTCCCGGAATAGAACCAACAATCCGTTTGTCACGATTCAGCCACAGACCGCGCTCTCTCATCAAGGACGAAGCTCTCAAATCACTCCGAAGTCGCCGGATTAGTCCCGAACTCTTCTCCTCCTCCGGCGTCGATAACACGCGCAACGAATCAAAAACCATCCTGGTTCGTCTCACCACATCTCGGAAATACCTCTGGTCCTCAACCCCAAGATCAGTCACTCTCACAAGTTCAGAAGATCTTTTATCATACCTCCTCTTAGAAACGACCATAGTAGACACATGATTCTCATCAGGAACCGGCACAATTGCCCGAGAATCAGGATCCACAACTTCAACATCCCCATTGCTCTGAGATCCTTTACCAAAAGCAGTCCTAAACAGCTGAGAAATGCGGTAAAATTCGGAATAAACATTGTCCTTATCAGAAGAAATGGATGAAGACTGAGAAAACGGGTGATGATTCTGGTCAGAAAAAGGTGTACGAGCAAAATCCGAGTTAGAGAAAAAATTCGAAGAAGTGCTCGACAAGAAACGTTCCTGAACTGGTTGGGATTGTTGGGTCACCGGAGTCTGATAAACATCATCGAACGGCTCGAGCTTCGGCTCCAATTTAGGGGTCAACAACCTGCCAGTTTCAACAAATTTATTGACAGAAGAGTTGATTGTGGCTGATTTAGGGGAAGTTGCGGCCGCCATTACAGCAGTAGATGGGTCGGGCAGAAGATTGAGGTCCAGAAAGGGGATAGGAGAATCCATTGCGGTAGCAACGTCCGAATCTTTCCAAGCACTAGAATCACGGAGGTCTGGACATGGAAGATCGCTTTCCGGTCAGGTTCTGCTAGGGTTTTGCAGAGAGATCAGTGTGAGCTTCCATGGCGTAATTTGAAGGCATAACCAAAATTCGAGCACAATTTGCAAGAACTCAGCTCCTGATTTTTGCTTTTTATTTCCCTCGACTTTTCATTTTCAAGCCTCATTTCCATTTCTTGGTTTCCATTTTCGTACGATATTATGCTTTAATCTCATCTCCCTCATCCATTTACCTTTGTTTACCCCACTCAGTAAAACCTACCCTTCATTTTACCTCGATAAAAACTAGTTCCCATCTTTACCTCAAATCTAAACCTTTTTCAGAAAATAATAATTTGTAAATATATCAATAAGATTATAATTTTATAAATACAGTAATTGTTTATATATTTTTGTTAATTATTTTATATCATTTATACATATTTATCCATTTTTATAGTCTATTATTAATTTAGATGTAAATTATATTACTAGGAAAAAACTATCCCAAGTTTCAAGGACATTTTAGTCTTTTCAATGAATGGGCTTTTTTTTTTCTTTTTTTTTTTTTTTGCTATATTTGCGGAATTTAGAATAATATTATATTTTCAACTAATTAAATATGTAATTATAAATTTAGTGTATAAAATTTTACAATTAAGTTTTGTATTAATATATATTAATTAATCTACTAGTCCTTTAAGGATAATTAAATTCGTTGAAAAAAATGGATATTATACTTAAAATTAACAAAATTAAATAAAATTATTGAGTTGTTATAACATTCTGGACTGCCTCTAGTTCGGTAGCAAAGAAGCCTATACCAATGGTTGGTTTCGTTGTGGAGCTACGAAGGTCGAGCACGAGACCATTTTGATGACGAGTCAGGGAATACGAACATAATTCCTAAAATAACCTTGTGTGTTAATTTGGGTCAAGTGAAAAAACTTTCGTTTTTAGAAAAAATATTGAAATATTTTTTTTTACTATGGTAAACGAGTTCAATTGTTTGTGAACAGACGATAATTATCTGATGACGTTTTTTTTTTATCATGCTTATAATTTAAGCTATTGTCGTGTTTAGTTATGGAAATGATGATTCTTCATTTTCTCGTACTTGTTACCATAATTGTGTTTTTTTACCATATTTGAATTCTCGATATGTCACCGATATCGTTTGTCAATTTCTCTTTATCGTTAAAACAAGACAAAAACATCATGCAACGGTTTCAAGTAAAACGTATTCGGAATTAAAGGAATAAAACTACCCATTTGTCCCGACCCATCACGAGAAAAACTCTAGTCCATTATTTTATATCATACGTTATAACAGAAACCACGGGAAAGACGAAACTTTATCAAGTAGGGTTGTCGTTTATACTTTTTTATAAAAATATTAAAATAATAATAATAAAACTCACCAAATTATTAAAATATAAATAACGTATAATATATTTATATAATCACTTAATTGAAAAATAAAATAAATAAAAAAAACAATTAAAAGCAAAATTTTAAATCTCAAATCTTTTTCGCATAAGACAAACTTTCCCAATGTTCAGCACCGATTATACCGAGGAATTGCTTCCCCTTACCCGATGATTTAAGTATCCATATTTTAATTAATTATAATTAAAAATAATCTCAATACCAACATTTAAAATGTATAAAATAATAATTATTATTAATTAATATTTATTTAGTATCTATAAAAAGTTTAAAATTTTATTTAATAATTAGGTTTATAATTTAAAGTATAATTATATTTAAATTTTAATTAAAAAAGTATATTAAAACATTACTTTTTGTCTTTGTATGTTTAAAATATTATATTTAGTATCTATTAATATTCTGAAAATATATATTCTTATTGTATCTTTGACAACACGAAAACTATTATAATTATTTAAAATAATTTAAATATAATTTTCCTTTTAAAAAATAAAGGAATAATTTTAACTTTAATTAATTTATCTTTAAATGTATTTTCTAATTTAGACTTAAAAGTGTGATTTAACCATAGTAATCAAAATAGGCATATGATTTTAATTGTAATTATTTAATATTGAATTTATTTATAATTTAAATGGCAAGTTATTTAGTTTAATTTAAGTTATTTGATACAATTTTAGAAAAATAATTGTTATGAAAAATATAATTAACCAAAAAATTCGGAGAATAAGAGTTTAAAAAAACTTTTAAAATTTTAATTAGATTTTTTTTTTTTTTTATAGGAAAGTTGAAAGTCAAAAATGAAAATAAAAAAGTGGTTTTGTATAAATTAAAAATAATGAGATTTACCAGAGTTAAAATTCTACGAGTATCACCTTTAACTTTTGACCGTCCAAGTGGAATCGAAGGCAAGAACAAACTGTAAAAAAAAGTTGTTCGGTAAACAAAATTTTCAAATAATCTTTTTAACATTTTCATACCGTTATTTTTTATTAATAAATTAAAGTTAAAAGTTTAATCTTTTTAGTCTGAAAAATGCTTCTAATCTATAATATTCTTTAATTTTGTTGAACTTTAAAAAGTGTCATTAACATTTTTAATTTAAAAAAACTAAAAAAAATATTTTTACCGTTAATATTATGTTAAAAAAATGTTCATCGACTTTTAAAAGCACAAATGTCCTTTAATTTTTATAAAAAAAATTCTAAAAATTCTTAATATCAATATATATAAATAAAAATCGTCTATAGATTATCTTCCTTTAAAGTACAATAATTTAGAAATTGAAATACAATACATTAAAATTTGTAGATAAAAATTAATAATATACTTTTTATAAAGCGGGACTTTCTTCAATTATTAAATTGAAATTTTCAAAATAAAATAAATAAAGTCTAAATTAAATTAATAAAATAAACATGAACTGTATTAATAAACTATAATTACAAATAAAAATAAAAATAAAATAAGGAGTAGAGTTTTGGCTTAGCATATAATAGGTACAGGAATCGATACTTTGCATCTCCACTTTTTCTTCCGTCCATATTTTATTTAATTAAAATTAATTTTTATAATAAATGATTTTCCAATTTACTGTAATTTTAAAAAAGTATGACTTTATTTGGTAATTTGATTATTTTTATTTATGACTTTTAAGACGGTCTTCATTTTTCTAACAATTATTTTGAGATTTTGTAAATCTAAATTTCAGAAAATAAAAACATTTACTTAAATTTTGCTTTACTAACAAAACTGCCCGTCTAGCTCAGTTGGTAGAGCGCAAGGCTCTTAACCTTGTGGTCGTGGGTTCGAACCCCACGGTGGGCGGTATATGTTTAAAAAATTATTTATGATTTTTTTTTTTTTTGAACTTTTACTTTTGATAAAATTATAGTTTAAAGATTTTTATTGATACAGTTGTTGTAGAAGGATTCCCATCTCTTCTTTTCGTTCTACAAATGACTCAACTTTCAATTAAAGTCCTAATCACTCAAACAATTTTGGAACTTATTTTTTTCTCTTTTCATGAAATCTATCGATACATCTTATATGTTCTACCATCTGCGAGAGTCGGGATCATGGTGCCAACTCAAAATTCGCCTTCAAAAGATGAAGAACTTCACCAAGCGTAGATGCTTTAAAATCTGGTTCGAGATCCGTGTTGGCATAATGCTCCGAGTTGTACCTTCCCGTTTCGTCTAGCAAACATGTGAACGCTCCGGCTTGCTTGCCACATCCAATCTGAATGATAGGAGAGGAAGTCAATCCTTTACTAGATATCTATGAAGATCATCATCGTATGTGGTTCAAAACCTAATGAATAATAAAAAAGAATACACTCACATCATCTTTGAGGCTATCGCCAACCATAATGACTTGGTTAGGTAGGACGTCCCAAGAAGAGCAGATATGAAGTAGCGGAGCGGGATTTGGTTTATATGAACCAAATTCCCTGCTTAATGCTGGATGAAATCTCCACTGCAGCAGTAGAAAGTGAAAGTTATCATGAAAGACTCATGGAAAGCAATTTCTTTAAGAGATGACATGAGGATACACGGTAAAAATATATAATGTACTATATCTGGTAGCATAAGCTTACAACAACGAATATCCGTATCCTACAAAAAGAGAGATTTTTCGGAATCAAAGAATACCCCTTTTTGTAAGGGCCCAAGTCTACCGCTAGCAGATATTGTCTTCTTTGGGCTTTCTCCTTCGAGTTTTTCCTCAAGGGTTTTAAAACGCGTCTGCTAGGAAGAGGTTTCCACACCCTTATAGCGGATATTGTCTTCTTTGGGGTTTCCCTTTCGGGCTTTCCCTCAAGGTTTTTAAAACGCGTATGCTAAGGAGAGGTTTCCACACCCTTATAGCAAATATTGTCCTCTTTGGGTTTTCCCTTTTGGGTTTTCCCTCAAGATTTTTAAAATGCGTATGCTAGGGAGAAGTTTCTACACCCTTATAACAGATATTGTCCTCTTTGGGTTTTTCCCTAAGGTTTTTAAAACACGTCTGCTAGGGAGAGATTTCCACACCCTTATAGCAGATATTATCCTCTTTGGGTTTTCCCTCAAGGTTTTTAAAACACGTCTGCTAGGGAGAGGTTTCCATACCCTTATAAAGAATATTTTGTTCCCCTCACCAACCGATGTTGGATTTCGCACTTTTGTTCTTTTGTTCCATAGAAGGAAAGCTCTGGCAGAATTCAACCAAAGGACTTCAGCTTTCTTGAGTGGATTATCTCTGAGGAGCAAGAAAGTTCAGGTAGTTCGACAGGAGCAAAAACCAGAGGCTCGACAGTGAAAACGAAGGTGGTTTTTCGTTGAGGTGGGGACAATTAGAGATTAAGGATCTTTTTTCAGCTTCTGTTTTGACCTCTTGGGTTATCTATACTACCCATCATTAGCTCCTATATGAATATTTCACTCTTTCTTGGGCATCTATCTTTCCAAATTGAGCACGATGGGGCATAGAATTTAAGGGCTCTTGGAGTTTTCTAAGAGAAGTGGTTTGCAAGATATTATATGAAGATGAACAGAAGGACAACTTTTTAAAGCCCAGATGTCTGTAAAGCTAGAAATACATCAGTTTCTTAGGAAATAGCAATCTGAGCTAGCAACTGAGAGGAACCCAAGGCATGCAATGAAGCCAGCGTATGTAAATAATGCTCAAAGGGGTGATACATCAACAGAGAGAACTTCTTAGAGGCTGAAATTTTCTACATAATATCGTCCTAAAGAGTAAATAAGAGTAACGGAGCTAAAGGGATACCTGAACAAGACAAATGAAATAATCTCCCAACCGTTTGACTCGGGATCCAAGCATTATTCGAGTTGATGTAAGCTCTAAGAAACTGTATTATTGCAGTCGTGATTAGGAGAAATCTCATGCTCTTAGTAGTTAATCTCAATCCATCATTCTAATGCAGTGGAAGTGTGAGATCACACATCGATTTGGGAGAAGAACGAAACATTCTTTATAAGGGTGTGAAAACCTCTCCCTAGCAGATGCGTTTTAAAAACCTTAAGGGGAAGCTCGAAAAGGAAAGCCCAAAGAGGACAATATTTGTTAGCGGTGGGCTTGGGCCGTTATAGTTGGTATCAGAGCCAAATATCGGGCAATGTGCCAGCGAGGAGACTGAGCCCTAAAGGGGGATGGACACGAGGCAATGTGCCAACAAGGATGCTGGGCCCCTAAAGGGAGGTGGATTGTGAGATCCTACATCGGTCGGGGAGGAGAACAAAGCATTCTTTATAAGGGTGTGGAAACCTCTCCCTAGCAGACGCGTTTCAAAAACCTAGAGGGGAAGCTCGAAAGGGAAAGCTTAAAGAGGACAATATCTGCTAGCGGTGGGCTTGGACCGTTATAGTTGGTATCAGAGCCAGACACCGGGCGATGTGCCCGCGAAGAGGCTGAGCCCTAAAGGGGTGGGGCACAAGGCGGTGTACCAGCAAGGACACTGGGCCCCAAATGAGAGGTGGATTGTGAGATCCTAAATCGGTCGGGGAGGAGAACAAAACATTCTTTATAAGGGTGTGGAAGCCTCTCTCTAGCAGACGCGTTTTAGAAACCTTGAAGGGAATCCCAAAAGGGAAAGCCCAAAGAGGACAATATGTGCTAGTAGTGAGCTTGGGTCATTACAGGAAGACTAATTGAATTCAATTCGATCAACATATTTGAAGGTCATACTCTCTATGAACAGGCAATATCCTTAAAGCTCAATTGACTCCGTTTCCAAACCATAACAATATAAGAGTATAGCTGCAAATCAAAAACATAACAGATAGCCTTACAAGAAACTTCAGTAAACTTACACCAAAACGCTGATGAAAAATATCAACAGCTTCCTTTACATTACGAGTGATTAGTCCCCTCCTGACATGATGCAAAGGATAACATATGAACTTATGAACACAGAACAGGGACACAGAAAGAAAAGTTAACTCCACAGGCGTTTGCAGAACAATATTCCTAGCCATGGGGAGCTGCAAAATTGTGCTATTTAGCATCCTAAACTCTTTTCAGTTCAGCATCTTTCCAAATAAGTTCAAAAGAACTATCAGTGTGTTTATGATTCTACCAACCTTTAATTATGTTACAATAACATATCGGCGCATGATCAATGAGAGAAATGAAAGAAGACGAAGAAACTGTTTACCTTATATTCTTGGAATCAAGAAAGGTACAAAGCTCTGCAGCACCTGCACGTATAATCATCAAGAATTTGGTTGAACACATTACAAGTAACATGGAATCTGGACGGGTAAATTCTCCCATCTATTTAAGCAGCTGAGACAAATGCGTTAGCGCGATCAGAATCGTTGAAATCAGAAGAAGCTAAGCCCAATACTGACCGGGCATAATTTGCAGGCGTTCGATTCCCTGGCGCTCGAAATCGGCGATTACCTCATACGCCCTCCGCTGCTTCTCCGGTGCCCAACTCTGAATTATTTGCAAGATATCGATTCCCGATGGGTTTAGAGATTTGATTCTCGCGTAATCCTCATCGCCAAGCACGGATTTATACATAGCGGCGAAATCGATGACAGGTACTGTCAGAGTTCCGTCCATGTCGAAGATTACCCCCCGGAGGCGAGCCCGGCGGGCAGAGGCGGCGGAGGAGAAACTGGCCATGGCCATTGGAAATGAAGAGGGCTTTGGAGGAAAGTGGTGGCGGGCAAAAGCAGGAAGGAAGAAGCTCCGGTGGCAGCTCTGAGCTCGGAATTTCGGGTTGAAATTTTGGCTCAAATTCAACCATGTTGATGATGATAATCTCCATTTTGCAGAAATTGTTGAGGCCATTCTAAACGTGCCGAGTGTTGGGGATTGTTACTACTCCCTCTTTTAAGGTTGAAAATTTAGTTCTCACCTTTTTTTTTTCTTTTCTTAGTTGGACTTAATTTTAGTGTACGGCAAGAACGATTCTGCTACCTTTATTCTAACTTAGTGAACAATGGAAGAACGGTTGTGTAAGAATCATATCTTACGAACAATTCAGACATATGATCGAGACTCGAACCACATTTTAAGCAAAAAAATGTTTTAAGAACCATGGGAGAGGAAAATCGTTGAAAGAAAGAACTGTGAAAATCAATTAAATTGACCATACTTAGTGGGAGAGGTTTGGTGACTACTTGATCCCAGGAGTAGACATGATTTCGTTGAACAGTCATACACACATAAAATATAATAGTAAAATAATACAACATGAAATCAACTAAAAAGGATTTGGCACAACATGGACATGCACTACATGCAACATACTCTGTATAAGTATGACCATGACAACAAGCACCTGCTTCAAACATAGCAAAAACATCGGTTGAAGTAGAAAATAGGGAAAAGAATGAGTGAAAATCTTAATAAGGTCGAAAATGGGAAATGAGCGAGGAGATACTTCTCTCGTTGGCTAAACGAGACAAAGACACTAATTATATTCCGCTCTCGTCCTCTCCCTACTTATTGTGAGGATTATATTTTCGCTCCCGCTCCACTTATTGTGACGAGAATTTTATATATCACAACACAATACAAACTTATTATATGTGTAGGAGTGAGTCTGTTAAAGATTTTTTAAAATTTCTTTTAGCGTGAAAGAATATGTTCTGATATTAAAATTTAAATTTTTAGAAATTATTTATAATATATGCTCCTCTAATATTAAAATAATTTAATTTTTTGTATTTAAAATTTGAATATGTTAAAACATGTTAAAAAATATATTTAAACATATTATTAAATTATGAAAAACTATTGCCTAAATCACTATAAATTATTTACAATACAATTTATTTCCTTTATATTATTAAACTTAAAGGTAATTAAAAATAAATTGTATTTAAAATTCCCTTGGGAAATTGGAGCCAGTTGACTTCATAAATACTATTAGCATTAATATTATATTAAATATATATATATATATATATATAATTTAAAACTAAATACTATTAGCATATTATTAGTATTTTATTTAAAAAAATAAATACTATTAGCATTAATATTATATTAAATATATATATATATAATTTAAAATAAGAAAATTCTAATTTTTTTTTATACTCGTCAATATATAGATAAATTCAGTCTATCAACATCTTATAAATTATCTTTAAATTTTTTAATATTAATTTTAAAATGCCAAAAGTAATTTTAAACTTTTCAAAACAAATTTAAAGTGTTTTTTTAGTTTAAAAATTTTTTTGAAAATTTTAAATTTTTTAAGGTATTAACGTAACTTTCCAAAATTTAAAGTTATTTTTAAATATTTTTTAAAGTTAAAACGTATTTTTGAAACCTTTTAAAAGATATTTTTTTAACAATTTATATTCAAAACTAACGGTAAATATATTTTTGAACGCTTTTATTTTTATTAATTTAATTTTTAAAAAAATGAAAATTTCCAATATGTTATTAATTATTAAAAATCAATTTCCCCTTGGCTGACAGCTATTTTTAAAAAACCCCATTATTTTTCTTTATATTTCCTTTTTAAAAATAAAACACCTTTTAATGGTGCTTCGTTTAGTCAAATCATTTAACAAACATACTTATGTGGGCAAACATCTTAATTATTAGGTAAATTATATATAAAAAGGCGTTTATATAATTTTTTTTTATAAATAATTTATGATAAATTAATAAAATACATTTTTAGTTATTTTCGAGCCCTTAAAATTTGAATTTAATTTTTAATTAGTCAACAAATTATAAATATCTGTGTTAAAAATTAAGTTAATTATATAATAGAATAATAACGCGGTAACTAAAATTTAATTAAATTTATTTTTATTTTGAAAAGTTAGGAACGAAATATAATTATAAAAAAAACAAATAATTTATAACTTTTTTCGTCAATCGAGAAAAATCACAAATTTCCAGCAAAGGGTAAATGTGTCATTTTACAATCATGTGGCTCTTGTAGCTTCCGTACATTGACCTTCCTTGCACACGTTTCACACCGAATTAATAGATTAAATATTTGAATTTCTAATCTGTTATTAAATTTTAAAAAAAATGTCTAATTATATTAATTACTAGTGGTAAAAATGTCTTTTTATTCTTGGAGTCGAGGTTTCAAATTTATTATATAAAAATAAATTATATTAAAATTCTCTATTTTAGCATTATTATTATTATTATTATTATTTTATTTAAATAAAAGTCGTTCTCTCCTTTTTTGAAGGCAACAATACTTCTTTCCGCCTTGTTAATTAAGAAAGAAAATAATACAAAGACAAAATACGCGTAACAAGTAAACTATCCACGTGTCGCTAAGCGATTCGTTAGGAAACCGAACTCGAAAGCCGGTTTCTTAGAACTTTCATTTGAGAAATCTCACCGTCCATATTCACGTGCGTCGAGTTATCGTAGCCGTCGCATCCTCCACTGGCATGCTATGCCGCCACGTGTATTATTCGACACGTGTTGTAAGATTAAGCGTTCAATCAAATATTGCTTTTTTATCCGACCCGAGTGCTATATATATGGAATCGACCGACCTAGCTAGTAGCAAATTGCATTTACACAAAATAGAAAATCATTACAGATTTTGAGTTTCTTCGTTAAAACTGTTCTAGGAATTGGAGTATTCGAATTTTGATTTTCAATCTGAATTTGATTTTAGTCTTCTCGTTTGATTTTATTGGATATGGCTATGAGCATCACGCATCAGATTGGCGCGCTCGCTGGGACTTCGGTGGTTTCAGACAAGAGTAGCAATTCAGCCGGTGAAGCGACGGCAGCGATGAATACAACGGTGTTGAGGAAGTCGCCGGCGTCGGCTCTAAGATGCATGGTGCAGAGGACGGACGGAGTAGACGCGTTGTCGCCGCCGATGAGTCCGTGCAGATCGCCTGTGTTGGGAGGGAAACGGCCGGATATGTCGGTGGCCTGTCAAGCGTTCGCGACGGAGGTGGAGGCTCCGACAGAGGTGGAGAAGAACAAGGAAGGAGATGAGAGACAGAAGGAGAGAGGAGTGCCGGTGTACGTGATGATGCCGTTGGACAGCGTGACGATGGGGAACACGGTGAAGCGGAGGAAGGCGATGAACGCGAGTTTACAAGCGCTGAAGAACGCTGGAGTTGAGGGGATTATGATGGACGTGTGGTGGGGATTGGTGGAGAGGGACTCGCCTGGCTCGTACAACTGGGGAGGCTACGCGGAGCTTTTGGAAATGGCCAAAAAGCACGGCCTCAAGGTTCAAGCCGTCATGTCCTTCCATCAATGTGGAGGAAACGTCGGCGACTCTGTCACGTAAGCGCCTTTACCTTCCTGTTTCTCTGTTCATTCTGTTGCAATCGGACATGAAATACTATTAAGGATGATTATAATTCACATTAGACTGAATATTTGGGCATTCGACTGAGGAATGATGAAATTTCTGCAAATTTTGGCGGAAGGAAGAATTAGTAACTTTACTTCTGGCTAAACTCTTCAAAATTTCACTTGTATCAGATTAGTTTATCGTCTCATCATATTTCAATTTTGAAGGAGACAGTATATCTGAAAATTGTTGAATAAATTTGAGATGTTCTTATTAGTGGGAGGGACTAATTGAAGCTACCACCACCATATACTTTAAGAATTGGATCATATATTAAGAAACCCCCGGTTCTTAGCTGGGAATTTGGTGCTGATTTTGGCTGAGGTTTGGAGATGATATGGTGTCTTTCTTATTTGGCTGCAGTATTCCTTTGCCTAAATGGGCGGTGGAAGAAGTTCAGAAAGATCCAGATCTGGCGTATACTGATCAATGGGGGAGAAGGAATTATGAGTACTTATCATTGGGATGCGACAACCTTCCTGTTCTTAAAGGCCGAACTCCAATCCAGTGTTATGCAGACTTCATGCGTGCGTTCAAAGACAATTTCCAGCACCTTCTTGGTGACACCATTGTGGTAAAACCCTTGTTCATGGCCTTCTGCTTTGTCTCCAACTTCTTAATATGAGATCACTTATTAGATTGATGTGAATTATGGCTGAACTGTCTGGATTTTGTTGTTTTGGTTTAGGAAATCCAAGTGGGGATGGGCCCTGCTGGTGAGCTTCGTTATCCGTCCTACCCCGAGCAAGACGGGACATGGAGATTTCCAGGGATTGGAGCTTTCCAATGCTTTGACAAGGTAGCTTTAAACTCCCTGCTTCTTCATTATTTATAGGAGATAGTTGTTAACTTCTCTCCGGGTTTAGTTTAGTAGTAATTGAATGTGTAAAATGTCCATTCCTGATGTTTGTGATAGTTTCAAATCTCAAGTATATGAACGACAAACTTTGTCTTAATTTTGGAGAGATTTAGTTTAAGATTTGTAATGGTATGTGCAGTACATGCTGAGTAGTCTAAAAGCTGCTGCTGAAGCTTCTGGTAAACCAGAATGGGGAAGCACAGGCCCAACAGATGCCGGAAGCTACAACAACTGGCCAGAAGACACCCTATTTTTCCGAAAAGAAGGCGGTGGCTGGAACTCGACTTATGGCGAATTCTTCCTCTCATGGTACTCCCAAATGCTGTTAGACCACGGCGATAGAATCCTCACAGCAGCCACCTCAACCTTTAACAACACCGGCTTCAAGATATCGGTGAAGATCGCTGGAATCCATTGGCATTACGGCCACCGTTCGCACGCCCCAGAGCTCACAGCAGGCTACTACAACACAAGGAACCGTGATGGCTATCTCCCAATTGCTCAAATGCTAGCCCGCCATGGCGCCATCTTCAACTTCACCTGCATTGAAATGCGCAACCATGAGCAGCCACAGGATGCGCTCTGTGCCCCTGAGAAGCTTGTCCGGCAGGTAGCTCTAGCCACCCACAAAGCCCAAGTTCCTCTGGCTGGTGAAAATGCTCTCCCACGCTATGATGAATTCGCCCATGAACAAATCCTGAAAGCTTCCTCTTTCATTGGCGATGGAGATTCAGAGGAGACTGCGATGTGTGCTTTCACGTACCTGAGAATGAATCCTCAGCTGTTTGAGGCTGATAATTGGAGGAGATTTGTGGGGTTTGTGAAGAAGATGAAGGAAGGGAAGAACCCAGAGAAGTGTAGGGAGCAAATAGAGAGGGAAGCTGAGCATTTTGTTCATATCACTCAACCTCTGGTTCAAGAGGCGGCTGTGGCTCTGATGCATTGAAAAAGGTTGGTTATTATACTGTTGTTGTTGTATACTCTCCATAGTCGATGAATAAATGGCTGTCTGGTGTTCTTCTGTGTTCTTCCTCTGCTCTGTGTTTTCTGTAGCTCTCTGGTTTTTAATGTGATGTAGCTATGGAAGATTGGAAATCTGTGTAATTTCTATCCCCTTCTGATTTGGGAAATTTGTTGTAATACTTAGAAAGAAAACACTTCAATGACATTGACATTTGCATTTTAATTTAAATGCTACTTTAATGCTAGCAGGTTTGGTTTGATTTTGATTTGGTTCGTTACGTATCGATGTCACTCTCAATACTTCTGTTAGGGAGAAGTTTCTACATCATAAATGTTTTGTTCTCCTCTCAAACGATGTGAGATCTTATAGTCCACCCTTGGAAGCCCAGCCAACCTCATTGCACACAACTCGGTGTCTGGTTCTGGTATCATTTGCAATAATCCGTTTTGGTCTATTACGTATTAGTGTCAGGCTCACGTTTTTAAAACGCTCTTAAAAAGAGGTTTTCACACATTTATAAGAAATATTTTCACAATCCACTCTCTTGAGACTAGCACCCTGTTAGCACACTGTCCGCTGTTTGACTCTAATACCATCTAAAATGTACTAATTGGATTAGACGGATTGAAGTATTCAAGTGATCAGATTTTTTGAACTCCTACATTCCGGTTAAGAAAGATCTTATGATATATTTTAAAAAATGACGTTTCAACCCTTTTTAAGGAATTTTTTGGAGTATCCAAATTAGTGCTTTTAATTTATTAAAACATTTTTTTTTAGAGATCCAATTTCCAATAACATTTAAAATTTAATTATTATGATCATTAATATTGCTTCAATCTCTCAACATGGATAATAAAGTTTTAAGAAATGCGAGTTCCAACGAAACCACATCACGTGCACCCCGCGTCCAACGGTTTACCGCTTATAGTTTCCATTTACTTCATCCTTGTGTTTATTTACACTTTTACCGTTTTGAAAGGAAAAAATTAATACATTATTTGGTAATCAGTTGAATTATATTCAAAATTGCGATTCTTATAGAATCTATCACTAAAATACTTCTATAGAGTAGGGGTGTCATAGAACTCGAGAACTCCAACCAACCTAACCGAATTATAAAGATTGGGATGGATAAGATAATATTTCTATTTATGTCGGGTTATTTTTTTTAGGGCTGCTCAGCAAATAATAAATTTTTTATTAACCCAATCCGACTCATGTATACATCTACGGTGGCTAAACAAAGTTATTGATTAACCAAATTTATATTTGGTTGGTTGTGTGGTCACTTCAATTTAATTATTGATTTATTATTTATAATCAAAATTTAAGATGAATACCAAATATAGGCAAAGTTGATACGACGTGTCGGCCAAATGCCCACATTGAACCCGTCCACATTTGAAAGATTCAGTAGGCCAACGCGACATTTTCTGAGCCAAACAATTCCCACCAATCAGAAACTGCCACGTATAAAAATGAGATCCAATTTTTTAGGCATAGCCATTTATAACTTTTTAGGTCTATAAATTAGCTCCCAAAATCATTATAGTCATCATAAAAATAAAAATAAAACTTTCCATTACATTTAAAAAAAAAAAAAACATGTCTAGCATGCAACAATCCTTCAAGGAAGACCAATCCGAGGTACCTAAACTTTTAATCTTAGTTTCGAATTAGTAGTCTACCGGACGGAGCGGAACGTGGGAGCCTTCCCCATCGTCCACTGGACGGGGCGGAACGGGGGAGCCTTCCCCATCGTCCACTGGACGGGGCGGAACGGGGGAGCCTTCCCCATCGTCCACTGGACGGGGCGGAACGGGGGAGCCTTCCCCATCCCTACCACCTATTTCATTTATTGTCCAGGCATAATTCTTCATTTCTTTTGTGGGAATCAAATTGACCTAAGTAATTTTTAGTATTACAATATAGTTTTTAATAATTAAAAAAATCTAAAACATAATTTTTAGTTTAATATTACAATTAGGGTCTCACAGAGACACAAGATGAGTAATATAATCCCGTCTCTAGCCTCATTTATCTTACGGGAAAAGATATTCCACACCATTCCCTCCTCTCTAAACGGGGAATCCTCTCTCTAAACGGGAAATTCTCTCTTCAAACAACTAAAATGGACATCTCTAACTATATGAGTGTACTCTAAAGTCGAAAAAATTTAGCTAATAATGTTTCGTAAGAAGCTGTTATTTACTTACGAGAATCTCTCTCGGGCTAAGGTTTGAGTATGTAAATGGGTTCTTAGGGTAACCGTGAAGAATGGAATAGATCGGAAATGGAATCGACAAACCAAACACGGGACGAGGCAGCTACTAGTGCCCAAGAAACCAAGCAAGAAACTTCTGGGTTTCTCCAACAGGTTGGTTTTTTGTATACCTTAAAATCTATGGTTTAAATGTTATATATATTAAACCACACTCTAATTTGCAGACGGGAGAGCAAATGATGCATATGGCTCAAGGTGCTGTTGAAACTGTGAAGAACACGCTTGGATTGAATGACGACAAGTCGAATTGAGTTTTAGCTTTTTTATTATTATTATTATTTTTTTTACCTTAATGATTCAAGGATAAGACGACAAGTCGAATCGAGTTTGCTTTATTATTATTATTATTTTCTTTTTTTACCGTAATGATTCAAGGATGAGTATGAGATGTATCTTATACTTTGTTTCTTTTAGGGTAATCTTTATTATAATTTGAAAATATGTTCGGTTGTGTTCGGTTGGCTTTCACAAATCTTGCTTAAGGTCAAGTTTGATAGTCACAAAGAAAAAAATGAATATGGGTCTTGGGTTTCCAGACTTGGTCGTGAATGTGTCAAGATCGTTGCATGGTTGAAAATGTAAGTGATAACGAAGACAAAAATGAATATGAGTCTTGGGTTTCTAGACTTGTCATGAGTGTGTCAAGATCCCGACGACGTATGGTTGAAAATATAAGTCACGAAGACAAAAATCAATATGGGTCTTGAGTTTTTAGACTTGTCGTGAGTGTGTTAAGATCACGAAAATGTACAATTCTGACCGGACCGTTGGTATCTGAGCTTTGTGTGTCTAGTTGGACAAGAATATCAGGGACATAAATTCTCAAAATTAAATCTCTAAAATGTTGACAAGAATGTTAGTTAATGAACTCGAGGGACACGAATCATCAAAAACACATCTCGATGTCGAATAAATTTAAATTTGGAGTATGAATATAAAATTGTCAAAAACTATTTATTACGTGGGCTCTCATTAATATATATATATATATTTTAAAATAAAGTTATTATTTTTTAAATTACAAAATAACTTACATAAAAAATTAGATTGATTATTAACTAACTAAAATTTCAAATACATAAAAAATACCAAAAAAAAAAAAAAAAACGACAACATATTTATTTTCAGCATATTATTTAATAAAAAAATTGTATAGAACAAACAAAAAAATAAATGGCCATGGTTAATGGGCCACACAAAAAGATAGCAGAATTAAATATTTTATTTTAAAATTTTTAATTAAATTTTAGTTAAATTGTAAATTTAATGAAAACAAACTTCTTTTTTTATTTTTTAAATCTAATAAATAGTCAGATAATTCATAAGTTATAATATTCAAGACTATAATTTAATTAACAAAACGAAGACTAAATTTGTAATTTAACATTTTTATTTTTTGGATTTTTGCGAAAAAGAAAAAAGAAAAAAGCAACTAAAAAGGCATCCCGAGGATCTTGGAGCAATCTATAACTAAAAAAGTAGCCAGTTGGGGCAGGGGAAGATCTGGACCGTTGATTTCCGTCTGGGATTTCCATCTTAGAGATCCGCGTTTTGCCGGGATTGTTGGAGCAGAAGTGCGTTCTTATATCCGTACTTCCAAAATTACCCTCGTAATCTGTTAATATTATCTACAGTACCACTAATTAATATAGTTTATCAGTATAATGCAGTTTGATTAAATCATTAATTCCCTTACCATTCCACTCCCAAACTTAATAATTTTCAATATACTAAGCATTAATATCTTAACAAAATAATTACTATATTTATAACATTTTTCATTAAATTATAAATTTAGTATTAAAAATGGTATCATAAATAAAAGTAAACTAAATGGTATTTTATTTGATTTTGTGTTTAATAAAATCTAAATTAAAAAATTTCAAGATTTGTAAATACTTTTAATGTTCATACATTTTTTTAAAATATTTTTTAATAAAAATTTTAACTGCACAAAATTTAAAAACAATTACATTTTTTTGGTCTGGTTCTTAAAATTTTAATTATTATTATTTGTTTAATAAGTCCCTAAACTTCAATTTTATTTGTGTCTGAGAGACATATTTAACATTTTTTTAAAAATATAGGTAATTATTAAACACAAAATTAAAATTTTAGAGTCCTATCATACATAAAAATTTAATTTTATATCTTATATATCATAAGTCATTGATTCTTAATTTTTTCTTAAAATATATTAACTAACAATTATATGAAAAAATTGAAAAATTATAAACTCATTATATACCGTTTAAAGTTTATAGATTAGATAGACGCAAATTTTAAAATTCATAAATTAAGTTTGTAATTTACTATTTTCTATATATATATATATAAATCAACTTGTTCATATATATATATATATATATAAATAAAGATTTAAATAAAATTAAGAAATAAAGTATTAATTATAAGTTTGTATAGTATTTGGAGGAAAATTGTAATTTAAGGTATAATATATATATATATTTTTTTGTTTGGAAAGAAAATACAGTTACTATAAATATTGTTGGGGGCGTTACATTTCAGTTTAGATGTGGCAGCTTTATTCGACCAAATCAAGGACGCCACCCGCTTCCTACCCGCCGGAACAATCACGCTCCATTTCTCTTCTCGTCTCGTCTCGTCTCTCTCTGGCTCCCCAAAACCTTCTCTTCCAATCCCACAACCCTCGCCGGAGCTACACCATTTCCGCCGACGGCAAACCTTCCACCACGCCCCCTCCCACATTGCCATTGCCATTGCCTCATCAATGCCGGCACATAAAACTTCCCAACTCCAACCCTCCCGACTTCAATCAAAATTCTCCCAATCCCACCTTATTCTCTACTGAGCACAACGAAACTCTTCTCTTAAATCATCTCATTCTGCATTTTCACGGTTTCTCGAACGAACGACGACGACAATGGCAGGCCAAGCGGAGCTTATCCCTTTTTATCAGCTTCCGTTCTGAGCCTGTTGGGACGGGGATAAATCCCTAGAATGATTAATTCGTGTGATGGTATTGCCTATTGATTTTTTGTCGTTGAGGCGCTTGGGATTCGCTACCTCGACGCTTTGGATCTGTGGCTGATCGAGTTTGTCCCGCAATGGTATTCGTTTTCCATCAATTTGCTGCCCTTATCGTCCACTCCAAATTTTTTTTATGACTTAATGAACTCAATTCGTTGCCCTTAGTTTAGCTGACTGGACCAAACTCCAAGCTCCATCAAGCTTCAAATGGAATTTTGAAATTTGAACCGTCTGGTTATTCATCAACACTCTAATTTGATTTTTATGCATTCCTTTTTAGATGCTTTATCAGTCCAGAAATCATATACATTTGAACTTTTTATATTTCTGTGGATATTTATATATATATGCATTAAGAGTCAGTAATCTGTTTTTACTTCTCTTATGTCTAATGTGAATTTTCTGTTTTTACTTCTCTTATGTCTAATGTGAATTTTCTCTTTTATGTGAATTTTCTCTTTCTGTTGACATACAAATTTGAATGTTTAAGCTATGCATTTTTATATGCTTGTGTTGGAACTTAAATGGAAGACCCTGCTATTTATTCGGTACATTAAACCTCTTATTCGTCCCACAGGCTGGTCAAGTAAATCTAGCGGTTGGGTGTCTTGTTTGGATTGAGGATCCTGAGATAGCCTGGATAGATGGGGAAGTAGTGGAGGTTAATGGTCAAGATATCAGAGTACTCTGTTCATCAGGAACTACTGTAAGTGATACTTCGCAGGATTTTACACTTGATTTGCTATGTTAAACTATTACATACTGCTGACTATTCGGTCAGAATTCCATTTGTTCTACATTATTGTACATATATAAAGCTTTTGTAGAACTATTTAATGGTTGATGTCGAGGTGTTGATTGATTGAAAAAGGTTTTGTAGCACTATTTGACGATGCTTTGTTCAAAAAGTTTCTACACTTGTCACGAGTTATTTTCAACTTCCTTTTGTTATTTCATTTGTTAAAAAATCCATGATGACTAATGTCGTAACCATGATGTTTGTTGGCTTCATTTTTTTTCTCTCAACACAATTAGGACAACAGTCTTATTATTAATGCCAATAGGTTGAAATAGTGTCTTAACTTATGATCTGTTGTGCTCCTTTGCTTATAAAAAACAAACAACGGGGTCCCTTTCTAACTGTTATGTTTCATTCTTCTAAAGGTTGAGGCCAAATCATCAAATGCCTATCCAAAGGATCCTGAATTTCCATCATGTGGTGTGGATGATATGACAAAACTAGCTTATTTACACGAGCCAGGACTGCTACAAAACTTGAAATGTCGTTATGATGTTAATGAAATTTATGTGAGTAACTACAATTTCCTCCCCAGCTTAGCAAATTCATTCCTCTGGGGTGGGGGCTTTTGATCTGTTGCTTTGTGGTGTCTCTGTTATTGATACTCTTAACTGTCCCCTTTCGTGCAAAGGGTTGAGAAGTGCGGTTGTTGGCACTATAAATGGCTTGTAGCTGTTATATTGCAACTTTGTGATTAAGTTGGAGTATTAACCTGGTTAGTTTTAAAATTTCTTTGCAATTCCACAGACCTATACTGGGGGTATACTAATAGCCGTAAATCCTTTTCGAAGACTTCCTCATTTATATGATAATGGCATAATGCAACAATATAAAGGGGCGGATATAGGTGAGCTGAGCCCGCATCCCTTTGCCATTGCAAATTCTGCATATAGGTATTCCCACACATTATATGTATGCATTTTTGAATAATTAAATGTTTTATTTTTTCATTCAAATTTAAAAATCACCAAAAATGCAGACAGATGATTAATGAGGGTATAAGCCAGTCAATTTTAGTTAGCGGGGAAAGTGGAGCTGGTAAAACGGAGAGTACAAAGATGCTTATGCGCTATCTTGCCCATGTTGGAGGGAGAGATGGAGGGAAGGCTGCAACTGGTGAACGCTCTGTAGAGCAGCAAGTACTAGAGGTATGGACTTCTTACTGGTTTGTTAATTTTCATCAATCCTGAAGGCTGAAGTCATTTGATAGAACTATTTTATCATTCAATTATTTGTGATGCCTTTTACGTTTAGGCTCATACCCTCCTTTGATTAATAAGAAATCAAAATGAGTGGATCTAAACTTATGTTCTAGAAGCATAGGATATCCTCCTTATTGTTGGGTTAAATTACAATAATGATTAACTTACGTTGTTTTAACAGTTAAATTCTTACTAATAGTATTATTATCTCTAATGTTTTCCCCTCCAAATCGCATCCTGAGAATTTAGCACCTGACTTTTGATCTTAAGTCGGTGACAAATTTATCTTTATATTACATTTTCTTTGCGCAGTCCAACCCTGTTCTAGAAGCATTTGGCAATGCAAAGACTGTTAGAAACAATAATTCCAGGTGGGCAACCTACTTTTGGAATTCTTTCCTTTCATTTTCTGACCACCAAGCCTTTTCTTATATGATCTTTTTAATGGAATAAGATTCTGAGTTGATTACTGTGTATCTGCAGTCGGTTTGGTAAATTTGTGGAGATCCAATTTGACCAAAGTTGGAGAATTTCTGGAGCTGCTATTAGAACTTATTTATTAGAACGTTCCCGTGTTTGCCAAGTGTCTGATCCTGAGAGGA
The DNA here is from genome assembly GCA_033971965.1 of Cucurbita ficifolia. Lineage (NCBI taxonomy): Eukaryota > Viridiplantae > Streptophyta > Magnoliopsida > Cucurbitales > Cucurbitaceae > Cucurbita > Cucurbita ficifolia. The sequence goes on along the minus strand of CM066967.1, from coordinate 8,724,599 downwards.
ATTACCATTGCTTTTATATGCTTTGTGCTGCATCAGCAGAGGTAAATTGCTCGTCATGAATATGAATTTTTTTGGACCCCATTTTCAGGGGAGGGGGAAGGGTAGGGTTCTGGTTGGAAAGGAATAGGAAAGGTAAGGCTACTTTCTTTGTTGTGTTGTGGTTAATCTGGTTGGAAAGGAATAGGAAAGTGTCCCTCAGAAGGGATAGTTTGTGGGAGGATGTATAGAATGTGGCTTTCTTTAAGGCCTCTCTTGCGGGATGCTTCCCTTTTATTGGTGAGGCTCGTCTCTTTGTGTGTTTCCCCTGGAATTTGTTTCTTCATTTTCTTATGAAAGTTGGTACTTCTATAATAAAAAAATTCACATATATGTTTTTCCCTCTTTTTGTGTATTCTTTTAATCGTCATCTTTAAATGCTTTCTTTATTGGTCTTTTCCTTTTACCATATCTACAATTGTAGTTAACTGTACTTATGTTCTAATCCGAGGCATGTTATGTATCTTAGGCAATTAGTATGGTATATATGAAAGTAACTGACGGGTAGTGGTTGAGTTTAAACTACGTTTTACGTCCATTTCCTTTGCTAATGGTTCATTTAATTTTATTGTTCGTTGAAAGTAAACTCACTTTTCAATGTAGTGAGGGTTTTTTTTTCACCTCCTTGAAATCAATTGTTTCCTTTTTCTGTTTGATCAGGAAGTTGAAAAGTATAAGTTAGGGAATCCAAGAACATTCCATTATCTTAATCAATCTAATTGCTATGAACTTGATGGAGTGGACGATTCCAAGGAATATACTTCCACTAGAGAAGCTATGGATGTTGTTGGAATAAGTACAGCTGAGCAGGTATTCTTTTCTCTTGAACCTTCGACTTGCCAGTGAATGTAACCTACCCAAGTAATTGATTTGAGGTCTGTATTTTTAGGATGCTATATTTCGAGTGGTAGCTGCAGTACTTCATTTGGGCAATGTTGAATTTGCAAAGGGGAAGGATGCGGATTCCTCTGAACCTAAGGATGACAAATCTCGGTTCCATCTCAAAATGGCAGCAGAACTATTCATGTAATCAGCTTGCTCCTATTTTTAGTGAAGTGGTGTCTGAGACAGTTGAAGCCTTGTAATCGGTACTTTTTTTCTTTTTTGGCGCAGGTGTGATGAGAAGGCTCTTGAAGATTCAATGTGTACTCGTGTGATAGTTACACGTGATGAAACCATAACTAAATGTCTCGATACAGTATCTGCAACTCTTAGTAGGGATGCTTTGGCAAAAATCGTATATTCAAGATTATTTGATTGGTAGGTTTTGTGTTTCATTCTTAAATTACTTTTTAATTTAAATTTGTCATTGTTGTTTCTATCATGTAGCGGACTCTTTTTAAACATTTCCTTCATGGACTCAGGATTGTTGATAAGATTAATAACTCAATTGGCCAAGATCGTGATTCAAAACACTTAATCGGGGTTCTGGATATCTATGGATTCGAGAGTTTCAAGACAAACAGGTGCTTAACCGGTATGCTTTTGCTTTCATCATTAGTGGAGGATGAACTCCCACCTAGCAATTTCATGCATCTTTTGTTGCCAACATATAACACGAGACCTCTTCATTTTACCTTCCATTAGTGAATCATATGGTTAGGCCCCCTATTATGCAGAGGGGCAAGGAAGCCAAGGGCTGGAAAGCCAATATACCTCTGACACGTTTGTTAGAGGGAATGTTGGGAATTTGAGGAGGGAACAAAGTGGGGGGCTGGAGGGAGTGCTTTTAGGCTTGTGACAGTGTGTCTATTTTCTTTCATGCTTTCATTTAGTAGTTTTTGCCTTGTGAGAGGAAATGGAGAGTTTACCAGCCCTTTCTAATTGGCTGGGAGTTTGTTATTGCCTTAGGCAAGAGTTTTCGTCTAAATATCAATACATTGCAAGGGAAAGACCTTACAAATTGGCATCAGATCATAATCTGGGGAGGTTGGGAAAAAAATGGTGCGGATGTGGATTGAAGAAAGGCTCGGTGTAATAGATCAAGAGATGGATGATATGAAGGCTGAGGTTGGAGTAATATAAGAGAAAGTGATGCGCAGAATCGAAGATACCCTCACAGTTTTATGAAGATCAGTGGAGCGACTGACTGTCCCAGGGAGATGAGTTCAAGAGTCCATTTGCAACGCTTGTATTAGAGCTAGCCTGGATTTGATCATGGTCGACCCTGGTCAGAGGTGAAGAAAGCTCGTGACAGAACTAGAAATGGGCGGATTCAAATGTAACGTTGGAGAAAGAACCTAATCCGGAGAAGGTGGAGGAAATTTTCAGCGATAAGAGTAAGTTTAAGAAAGGTTGAGATGCTTGTGTTTGGTTCTCAGGAATTAGCTTTAAATTGGTATCGTGGGAAGGAAGAATGGGAATCATTCAAGGATGGAATGATTTGAAGATGCAATTATTGGAACGATTCCGACGATGAAGCAGGGTAGTGTTTTGTGATGTTTCCTTGTCTTCAAGTAAGAAACCACCATGATAGAATACTGCTCCACGTTCGAGTTGTTGATTGCCCCGACCTAGTTGTTAAGGTTGTGTTGGAAGCGCATTGGGTTAGCAAATATGATGAAAATGGCCTTGTGCGTGGAGGATCATGAAGTGGCCAGATTAGAAGCTTCAAAGCCTATCATTCTAGTTGGAAAAGCCCAAGTTCTTGCTCTAAATCAAACTGGAATGGAGGAAAAGTGGGCAAGAAGATGATGGAAATGACACCCCCATGCGTACGATCACTCTGACGAGTAATCCCACCGCCACGCCACGCCACGTAAAGAGGGTCTGATGAAGAAACTTTCTGGTGTAGAATTTCAATCTTGGTGTTAAAAGGGTCTTTGTTTCGGCTGCGAGGAAAATTATTATGTTGGCCACAAATGTAAAGCAAAGGAGATTTAGGCTATGGTGGTCGAACAGAGAGGAACTTGAAATTGTAGAAAGAGAACAATTTAATTTTAGAAGCAGAGGAAAATTTGTTGGCGGAGATAGGGGCTGCTCAGAGCTCTCTCTGAATTCGTGTGGGGGGTTTACTTTGTTGGGTACCATTTAGATGAAAGGACGGATCGATCATCAAGAAGTAGTGGTCTTAATTGATTGTGGAGAAATGTACAATTTTATTCCTCAACGTTTGGTTGAGAAATTGAACTTACCTTTGACAAAGGCAGCCAATTGATGGGTACAGGGATGGCGGTGAAAGGAAAAGGAGTGTGTGAAGGGGTTGTGCTCACTTTTGGAATAGGGGAAGTCAACATAGTTTTGGGTATGCGATGGCTTCATACCCTTGGAGAAACATGCATGGATTGGACGACCCTATCAATCAACATTGAAGCAGAGAAGCTGCTAATTGTGTTGAAAGAGGGCCTAGGCCTAACCAAATCGACAGTATCGTTGAAGAAGATGATGAAATCTTTGGGTGGAAAGTGATGAGGGGTTCCTCATAAAATGCAAAGCCTTGGAGATGATGTTTGTGACGACAATCCTCCCAGAGTCAGTACTTATGGCCGAAGTCTTTGTGTCAATTCTCCAAATCCTGAATGAATACGAAGATGTTTTTCAAGCTCCTGAGGGCTTACCACCCCAAAGAGAAATTGATCATTGTATACACCTTCAAAAAGAACCTTCAATGAATGTCCGGCCTTGTCAATATCCTCAAGTGCAGAAGACTCAGATTGAACAACTAGTAGAAGAGATGTTAACAAGAATCTTAAGGCCGAGTGTCGGTCTCTATTCAAGCCCAGTTCTGCTAGTGAATAAAAAGGATGGAGGATGAAGGTTTGTGTGGATTACTGTGCATTGAATAACATCGTGGTGCAAGACAAATTTCCAATCCTGATGGTTGAAGAACTCCTTGATGAATTGGACGGATCGTCCATTTACTTGAAGATTGACCTCAAATCAGAATATCACCAAATTCGTGTCCACGAGAAAGATATTGAAAAGATGGCGTTTAGAATACATGAGGACATTACGAGTTCTTAGTCATGCCATTTGGACTTACGGACGCCCCTTCTACATTTCAAGCATTGATGAGCAAGATCTTTCGCTCATCCCTACGCAAGTTTATCTTGGTACACTTCGATGATATATTAATTTACAGCACAAGATATGAGGAACACATACGCCATTTGGGAGGTGTCTTCAATATCTTGAGGGAAAATCAGTTGTATGACAAGCCTACTTCAGCCATACCTTGTCCACTATAGCACAAGCCAAGTCGATATATGAAAGGGAGCTCATGGCGATTGTGTTAGCGTGTACTGCGGCCTTAAGACAAGATTTATAGCCAAGATTGGATCAATGAGCTTGACTAAGTACAATATAGACTAGGCCTTGAGACTAAGCCAGTTGATGCCCGGTTCAGAGTCCCACCTATTGCTCACTTGGCTCACTTATCTGTCCCCTTAATTCTTGATGTGGAGGGTATCAAAAGCGAAGTAGCTGCTGACCCCAAACTCAGTCGAACCCTCCAACAACTAGTGGCAGATGAAGACAATGGTGATTGCTGTACTAAGGAAGGTTACCTAACGAAGGCCTCCTCTCTCATCCCAGCAGTACTACACACTTTTCTGGATTCTGTGTTAGATGGACATTCGGGGCTTATACAAACCTATAAATGGTTGACCGACGAGCTTTATTGGGAAAGGATGAAAGCAGACACCAAGAAATATGTTAAAGAATGCTTGATTTGTCAGCAGGACAAATCACTTGACGTGTCACCAGTAGGGTATTACTGCATTTTGAAATTCCAAAGAGGGTGTGGGAAGACCTTTTGATGAGTTTCATCGAAGTATACTAACTTCATTAGGATCCAATGTCACCCTGGTAGTAGTCGATCGTTTGAGTAAAGCTGCCTACTTCATTGCCATCAAACATTCATTCACTGCCAAGTCAGTAGTCGTGACTTTCATCGAAGAAGTAGTAAAACTTCATGGGTATCCTCATTGGATTGCGTCTGACCATGATAGGAATTTTGTTAGTCATTTTGGACTGAGGTCAGAATTCAAGGCACGAAAACTTGGTAGAAGTACATCTTACCTCCAAAATCTGATGGGCAAAAATTGTGAACAAATGCCTAGAGACATACTTTCGTTGCTTTTGTGGGAAAAGACCAAAGCAGTAGCTATGTATTCTGGTACAGCACCACATTTCATATTTCCATTGCTATCACTCCCTTTCCAAGCTGTGTATGGACACCCCTCACCGCTATTGTTATCTTATGGGGAAGCTGAGACACTAACGCAACACTAGATCAACAATTAATGGAGAGGCATGGCACTTTAGATCGGCTGAAGACTCATTTGAAGGCTGAGAATGAAGAAATTCACAGATAGGAAACCATCAGAGATGATGCTGGATGTTGGTGATCTGGTTTTCTTGAAACTTAGACCGTTTAGGCAGGCTTCAATTTCTAATTGAAGGAATGAAAAGTTAGCGCTCAAATACTTTGGGCCTTACCGAATTGAGTAGAAAATAAGACTTGTGGCTTATAAACTTACATTACCAAAGGAGGCCACCATACATTCATTATTTCATGTTTCAAAACTCAAAGCCAATATATACATTCATTATTACATTACCAAAGGTTCTCTTGCAGGCCAGGAGTGTTGTTAGACCCTAGGTAAGTCTATTAGAGGAGGGGCAAGAAAGCCAATATGAGGGAAGTGAGGGACTGGAGGGAGTGCTTTAAGGCCTGTGGTCATGGGTCTATTTTTCGTTTATGCTTTCATTTAGTAGTTTTGGTCTTGAGAGAGAAAAGGGAGAGTTTACCAGCTCTCTCTAATCGGCTGAGAGCTTTGTATTCCTTAGGGCAAGAGTTTTCCTCCGAAAATCAATACATTGTGAGGGAAATACCTTACACATTTTTTTTTCTCTCTTTCCTATCAATAATTTGATTGGTAGGAAACAGCATACTGTTCCATTGAGAGAGGAAAAGGTGAGGGGAAAGAAATCATCTCCAGCCACACAAGGCTGAAGGAGCTTAAACCCCCTCTGCCCAAAAGAAAATGTAACTAGCATTGATAAAATAGAAAGTATTTACAAAAGAAAAACTCTATAGAGTAACACTAATTGTATACCCAGAAATCTGATGACCTCCGAAACTTCCCCCAATTATGTATCTTTGTTATCAAAAGATCTATGGTTGGCCAAATGAAAATATTGATGGCACGATCCCAAGTAATCTTGGCTCTGCTTTATAAAGGTGTTGCTCCAAAGAATCATGAGCTTTGTCTTTGCTGTTGCATACTAATTCTGACTCCTTTAAAACCTGTTCTAGCATCTTAACAGTATAGGTTAGTGAAGAATCAAAGTGCTGTAGATCACCAATTGGTGGAAAGATGGAAAAATGAGAAAAAGGAACTCTCTTTTGCACCCAATTAGCAGTGTTACTCCCCGTAAAAAATTGTTGTTGAAACAAATAACTTATTTTATGGGATTTTGTTCATCCAAATATCATTAGAATAACCTTAAGAAATAACAAACTGGTAAATTGTAAGGTGACTAGAAAGTGTGTTACAATAGTACATACCCGAGAGTGCATTGGAAGAACAATTCTTGCTTTGGGAATGTTTCATCTAGAATGCATTTGGTGCTAGTTGTTTTGTTTTTCATTTAATATTGTGATACTCCCAACTCTGTTTTCTTTCTAGGATTTGTTTCGATTTCTTTTTTTTGTTTCAAAAACATTTTGCGTTTTCAAATAAAATCAATAATTTTATCTACATTTTTTTATTTATAAATATATATTTTTTGCAGTCTTTAATATATTGGTATTATTTATATATTAGGATTGGTGATATCTCTCTTTTTGAGCCCTTACTCTATCTAATTTATCTAAATGGAATTGTACGTAGTCTATGCCCTTAATTTATCTAAATGGAATTGTACGTATTGGTCTATGCAGCTTTGAGCAATTCTGTATTAACCTGACAAATGAGAAATTGCAGCAACATTTCAACCAGGTGGAGCTTGAATTGTGTAGCCTTTTTTCCTTTACTTTCCTGGATCTTGAAATTTAACGTGAAGAATGTTGTTTACAGCATGTGTTCAAGATGGAGCAAGAAGAATATACAAAAGAAGAAATTAACTGGAGTTATATTGATTTTATTGATAATCAGGATGTTCTTGATCTCATTGAGAAGGTGCAGAAGAGTTTCTTTCCTTTCGTGACTAATTTGAATTTTTCTGCAGATTTTATAGAACTGTTTATAATGTATTCCTAGGGTGTTATTCTTTTATTATGAAAAGTATCCCTAAGATTTTTTTGAAACAGAAACAAATATTTTTGTTGAAATAATCAGAGACTAATACTCAAAAGATACAAAGCTCCACGGAGGAATGAAAAGAAACAACTAAATAGGATTACAAAGAAGGATAATAGTTAACAATCCAAATAATACTAAATGCTCTTCAACAAACAGCCTAAAATAATTATTCAATCAAAACATCAAAATAAAGCCAAGAACTCAGGGCTCCAAAAAGGAGAGGAGATTTGACAACTGAGAACCTACTCAAATTCGCCTAACCGAACAGAACTCCAAACCACCAAAGTAAACATCCCCGTAACCTTCCAAAAAATAGGCAACCTTCAAACTCTAAAATGAATAAAAAATTGAAACTAAAAATGATCTTCAAGACAACATGAAAAAGTAAAAGGCGCCAGAGACTGGATTACCAATAAGTAATTCTCATTGTTGGACAATTAAAATGGATGGGTAAAACACAATTATATCTTAATTTGTGGTGATCGAGGAGCGATTTCTTTCATATGTAATCCACAAACCTCAATTAAGGAATAGAATTTGGGAGGAATTGAAGGATACTTTGTTACTGATTATGAAGCTTCAACTGAATTCCTTTTGTCAACACCGAAAAAGATTTTAAAATGCTTCTGCAAAAGAGTCTTCGACAGAAAATTTTATTATCTCAACTAAATATGCTTCAGATTCATCACTGCTCATACTAGCATCATATTCGGAATCATGAATAATTGGAAGGAGATAGGATACTTAGTGGTGGGAGGGTCAATGATACGTTTTGTTAAAGTGCCATTTGAACTTGGAGGAGTGATCACTGAAAGAGTAAAAGAGTTAGTAGATTGTGAAGGGGCTCCTATTTAAGGAAGTGGGGAGCAGAACACAAGCTTATTCCAAAATGTTTGAATTGATCTCTTAATTTTCTGAAATACCAAAGCAATCTTTCTTCTTAGTATAATAGAGAGGGTAGGCTTCAATAAGTTTATTTTTCATTATAGAGACATTCAGTATAGGTTTAAAATGATGAACGATTGAGAATACCAAACATTAGCTGGTGAATTTTTGCGTAACCTGAAGGTCATCTTGAAGAAAAAGACCATCCACCTTTAGCTGATCATGCAAAGGAAGAGAATTCAACTCGACATCTTTGGCCATAAAATCCTTCGATGGAAAAGTGAAACTTTCATCCATCATAGCTTAATTTATTCTCTTTCGATTCATTAAATTGGTAAAATTAAGAATAGACAAATCCCCATGATCAATGCTTGGAGGATCAATAAAATATATATCCCCAAAATGTGAGAAAATTTTCAAACTACCCATATGTTACCGCAATCTCAGTTGGAATGAAACCACAAATACTTTTTCTAACTTCATTGCTAACAGCAGTACAATAAATAAAATTAGGAGTTTGGGAAGATATATTGACGAAACCTCCAAACTGGTAACCAATTGCTTCAAAACAAGATCGTTTCCAATAAGGTAAAGGTAAATTCTGCAAAGGAATCCAGCCACCATATCCCTCAATAAGCTTTGGATGAGAGTGTTATTTTTGGGACCATTTCTCAATTTGCCTCCATTTTCCATGAAAGTCCAACCGAGAAAAATCAACACTCAATTTCAACAACCCCTTATCTTCCATGTAGGGATTAATAGAAATCTTGGATCGAAAATAAACCTCTTAAGCATCACAAATGTCCTTCCAAGGGTTGTGAGCTAGCAATTTGTAAACCATGAAGATAGTATTGAAGTTCATTTCCACCACTTCTTTTTCTTTCCTCACCCAAACAGTAGAAGCATCTGACCTCCTCTTTTGTACTACTTTCGCGTAACTTCTGAGGAGTTGATTATCATTGACTAGCTCCGACTACAATATTTCTCCTTCTTCAGCTTGATTTGTAAAATGAAAAACGAGGGCTGATTTCTCTTGAAATTTTATGAGAATATCTCTTATCATTTCCCAGAAATCTACCAACTTTTTTTCCATCCAATTTCTTTCTACCTCCGAAAGGTGGTCAAACAACACATTCAAGTTTCAAGGGGAGATCTAAACTTGGTAAATGGATAGTCCTAGAGACAACCTTGACTTACGAAAAAAATATGTGCACTGGATTTTGCAACAATTCAATTAGAGAGTTTTTAATCCATAACAGATGAGAGACGAAGGGGAATTTTCTGCTTGTTCTTCATGTCTTCAACAAAATCTATGTCATTTTCATACCAGATGCAAAAATAAAGGTTACAGATACAATAATTCATCATTTCCATGAAATGGCTAGGTGGTGGCTCAACATTTCTCTAGTTGTTTAGTGCGATACTTGTTCTCTAATTGCTTCAATTATTCATTTTTTGATTACTATGGTGAACATTGAGTTTTTTTTCTCTTTAATATTAAGTTTACTACTTTCAGAAACCTGGTGGCGTCATTGCGCTTCTGGATGAGGCTTGGTATGTATTTACAAGACGGATCTGTCTATAAAAAGGTTTTGTGTGTGTGTGTGTAATGGAAGGTGATAGTTTCCTTGGTTTCATTTTGTAGCATGTTTCCGAGATCCACACATGAGACTTTTGCTCAGAAACTATATCAAACTTTTAGGGACCATAAGCGATTTAGTAAGCCTAAATTGTCACGAACTGACTTCACAATTTGTCATTATGCTGGCGATGTAAGTACTCTTATCATTGATGTTTTATCCGCTAGAGGCTTTTCAGATAGCCCATCTTTTTTTTTATAATTCTGTGGTGGTAAATTTTATTCTAGGTTACGTACCAAACTGAACTCTTCTTGGACAAAAACAAAGATTATGTTGTTGCGGAGCATCAAGCACTGTTGGGTGCTTCTAAGTGCTCCTTTGTTGCAGGGCTATTCCCCCCTTTACCTGAAGAAACCTCCAAATCATCCAAGTTCTCATCAATAGGGACTAGATTTAAGGTATGTTTCTGTATTAGCAGTGTGTTTTATTTGATGATGAAGCTCGTTGTATTTTTCTATTCTTAATTTAATTTCCATTTTTTAACCTTTCCAGCAACAACTTCAAACTTTGCTCGAGACACTAAATGCTACTGAGCCACACTACATACGCTGTGTAAAGCCAAACAATCTTCTTAAACCATCCATCTTTGAGAATAATAATGTATTACAGCAGCTCCGATGTGGGGTAAGTTTATATTTACCAATCTTTTTTGTCCAATCATACCTCTCTTATACACAGGTGAACTTAAGAGAGATTTGCTTTAGGGAGTCATGGAAGCAATCAGGATCAGTTGTGCTGGATATCCCACTAGGAAGACGTTTGATGAATTTATTGGTCGGTTTACTATCTTGGCACCTGATGTTTTGAAGGGGAGGTAGTTTGCACATTAATAAAGGCATTTTAGTGATTCGTTCATATATGATATTTCTTGAGGTTGTGATGTTAGATTCTCGGTCTTTTAGAAGCTCTGATTAACTCTGTTTTCACTGGACTTGTTAGTAGCTCTGATGAAGCCAATGCGTGTAAGAAGCTTTTGCAGAAAGTTAACCTTAATGGGTATCAGGTATGGTAGTGCAAATTTGATAATTTATCCGCAGCAAACTTCCCTTCCTGTTACACGTGTGTGCACATATACTAGTAGGAAACTTTTTCTCAATAAAGAAGGGGAAAATCTCAATTAAAAAGAAAAGAATTATAATTGCAAGATCTAGTAAGAGCACACCAAGTAGAAGCATTGAACTCTGCTAAACCCTTAAGTATCTTCCTGATTTCCGAAATAACTATTAAATGTTCTATGAGTTCTTTCCAACCAAATCCTCCATAAGACCTATTTCATTTTGTTGGACCACAAAATCTTTGCTACGGTTTTAAATGTTGGACCACAAGAAAGTGGAAGGTAAACCTTTTTACGAACTTTGAGAAAAAAGATCAGTTTAAGCTGCAGCTTTGAAGAAGCTTGCACCAGATTTCCTGATTTTCCAAATTATATTTTCATAAATAAATGATCAAAGGTATTTTGAATGCTCTCCAGTTTCAGTGTCTTTGCACTTGGATGTAGTCAATGAGCTTTCATTCATTATTATTTTCATAACTGTCCTTTTCAGAATTTTGAGGGACTTGGAGCTAATATTGCATTAAGTGTATATACATTTTCTATTTATTGAGGGTTGCATGAGAGGAATATTTCTTATTGAAGCTGTGAGAATGATTTTCTAATTCTTCTTTGCGGAAAATTGGTAAAACCAAAGTGTTTCTCAGGGCTGGTCAAATGGCAGAATTAGATGGTTGTAGTTAAGGGGTTATGATTTATTATTATTTTCTTAACTGTCATTTTCAAAATTTTTGAGGGACTTGGATGCATCAAGTATATACATTTTTTGTGTATTGAGGGTTAGATGAGAGCAATATTTCTCATTGAAGGTGTAAGAATGATTTTCTGATTCTTCTTTGTGGCAGATTGGTAAAACCAAAGTGTTTCTTAGGGCTGGTCAAATGGCACAATTAGATGGCTGCCGAACTGAGGTCTTAGGAAGATCTGCTAGTGTTATCCAAAGGAAAGTTCGCTCATATTTGGAACGGAGTCGTTTTATTTCGTTGCGGTTGGCTGCTATACAAATTCAAGCACTTTGTAGAGGTACAGAGTCGATTAACCTGTATGCATTAGTAGCTAATCAGCGACTCATTGCTACAGTAAGCTCAGAATATGGGTATAAAATAAAGATGATAAGATAATAAAAAATTGAAAAGTTATGATTATTAAGTTGCGTGTTTATTATCATACCGTTTTTGCCTCTTTTTCAAAAAAATATTTATTTATACTTTTTCCCCATTAACAGGGGAAGTTGCACGCCAGCAGTATGAAAACATCAGAATGGAAGCTGCTTCTATCAAAATCCAAAAGTATTGGCGCATGTGTTCTGCCCGAAGTTCCTATAAAAGATTGCGCTCTTCAGCTGTAGCTATTCAGGCTGGTATCCATGGCATGGTTGCTCGTAAAGAGCTCAAGTTCAGGAGGGATACAAGAGCTGCAATTATCATTCAGGTAAAGATAAATCACTGAGGCATTGATATCTAATCCGTTTACTCTCAATGGTGCTCATGCTTTTGTCCGTGCCTTTTGAAGTGCATGAGTATCTTATCATTGTTTGTAGTTTTGAAGTATGGACGATGAAATGTTATTTGCTTATTGCCCTGCACTAGTTAAGGACTGTGGTAATTCTGTAGTCATTTTTGTATAAAACAATTTAACTTACCCTCAACTAGTGTCACCCCTTTCAGGAGAACTTCCTAATAATTTTGAACGTTGGGATAGAAACATTGAGAGAATGGTGGGAAAATTAGCACGCTCCTTCCCTCCAAGAAATCGTACTACATCCCAAGCCTTATCCTTGAGGAATCTAAACTCATCCACCACCTCGATAGCAACCAAATTGAATAATAATTTGCTTATTTAAATTTATGAAGGCAAATAGGATTTGGAGATAGCTCTAGAAACCCCCTTCCTCAAAAGATCTACCTGGACTTTGGCAAGGATTTTGAGATGTTATCAACAAAATAATGGGTAAATAAAGTGTTCATCTTGAACGTTTTGTTTTGCCTTAGAATTAATGAAAATCTCTATCAGGCACACATTCAACACCCTTTCTAAGGAAAAGTTTTGGAAAACCTCGAGTAGGTAAACTCTGATGATGTTTGAACAATCTCAAGAGCATTTTGCCTCAAAGGACCTTCTCAATTAATCCTTGCCCATGAAACTAATTTAATTTCACTGTTCCCATCAAAAGTAGCTCTGAACTTTTAGCAGTAGGATAAAGGTTTTGGAAGTAGTTCGCTGTGTTTGACTTAATAGCTTAATCCTTGGGAAGGCTAGATCCTCCCTCATTTGGCAAGTTTCAAAATAAGAGCTTCTTTTTTTCTCTTACCATCAGTAGTTCTATATATTATAGAAACATTCCTACCATTAGCAGTTTTTAACACATGATTTATGTAAGGTATGCATAAACCAAAAAAATGGTGTGGTTATTGAACAGAGATATGTCTAAAGCACTCTAAATGACCGCAGTAAAAACGTACATAATCACCAAACCTGTACAAAGATATGTCTTCATATTCCTTTTCGTTTCTTTTTCCCTGGATGCCGTGAAATTTTTTTAATCACTTCCAAAGAAGCTTAACTTTTCCGTTTAACCACCAACAGGAGTGCACTTCATATAACCAATCGTCAATTATTAAGGGAAGACACAAGGAAACATTGAATATACTAACAACCCTTCCTAGAAAACTGATAGTAATTTTGATTCTTGTAGTAAATTAGAGGAGGATTTAGCCTATAGAAGTGGAGAAGTTGATGGTTTTTTCCCCTCTTTTTTTTTTGTAGTTTTATTTTTCAATCATTCTCTAGGATTTAAAATCTTCTCTTTTCTTACTTTTAATGTGTAGTTTTGTACAATTCTTGTATATTTCAGAGTCGATGTCGGCAATACTTGGCCCATATGCATTATTTAAGGTTAAAAAAAGCTGCAATTACCACTCAATGTGCTTGGAGAGGAAGAGTTGCACGCAAAGAACTTCGCAAGCTTAGAATGGTATCTTCTATCTCCCTCTTCTTTAAGAAATTATTTTTTAAAGGAAAAATACCTTTTTGGTCCTTGGGTTTTGACTTTGAGTATAGATTCCATTTGATCTTTAGGTTTCAAAATGTTACACTTTTACCCTTGAATTTTGAGTTTGTTTCCATTTGGTCCCTGAGTTTTAAAATGTTACATTTATACTCTTTAGTTTTGAGTTTAGTTTCTATTTGGTCTCAACATTTCAAGACTTTCGTGTATACTTACCTTCGAGTTTTCACTCAAGCTCACTTTCAGTTATTTCGGTTGATTTTCTATTAATGAATCTAATTCTTTTAAATTAATTATAATTAAATAGTTAGTTTAGTTTTTACTAATTTTTTATCACAATTAAAATTAATTAAAAAATCTTAAATTGTAATTATTTTAAATTAATTAAAGGTAAGTTAACACTATGGACCAAAAGAGAGCACTAACAGCAGGGGCACAGCGCCAATGGAGTGAACTGGAAATATCTTCCCATTGTATCATCCTTTCCCATTATTTGATTTCTGTATCTATGCTACATGCTTTCAGATGACCTTTTTTGTACTTTTATCTCTCTTAACGAAATTCTCGTATTTTTTTAATTATTGAATGGATTTATGGTGCAATTCACTTAATCACTTACATCTCTCTCCCTCTCTCTTTTTTAATATCAATGTTAATTTAATGGGATCAGGATTACTGGTTTTATTTAAATTTAGAATGGCTGGGCTTCATCTGCATTTTACTGGATTACTAACATAACATGATCAAGCTTAAAAAATATGATAGTTTTTCTCTGCCCTGTCATGCGAGCCTTTTGCATGTCGGCAAGAGTACCAGTTTTCCGTAAAAGTTTATTTTGACAAAATTCTGTTTCCGGTTGAATAAGCTCTCGATAATTTTGTGTATACGTATGGTTGTTAACCTTGAACTATTGAGCTATGTTATGATTGTTAATTGCCATTAATCTCAAAGGTTTATGTTGTAAGGCCAGCAAATCAGTTAATTTAGATTATTACTCAACACGCATTGGTGTAGCAACATCAGATTTACCTTGATTATTGTGCTAGAGATCTATTGCCTCATTACATTATTTCATAAGTCACTAGTTTCAAAATTTTAGACTGTAAAGTTAAGATACCAGTATTGATATAAATTTATTATTTAATTACTTCCAATGAAGATGAATCTTTAAACTGCAATTGTGTGCAGGCTGCTAGGGAAACTGGCGCTCTCCAAGCTGCCAAAGATATGTTGGAAAAGCAAGTGGAAGAACTAACATTGAGATTGGAGCAAGAGAAACAAATGAGGGTACACCTCTTCCCCGTGTATATCTATACTAGATATTCCAATAATGCCCCCAATAATGCCCCCATGCTTTTACTTGGATGTATGTATATATATTTTTATCCCAAGTAAATACAAGCTTTGATATTATATGAGATAATATTTCTGTGAAAATTTCCTATTGTTATTTAGTAATGCTGGTGCTAGTAAACATTTTACTAATGCAGGCTGACATGGAGGAAGCCAAGACTCAAGAAAACACAAAATTGAAGTCTGCTTTGGAAGAAATACAAACTCAATTTCAGGAAACGAAAGCACTGCTTATTGAGGAACGTGAAGCTGCAAAGAAAGTAGTTGAGGAAGTCCGTCAAGCTTCAATGAAAGTAGTTGAGGAAGTCCCAATAGCTGCAAAGAAAGTAGTTGAGGAAGTCCCAGTAGCTGCAAAGAAAGTAGTTGAGGAAGTCCCAGTAGCTGCAAAGAAAGTAGTTGAGGAAGTCCCAATAGCTGCAAAGGAAGTAGTTGAGGAAGTCCCAGTAGCTGCAAAGGAAGTAGTTGAGGAAGTCCCAGTAGCTGCAAAGGAAGTAGTTGAGGAAGTCCCAGTAGCTGCAAAGGAAGTAGTTGAGGAAGTCCCAGTAGCTGCAAAGAAAGTTGTTGAGGAAGTCCCAGTAGCTGCAAAGAAAGATGTTGAGGAAGTCCCAGTAGCTGCAAAGAAAGTAGTTGAGGAAGTCCCAGTAGCTGCAAAGAAAGTAGTTGTGGAAGTCCCAGTCATACATGAGGTTCCCGTTGTTGATCATGAGCTTATCAATAAGCTAACTACTGAAAATGAAGAACTTAAGGTCTGGTTTTCAAATCTTACATTAATGTGGATGTTTATTTTTTTTTTGTATCCTAAATATGATTCTGTGAAGTTGTTGGTTCTTACGTTTTTGTGCAACTGTATTATTCGGTTACGAGCAAGTGCAGGCTCTTGTTAGTTCTTTGGAAAGTAAAATTGATGAAACAGAAAGGAAATTTGAGGAAAGTAACAAACTTAGTGAAGAGCGGCTGAAGCAGGCTACGGAGGCAGAGTCAAAGATAATAGAATTAAAGACTGCCATGCAAAGGTTTTCAGTTATTTTGCTCTCTTAATTTGTATCAACATGTATCTTTAGTCTCTGCATGGATATTGACTAGATGTGATTTTCCTCGCTAAAGGTTTCTGAAGGGTATTTGACTTATTCTGTTTGTCCCAGGCTTGAGGAAAAGTTATCTGACTTGGAAACTGAGGACCAAATTCTGAGGCAGCAAGCACTGCAAAAGCCTCCTTCAAGAAAAATGTCTGGACATATAACAATGCAGGTAGGCGCACTCAAAGGTTTTTCTATTGTTAGGTTTAGGTCTCTGAGGATTTATTGATCCTGTTTCTTTCCTCTATCTGCAGCCTTTGGAGAATGGCCACCTTGTAAGTCTATAAAATCTTGGTCGACTAGAATGTATTTTTACATTGTCATGGATGTTCATTGATGATCAAAGACAAGGTATATTGTGCAGGAATTATTAAGCAATGCACCATCAAAAAAGTATGGTACCGATGCTGATGCAAAATTGAGGAGATCCCAAATTGAAAGGCAGAACGTATGTGTCTGTGAAAGTGACATTTTCCTCCTTTTCCTTTTATGGGTCATAGTTTTACTGACATTTGGTTTCATGATATTTGATTATTTCATACACTATGCAGGAAGGCATGGATGCTCTATCGAAATACTTGACACGGGATCTTGGGTACAGTGAGGGAAAACCTGTTGCTGCTTTTGTAATTTATAAATCTCTTCTCCATTGGAAATCATTTGAAGCAGAAAAAACAAGTGTATTTGATCGTCTTATTCAGATAATTGGTTCTGCAATTGAGGTAAACCTTCTCTCTTAGATTCTCTTAGTGGTGGAGACATTATTATGTCCGTCTGTTGGAAGAGATGATCAAAATTATAAATATCAGTTTTTTGCATGAAACTCCAGAAATGCTGCAGTTATTTTATATCTATCTTATCAATTTTACTGAAATCCATCTTAAAAAAGATTGCTTTAACTGAAATTCCTGGAAAGGAGTAAGGCAAAACCGCGAACTGATAGGCATTATCTAGCAGTAATGATTTATAGAAACGTAGAGGCATTGATCCGATCTATGTATTTAAATTTAGTGTTCGTATTTAAATGCTCTTCTTCTCCTTTGCCTTTTCTGTTTCCATTTCTCTTTTTTTCTTCCGTCTTTAAATATAATATTTGATTTACTTGCAGAATCAGGATGATAATGATCATATGGCTTATTGGTTATCCAACACAACTACATTGTTGTTTCTTCTTCAAAAGAGTTTAAAAGCCACACCACGAAAGCCTCCCACCCCGACATCATTGTTTGAGCGAATGACCCAAGTAACAAATATTCCACACCCCCCCACCCCCGAAAAAAGAGAAATCATCTTCTTCTTCTTTTCATGAGAAGCAAGGGTTATGTTTTTTTCAGGCATTAACCAAATAGATTAAAAGTTGACGAAGTGTTGATTTTCTCAGGGGTTTCGTTCATCTTCTGCCAACCTTCCAGTTGGCACCCTTGATGTTGTGCGGCAAGTTGAAGCCAAGTATCCTGCTCTACTTTTCAAGCAGCAGCTAACAGCGTATGTAGAAAAGATATATGGAATAGTTAGAGACAACCTGAAGAAGGAACTATCGCCGTTGCTTTCAACTTGTGTCCAAGTACGAATTACTTCTGTTGTAAAATAAAGCGATTGATATCTTACTAGGTTCAAGTGATTAGATATATCCTTCTTGGTTAGAAGTTTTCATGAACTATATCCTTATTTGGTTAGTTTTGTAACTCGGATCAGAGTAGCAGCTCTGATATGTGTTTGATGACATGCAGGCTCCCAAAACTTCGGAAGAGAATATTGTGGAATCATCTGACGAGACAAAGAGTAGCAGCCTTCTCAATAGTTCATGGGGCAGCATCCTCAATCACCTTAATAATCATCTTAATAGATTGCAGACGAACTTCGTATGTGATAATTTCTGTTGGAGTTCAAGTGAATAATATATCATTTCACTGTGAACTTATGCTAAGCACTTTACAGGTGCCTGCCGTTTTGGTCCAGAAGATATTCACTCAGGTTTTTTCATACATCAACGTACAGATTTTCAATAGGTACCTCTGCTTTATGTAAATTAGGAGATCAATTTTAGAATCTTTTATCATGCACTTGAAAATCTACTTGCATTGCTATTGTGCTGGCTCAGTCTTCTACTTCGTCAAGAGTGCTGCACGTTTAGTAATGGAGAATATCTGAAGTCAGGTCTGGCTGAGTTAGAGATTTGGTGTACCCAAGCAAAAGAAGAGGTACGCTGGTGTTCTGTTATTTTAACAGGCATCCTCTTCAAAATGTGCATACAGCTAAGCCTTAGTGCTCAATCGATCATCTTTTCCTTTTCAATTGCTTATTCACTTATTATTATTTTTGTAATGATTCATTAGCTTATGGTGTTCAATACTGCCTTATGCTTAAACATTCTTTTTATTGACAAATTCTAGTATGTCGGGTTATCTTGGGATGAGCTAAAACCAGTGAGGCAAGCTGTTGGATTCTTGGTATGTGTTTCTTCACTGTTCTATGTACTCTCAGTGCCACTATTCTGAATTTCTATCTGTGCCATATCTATTATGAATGCTGTTATATGGTCTTATAATCTTTTGGTACTATATCTGTTAACTATAATTTAACATTCGCTGTCTTGTCACAATTCATATGATTGATTAACAATTTTTTATTGATCATGCTACCGTGATGAGCTATATAATTATTTATCTAATTGGGGGGAAAAAGATAATCTCCCGACGCCAGTATCTTACGTGACAACTCTTTTAAGGTTTGAAAATTAAATAGAAGAAAAAGGCCATTTTGATTATTGTTGTGCTGAGATGATATATTTTATGGTTTTTTTGATAACTTGGATTTACAATTTCTGAATTCAGGTTATTCACCAGAAGTCTAGGATATCTTATGATGAAATTACAAATGACCTCTGTCCAGTAAGTCTCTCTAAGATCATGCATACATTCTTCTCCGTGCTTATCTCTCACCCGTGTCGTCTTTATGCAGATATTAAGCGTTCAGCAGCTTTATAGAATATGTACTCTTTATTGTGACGACAATTACAATACCAGAAGCGTAGCTGAAGAGGTAAGTTTCTACAGCATTGGCTCCTGCTGCATCCATTTGTCTTTCCTTTAACTTCATGATGTTGTTCTTCTTTCATATAGGTTATTTCTAGCATGAAGGTTTTGATGCCCGAAGATTCCAATGATGAAGACAATAGTTCCTTTTTGTTGGATGACAATTCCAGGTATTATTAGAACAGAAACAGGACATCGTATATTGGAAAGCTTTTCATCTGAGAGCTTCATTGGTGGAATAAATACTTAATTAAGCTTTATTTACCATTGCAGCATACCTTTCTCAGTCGACGACATATCCAGTTCCTTGCAAGATAAGAATTTTCAAGATATTAAGCCTCCAGCAGAACTACTTGAGAATCCGGTCTTCCAATTTTTACAGGAATAAGGCTATGGTTCTTATTTATATAATGATCCACGGTGCCTCGTACCAGTCTTTGCCCTCTGTAAATCCAATTCATTTTTGTTCAAAAAAAGAAAAGAAAAAATGAAAAAATGAAAAAAAATCATTTCACTACCATTGTAACATCCATTGCACTGGATGTAAAGTTCATTATTTAGAGCTGTATAATGTCGTTAGGCTGGTTTCGAATAGTTCAGAAGGGAGAGGGAAATCAGAGATAGGTTTAAGCTTCTTTCCATTTGTTATTTGTTTTATTCTTTTCAGTTCAACTTTTCTGTCATATTTAGAGGGATATTTAGGGTCACAGCATCAATGTAGTGATGAGTAGGATGTCTGAGATTGATCCAATATATTGGGACAATGGCTCCTTTGCCTCCCCAGTTTTATATTGTACAAAGTGACTGATCATCTCAAAGATATATTTACTTGATATCCATTTCTTTTCTTGAACTTATCCTGCCGGTTTTGACCCTAATCAGTCTTCTATTTGTATGATTCTCGCCTTTAATCTGTTATCATTTCTTTCTGTGCGATCCCACAACGGTTGGGGAGGAGTACGAAACACCCTTTATAAGGGTGTGAAAACCTCTCCCTAGTAGACGCGTTTTAAAAACTTTAAGGGGAAACCCGAAAGGGAAAGCCCAAAAAGGACAATATCTGCTAGTGGTGGGCTTGGGCTATTACACTTTCTTTATCATTATCCTCTTCTCCCTTTGAGTCGTATCGGTTGCCTCTACAGTTCGTGTCGATATGTTGAGCCAAGCAAGCTGAAATAGTAGCTAAAACTGATCAGACTGTCTGAGAATTGATTTTGTGTGTGGCATGTGAGTTTTCATTGCAAATATATACTCAAATCTTATAGATCTACATCATTTTGCATAGTTTCTTCCACTAGTTCTTCCTCCCCTCCCCTGAAACTGTTGATTTCTAGGACCTCAAGTTTGGAAGGAGGTTTACATACATGGCTTGTTGAAATGGTTAAAAAAATTCATTGATGAAAATTATATCTCTGATAAGTTTCTGACAAGTCACTAGCTTTTCCCTGCAAGGTTCAAAGCTTGTGCAGCAGCATCAATAACTTCCAAATTCTTGGTGTACTCCAGACACGGTACATCCCTTTCATACAGTTAATTTTGCTTAAGTTTGGGAGCTTTGAGATTTGGAATTCTGTGTTTCTAAGTGCATTGAATCAGCATTCTTGCATAGTTTATTTGAATAATATAAAACACAGGGCATGTGCATATAGTTTGTTCTACCCAACACCCACTTCTGGTTAATTTCATTGCATCTTTGTGGTAAAATGCCTGTCTTAGGGAGCCCTTCAACAACAGGTTTTAGAATGCCAATGAACTTTCCCCCTCATACAAGAACATTGCTCATTTTGATCATATTTTAGAAGCTTCATGAACTCAAACCAAAGCACAACAGGCCGTCCTTTAATGAAAAAACAAATGGGTTAAGCACATGGAGACTGGTTTTTTGTAGTTTCAGGGATTCAAATGGCCTCTTTGTTGTTGACTGCTTCTTCCTCTCCACAAGCCTTAGCCAACTTTTGCTCCATTCTTCATGTGAGACCACATGCATTCCCATGTTTCATATTTGATTCTCTCTCTCTTTCTTTCTCTCTCTTGAAGGGAACCATTTGACTCTTGGTTTTATATTCAGAAAACCATTTCAGTTATTACAGTTATGGAGGTAGTTGCATTTGTTTTTATTCATTCATTCATTCATTAATCAATGAGTGTTCCTCTGATTTTGTGGTGCCTCTGTGAACCAATTGGATCTGATCCTCAAAGGAATCTCTTTGGTCAAAGAAGAATTGAAAACCCACAGACCAACTTAATATTTTTCTTCACCTCTTTTCATATTCATTAATGATTATCCAACTACACATGATTCTTCATGATTCTTCCTGCTTTAGTAATCAATGTCAAGAACTACTTTGATTTTGTTTTGCCTCATCAAATCTACTATACCTTTTCGACAGAACATATACCCTTTTTTAAGTCCATTCAAAAGAACTAATCGAGTAGTCGGATATAATTGTTGTTCTTATGAGTTCTTGCTTCGAATCTCTTGAGTGGTCAGAGATAACTGTTGTTCATATGAGTTCTAGTCAAGAGATTAGCTTCGAATCTCTCGAGTAGTTAGATATAACTGTTGTTCATGAGTTCTAGTTTCGAATCTCTCGAGTAATCAGATATAACTGTTGTTCATTCGAGTTCTAGCTTCGAATCTTTCTAGTCAGATATAACGGAACTGTTGTTCATATGAGTTCTATCTTCGAATCTCTCGAGTAGTTAGACATAATTGTTGTTCATATGAGTTCTAGCGTCGAATCTCTCGAGTAGCCAGATATAACTTTTGAATCTCTCGAGTAGCCAGATATGACTATTGTTCATATGAGTTCTAGGTCCAAATCTTTAACAATGAATCTAGACAATCATTCTACCATTTTTGTTCACTTCGAGTAAAACTTAAAATAATAGAAAAAACTCGTATAGAACAATTCGATTTATAATTATATAGATTCATTTCATATCGGTACTCCATACCAAGGAGAATATCTCTAATATGAAACATTAAAAAACTATTAATAATTAAAAATGTCAAAATTATTGTCATACTTAACTTATTATTATTTGTTCGTATAAAAAAAAAAAAAAATTTCAGAACATGGATCGAGAAAAATATGTCATATTCAATCGATAGATCTGTTTATACAAGAGAAAACATTTGATCTATATCGAATCGAGAACAAATTCCTTTTAACTTTGAAGGAAAAGTCTGACCTTATTATTAGGTCATCTTATTTCGGTGTAGTTCTAACTTTCGAGAACAAAGAGAATATAGCCGATTCGGAATTAGTTCAGTTGAAGGAGAAAGATTTAATAGAATTGTTGGCTTTATTCAATCAAAGTTTGCAGCCTTCATCAACCGAATCTAATCATCGAAATTTGCATAATTTTTATAATTTCAATTTTAATTTAATGCTTCGATGATAAGAGTTTTAAATGATTTAAATTCACAAATTCAAACCCCAACAAATTAATCATTCCAAATTAGTCTCTTTTCTTTTTTTCTTCAATCTCTTTAAAACCCTTTTGAATATTTAAGCTTTTTAATTCAAAATAATTTCTTAATTAAACAACAAATTAATGATTGGAAGAGAAAAAAAAAATGATTGAAACCTCATGTTTTGAATTTTAATTTGAGCCCAAATGATTGTTTGTTTGGGTACCCATCAATGATTTACAAGTTTATTCAAATATCAATTCACATGGAAATAAATAATAAAATAATAATAATAATTCCCGAAACCCGATACGTTAATTATATTTCCCTTTTGATCTTAAATTTTAAAAGCTCGGGTTATTTCCTTCGATCCTTACTCTAATCTATCTATACATGTTTATCTCGAAACCCGATACGTTACTATTCATTGAATCGAAAGAAATGATTAAGAAATATGTATTATTCGGGATTTAAAAAAATGGAATTATTGATAATCATATGGTTTAAGGGAAGGCATTGAATTGAATTAAGATCTTAATTAGGCATGAATTTCCATTTTCTAAGTGTGTTGGGTGGTGGGATTGTTAGCCTTTCCCAATGCATGTTTCCATGTGACCCATCATATGACATTAATATTCTAACCTTTTTGGCTGCCAAGATTACATCAAACATTCCTTATTTTCATCTCTTAATATTTACTAACTTAATATCAACCAGATTTCTCGAACGTTTCTATCTTTCTCGTATTATCTAACATTTATTTGGTTTACACGTGTTAGGCTAAGTTTAACGGACTAATTCGAGCCCACTGTTTCTATAACTAAACGACCGGTTCAAAAGAAGAAGAAAAAACAAAGCCTTAATGTTAATTATGAGATCCCTCGTAGATTGGAGAGAGGAACGAAGCATTATTTATAAGGGTGTGAAAATATCTCTCTAATAGACGCGTTTTAAAACCGTGAGGTTGACGGCGATACGTAACGGGCCAAAACAGATAATATCTGCTAGTAGTGAGCTTGGACTATTATAAATGGTATTAGAATTAGGCACCGAGCGGTGTACCAGCAAGGACGTTTGACCCCAAAAAAGGGTCGATTGTGAGATCTCACATCAGTTGGAGAGGAGAACTAAGCCTTCCTGATAAGGGTGTGAAAACCTCTCCCTAACATACGCATTTTAAAACCGTGAGGCTGACGATGATACGTAACAGTACATTAAATATGAACGAAAAAACTAACACCCATGTCTAGAATCGACTCTAAAATGAATCTTAATTTTTTTTTAATGTATTTTTCATTTGAAAGATCCAAACATATTACATTAATATCTAAAATCTCATAAAATTCAAATATCAAACATTCACAAGTCACAGCACATCACTCACATCGATTACACGTTAAATATTTTTAATTTTTTTTTAAAAGTACAATAATGTTGGATTGTAACTCTAGTTTCCGGCTGCTCGAGTTGGTTGGAGTGACCCAACTAAAAAAAGTCAACCCGCAAACCGAACCAAATTTTTTCTACTTAATTTCCCAAATGATCACATTAGTCGGGTTATCGGATCATATGAACACACTTAATTTAGGTTGTTCGGGTTCCTAGACCTAATTTAAAAAATATAATATTAACATAAATAAAATAGAAGAAGTCAAGTATGATACGTGTTCATTTTCATATGTATAATACAATTAATTTCCCAAAGGAATAATGGCTTTTGTGTTCCCAAATCTCAATAACCCTAAACCATTATTTGTTTCAACCTTCCCAACCTCTTACATATTCCAAAAACAATACCATTTCTTCGATTCACTAGTGCTCGTTTTAAAAACGTCGAATCATCGTGACCCGTGATAGCGATATTCGAGAGAATACTAATATACACCTCCCCGATAAGTCAATAAGAACCTCCTACTACTGACCGCCACCATGTTTTTTAGTGGTAGACAGTAACAAGATACCTATCGATTGTTCATTCGATAAGGATTGTCGATGAAAGAAAACAAAGTTAAGGAACAAATAGCTACATAGACTAGCTACAAACTTAGCTACAAGTGCCGTAACGTAGACTAGGGGTGTTCATATGACCTGATAATCGAACCAACCTAGACTACTCAGCCCAAACTATAAAGATTGGGTTGGGTTATATTTTTTTCGATTTTAGTTGAGTTGACTTTTTGGAAAACCGAAAATTCCGTTCGGTCTGCAAGGTGACACTTTCTTTTTTCGAAAATAGGGTTACAGCCCAATGCAACCCTACTTTACTTTTAAAAAGATTAAGAATATTTAGCATTTGTAACCGATGTTAGTAATACATTGTGACAGTAAATGTTTGATATTTGAGCTGTATGAGATTGTGGTTATTAATGTAACATGTAGTGTGGATAAATATAATTTTTTTAAAGAATAAAAAAAAACAACCCGATAACTCAACCTGAGTTGGGTTTAGGTGTGATCTCTATTCGAGTTGCTCGTATCACTAACCCAACAAACCCAAAATTTCGAGTTGATCCAAAAGAGTTTTTTTTTTGTTAACCTAACTCAATCCAACGGAACCTATGTACAACCTTAACGTAAACTTCAAACACTACAATATTGTACTTTCATAAACTTAGTTTGAAGCTTTTTTCTACCCGAACTTATATCAATAATAGTGCTCGATATTTTATTGGTTAAGCGTACCATTTTATCCGTTTAGTGAAATTATGTTACTAATTAACTTCTTAATTCACATCCCTAAGCAAGCAAGCCCATTCAAAAATAAATAAATAATTTAGGAAGTAGAGGTGGACCCAAATATGAACTAAAATATATTTGCATGGAAAAAATACAAATTAATTGGTGAGAATATAATAAATTCCCAATTTTCCAATAAAAAAAAATATATATATATATATATATATATATCCCTTTTTTTCTTTTTTTAAAATACCCTTATATTTGTTAAAAATTACAATATTACCCTTCACTTTTTTATAAACGTTTTAAAACTACCATTGAATCAAAAAACCGTTAAAGACAAATAGTCGACATATCTTAATGTCGTTTTTCAAACTTAATCTAGATAAACGTACTGGTCACCACTATGTCATTCTAGGTCACTATAATATTAAATTTTTTTTTGTCCAAAATACAAATAAATTTCTATTTTAAAGGTCGTATTGAAACGTCTAATATTGCAACTTTGGAAAGAATAAGACTATTTTTTTAAAAGATTTTAAAAGTTATCACGAATAACTCAATTGATTAAGACAGATACCTATCATTAAAAGATTAGAAGTTCGAATTTCACTCTTAAATTTTTTTAAAAAAATTAAAAGTTTTAAAATATTTATTAAAAAAGGGTTAAAATTACGATGGATGAAAACAATTGTAGAGATAGTTTTGTGAATAAAAAGTGAAGCAATTCCAAAGCAAAAAAGAAGAAAGTTTTTGTATGGTGGCTTCAAATTCCAATAGGTTTCTATGAGTAACCCAAGGTGGAAGATTGACATTATTATAATTTTGCACAGTTTTTTTTCAAATTATTATTATTATTATTATTTTAGTCCATAAAATTTCTTAATCTTTTATACTTGGTTCTTGGCATAAGAGTCGTGTTTTCGAGCCATTGGGGGTGTGAATGAGAATCTATATAGTATTCATATACACATCATATCAAGGTTATTGTTTTCTAAACGAGAACGAGTATGGAACTTAATATGATATCACTAATATGATATCACTGTAATTTAGCTCTGGTGACAAAGGAACAAGAATTTTCAAGGACTACCTAATCAAGAGGAAAGACAAAGTTGTGGTGATGGAAAGTTCATATCAATAGGATAAAATGCTTTTCCTTGACGTAACTGGGTCATCCTGGACTTGAACCAGATACTTCGTCCGTGAAGTAAATCATCGCACCTATGGTCCAACCAATTGGGAGAGAATCAATAGATTCCTTTTCAGGAACGATTCATCAAAGTTAATTCCTGACACATAATATGGAGAAGCTGTTAAAAAGTGACTAAAGCACTCAAAAAAGAAAACGATAGCTACCTGTTCTTCGTGCATATTGCAATTAATAGAAAGGGAGGAGAACCGACTTAGAAGTCAGCGTCAAAAAATAACTTATGAGATGGAAATCAAAAGGCAAAGAAGATAGCCAACAAAAAGAATATGTACAAGAATTGAGTATTAGGAGGAAGTTGATGATTCTAGGGAATTGATGAATCTTCATGAACTTACTGTGTGGACCATTTGAACTTAAATGACACCAAAAGAGACACTAACATTGAAGCAATGGTAACCACTACAGGTGACTCATGATCAAGACCTCCACATATCTCAATCATCAGGAAGCTTTTGGATCAAATAGACAACCCAGAGCTATTCCATCACCCATCATTTTACCATCATTAACAGAACTAACAATAACCTTTCGAACGAAACTTTCTTTATAAGGATGTGGAAACCTCCCTAATAGACGCGTTTTAAAAATCTTAAGAGAAAGCTCAAAAGGGAAAGCTCAAAGAGGACAATATTTGTTAGCAGTGAGCTTAGGCTGTTACAAATGGTATCAGAGTCAGACGTTGGGCAATGTGCTAGCGAGAAGGCTGAGCCCCGTAAGGGGGTGGATACAAGGCTGGGTGCCAACAAGGACGCTCAGCCCTAAAGGAGATGGATTGTGAGATCCCATATCAGTTGGAGAGGAGAACGAAATATATTTTATAAAGGTATGAAAATCTCTCCCTAGCAGACGTATCTTAAAAACTTTGAAGGAAAGTTCAAAGAGGACAATATCTACTAGTAGTGACATTGGGCTGTTACAAAAACGGATAACGGATTTCTTCTTTTGAGTCATTTCAAGTCCAAGTTTCTAGTTAAAGATCATAGAATAAATTCTCTAAAGAATCAGAAAGAAATAGAATAAGTTTGAAAGAAAATGTTTGGCAAGATACAAGCAGCACAAGAGAGCCCCTGGTTTACAAGTTCTAAGCATTAACTATTAAAAAATCTCTCTCTCTATCTCTCTCTCTGTTTAGCATAAAATATGGGTTTAAATCAGACAAAATAAATGCTTTGGACCTCAGAAGAAAGAGACCACAAAGTTTATAATTTCTTTTTGTTTCTCCAAATTCACATCACATGCTTCTCTCTCATTTGGCCAAACTCTTCTCTTAGCTGCCTATTTAAGCACTTCCAACGCCTTCTTCCCCTTCCACACATTCAGCTTTCTCCATCTTAAACAAAAGTACACTATATTCTATTCTATTCTCTTCGACCCCCTTTTAAATTTATCCCCTTTTTCTTTCTATCCATCCCTGTTAACAAGAGAGACAGATACTATTATGACGCATAACAGTACTTGTATCAGTATCCCTCCATTGGCTCACACCATTGATGATGCCTTCTTTGATCATCGGTGTATATGGGTCAATGGACCGGTGATTGTCGGAGCAGGACCATCCGGGTTGTCCGTGGCTGCAGCTCTCAAACAACAAGGCGTCCCATTCGTTGTCGTTGACCGAGCTGACTGCATTGCCTCTCTTTGGCAACACAGGACCTATGATCGTCTCAAACTTCACCTTCCAAAGCAATTCTGTCAACTTCCTAACTTCCCTTTCCCAGAGGAGTTTCCTGCTTACCCTTCCAAGTTTCAGTTCATTTCCTACTTGGAATCCTATGCCAACCATTTTGATATCACCCCACGTTTCAATGAGACTGTGCAGTCAGCCAAGTATGATGAAACTTTTGGTCTGTGGCGAGTCAAAACCGTTTCGTTGAGTCCGAAGCCAACCGAGGTTGAGTACATTTGTCGGTGGCTGGTTGTCGCCACCGGCGAGAATTCTGAGAAGGTTGTGCCAGAGTTCGAAGGGATGGAGGAGTTTGGTGGCCATGTTATGCATGCTTGTGACTACAAATCTGGCGAGGCTTACCATGGAAAACGGGTGCTTGTTGTCGGATGTGGGAACTCCGGCATGGAAATCTCCCTTGATCTTTGTAACCACGACGCCAAGCCATCAATGGTGGTACGAAGTTCGGTAAGTCAACTTAAGTTATATCAAATAACTCAAGCTAACCCACTTCAGATGTGGATTTATAAGGTCAATATAAACATAGCTCAACAAAAAAAAAGCATTGGAAACTTTTAAAAGTTGAACTCGCCGTTTCAATTCCATCTAAAAATGAAGCTATATGTGTTAAATTTAACTTGGAAGTTGTATAATTTATGTTGATCCACAGGTTCACGTATTACCAAGAGAAATACTTGGAAAATCAACTTTTGAAGTAGCAATTTCCCTGATGAAATGGCTGCCACTTCATATGGTCGACAAGATGCTCCTGATCATTGCCAGACTTGTTCTTGGGAACACTGAGAAGTATGGACTTAAAAGGCCATCAACAGGGCCTTTGCAGCTGAAAAACGCTGCTGGGAAGACACCGGTGTTAGATATCGGAGCGCTACAGAAGATAAGAGCAGGCGAGATCAAGGTGGTGACCGGAATCAAAAAATTCCGACAAGGAGCGGTGGAGCTGGTCAATGGAGAAGTTCTAGAGATTGACTCTGTAATTCTAGCTACTGGCTATCGCAGCAATGTTCCATCTTGGCTCAAGGTCAGCAAGTTTTTTAATAATATTTGAAATGGGCTCTCTTTTTAGAGTCCATGTGACAGTTATGGAAGTTGGGTTCAGTTTTTTAAGTCTTTTTATGGACCATATCCCTTAAGTTCTTCCAAATATATGCCCAACTTGAGATCTCTTCTGTTTAGTTCCTTACCCTAAAACTAGAGTATTTGATTGCACAGGAAAATGAGTTCTTTTCCAGTGATGGGATTCCAAAAAGTCCATTCCCAAATGGGTGGAAAGGCAAAGCAGGACTCTACGCTGTTGGGTTCACAAGAAGAGGCTTATCAGGAGCTTCATTGGACGCCATTAATGTAGCTCAGGACATTGCCAAGAGTTGGAAAGAAGAAACAAAACAGAAGAGAAAATCTGTAGCAGCTCGCCATAGAAGATGCATTTCACATTTCTAATATAAAAGTGTTGGGTTCATCTTGTGAAGAACAGTAAACCAACAACAAAAACAAAACAGAAACAAAAAGAAACACATTAGCAGAGCCCTCCTCCCCCTACGAATTCCTTTCTGTATAAAGGAAGATGAGGCTTATTGTTTTTCTCCTTACTGTCCTATTGACTATCTCTTTCTGGATCTACCTTGTTGTAATTGTAAACTTTCTTTCCTCTCTCTGTTGTAAATCCAACACAACCTGACCCACCTAGGAAATGATAATAAATAGCATTTAATGGGCTCCACAGTGGGTCCACAATGGGTCCATCAACAAAAATGTGGCCCCTCAGGTCCATGATTCCCCCCAACATAACAAATCTCCACTAAGGGATCTCAGTTTTGGTCTCACAATGAAAAAATGGGTTTCAGGGTTTTCTGTCTCCATGTTGCTTTGCACATGGTCTGAGCAGAGAAGTGTAAACCTTATCTTAGTTCTTAGTTCCTACATGTGAACAAATCTCTCTAACCGCTACAAATTTTCAACGGTAATAATGTAACAGCCCAAGTCTATTACTAGCAGATATTGTCCTCTTTGGGTTTTCCATTTTCGGCTTCCCCTCAAAGTTTTAAAACGCGTCTGCTAGAGAGAGGTTTCCACACCCTTATAAGGAATGTTCCGTTCTCCTTTCCAACCGATGTGGGATCTCACAATCCACCCCCTTTGGGGGCCCAACGTCCTCGCTGGCACACCGCCTGGTGCTTGGCTCTGATATCATTTGTAACAGCCCAAGTCCACCACTAGCAATATTGTCCTCTTTGGGCTTTCCCTCAAGGTTTTAAAACGCATCTACTAGGGAGAGGCTTCCACACCCTTATAAGGAATGCTTTGTTCCCTCTCCAACCAAACGTGGGATCTCACAAATAAAGGTCTCAACCTTCAAACCAATCAGTACCTGATAAATGCAATGCTCCCACTTTTTTACTCTGCTTGAAACCCATAGTCCATATGCATCTTTCTTAACTGACACAAAAAACAAGCCACAAATCAGAATTCACAGTCAATGAAATGAGCCATAACAAAACAGACTCACATTTCTTGAACATAAGGTTCTACATTGCAAATAAGATGTTTTGTGTGTGCTAGAGAGCTTAATGAGTCAGAACAGTTTCAAGACTTGAGAACAAAGACACGACAATTCTCGAGTGGGGAACGTTAAAGGAGAAGACAACCCATATGACTTCCCATGCTGTTGATTCAACCAAACATAGTGATATAACTCCATGGCCCATTTAAATGCTCTTCAGCACCACAAACTCAAAGCTTTTCAGGAACCAATTTGTAATTCGAACTGATCATGATCCTTCATGAACATGTTATCTGCATCCGTTTGATTATATATTTCAGTCAAGTAGACATTAATGTTCTAGTTTATTGCAATACATAAAGCCAAACAACATGAAGTCCAACCTGCAGTCTTTGTCAAAATCCCACTAGAGCTTCCAATGTTCTCATAAAACCATGCAACCTCTTACAGAGACATCAAGCTACCATAGAGAAGAAAACACATGGGGTAGTAACTACCCATAACATCTTCCTAGTTCTTCATCAAAAGCCCATCCCTTCCTGTAATAAATGATAAAGAACTCAGTTGGGATAATGATGGTAAGTGACAATTTTACCATTACCCAGCACAAAGTTCAGAGTCTTGAGGAAATACTCACTGGTTTAGAAACCATGGTATATCCTTCATACACCTTTTATTAAGGATTCATCTACTTTATTAAGTTTCTTTTTTGTTCTGATTCGACATTTATGAACAGTACCAAATATTAAATTATTAGACATTCTTTCCCTCCCATGTTTTCTCCTTTAAACCCCTTGAAATTTTCATTCAACTCCTAATCTTTTACTTTATTTCTTGTTTATTATGATGGGTATTGTTTGGACTTGTCGAGCCATTCGAGATGAGCATTTGTTCAAGCTAGATTCAGTAAGAAGGGCATGACTGTAACAGCCCAAGCCCACCGTTAGTAGATATTGTTCTATTTGGGCTTTCCCTTTAGGACTTCCCCTCAAGATTTTTAAAACGCGTCTGCTAGGGAGAGGTTTCCACACCCTCAAGGAATGTTTCGTTCTCCTCTCCAACTGATGTGAGATCTCACAATGCCTATCTTTCAAAAAAAAAAATTCGAAAAGAAAGTCTTGCCCTCTTCCAAAATGCTGAAGTAAAATTGATCAGTTCTTACTACATTTTGACGCCTGATCCTATAAAATCACTACCTGTAACTATAAATATGTCGAGACAAACTTTAGGTCTCTTACATGTTGAAAGGATTCAATAAACAGCCCAAATAGCCCATAGAAAAAGGTGGATGATTCAGGGCATGAAACAAGAAAAAAGTAGTGGAACCAAAGCTCACAGCAAGAATCTTGAAGTCCGGTGACATTATTTCGTGGCTCCAAAATCAAAAGAGAGCCAGTAATACAAGTGCAAATGTCATCTATCTCTGTAAAGTACGATTACTTTGAAGTGGAGCATACGATCAATTTCACCCTTCTGGTTGTACAAATCCACCATCTTTTTAGCATATGTAGGCTCATGCTTATCGGCTCTGCAGTGGATAATTCATTGTCAAAAATAGGAAAAGGAAACAGAAATGAAAGGATCCTTTATAGACAGATTAATCCAGTGAATAACGAGCAAACTCTAGACCATTCAGGCCAATCTAAAGAAAAGAAAAAACAAGATGATGAAGTTTCTGCATATATTGTAATGCAAGTGTATCATAGATCAATGAACACTTTCATTTCTGAATGTTGGTATTTTGTATATCAAGGGGCAATTTTACCAAGTTCAGACAAATTCTAAAAGACGGATTGCTCCAAATAGATTATATGGTACACTAAAACACAATAACATTTGAATGAAAATTGATTTAAAAAGTCTGAATAAAGAAAAGAATAGAGTATAAAATTAGAACTGAAGTTTGAGAGACTGTAAAGACGTAGCCATACATATCAAGCTTAGCATCGTCATCGACCTTCACAGTCTCCATAGCTAAAGGTCTTCAATTACCCTGAGCACAGAATATTTTTCTTTGTAATGTATGCTATGCTTCTTATTAAAGAAGATATGGGATTGCAAGACATTTACATCGCTAAACCCAGCATCTCTCTACCACGCTCATTTCTACAATGTCAGTGATACAACAATTGTGGAATTTGTAACGCTCAAGCCCACCACTAGCAGATATTGTTCTTTTTGGGCTTTTCCTTTCAGGCTTCCCCTCAAGGTTTTTAAAACGCGTCTGCTAGGGAGAGGTTTCCACACCCTTATAAAGAATGCTTCGCTCCCCTCTCCAACCGATGTGAGATCTCACAATCCACCCCCCTTCAGAGCCCAGCATCCTCACTAGCATGTTAGCGATGGGCTTGGGCTGTTACAAATGGTATCAGAGCCAGACACCGGGCGGTGTGCAAGCAAGGACGCTTAGCCCTGAAGGGGGTGGATTGTGAGATTCCACATCGGTTGGAGAGAGAAACGAAACATTCTTTATAAGGGTGTGGAAACCTCTCCCTAGCATACGTGTTTTAAAAACTTGAGGGGAAGTCCGAAAGGAAAAGTCCAAAGAAAACAATATTTGCTAGCGGTGGGCTTGGGTCGTTACACTTGGGCTAAGGATCCTTAGAAAGATAATGTGTGCTTTATCCCCTAAGCTATGGTTGAACCAGCTAGTTGGCACCTTAAATCTCTCTCATGGATAGCAAAATCAAAATTTCACTCCCTAGTTACGGATTCAAATATCTAACATAGAAAGTTAAAATGCAAAAATATCACAATTCTAACAATTACAAGGTCAGGTCATGACATGAAGCCTAAAAGTTAACCTACACCTCATGCCTAAGCCACTGAGGTGATATCTAGAGACCTGGAGAGATGCACATTGGATGATTATCTTTCTCAGACATATTCTAAATCTTAAGATATATTTGATCATTTACCCTAAAAGTTTCGAAATTAGCATGAAATTGGATTGCGTAAACCTAATCTCTTACCAATAACCTCAACAAAAAAAAAAGGAACAAGAATCAAAGCCATAAAATGCAAAGAACCGCCTCTTCCCGCCAAATCCATATCGTAATCTTCACAAACAACGAAGCTTCGATTGAACCTGCAATGTTCTTTGGCAGGATAGATGCCTCCAGGAGGAATCGATCTGGAGCGTTCCCTGAGTTTTACTTGCTTCGGTTCCGATTTTCCATCTGTTCCATAACAATCAAACGAACTCTTACTCTGAAACACAATCGTATATCCATATGCGGCGGAATCGCAAGAACGACAGAGAGATGTATGAACTTACTTGGAGAAGAAGACAAGGATGAACAAACGATAGAAATTGAGAGAGGAACAAACGTATATTCATTCTGCTGGATAAATCGCGAACGATGAGTGTATAGAAATTCGAAAACTCACCCATAAATGAATATGGATCCATTGGTCTCGAAGATTTAGCTTGGTTTTTTCAACTCTTCAACTAAATCGACAAATGTTTCAATCTCAATATTGGGTTTTTTTGTGCTTAAGCTTATGATTTCTTGCATTCCCTATAGATTATTTCGCCGGTTATTTAGGATTAAATTCATGGACTAGGGGTGGAAAAGTATGAATTTTTGGATTGAGTCTTATTGATGAATCTCGTTCAGGCTCGAGAACGGGTCGAGATATCTTGTTGCATTGACCTAACGAGCCTCTCTCGACGCAAGCTTAACGTGTTGGAATATGTTGGACAAAAAAGTCGATAAAATATGTTTAGGGACCTAAGCTCTCTCGATACAACTATCGCATAAGTATTTTTCATCATAAATAGCTTCCTCGACAAGTCTACGTCGTCGTTCTATTTTGATCGGGAGGAGCTTTTTGGCTGCATCTTTTGTGGTCAGCTTCGAAAAAACCTAAAAAAATGGTAGCGTAAAAAGTAAGTAGTCCCTAAACTTCGATTTATTTATGTCATAAATTATAAAGTATGGAGATTATATGGTTATAATGGCGAAATTCACTTACTAATTCTAATAAAATTGATGCAAAATTGAAATTAAAAGTTTACTTAAATTTTAAAATAAAAATTATTGGATTAATATTATTTTTGAAAATGTAAGAGTTAAATAAAAGGCAACTAGTTTGGTGCAGATTGAAGCAGAAGCAGTTCCTCGCGGCGGCGCCGTAAATGTAGCACCATTTTTTGGTGGTCGGGAATGTGATCTCTGATGATGGCAGCGGTTCGGAAACTCTCCGCCCATGCTTGAAGGCGAGGGAACTCAGGGCCTTCAATCAGCTTCATATCCAATACTTCTTCCAAAACCTTCATCCACACTGCGATCCATCCGTACGTCAAATCCACCATATTAATCGCATCTCCTCCGAAGAACTTCCCGCCGCCGCCGAGGCCCCGCTCCTCGACCGTCCTCAGCACTTCCAAGCTCGCTCTCCTCGCCTCCTCTTTATCTTCCCCTCTCGCTACAAAAATCCTCCTCATCGTTGCTTCCTGTTCCATATTTGCTTGTTTGGTTCAGGTAATTTAAGTATTTATTAAATTTTTTATTTCGTTTTGGTAAATCTTAGGTCAATTGAATGAGTTTTTTCTTCAAAATGCCTTCAAGAAACATTTATAACATCCTTATTGACGAGTTCTCTGCGGAATGATTACCTTATCCTCTATGAATTTGATCCAGAACCGAGCGGTGGCTCTGTCGAGAGGATCGGTCGGTAGCAGAGGCTTTTGCGGCCAGGTCTCGTCGATGTACTCGAGGATGATGGAGGACTCGCAGATCGGCTTTCCGCCATGGACGAGCACCGGAATCTTCTTGTAGACGGGATTGTAGTGAAGGAGAAGAGGGCTTTTCTTCGTCAGATCTTCTTGTACGAACTCGTAGGGTATGCCTTTGAGTTCCAGCGCCCAGACGACTCTGTTACTGAAAGGACTCGCCCAACTTCCATGGAGCTTCACTTCTCCCATGCTTCAATGGCGAAAATCTCAGACGAATCGGTAACACTTCTGGTTCCTAATTTCCATTTCGCCGACGTTTTTTTATTTAGGGTTTAAGGAGTGGAGGAGTGGGTGAACCGCCAAGTCACGCAAGTCAATTTAAAAAATGATCAAATTTGAAATTTCAATTATAAATAAATATTTTTTTTAAGTATAAAAGTTATGTTTTAATATTAAAATTTAAATTTTTAGAAATCATGTTTAATAACTCTATTATATTTTAATTTATTGAAATGTTTTATATTTTTTAATAGAAAGTTTCTTTAAAAATTCTTTGAAATTATTATTTTTTTAAAAGATATATTAAAGTTATAAAATTTTCTTACAAATTTTCTGTGAGGAATCTTCCTCTCGACCTCCACCATAGTAAATGAAGAATTTCGAAGATGAAAATTAAAATAGGAGTAGACAATATCTTACCATATATTCATTTTATCTCCTAACAAATGGTATCATAATAGTTTACGAATTTTGGTCTCTTAACTTTAAATTTTGCAACGATTCAAAAAATTTATCAAAATTAATTGTCAATTTTTATTATTTAATTAAATCTCGACAATATTTGTTATAATAAGGATTAAATGGTTAAAATTTTTAAAACGCTAAAAAAAGTTCAAAGTAATTATTATTTTTAATGAACTTTTAAGAAATAAATGGTTATTTAATAAATATTTTTTTAATCATAAATTTGGCACTCATTATAATGTGATTAAGATGAACTCTATTGGTAAGTTTCTTGTATTAAAAAAAAACTGAATTACAAGTTTAAGTATTGAAACTTTAAAATATCTAATCATTTTTTAAATCTTATTTATTTTTTTTTTTTAATTAATAAACATGTGGGTACAAAAATAAAAATTTATGATTTTATCCATTTAGATATATTATTCAAGTTTAAATCTAATAAATTTATTAATTTTTTAACTTACTACAAAATTAAAATTAAAAATTTAATAACCTAATTATTTAAATACATCCGACAAATCGAGTTTATAATTTAATTGGGAAAATAACGTACCTTATACTCAATAAATATAATAATAAATTTGTTATAATATTTCTTTTGTCTACAAATCCCTTACGTAAGCTCATGCGTTTGTTTAAATATTTATTAAATTAGGAGTTTATCTCTAAATTATATATATATATATATTATTATTATTATTATTTAAGCATGATTTATTGAAAGTTTTAAAAGTTCATGATATTTTCTAAAATATAAAAAAAAAAAAATTGATATAATATCATATTTTGTTGGACTTTCGGATCATTGAATCGTGCAGCCCAAGAAAGGGTACCAAAAAAAGCACTATAAAAAGCGATTCCCTCACTCCTTCATTTTCAACTTGAATCCTCCATTGAAAATGGCAGAAGTGAAGCTCCATGGAACTTGGCTGAGCCCTTTCAGTTACAGAGTGATTTGGGCGCTGAAGCTCAAAGGCATTCCCTACGAGTACGTAGAAGAAGATCTCTCCAACAAGAGCCCTCTGCTTTTGCACTACAATCCCGTTCACAAGAAGATTCCGGTGCTCGTCCATGGCGGAAAACCGATCTGCGAATCCATGATCATCCTCGAGTATATCGACGAAACTTGGCCGGAGAAGCCGCTGCTTCCGTCGGATCCTTTTGAGAGAGCGACAGCGAGATTCTGGATCAAATTCATTGAGGATAAGGTAAAATCATGATTCTGGTTGATTTTCGATCCGTTTGAAATTAAATGAATGTGTTTATTGTTAAATCGAAATTAAGCGAATACGATGGAGGCGCTAATTTGATGATCGGAGATTTGGTAATTTTAGGGCCCTGCGGTTTTTATGATATTCCGTGCGAAGAGTGATGAAGAACAGGAGAATGCCAAGAAGCAGAGTTTAGAGATGCTGAGAACCGTCGAGGAATGGGGATTCGGCGGTGGCGATGGCAGAGAGAGGAAGTTCTTCGGCGGAGATGAGATCGGAATGGCGGATTTGGCGTTCGGCGGGATTGCGTACTGGATAGGAGTGATTGAAGAAGTGGTGGACGTCAAATTGCTGGACGCCAACGAGTTCCCTAAGGTGTATGCTTGGACTGAAAGATTCAAGGATGCGGCGGTGATCAGGGATAATCTGCCGGACCGAAACCTAATGGCGGTAGCTTTCCGGCGACGGAGGGAACAATTGCCCCAATCCACTTAAATTACAAATTTGGCATTATAATGGGGTGAAAGTTAAGATTGGATATTTAATTTTAAAAATTAAAATTTCACCCCAAAATTTGATAAAATATTATTAGTAGTCCCTAGTGACTTTTTATATATATATATATAAATAAAAGCATTAAATTGACGACATATTTTTTCTATACGACAAGTTACACAATCGATCTAGATGAGAACATGAAGAACAAGAGAAAGAAAGTATAAGAAGGGCATGGAAACAGGACAACAACGAGCTCCATATCCACTTTAAATATAAAACTAGTTTTTCGAAAATACCTCGTATTAATTGATCTACTGTCTCTTACTTATATATCCACGATTTCTCTATAATTAGCCAATGTGAAAATCTAACGGTCAAATTTATCTTTGTTACCGTCCAAGTCCAATTCAGATTATAATCAAGATAGAAAAAAAAGACCGAACAAACACCAACCCCAACCCTGGTCCCCTCTCACTCTATTGTTTTTTTTTTTGCTATCTTTGTTTCTTGGTTCCTTCTTAGCGAGAGTCGAGACTAGGTATAACGACAAAAGTACCCCCAACCTACCAACCCCTTTTTACCTGGACCAACCAAGGTATATGTCGGTTTTTTTTTTCTTCCGTCTATTCAGGTCAAGACTAGAAGAAGAAAAATATAAAAAGAAAGTACGTCAACTCGTTCTTTTCCGATGTCCTCTTTTATACATCCCAACTGAGATGTTTCGTTTTCAAATAAAAAAATCTATATTGAATCACGAAGAAAATAAATAAAAATATAGAATTGAATAGAAAAGACGAGAATAAACAAAAATAAAGACTTAATTTCGCTTTCACAAAACTTATATATATATCGAAAATTCAATAAATTCTCTAATAAAAACCTAAGGCGCGAAAAGTGGCATAAAAATTAAAATTGCAATTTTTGTTAATTGAACAAAAAATGAGATCGAGAAATAACCGAACAAGAAGTATAAAAGGATCTTCTCTTCAAAATCAAAACATCTGGAGGTTTTTTTTTTTTTTTTTTTCTCTTCAAATTACTCCACGTTAATCGCCGAGCGTTCGTTCATCCTCTTCAAAACCCTTCTCCTTTAATCCCTTCTTTGTCTCTCCAGCCTTGAATTCATGGTGCATAGCGGCTTACTCGGCGGCGGAATACGGTGGAAAACAAGGAAGAAAATGCGAGAGAATGTCTCCGATGAACGAGGCCAACAAAATGGAACCCTAAATGTTCTTCTCCAAGACCCTTTCGAGGTTTTGGGTTCTGATATATTAATGGCGATTCTTGGCTACGTTGATTCACGCAGCGTGGCACTTTCTCTTCTTGTCTCTCGATCCTGGTATGGAATTGCTTCCAGCGATTCCCTATGGAGTTCGAAGGTGTGCATCTTCACTCTCATTAATTCGTTGATGTTATGCTGCTTTTGATTTTGTTCGATTCTCTGGAATTGGATTTTGTATTTGATTTTTTCATTGGTCTTAGTAATTCCAGTGCTAATCGAGTCGATTCGCTCGTTTTTGCTTATTATAGAAATACGTTCATCTGTTGTAGAATGGGGTTCTGGAATTCTATGACTTTCATTCTTTTGTGTGATCTTTTCTCACATCGGGATTTGAATCTTAAATTTATGAACTGTCTGTTTCTGCTGAGTTGAGCCTTTTCTACTTTGATGGATCATCACGAACTGCATTTAGTGGACTTGTAGTTCAATCTCTATCTCATTCATTTGAATAATTCCTTCGGGTAATTGAAATTTTATCTTTTAATAATAATATGGAAAACCTAGTATTTTGAACTTATGGTTTGATAATAATATCATTTTTTTTTTGAAGTGCTTGTAGAGGTACTTTCAAAAGTAATCATATAAGAAGTGCTTTCACTCCAAACCACCTTGTACAAAAGCCACTATTAGGTACTGAATTTTGTCGTCATGAAATCCTTTAGAGAAATACTGTAATGGCCCAAACCCACCGCTAGCAGATATTGTCCACTACTTTCTTTTCGGACTTCCCCTCAAGATTTTAAAACACGCTGTTAGGGAGAGATTTCCACATATTTATAAAAAATGTTTTGTTCTCCTCCCCAACTGGTGTGGGATCTCACAATCCACCCCTCTCAAGGCTCGACGTTCTTGCTGGCGCTCGTTCCTTTCTCCAATCGATGTGGGACCCCCAATCCAACTCCCTTTGGGGCTCAGCGTCCTTGCTGGCACACCGTTTTATTTCGTTTCGAGGCTCAATCTCCTCACTAGCACATTGACCGGTGTCTGGCTCTGATACCATTTGTAACAGCCCAAGCCCACCACATATTGTCCTCTTTAGGCTTTCCCTTTCAGGTTTTCCCTCAAGGTTTTTAAAAGATACCATTTGTAACAGCCCAAGCCCACCACATATTGTCCTCTTTAGGCTTTCCCTTTCAGGTTTTCCCTCAAGGTTTTTAAAACGCGTCTGCTAGGGAGAGGTTTCCACACCCTTATAAAGAATGTTTTGTTCTCCTCTCCAACCGATGTGGGATCTCACACCATCCATGTCTTATCTTTAACACTGGGATAGATGATAAAGTTCTACAAATTTGTTAAAATGGTGTAGCAACAAAAAAAACTTGCATTCTTCACTGTATAATTGAACATTTGCTAAACAAGTTTATCGTGTTTTCTCTTAGTGTGTAGAACTGTGGCTTGGGAAAGCACATATCCCTAGATTGGCACAAACACGAGGTCTTCCAAAGATGGCTGCCTATTCATTATCTGTCATGGATGGCAATCGAGTTAGTCTCTCTCTCCATCCCTCCACCCTCAGGCAATAGTTTCGGGAGCATGCTTTTACACACACACACACACACACACACACACACACACACACACACACACACACACACACACACACACACACACACACACACACACACACACACACACACACACACACACACACACACACACACACACACACACATATAGGCACACGTTCTTTACGTATAATTGTGTGATCCCACGTGCATCTACTGCTTGTCATCAATAATTTTAAAAATAATTGTTGTTCTACTTCTACACATAATACCTCTCAACATATGGGAGAATGAGGAGCAGGTATTACTTGGCTATCGTTTTTTATGGGTTTAAATTGTTGTGTCAGACTCGCATTATGAGGGAGGATTTATGTGACCACGCTTGGCAATTTCACTTCAATAAGGTATGCTTGTCTTTTATTTTTGGACGTTAACCTTCATGTAATGAACTAAATAACGTGCAACCTGGTTAGGAGACATACATTGAAGTCCTAAATTAACTGTATGAAATTCTGTTACATGATGATTGTGTTTTATGACTGATCAAAT
This sequence comes from Cucurbita ficifolia, assembly GCA_033971965.1. NCBI lineage: Eukaryota > Viridiplantae > Streptophyta > Magnoliopsida > Cucurbitales > Cucurbitaceae > Cucurbita > Cucurbita ficifolia. The sequence goes on along the minus strand of CM066967.1, from coordinate 8,683,305 downwards.
CTGGTTATGTTATAAACATCATTTGACCACTTTTAAGCATTTTACAGAGATTCATGCCGTCTTCATCTAATCTTTTTTCCTTTTATTAGTTGCACATAAACTATTTATTCCCATCTGGAAATTTGAAAATGTAACAGCGCACACGATTAGCTGCAAGAGAGGTTAGATGCCCGATGATGGATGTTTTAGTAATACAAATTTCATGAACGATGTTCACAATTTGAGAGCCATGCTAGTGATTATGTTATAAAACATATAACATGCACAAAAAGCTCGTTGGACTTGGAAGCCCATGAAGCATGGGTACTTTAGTTTAGGCAATGTGTCTGTGTCTGACGTGTGCCACCACATCCATGTCGTGTCGTGTTCGTGACTTACTTGCTCTCGGAATGTCTATGTTGATGCTCACAATTCTGATAGCACGGTGAGGTAAAGGGGATGTCTCGGTAAGTGTTTAGTACCTAAATTCATTTTTACAAATGCAATTGCGTGTGGTTAAAAACATATCATGCTCTAGCTGGTTTCAGAACAATCTACCAACTTTGTGCTTGCATGCCAATGTATCTCAAGTTAATGTACCGCTGACCAGAGTTTCCACATCCATATCATTAAGGAACCTTTCTGATGAATTGATTTCCATTCCTCTCAGGAAGCTCCTGTATACTGGCGAGATCTTGATCCATATTGGCAAGGCAGCCACCTTCTCATGCGCCGTTATTTCCATCCCGATGGGAGCCAAACTGCAGATCCTGAAGACAGAGTATGGGGTGGCCATGAATGCTGCTTTTCCACTGTAACCACCATTGTTGGTGATGGGAAGATCAGAAAACACTATGTGAGGATTAACAGATGGCCAGGGATGTTGGTGTCGAGGAATGAAGATTGGAGCTGGGAGATGTCGAATCACTTCACCTCGTACTCGAGCATAGCTGATGCTGAGAAGGATGGTGGGACAGGGCCACTTTAAAGTAACGTGATCTAATGATCAAATTAGTTCCCTGCTTGAATGTTGTCTTCTGGTAAGACTAGCCAAAAGGGTCAAAAGGCTGGTGACGAATGCTTGTTTGCTCTTTCTTGTAAAGGCTGCTGTTTTGCTGTGTACAGAAGTTTGGGAGTCATAGGATTTGGTATTGGTTTTAGATCACATGTTCTTCAGATCCTACGCATAATAATGGGAGTAGATTTTGTGTGTTTGTAGATAATGCTTGCTTGTAAGTAGTAGGGTTTGTAATTAATAAGTTTTCATGTTTGAGGAGTGATTTTGCTTTTGGACCATTTTTTTACTCCTACTGCAAATGTTTGCAATATAATGATTTGAACTTCCGACCTTTTCATAGGGTATAGTCTAACACATTCTTCTTCACAATTGTATAAGACTAATATTGAACATCCATTTAGTCTATATCTCAAATATTGTTAAATCAAGAAAAAAACACAATTTATAAATCTACCATTTATTGATTGATACCAATTTGAACGTAGCTCAAAGTACATAAACCATGGTGCACAAGCACAAGAACCTTCTTGTGGACGAGCACAGAAACCTTCTTGTAGAGTAGATTGTAGCAAAGAAACAGAAGAACCTTCTTGTGGACGAGCACAAAAACCTTCTTTGTGGAGTAGATTGTAGCGAAGCAACAGAAGGTCTTAACTAAACCCCATTTTACCATGCAACTGAAGGGCCTTGCCCACATCGGATGAAACTTCACTCCTCTCACAATTTTTATTTTTTTCGGAATAGGGATTAAATTGTTACAAAAAAAATATAAACTAAATAATTACGTACTAAAATTTATTCAAAATTAAATATTTATAAACTAAATTGTTACTTCCACAAATATTTTTCAACTTCACAAAACACATATAAGGTCAATTTATTTCTTTACATGGGTAAACATTCACTTAACATAATTAATTGAACTCCAAATAACTTTATTTGGCAAACTAATGTACAACAAAAATGAACAGCACAAATGTGTCAAAATTGGACACTTCATGTCTCCTCGTAACAAACATCCAAAGACGGCTAAGCATCTCTATTTTTATCCCCAACCATGCAAATAAAATCAGTGTGTTTTACGATGAAATGCAGTGTCATATTCTGTATCTTCAAATGGTTTTAAGGCCCACTTCAAATCCTCATGAGTTGACACTTTCTTGAAGAAACTTGGTCAACTTCCCAGGATGAGAAGGGGCCTCAAACGATTTGGAGGTACTGCCATAGATTCTACAATTTCAAAACTTTTGTAGCCACTAAAAAACCAGCATGAAAGCAAAAATAGTATTTACAAGAATTGGAATTGCAAGTAATTTATGGACTAGCTGAGCAGGATTCTGCAGTTACATTTGACTTTAATGTATTGCATATAAAATAAGGCAGCACACTGCTGATCTGATACCTGTATTTATCTGCCTTTTCGGCGACCTTTCGAGCCCGCGCAATCTGAACAGTACCATTTTCCTTTCGGTTGTTCTTTTAGACCAACACAGCCAAAATGAAACCATTCGATCTTGCACTGTATGAATGGGAAGACTGGCTTAGATTATAGACTCAAACCACAAAAAAAAAATGTAAGTAGAGGGGGAAAGGGTTGTCACATACATTAGGGTTATCACAGGCAACCATCTCCCCGTAACTAACTTGGTTGCAGAGACAGTAAGTTGGTTCGTTTGGATCAACCGGTAATTCGAGTTCCATTCCTGTGGGAGTTGCAGCAGTTGATGCTTCTGTTGCAGCAGCTGCAGCCGCAGTCTGGCCATGCCGGGTTCTGTAGAAAATAATTTTTGTCACAGATGATGTCCTAAAACACTTGTCGAACATACATAAAATAAATGTTTTTGTAGCATATACTACTATTCCAAATTCATCATAAACAGTAATGTAATTATGTAACCTAAAGTAAATGGTGTCTTTTATGAGTAGATAATTTCAACATTAATCATGTATATATATACATTTACTTCTTTACACATGAAAAAGATGATCTTACTTTTTACGCCCGCCTCTACCACCTTCTGTTCCCCGTCCAGATTTTGTACCACCATCCAGACTAGAAGCTGGTAACCCAGTTGCAGCAGCACTCCCTCTTTCTGCATAACCATGATATATAGAGAAGATGGGAGTTGGATCCAAAATGAAAAAGATAAATGCATTTATTCTCCATATTCACTGGAGCATAGAGGATATCAAAGGCATGTACTACCATGACGAAGCTTTTCATCAAAATTCTTCAAATACTGATCAAGCTGTTGTATGTGAGTGTCTACCTGAAGCACAATATAAATGTAGATAAGAAGAAGGCCTTTCTTTTTCCAGCCAAATAACGAAAGAAAACACGGAAAAACATCGATAGTTGTAGACAACAAAGCCCAAAAAATAAGAGAGGTTTGTCGAAGGTATGATCGTGGTGGTCAAGGATGAGGTACTAGTTTCTATGTCAAATATTGAGATCTGACACTGGTGGCCAAGGATGAGGCACTAGTTTGTCAGACATTGAGATGAAATTTGAGACCTTAAGAGAAACCTGAGAGACTCCCTCATACCTCCTCACTCTAGGGCATGTATGAGTCGGTGACAAGTTTAAACATGAAGTTTCTTTCACAGTGGTTCTTTCCAAACAAGAGGTTAGAGGAGACAAGTGCACAAGTGCAAAACTGCAAACACTAAAAAGACCTCAGTAGGTGGATTAAATATCATACACCCTGTATGCATTTTGTAAAAATGGTAAGCCTCCATTTGATAACCGTTTAGTTTACCAAAATGAAGCCTATAAATACTACTTCCACCTATGAGTTCCCTTATTTTGTTGTCTAATGTTTACATACGTTTCCAAAAACCAAGCCAAATTTTAAAGATTGTAGAAAGTAGTTTCAAAAATTTGTTTTTGTTTTTTAAATTTAGCGAAGAATTCAAATGTTTTCTCAAGAATGATGTTACAACTTGTAGAAAAATTGAGAGAAAACAAGCATATTTTTCAAAAAGAAAAACCAAGTGATTATCAAATGTGGCCTAATTTATCTCTTTTTCTTATATTAACTTGAATTGAGCAGACAATTAGTGTCGAATCATTATCATAGAGCAGAGAGTGCCTCAGTTCAAAGTCACACTCGATCGACATCATGGAAAAGCAAACGCAACTTAAACAAGTTTCATTGAACTTCCACATACCAAATCATATGCCTGAACGGCAAGGGCAACCTTTTCATCGGCAATTCTAATGCTATGCTTCTGCTCATCAAGAGCTTCATCAGAGAATCGGATGAGTGAAGTATCAGGAGTAATATTTCCACATTTAACTCCCCGCTTAATATCCTCAATTTCTTGCTCACATCGTTGCTCATTCTGTTTCACTAGCCCTGCATTTACAAACATAACAACATTCTTGAAAGTTAACAGAGAAAAACAGATGTGTAACCATAGAGTATAATAACAGTGACATCGGAGGCCATTTACTTTTATTTTGGGGTTATTTCCAAGTCCACCCAACGTCCATAAAAAAAAGATAAAGAATCAAGAAAGGAACAACGAATAGGAAATAATGAATACCTTGCAAACTTTGATCTAAATCACGCAGCAAAGCATACTTCTTTTGAAGAATGTTGGGTAGTGACTCCAGGTCTGTGGAAAGGTACAAAACAAAGATGTAAAACACAGAAACTGAATATCTTCAGTTAAAAAGTCACTGAGTGACCTTTTTTTTTTCCGTTTAGTTCGACAATTGCACGAGTAAGAGATCAAAATATAACTTTTATAATGATAATTGATGTTATATCCACTAAGTTATGCTTGAATTGGCCGTGGCGATCCAATTGAATGAGAAATGCTTTCAAAACTCTATTTATCTTTCTTCTCTCTCGCCCTCTATTTCCATTTTCTTATCACTCTAATCTTATTGTTAACTTGATCAAACCAGTTTCCACAAAGGAAAATTTTTCACCACCATGCGTATACAACACTAACCCACAAAAAGCTTAAAATCCTAAAACCAGAACAGAAAGCAATCACTATAAATCAAGAACCTGACACATTCATCACGAAATTGATCGGATAAATAGAAAGAAAGAGAACAAATCTGTCAAACGCCCGGATGAAAGACACTAATACACTGAAAACGAAAGAGAACAGAGGAAGAAATAAAAAAAACTAGAACGAATTACAGTAACTAACGACTAACAGATAATCGAGATAGGGTTTCAAAACTAATCAATCTTGCGAAATTGCAGCAAAAGAAAACGTACTGGCTTGAAATTCTTCGAGGAAAGACATGTGAGGAAATTGAAATGAATTCAATGGGTTTTAAATCCTTCAAAAAAACGAAAAAATATGTCAGTGAATTTTGGCGGATTTCTTATCTCAGAATCTTCCCGCCATTGATGCAACGACCACCGTGCCCTAGAAATTGAACGGTTTTATACTAATTGACGGATTTGCCCTTCAGACTTCATCTGCCTTCAAAACCTTTTAGTGTTGGGCTGGGCCACTATTCCAACCCATCAGCCTAAAGCCCAAGGCCCAGAAAATATAGGTGTCTTTAGATTTTATTATTTTATTGCCTAAATTAATAAAAATACTCTTTATGTCTAAAAAAAATATCTTTAAATTTTTAAAAATTTAAAAAAAAATCTAATAATACCATAGAAAAAAAAAATCAATCCACATCGGTTACAGAGGATAACAAAACATTTAAGTGTGTGGAAACCTATCCCAAATAGACACGTTTTAAAATTGTGAGGCCAACGGCGATACGTAACGAGGCAAAACAAATAGACGCGTTTTAAAACTGTGTAGCTAACGGCGATACATAACAAGCCAAAATAAATAATATCTATTAGCAGTGGGAGTGAGTTTGTTATACTCAAAAGTATTATTATACTAATATATATGGATTAAAAATTTAAAAATTTTAGCCAAACATACACGTAGTGAGCTATATTTAAGGTTAATTTGAAACCCATATTGTATAGGAGAGGCGCCAAGCCACTAACCATGTGCTTCTAGAGAAGGGGAAAAAAAACAAAGGCCTTAAATATAAAAGTTGGGTCTATACGCTTCAGCAAAGTTGGGGAAGATTTCAGGTAAGTAATGTAATTTAGTCAAAAGGAAGTTGTCATTGCCTTCTTTGTCCATTAGCTTCATATTGAATCTTACACTTTTTACTCTTTTTCTTGCTTTTTTTCAATTGCTTAGGTCCCTTGTAAAGACTTGGTTTTACATTAAAAAAACAGAGAAATCAATGTGTTCACATTTTGATTGGAACAACTTTTGTAGAGAAATCAAATCAAATCAAACCAACTATGTTCCATTAGCTCAAATCTCATAGTTTTTTTTTCTTGCTCACTACCTGTTTGATGAAATGCCAAGCTGGTGAAGTATTGCTCAGATTCGGGTCGATTTTACGACGAATCGACAGCATCGATTTCGAATAAAATTTTAAGGAAACTGACTTAAAAATGAAAAAATCCAGACACCCACAATACACCAAACATGTTTTTTATATTGATGAATGGTGAATGAGCTAAATAGCATGTCTTTTATGAAGGGTAATCTTGTTTTTCTGTTCTTATATGATGTTTGGATAAGAACAATGTGATAGAGAATATGAAAGGAAGTGGTGAAAGTTTTTGTTCACTGCCACAGGGAAAATCATGAGCCCGACAAAGCTGTTCCTTCCTCTGCAAAGTGAGGTGAGTTCTTGTTGATTGGGAAAAGACTTTGTTCTTTAGAATTGTGGGTTTAGAATTTGGTGAGAGAGCTTCCTAATTCATGTGACAATATCTCCTCATTATGGCAGCTTCTTTGGTTTTTCCTCAGAGAATTGTTTATCAAATCAATTATCCTCTCAATCAAGAAAGTTGTTACTTGAAGATATTAGAAAAGAGAGATCTCAAAGGTAATGAGCTGTCAGGGCAAAACGTCAAAAGAATAGGCCAAAAGTGGTAAGAAAATAAAGTATTGCCATTGTGAAACGCTGTACTTGTAACTTGTGAAATATTACACTTTTTTATTAAATTTTTTTGTTTAGTGACATCTCAAGCGTTTCGGATTTTATCATTTTAATTAATAACCTTTTGAAAATTTAGACTTGTTTTATTGATATATTCAAAATTAGATTGGTTTGGACTATGCATTAATGATATCTTGTCTGCTTTTCTTCTCATTAGACTGCCTGCACCATTACTTTGTTGCTTTCTTCCTTGTCCTTTTAAGGAGCGTTTGATATGGGCTGCAGATTTATATGAGCTGTGTGACATTAGAGTAGGGGAAGCAAAGGTGAGTTTCTTAACTTTACCATAAGCATTCTTCTCTGTTCTCTTAGCACTAGAAAACATTGTCATCATTGTTCCTGGTTCTTTTTCTGTCCTCTAATGATGGAGATTGAGATTGAGAGAGAATAAGTAGATATCTATCTGTTTGACATTGCAGAATGAGCCAAGGAGGTGAAGCTAGAGGAGTACATACCAGACAAGGAAACTCTGAATTTGTTTCTTGGGGAACTCCAAATGCTGAGTATGCTAGTGAAAAGAAGAAGTCCGTGCGAGTTCGCTACGTATACGCCATTATCTTCCTGATGACAAATCTCATTGCTTGGTTTATTCGAGATTATGGGAAAAGGATTATACCTCAGCTACGTTGTAAGGAAAATCTCTCTTTCATTTGTTCATTCATTTTGATTTACATTCACTACATCATTACAATAACTGAAAAGAAGATATTGAAGTTTACAAGTTTGTGTAAGTTTTGATTAAGAAGTATTGAAGTGTACATGTGGGATCCCACGTCGGTTGGGGAGGAGAACGAAACATTCTTTATAAGGGTGTGAAAACCTCTCCCTAGCATATACGTTTTAAAAACCTTGAGGGGAAGCCCGAAAGGAAAAGTCCAAAGAGAATAATATCTGATAACGGTGGGCTTGGGCTATTATAAATGGTATCAGAGCCAGACACTGGGTGGTGTGCTAGCGAGGACGCTAGGCCCCGAAGGGGGGTGGATTGTGAGATCCCACATTGATTAGAGAGAGGAACGAGTGTTAGTGAGGACGCTGGGCCTTGAAGGGGGGTGGATTGTGAGATCCCACATCAGTTGGGGAGGAGAACGAAACATTCTTTATGAAGGTGTGGAAACCTCTCCCTAGTAGACGCGTTTTAAAAACTTTGAGGGGAAACCCGAAAGGGAAATCCCAAAGAGGACAATATCTGTTAGCGGTGGACTTGGGCTATTACAGTACATGTCATTCAGAAACTTCACTTTCATGCATTTTTTCAGTAAACTGTACTAGTATATTTCGGCTCGAAGATTAAGATCCTCGGCATATATATGATTTTTCTCTTTGGTAACTGAATGTCCCTGCAGATCTTAAATCCTGTGGAGCAGGAGGACAAGATTGTTTTCTCACACTCGGAGTTCTTCGTGTGAGCTTAGGATGCTTTGTATCTTTTTTTCACTCTCTTTTCTATCATATAAGAACAAGAATATTTCTTCTGCTCTTCTCTTGAGATAGTCTTTCCTTTGCAATCAGTTCCTTAATATTGTTACATTGTTAACTATGACAATAGAGTTGGGTTATCTTTTACATTATCATCAGCCAACGTTGAAATTATTCTTTTCCAAACCATGTCTGCTGGAATCCACAAAAGTCAGGCAGCTGTTACTATCTCAAATTGAAAACTGAGCCGAACTGTTCCTTACCATTGTATCATTGAAGGACCAAAATCCTTTACTACAAGTTCAGATATTTTTCTTTCTGATGTTTCTCTCTACGTCCAGAACAAGAAAATTACACGAACCTGGAAATGTCTGGCATTCTAGTTGGTGGAGCTTGAAGTTCATTGTGTTTATTGTTTCAATGTTGGTTCCATTCTTCTTCCCTCCAGCTCTTATCCAATTATATGGTATGTTCTGTTTGTTCAACATTCACTTTTCTGTATCTTTCATTCCCTATCTCTTACCCCTAACGTGAATAAGAATCCCCCCCCCCCCCCCCCCCCTCCCTTCCATTACCAGGGTTGCTATCTCAACATTTACTGAAAACATGAACTGAATAATGATTCCATTGCTTAAATGAAATTACCTAGATTTTCCCTCGTTTTTTGCAGGTGAAGTTGCACGTGTAGGTGCAGGGTAAGTCCAAATTCTACATCTACAATTTCCAGCTAAATCTCTCAAATATCTCCTATAACAGTCCAAGCCTACAGCTAAATCCTCTTTGGACTTTCCCTTACGGGCTTCCCCTAAAGGTTTTTAAAACATGTCTGCTAGGGAGAGGTTTCCACACCCTTACAAAGAATGTTTCGTTCTACTCCCCAACCGATGTGGGATCTCACAATCCACCCTCTTCAGGTTCCTGCGTCCTCGCTGGCACTCGTTCCCTTCTTCAATCGATGTGGGACCCCCCAATCCACCCCCCCTTCGGGGCCCAGCGTCCTTGCTGGCACACCGCCTCGTGTCCACTCCCATTCGGGGCTCAGCCTCCTCGCTGACAGACCGCCCGGTGTCTGGCTCTGATACCATTTGTAACAGCCCAAGCCAACTGCTAGCAGATATTGTTCTGTCCTCTCTATGTTTTCCTTTCCGGGCTTCCCCTCAAGGTTTTTAAAACGCGTCTACTAGGGAGAGGTTTCCACACCCTTATAAAGAATGTATCGTTCTCCTCCCCAACTGACGTGAGATCTCACATCTCCATCTGACGTTTGACGTTTGAGGAGGGCGGTATGTTCATATAATTTTCTAATATAAATATTTCTCAAAGTTTCATACTTGAAGAGGCCATTGAGTATACTAGTTATCCCAATCCCACAACTGATACTGACTATATTTCTTTTATCCTCACTTCCATAGCTTAAGATGAACTTGTTAATTCTATCTGTATTACTTCTTCATTGAAAATATGAATGCCTTTAGTTTTCTTCTCATGAACAGGATATTTCTCCTCCTCCAACTGGTAAGTGTTATCCAGTTTATCTCATGGTGGAACAAGTACTGGATGCCTGATGAGAAAATGAAGCAGATGTATGTTCTCTAATAAAGTACAGCAATTCAAAAACCTTGAATTTACCGATGTCAATATCAATCTATGTTTAGCTCAATTTCCACAATATTTCATTCATATTCAACAGCTGCTCGCTTGGATTGTTCACGTCGACGATCTTTTACATAGCTTCATTCTGCGGGATCGGTTTGATGTACTCCTTATATGTTCCAAAACTGAGATGTGTTCTCAATATATTCTTCATTTCTTGGACTTTGATTCTGCTCATTGTGATGATGGTTGTTTCTTTACATTCAAAGGTATGCTTTTCAAAATCACCCTTTTTCGTTCACACCACAAAATTTTACTCATATTCAGCTAGATTATCACAGCTATGGGAAGTTTTTATTTGAAACTATCTTTGGAACTTTAAAAGTCAGGTCAATAGAGGTCTGTTATCGTCCGGTATCATGGCTTCGTATGTCGTCTTCCTCTGCTGGTCTGCCATTAGAAGGTTTGGGATTCAACATTGTGTTGTGATATAGGCTTTCTGCTTTGAAGTTGTATGATGAACATGGAACTGGTTTGTATAAAATTGTGATCTTTGTAATCCTAGCGAGTTTCTTGACAGCGAACCGGCGACCGAGAAATGCAGTGCACAGAAGCAAGAGAGTGGGAATAGTGACTGGATTACTATACTTGTGAGAACTTACAGCTCTCTTTCACTGTTCTAGCTTCCTTTGTTCAAACTTTGAGGAACACCCTGCTCTTTTATTTGACCTCTCTAGCTGATGTTTGTGGTTTTCCTTGGTGTTGTGGTTGTAGAGCTTTTTAATTGCTATCTGTGCAGTTGTCATGGCAACCTTCTCCACTGGTATTGATTCACAATCATTTCAGGTCACTTAGCTTTTGACTTTCCATCTTCAAGTGTTTATCTAAAAGTTCTATTATAACACACAGACAGAAAGTTACGATTTCGCTTGATAACACTTTTGTTTTGAGGTGAGTAGATATGTAACGGCCCAAGCCCACCGCTAGCAGATTGTCCTCTTTGAACTTTCCCTCCTAGGTTTCCCCTCAAGGTTTTAAAGCGCATCTGCTAGGGAGAGGTTTCCACACCCTTATAAAGAATGTTTTGTTTTCCTCCCCAACCGATGTGGGATCTCACAATCCCCACTCCCTTTCGGGGTCCAGCGTTCTCACTGGCACTCGTTCCCTTCTCTAATCGATGTGGGACCCTCTAATCCACTCCCCTTCGGGACCCAACATTCTTGCTGGCACACCGCCTCGTGTCCACCCCTCCTTTAGGGCTCATCTTCCTCGTTGGCACATCGCCCGGTGTCTGGCTCTAATACCATTTGTAACAGCTCAAGCCCACCGCTAGCAGATATTGTCCTCTTTGGGCTTTCCCTTTCGAGTTTTCCCTCAAGGTTTTTAAAACGCGTCTGCTAGGAGAAGGTTTTCACACCCTTATAAAGAATGTTGTATTCTCCTCCCCAACCGATATAGGATCTCACAAGATATCCATGGGTGTTCATAAAGATATTATTGATTAACCAACACTATTCATGTCGAACGATATGTCAACAAATATGTTCATCCTCGATAACTTTCTTGGTACTACTAAAGATCTGCTTTGTTTGAATTAGAATGCAATCTTTCTAGAAATTTGAGCATAAAACAGCAGCCAAGCAGAATGAAAATATTGAAGTCACCAACATAACTCCTTTTCTTTTTGGTCTTTTCGTTGACAACTGACGTGAATTTCTGATCCGTTGCAGTTTCGTAAAGACGAGGCAAAAGAGGAAGATGACATTCCTTACAACTATGGTTTTTTTCATATCATATTCTCTCTAGGAGCCATGTACTTTGCAATGCTCTTCATCAGCTGGAACCTCAACAACTCAGCCACAAAGTAAGAAAATTGAAATCAACATTGTTGTTCTAAAACTCATATGTGAGATCCTACGTCGATTGGAGAGAGGAACGAAACATTCTTTATGAGTGTGGAAACCTCCCCCTAGTAGACGCGTTTTAAAATTGTGAGGCTGATAACAATACGTAACGGGCCAAAGCGGACAGATATGCTATGGTGGACTTGGGTTTGTTACAAATGGTATTAGAGCCAGACACCGGGCGGTGTGCCAGTGAGGACGCTGCGCTCCCAAGGGGGGTGGATTGTGAGATCCCACATCGATTGGGGAGGGGAACGAAGCATTCCTTATAAAGGTGTGGAAACCTCCCCCTAGTAGACGCGTTTTAAAAGCGTAAGGCTAACATCGATACGTAATGGGCCAAAGTGAACAATATCTGCTAGCGATAGACTTGGGTTGTTACATCATCTCTCTCTGATATAGGAGTGCAAATTAAAACTTGAACAAGTATAAACCAAACCCACCATACCGAGATCAAGCAAACTAGGATCATTCGATCAACTGGGTTCGTTTTAAGATTCTCAAAGTTGAAAATGCTTGGTTTGATTTGGCTGGTGTGTGACGATTCTTAGTAATTTTGTTATATTTGATTTCGTTTTTAAAGTTAGTCAATTAGATCGAACCGGATCGAACTGAACCGTTTATGCCCGTAACTCTCTCGTGATCTATGTGATTCTCATGATTGCTCTTATACAATTGTGAAATGTTTAGGTGGAGCATGGATGTTGGATGGACAAGTACATGGGTTAAAATCATTAATGAATGGCTTGCAGCCTCAATATACTGTAAGTAGTCCTATTCAAAACACACTCTTCTGTGCCAATTTGTTGATAGACAGTATAGTATAACAGGTCTAGGAATTGGCTTAACAGCTCTGGTTCGTAAAAAACCACTCACGGTCGATATCTAGAGATGTTCACGGGACGGGATAGAGATGGAAAAGACTTTTCCATCCACATTCTCGCCGCCTATTTCAATTTCTCTATTTATTTTTGCAAGGATTAAGTTCACACAATAATTTTTTTTCCATTTTTTTCTAGAAAAAACAATAATAAAAATTCAAAATTCTGATATTACAACACATTTTTCTAACAACTCGTTAATTATTAATAATAATCGGAGTGGAGATGGGGACGAGAAATATAACCCCATCTCATTTAACCAACTAGGAGAAACTCTCCCCGCTCTCTCCTACAGTCTCTGTCCCGTTCAAGGTGGATCTGCATAGAGTTCTAGACTTCATAGTTAACATGGACATTTCTATGATATCTATGAGTGTTTTGAGTCTACTGGCTCATAATTCGCGACTAATCTCACAAGACAGGTGCTACGTTCTAAGTCGATTTATTTTCTTATTCTCCGCCATTTGTTTGTGCAGTATGGACATTAATTTCTCCAGTGGTGAGACAGGCAAAGGTTAGGAATCATGAAGAAGCTGTGCAAGAAGCAAATGGTTCAGCAATTCCTTGACAATGAACTTCGGGAAGATTTTCTTTTTGTATTCTCATTATTTTGTCCCATCCATTTTTTATTAAATACCTGTTATTGTTCTTTCTTTTAAGATGAAAAATGATAAAAAGTAATGTACGGCCTCCCATTTTAAATGGCTAATATATATATATATATTAATATTCGAAGAGTCGTAAAAGTTAGATACATTCCATAGATACATGTATTAGATTATATCACCATAATGAACATGTATTAGGTAGATTCACTATTTAATATTTAGTACATGTATGACTATGGAGGATGCAACAAATTTCGTTGGGATTCACTAGAGAAGAAAACGGGTCCTTGTTTTGTCTTTTGTTATAAAGATAATGGTTCTTATTAAGCTAGGACAACCTACCAGAGATAGGTTAGCAATCCTCTGCAACCGTCACCTTCCCTTTAGAACCCCCTTGAGTCACCTTTCCTTTAGAACCCTCTTGAATCGCACCTCTTGAATCGCACCTGTGAACTCTTGAAACAAAAAGCCAAGTCAACCAGAGCAATGTTCAAATCATCCAAAGAATTATTTTCTAAAACTATTCTTTCCAAAAATCGAAAATTATATTAAACATCTCACATTCAACGTTCAAATCCAAACACTTCATTCTGTAGGACTATTGTTGTTAATAGATCAATAAGAGCAATGTTCCAATAGATAACTCTTCTATACCGTTCATTAAACTATCCGAGCTCATTAGTTTATCCCATCTATTTGAATGATTGGTCTCAACTCGAGAGCATAAAACCATCCAATCGAATTCTAGCAAGAATAGAAAACAAGTAGGTATTATTTTTATTTCCCTGTTCACAATGTAGAAGAGAATTCAAAGTGGAACAGATTAAATATATCACTAAAAATCCAACTGCCAAATTATATGCTAATATTTATATCTTATAAGATGTATTTGGTTTGGTTATACCCTCCACAATGAATAACAGCTATCTTCAGGAACCTACCTACTCAACTCAACTATGAAAATTCTGAAAATAAGGTCCAAAGCTAATTCCAAGAACTAATTCATCAAAAGCCCCCACCTGCTGCTATGGCTCAAAATGAAATGGGAAAAAGCTAACAAATTTGACCTGATGAAACAAAGCATATGCATATCTTCAAGAACAGATCCAACAACTTCACCATTTTTGGTAGTTCATATCAACTCCAAAATCCAAATTGATCTAAGATTTTCAGCGGTGTATAAAGAGTAGAGTTCATACCTCTTTGCAGATCACCACAAGAATTACAATCCTCTGAATTCTACAACCAAGAGAAGTTCTTCATACCAACTCTGCAACATGTTCAGGCAATCATCTGCTCCCGCCTTCATCGCAATGGCGATCATTGTAGTGCATTTTGTGGCGTCCAAGTCTGCAGCTGTCACTGCTAATACTGGGGGGGAGGAGAATGTCCTTGAATTTTACATGCATGACATTCTCGGCGGTGGCAGCCCAACAGCGAGACCGATTACTGGCCTACTGGGGAACATATACACTGGTCAAGTACCCTTTGCCACACCTATAGACTTCCTTCCCCCAGATGATGGCATAGCAATCCCAAATGCTAATGGTGCTCTCCCTACTGTCAATGGCAACAATGGGATCCCTCTAGGGACTGGCTTGTCTGGTACTGCTTTTGCTGGAAATCCCAACCCACAAAATCTTCCCCAGACACAATTGGGACCTGATGGGTTGGGATTAGGCTTTGGAACGATTACCGTCATCGATGACATCTTGACCACATCACCGGAGTTGGGCTCACAGTTAATTGGCAAGGCACAAGGGGTGTATGTGGCTAGTTCTGCTGATGGGACTACACAGATGATGGCATTTACGGCCATGGTTGAAGGTGGAGAGTATGGTGACAGTCTCAACTTCTATGGAGTATTCAGGATTAATAGCCCCTCGTCACATATGTCAGTGACTGGAGGAACTGGCAAGTTCAAGCACGCACGTGGGATTGCAGAGGTGCGCTCGCTCATTCCTCCTGGCCAGCACGTCACTGATGGAGCAGAAACATTGCTGCGGTTCATTGTGCATCTAAGCTATTGAAAACCAGTATGGTGAACAAAGAACAATGCAGTTTATGTGAGGTGATGAATGCAATCATGGTCTGTAGTTTCTATCAAATGCAGTTTCTATCAAATGCAGCAGCAAGTCAAAAAATGTAATCGAGTATTATAAAATTTAAATATTTCTCAGTTGTAATTCTGTTGTGATCATGTCGTGAGTAAACTTTGTTGGATTTCATGATAAAATTTAAAAGGAAGTATCTCATCAAATGTGATTAATGAGACACCATACATGATCATGAACACAGTAAAGAGCAGCATCAAAAGAACAAAACAAATTTACGAGGATGATCAGAGTTATAGACTTCATCGGAAAGATTCAACGAGCGAACAGATAAATAAATGAAAAGTTTAGGCTAGCCAACCTTTTCAACATTATTGGACATTAAAGTACTGTACATACTCAACAAGGTTTAAGAGTACTTACTATACCATAAATAACAACCCCTCCAAAATTTAATCACAAGCTGCCGATCTTGACTCGTGAGATTACAGCAGCTTCATCGAGCCCATATAGCGAATCAATCAAATGAGTTCGTAGTGATGCAGGGCCCTTCGCTGCTTCCATTCCCATCTCGCCCGCAATTCCAAAGATCGATAACGCTGAAGCTGTTGTTTCCAAAGCATGAAGTTGATCAACAGCAAGGAAGGCAGCAATAAGAGCTGTTACTGAACATCCTGTTGCTGTAATCTTTTGCATCATGGCCACTCCATTATGAGCGCCAATAACTTGCTTCCCGTCTGTAACTATGTCCACGGCTCCTGATACTGCTACTATGGCTCCACTGGTTTGAGCTAATGATTTAGCAGCTTCTACAGCATCCGTTGACTCATGGGAGCTATCCACGCCCTTGAAATCATAATGAAAGTGAGGCGAAGAAGTAAGATCAACTTTGACAACTAAGCTACTACTTAACTAGTAGAGTAAAAGATATCAAAATTGATTTTGCCGCTTAAAACTCTAGATTCTGTGAAGGATTTCATTATGATTTGCAAAGATGAGCTGATGCTCAAAACTTGAAATCCCAAACACTTGGTGGTAAGGGCTTGAAAAGTTTAGAGATAACACTTTCAAAATTTGGGTTCAAGGATCAAGCCATATAACTTTCAATTTCTCCTAGAGTTGGTCTCAGAGCCGTGGGATGGGTGATAAGCCTAATCTAAGGAATGGGACTTTGATGCTCCGATTATAACAAGGGAGATTTCGGATCGGAATAAGCTTCCCCTAAAATTGAACTGCTAGACCGATAGATTAAAAGGAATCAAACACAAAGTTCTTCCATGGATGTAACCTAGTTTGCAACTTTGCATGCAGAAGTTCGAAAGCAGAGAAGATGGAACAATCGTACCGAAATTCATTTCCGGTATGAAATCAAATTGCAACTTACCATACTGGACTCCGTGGAAGCTTTAGACAACGCGATTATTTCCGATCCATTCCCTCTAACAACGGTGGGCTTCAACTGCATAAGCTCCAAACAAGCCATCATCCGGAACTTAGAAGCTCCGGCTGCCACCGGATCGAGAACCCAAGGCTTCCCAGCCTTCAACGCCAGTTCAGCGGCAAACTTCATGGCAGGCAACCAGGCGGCGGAAAGCGTGCCGACGTTAATACAGAGAGCATCAACGTTGGGAGTGAAATCCGGCAACTCCTCGATAGAGTGAAGCATGGCCGGGGATGCACCGGCAGACAAAAGAATATTTGCCACCAAATCCATCGAAACAAAGTTGGTGATGCATTGGATGAGCGGCGATCGGCTACGCACGGCGGCGAGTGTAGACCACGTTCTGGCTCCCCATTGCCGTCGCTGCTCTTCGTCTCCTGTTTGCTTCGAATTCATCGCTCTCTCTAATCCCACCGACGGATAATTGGATTCGTCGCCTTCATTTCATTTCATTAGTTTTTAAAAGCTCAAAACTCGCCTGAAATTTATGGATATAAGATATTTATTTATTAATTATAATTCATTTATTCATTTATTTTTATTAAAATTGGGCAAAATTTCTCCACGAAGAAAAATATATTTTTTGTTTTTTTAAAAAATTATTCTTTACGATAAAACTTTTTTTAACGCATAACTTTTATTTTATAATATAGTTTTTATTAAAAAAATATAATATAACGTTTTATCCGCATAATTTTTAAACCATCAAATATTAATATTATAATATAATCTTAAGCCGAAAGAAAAAAAAAATTAATATAGTATTTATTTTTATAAGTAAAAAAATTGGTACGGTAATATAATTCTCATTCCGGCTCCATTTAATCTAATCGGGAGAACTCTATCCCCACTATTTTTCCTATTCAATAGATATTCCCGACCCCAAACCAAATTATTGATTTTTATTTGATATCTTATTCTCAATTCTCACGTCTTTTAATTAATTTACTTTTGTAACCTTTTCATATTTTAATTTCTTATTAATAAATTAAAATTAAATATTTATATAGTACGCATACAGTATTTTTGAAATAAAACTTAAATATTCATAAATCTTTTTTATTGAAATAATTTTTATTAAAGAATGAAGCAACTGAAATATATATTTATTTATTTATAAATATTGAATTAAAATTCTGACTTAATTTTAATATATATTTTAAAATTACAGTATAAATGGGTTTGGTTAAATAACATAATTTATTATTTATTTTTTAACAAATCAATGAGGGGAGGCACTAAGAATTATTCAAATCAAATTATGTTGTGATCTATTTTTAAATTTTTTTTTTTGTTTTTTTTTTTCAAAACCAAACCAAATTATTAAATTTTATTTATTTATTTATTTTGTTGGGAGGGTGAATTGAGAAGAAAGAACAATGGCGGTCACTACATCACCATCAGCTTCACCAAGAAACAAATCAAAGCCAAAGAAACAAATCACCACCACCACCACTTCCACTTTTTCTCGCCCCAAAAGAATGCAGCCCCCGCCGGCGTCACCCTCCGCCGCCCCCTCTCCCGCTGCCGTCGCCCTCAAAGACTCCAAAACCACTCTCTCCATCATCCTCGCCACCGCCCTCTTCTCCCTCATTTTCTTCCTCTCCATCTCCTCCTCCTCCTCCTCCTCCTCCCGCCGCTCCCCCTTCTCCGCCTCTGCCCTCCTCCACCACCCCAAACCCGACCCATTTCTCTTCCCGACTCGCCAGACTCACCGGACTGTCTTCCGTAGCAGCAATGCTTCCTCCGATCCCACTCCTCCTTCTATTGCTTATCTCATTTCCGGATCCAATGGCGATTCCAATCGGATTCTTCGCCTCCTTTTCGCTGTTTATCACCCTAGAAACCACTATCTGCTTCATCTCGATCTCTCCGCTCCTCAATCGGAGCGCGACTCTCTTGCCGTCGCTGTCGAAGCGATTCCCATCTTCAGAGCTGCTCAGAATGTCGATGTAATCGGTAGAGCCGATTTCGTGTATCTCAAAGGCTCGTCGACAATTTCTTCGACGCTTCACGGTGCCTCGCTGCTCCTCCGGTTGTCGCCGAATTGGGATTGGTTTATTCGTCTCACTGCCGATGATTACCCACTTGTCACGCAAGATGGTATGTTTTCTGGAAATCTTCGTTTTGGATGGAAGTTTTTTTGATTCAGAATTTTGTTGATTGAGTGATCTTCTTTGTGTTCTTTAGATCTTCTTCACATTCTGTCATTTCTGCCAAAGGATATGAACTTCGTAACGCATTCGAGTTACATTGGGTGGAGAGAGTAAGATGATCACTCTTTCTCAGACTCCAAAACCATTTTACTTTCCAATTTCTTCGTTCTGAGCTGCCAATTCTTGTTGTTGTTCTTGTGTTGGTTAAAGGGCTAGGAAATTGAAGCCGATAATTGTTGATCCAGGGCTTTATCTCTCTGAGAAAACTGCCATGTTCTATGCCACTCAAAAGAGGGAATTGCCTAATGCCTTCCAGTTGTTTACAGGTAGGCCTTCTTCATTACTTGTCTTTTGAATGCTTAATCATCTGTGGAGCTTCATTAGCTCGTATGGATTATGGGTTCTAACTTGGAATAGTGCAAATTTGGTTATAAAGTAAAGATATTGCAGTTTTAGTGGTAATTATGGGTCCATTCCAAGAAGATTGTAAACTCCATAGGTATTGTAAATTATAGGTTTTACTCTTTACAAACTCCTAATTCTCAAATACTAAACCTTCCAACCAAAGAATTAGGTGCCATAGATTGCCTAAAACCACAGATCTTGTGACAAAGACAAGTTCCATTAGTGTAAGAGTTGAACACTCCATAAGATAGGATGGTCAATTCTACTTAAATGTTCTTTGGAAATGGCATGCAACTCAAAGATACGAGTTGCAAAAATCTCGGTTAAGCTTTAAAGGAAAAGATAAAAGGCTAAAATTTATGTACGATAATCTAATGTGTAAAACTTTTGTTTGTTACATAATTCTCACCGAGCGATGGGTAGTCTAACAGTCCAAGTCTACCGCTAGCAGATATTGTCCTCTTTGGGCTTTCCCTCAAAGATTTTAAAACGTGTCTGATAGGGAGATGTTTCCACACCCTTGTAAAAAAAAGCTTCGTTCCTTTCTCCAACCGATGTGGGATCTCATCATCCATCCCCTTTGGGGCCAGCGTCCTCACTGGCACTCGTTCCTCTCTTCAATCGACGTGGGATCTCGCAGGTAAAATACACGGCAAAATATTGTAAGTGGTGACATAGTGGTCTTACTACCATGATATAGTCTTTCGTCTCTTCATAAAGAAAGAACAGAAGTGATGAAATATGTATAACCTGATGGTAAGACTTTAGATAGTTTCCTAAGTCCCAACAAAACCCGAATTTCCACATTATTAATCATAGCAAAAGACAAAAATACTTATACTTAATATGTTCTAAGAAAGGTAAATTTGAAAATTCTTAAATGTGGATCGTACTTTGAAGTTATTGGCTGTTCATATGAAAATAGTGGGGGCTCTGATGGGAAGCCGTATCTGTAGTTTTAGTTCTGTTATTTAGCTTCTTTCTAGTCGCTAATGTCAATGGGGAGAGTATTTTTGTAATTCTCTGACTTAGAAATGGAAACTCCCTTGACTTGGAAATGGTCTCCTTTTATGATTTTTCCCCGATACAGAACCGAACTGGCCACCTCGTGATTTTTCAACCCCCCACATTTGTTGTACTAAAAAAAAGAAACGGCCTCCTCGCGATGCTATTGCCATCGTCGTTTTGATAAAATGTTGTAATATCTCAGTTGGTATTATGTCTTTTCAATTTGATGCGATCTAATAGTAATTGCTAGCTTGGATATTGAATTCAACATAAATGTTGATATCTAGTTACGCATGTTGGTTTGAACTTCAATGTTTCCTGAAGAAGCTCTCTTATCATCTGGAACTGACACTGGAGATCTTCTCCCACCATTCTCTTCTTCTGCAGGTTCGTCTCTTTCAATCGTGAGTCGACAGGTTGTCGAGTTCTGCGTTCTCGGAACAGATAATCTTCCCCGGACTCTTTTAATGTACTTCTCAAATACTCAATCTGGCCACTTGAACTATTTTCCAACCGTCCTCTGTAATTCTCATCAGTTCAACAAGACGGTCCTTAACGACAACCTACTATACGCCATATTTGACAAGCCTCCCAAAGAACAGCCCCAGTTCCTTGGCCCCTCCGATTACGATCTCATGATCGAGAGTGGAGCAGCCTTTGCAACAAGATTTCAGTCGAACGATCCAGTACTCAATCGAATCGATACTGAGATCTTGAACCGTGGCCCCGGACACATCGTGCCCGGTGGGTGGTGTTTGGGGGAGCTGGGAAATGATACATGTCTAGTATGGGGAGATGCAGATGTAGTTAGACCTGGTTCAGGAGCAAGAAGACTTGAAAAACGAATTGTTGGGTTGCTTTCAAATGGTACATTTAGAAGGAATAGGTGTGTAGTTGTTGAATGATCCTTAACGACTGGATAGCCCCAAGAGAGAGCAAAAGGGAGTGCCAATCCTCATCTTCATTCATTCATTAGCCTTCAGGGAGTTTTAGGTAATTTAGTTGTTACATTAACCTTTCGGGAATTTAGATTTGTATCATTAAAAATGATATCTTAGTGTTATATATAGCATAATGAATATTATGCAGAGATCATGGCTGTCATAATTTTGCCATTAATGAATTTTTTTTTTTTTTAATTGTAATCCTTATGATCTATATTTGGATGGTGTGAAGGAAAACAAAATAAATTTGTAATTTTTAGTAATTAATCTATACTCTATAGCATAAAATATGGATTTTGTAAGCCTATCGAATTGCAAATTGAGGCAAACTCTGAATACTAGATATGATCTCAAAATAACAAGGGTTAAGATCGGCCAGTGAGACGATGGGGGATAAGCTTCATCGATCACAAGCTAAGGCCCCTAAATGGCCGCCTAGTGATAAAAGAGGAGTAGGAGTGCAGAGACAACTAAGAGGTTTGCCTAGATGCAGCCACATTTGAAAGAGTTCGTAATAGCTCACTGATCATGCGCTCCTGTGCCGAAGATGAACGGGACTAAGCGATCTGCCGAAGCTATGGGATGTAAAAATGCATTGGTAGGAGAGTGCTTTGGAGTCAATCCAATGTGAGATGTAAGTGTCCCTTCTTTAAACTAACATCAATCGTGATCAATTCTCTTCGCATCAATCTAGATCAACATTAATTTTGCTTAGCCATGGAGTTTGACGCCCCCATCTTGCATAGAAGAGGGAAACTCATTCAATAGAATCGAATAACCTACCTGGGTGGGAGGAGATTGAATCATTTTCATCAATAACGTCTTATTCTGTAATCTATTTTCAAGGTCTCTATTTCCAGGGTCTCGAGAGACTTCGAGCGACACATCGTACTTGTCAAGGCACCCGACCACTGGCTCATGCATCCACTATATCTTTTTGTGTGTGTACACAATAAAGAGAAATCAGAAGAATGGAAACCACGGAAGAGCAGTGACTATCAATATAACAGAAAATGTAATTTTATTGGCAAAAATCTGAATTTCACTACGAACCATAAGGGGAAAAAAATTGTTCACGACAAGCACACGAAATAATAATTATGAAGCTTGAGAATAATGAAAAGGATTATATCATATACTTCAGAAAGAAAAGAAACAATAACCTACGTTAAGCCACTTTTCTTCCTCTTCTCACTGTGGCTACTAGCATTAGAGCCTTTGAATGATGCATCGGCCTGGCGATAGAGCGTTGAAGAACTCGATGTCGTGCAATGGTCAGAAAACTCCGAAAAAGGTTGCTACTGCAAAAATCAAGAAGAGTACACCACCCACGTAGCCGACCTGATTGAAGGTCGAGTGAGTTGTTGCATCAATGACGAAGAAATCAAACGGCATATTTTATGAGAGAAGTTAGGTTCCTACCAGTTTTTCAGAAATGTAATTTGCAAGAAGTGCTCCTCCTAGAATGGCAATGGTGGTTGCAATTAGGTGTCCAGTGATAGCTCCCGTAGCCACGCCCCATGGAGACTGTAGAGTGGAAATTGAAAGAAAAACGCAAGTTTGAAATGAAACGAGAGAGAACAAAATGAACTATATTGCAGGCTTCTAAATAAAGAAAATCGAACCTGTGCAGCTCCAAGAGCAATGGTTGCAAGCATTGAGCGATCACCCCATTCCTAATATTAACATAATGTTTCAAACTTCAAGTACTTGCATATGTTGAATCAGTTTCTTACTTCTATTTGAACGAATCAGTTTCTTACTTCTATTTGAACGACTCCGAAGTCATTGCCGAAGACCAATTCAACAAGTGCTAATGCATTAAATGTAAACACATGCTTGGAAAAATCATAAAGAGCTTTAAATGCCCCCTGGGACTGTCCCTAAGTTGATGAACTAATATGATATTCATTCAGTCTAATTTACAAAATATGATGCAAAGGTGATAGAGCGAAGGTGTATATATATGTTTAAATACCCTTTTTAACTTTTAAAGGCTGATGAAATGTTATATGTTATGAAATTACGATGTTCTGAGATTTTGATGATCTAAAACTACTGAACGAAATTTCCTCCTATGATGAATTTTTACGCTTGGACTCAATTTAAAATATTATGCTTTTGATATAGTTTTCTGCTGAAATAGTAATGATTAAAAGTTACTCACAGCAAAAAATATAAGGCTGAACGACTTCCAGATGATTTCAAGAGGATTGGAGAGCCGTTTCGAAACCTGAAAACAGTTATAAAAGATTTACCATATGGTAGAATCAGGAATTTTAGTCACAGGGTCAGACAAATATGAAATAGACTACCCAGAAGCAACAGTTTCCAAGCCTTATCAAAACAAAATTCAAAATCTAGAGGAAACTAATAATTGGGGATCCACCTTTTCTTTAACAAGCTCCTCTGCTTCGACATATTCATCAAGTTCTGGAGGACTCTCGTTGTCCTGTTTAGGAACACTCGAGGGAAGTTCCCATGCATCTTTAATGGACTTGAGACCAAAGAACAACAGAAGAGTTACTGCCGCATATTCTCCAATTGGTAAAGCTACACAAACGACATTACGTAAATATAGTTAAGATTTTGGGCCTAAAAGTATGCCTAGGAGAAGTATTATTTGTTAGGATAGAAACTATCAAATTCGAATTGAATTTTTAATAAAACAAAATGCACTGGTTTCAACAATAAATGTCGATCGTCTCAGCAGAATCATATCTAATACAATATAGAGGAAGAAGGGCCAAAGTTATTGTCCAAGCAGAGAAAGAAGTAAGAAGGCAGTACGTTAAAAGAGATTATTCTAGAGCAGTTGAGCTTACTTGTCTGGAACTGAGCAGGTACTGAGTGAAATATCCGTCCAATTATAACTGAGAGGACTGTCATAAGCGATAGAGCTCCCATAGATCCTAACAGAACCTGCTCAACAATTCAATACCTGAATAGCACTTTCAATTCCTAACCCACAGAATCAAGCCATACGGAACAAAGGAAAAGAAAAACATGGTGCAAATAGCAGATGTATTTTTGTAGACAGAGAGAGCGCGACAGAGGATATACCAGTCCTTTCTTATATTGCATGGCCAAGAGTGCAGCAATGAAAAATGTCTGTCCAAAAGAGATAAGGTATAAGCTGACCATATCTTCAGAGTTCTAAGGGGGTGTGACACTAAAGATGCTAGAAAGAAGAAGTAGAGCCATATAACAGTAAACATTTGGAAAATTTAGAATACTTTGGTTACTTCCACTTAATTCTTTGAAATGTAATGTGGCTAAACAAGGTCGAGTTTCAAACTTCCAGTCTCAGTGGATTGAACTCATATCTTAGTCTTTTAAATTGTTTTCTTTTGTTCATCTGTAATTTCTTCTATGGATTATGTGGTTATGCACAATCCTTCTAGCAATAGGCAAAAATTGAGAACCTTGATAAAATTGAAAAAAATTTGGGTTTGATATAGGCAAAGTTCCAACAATGTAAAAAAATCACCTTGTCCCCAATTTCAGAGACAAATATTAAGGAGAAAGCAGCAGTGAACCCTGACTTTGCGACTGCTGCCAAGATCGACGATGGTCCTCCTTTCACAAAGGCAATCAGTGAGAATACTAAACTGCACCCAATTAGTACTAGCGCAATAGAAAGAGGATAAGGCAATCCATTTGGAGACTTCTCACTGCCAAAACAATATAAGATATATAAATGAGTGAAGAAGAAGAAGAGATGTAGGTTCATATGAGAGAAAAATGTGTCCCGGATTCACTAAATTATCAAGAAAGGTGAGAGAATCATTTTTACACAACAAATAAGGTCGTCATTTAATCGATTAGCTCAAAAAATTGTTCGGCGAGGTTGCTACAATTTGACTGCCTCTTAATAATACAACACATTATCACAGCCGTTCAAATATCGAATGGATTAGAGAAACCCCAACAACCAGATTAGTAGAATTTTGATTTCAAATGATAATAATAATAATAAAAAAAATCCTTCAACGAAACCTTCGATTTTATAACCATTGCTCCGGAAGATCAATTGGAATTCTAAAATAAATGCATATGGTGCACAATCCAAGCCATAGTCACAGAAATCAAAATTTTAATATATCAACAACTCAGAAAAATCAAAACAAAAATGACGAAACTCACGTTTTAGATGAACTATCAGCAGGTGCACTGCTGGAAATAACATGCTGGCCCTCCTTTTCCTCCTCGTGCTTGTATCCATCGGATCCGATACTAACATTCGACGAATGCGCTCTGATTTTACCATACTTCGTGTTCAATCTCGTTACTCTTCTACATTTCACTGTCAACAACACACTCACTGCTCGCTCAATATGTTCACAGAATGCACGGAAAACGCATAGCATTCAACAAAATTAAGACAGTCAAGACGAGAATCATCCGTAAATTACTCATATAAACTCTCAAACAATCAGTTTCACCAAACAATAAGTAACTAATCTACTTACAATGCAAACACTGAGCGTTTGGAAATTTTCAAAATCAAAACCAAAACTGAAAATTACAAACAAAGAGAGGAAATTCAAGAGAAGATTACGCGATTTCGATACGGTCTTCGCAAATACACTGCCAGAAGCAGAACAACTCGGCAAAGAATCGAGCAAAGGCGAGAAGGGAAGCTTCTTCCCTGTTGAAACGAAAGGCGACCGAACCACCAATCCTTCCATTTCTCCTTCCTTTTCGTTCCTATGACCTCATATCTACCTATTACAAAACCATAATTATCGCCGGCCGCCGGCGGTTCAACCGTAAAGTTGCTCGGAAGTGAAGTTGAATCTCCGCCAACAAATCCGTATCTGAGTTCCGAAGATTGCCACGTCGCAGTTGCAGAGATAAAATGGAAAGCTTGTCTCGAATTTGTAAAACTTGGTGTTGAACAAAAAATGAATCCTGCGGCGTCGTTTTGGACTAATGCCGCCCATATTAATGACAAACGCATTGGGCCAGGGAACAGAATATTCGATTATTGGGCCTGGGCTGTACATAGAATCCAATGTCTCTCTTTTATGAAGACTAAGGCCTGGCCCATATTGATAACACATTCATTGGGCTTTTGGCCCATAATGTATGGTTGTTGGGCCCGATCTGTAAAGAGGCCCAATGTCTGCATTTCTTATAGACCTGTGAGACATATGGAAGTTTGGGCTGTGAACATTAATTTTCAACATATATTTAATAAACGTATTTAAATAATTATTTTTGCTAAAACTTTCTTATAATATTATACTTTTCGAAAATTATTTATTTTTAAAAATAAAAAAAAATTCTTTCAAAATCATAGATTTATACAAATTGATTTCGACATTTAAAAGTGATATATCACAATCATTAAAATTAAATTAAAAACAATTGTATTTTTAAAAATTCCCTCACGAAACCTTAATTTCTCCAAAAACATGTTGTTAATAGTAATTAATCAATTTATTAATCAAATATTTCCTAAGATCTAATTAAATTAATTTTTAAAAAAAAACAACAACAAATTAATTAAATCTTGAGAGGGAGGAGACCAATAATTTATTTACCATTTTTTCACTTTATTTTTTATTTGAAAATATTTTATATTTCAAACTAATATAAAGGTTATATAAGAGTTCACATTTTTATAAATTATTATATAAAATAAAAAATTGCTTATTCTTTTTTAATCCAAGATTATCTAATGGACAATTTGCTCTAATCTTAT
Organism: Cucurbita ficifolia; assembly: GCA_033971965.1. Classification (NCBI taxonomy): domain Eukaryota; kingdom Viridiplantae; phylum Streptophyta; class Magnoliopsida; order Cucurbitales; family Cucurbitaceae; genus Cucurbita; species Cucurbita ficifolia. Next base: position 8,656,178 of record CM066967.1, on the reverse strand, counting down.
CTAAATAAGATTTAAACCTTAATTAAATCAATTAAAAAATTGTCACATCATATTTTCTTTTAGTTTCTTTTTTAAAATTTATTTAAATTATTTAACTTCTACGCACGTGGATGAACAAAAGAGGGTTAGAAGACTTTTGACTTTGGTTGAAAATGACGGTGGATGTTCAACCAATCACTTATTCTTTTTTTTTTACAAAAAAGTCCAAAACTTTGGTCGAAATTAGGGAATGCCCCCACAAGCCCCTATTGGCAAAAAGTTAACTCTCTCTCTCTCTCTCAATATCTTAAATACCCATTTTGCCCCTCATAATTTTAACGTTAAAATATAATTTTGATTCTTGAACGATGCTAAAAAGAATTTTCGATTGAAGCTTCTTTTCCGGTGAATGTTTAGACTATATCTAGACTGAATTGTTTTAATCTGTATTTCTTTTCTTCCAATATTCCAAACCATAAACCCTAAAACCCGAAACCCTAAATCCTAAACTATATTCGAATGAGAATAATCCTGAGAATGAGATGACTAAGAAAAACTTAAAACTGTTATTACCTATACTAATAAAATGCACATTTTGTTCGATGGCTCAATCATAGGACTTCAAAGTTAAGCCTGTTTTGATTAGAAGCAATTCTAAAATGCATATGAATGAAAACAAAACATGCTGAAACAATTCATGTTGGTTTGTGGAGATAGTTTTCACTTTTTAGAAAGAGTAAGTAACGTGATCATGTCGCATGGAATGCCAGATAATCTCGAGGCCATTAAGTGCTGAATTCAGATCCTTAACACGTGACCATAATTTTCACTTTTTGTTATATACTTTTAGTCCTCTAATTTGAGTTTAATTGCATTTAGGTCCTTGAGAGACTAATTAAATATTTTTGCTTTAAAAATTAATTTATTACTACTTTGACAATAGAAGAGATAAATTGTTATTTTTAATATTTTTTATAGACAAATAAGAAAACAAAAACAGCTAAGGAATCCATATAAATTATTTCAATTTTTTAATTAAAATAATAATAATAACTTACATCAACTTGATTATTCACATGGTTAAAATAATATATTGTTTCGTCATTTAATTTATAAATAATAATTATTCTTTTTAATAATAAATTTATTTTATGAATAGTTATTCAACATAGTAAAAATTATTTTCTGAATATCGCTTTTATTAAAAAATTACAAAATCGATTTTTATTCCGCATCATCGGTCAGTAGTGTTCTATAATAAGAGTGTATACGGATTAGGTTGAATTGGGTTGAAATTTTATTTTTAGACTAATCCGAAATTTCAAATTAGTTGGGTTGGTGACTCGAACAACCGAATAAAATTTATAACTCAACCCAACCCAACCCAGACCTCTATTATCGAATTGGGTTAAATTAACATGTCGAATTGTTTTTTAAAATTATTTTTAAAAAACTATTTATTCATAATATATGTTACATTAATAACAGAAATCTCATAAAATTCAAATATTAAATAATTACGGTGAATTATTACAAACATTAAATATATATATATATATTTTAAAGTAGGGTAAAGTTGAGTTGGGTTGTAACCTTATTTTTGGGTTGGTCAATACCCGACCAAAAAAATATCTACCCGCAACCTTAATTAAATTTTTTATTTTTTAAAAAATGGATTAAAATATTTTTTTTTTAAAATTTCAGACCGATTTGGACCAATAAAGGCTAGACTTTTCATTAATCAATTATTGAGGAACAAATTTCGTGTGAAATTACCGAAAAACACAGTTATTTATTTATTTGGAAAAATTATGGGGAATTATTTTTTAAAAAATTGCATGATTTGTGCAATTGAGAAATGCAACTATGACAAGAATCCCATTATGTGGGACCCACTTTCCAATCTTAGCAGAGTTATTTATTTATTTTATATTTTTTTAATTCATGATTTATTTATAATAAGATTTATCATTAAAAAAAGAAAATTCTTTATTGATTAATAAACGTGTATTTAAAGCTTTTAAATTTCTCTATAAACAATTTGTGTAATAAATAATTATTTTATTTTGGAGCATACGTGTTTGCTCGTTATGTTTTTTAAAGTGATTTTCGAATTCTATGATTTAAAGGATAAAAATTATTAAAAATTATAAAAATACATCATTTATTAAAAAAATTATAAATGTAGTATAATAATTGAAACCATATAAAAATGTATTATTTTAAATTTATATATCTGTTTGTTCGGATGGTTTTGCCAATTGTGTCAACTTTAACTAATTCAACTAGTTAAAAGTATATTTTCTCCGACCAAAGAGGTTAGAGATCCGAATCTCAACTAGAAAGCAGATTTAGCTTAAGTTTCAAGAAATCCCTAAAAAGCTCAGATTAAGAATTAGCTGAGGTTTCAGGAAGTCCCTAAAAATGGCACGGGTTTTAGGAAATCTCTAAAAATGGCACAGGTTTCCCCCTCGAGGTTTCTCGTCTTTTACTTCGAGAAAGTCTATTGTGGAGGGTTTGTCATTGTTAACCGGAAAAAGAATGGAACTTGAAAAGAGGACGGGAGAGAAACTCGAACAAGTAAAGAAAAAATAAAATATTTTCACTTTGTTCTTTAGTAGTGGAGAAAAGCCAAACCCTAGAAGCTTTTCCACTTTCCTTTTTCTTTTTTTTTTTAAATTTTCCTATTTCTTTTTTTAATTAGTTCTCTCTATAATTTCAAGTGGACCCCACCGACCGGCCTTTCAAGATCCGACCGTCCGATTTCGACACACAAACGCCTAGTGGCGATCTAGACGGTGATTACTTAAGAGTCGGCCACTTTTATTCGGCCCATCATCCATTGAACTTAATGGGCCCATGGCCTTTCCAGGGCCCACTTCCAGTTCCCATAACCTTTCGTGACAAATAATATACGGAGAGTCGTCGATTTTAAAAACGGACGGTTGAAATTTTCCGCCGTGGATTTATTTATTAATTAGTTCCTAAAATTGATGGAGTTTTCAATTACTAAAGGAAAGGTTGACACGTGTGACGACTTAATAAACGACGACGTTGAAGCCACAGGTCATCCATGACGTCATCTGAGTACAGAAAATCAACCTAATTTTCAGTGAAGCATTATGATTATTATTCCATCTAAAAAAGAAATTAAAAAATAATAATAAATCTTTTAATTTACAGTCTAATTTTTAAGCATATTTTACCTAATTTTTTATAGCTTTTTTTAAATAAAAAAAAACATTATTATTAAATTTAAACCTAAAGTTATTTGGATAATAGTTCTTTAATATTCATTTTATTTTCATCATTAAATATCTATATCCTTATCCTAATTTCTCGATTTTTAATTTTTTTTATTTCTAAAATTCCATATCATTCGTAAATATTCACTTATTAGGTAAATTAATAAAATATTTGTCTATGTTATATCGGGTTCTAATCGTTCATCCCAACTAACTTAATAATATTATAATAATATTTCACGACTATTATATATTATTTTAATAACTTAATATTAAAAATATAATATTGTAAAAGTTTTAGGGGTGATCAACATATTTTATTTTTTTACCAAAAATGGTTAAAAAAATTCAATCTTACAAAAATAAATTACATATTTTGTTAACAAAAAAAAAAAAAAAAACCAGAAAATAGATTAAAAGTTACTTTATCTGAAAAAAAAACTATTAAAAGAAACAAAGAAGAAGCTTTCTTCTTCTTCTTCAATGGCTTCATTATTAAACGGAATATGATATGAGGACTCCATTAACGACCCAGCTCTAAGGATCAGCTTGGCGAAGAGAAAATATAAATACAAATTAAAAAAGAAATTGTAGAAAGAAGGAAAAAAGAAGAGTATTGGAGAAGAAAAGGTTCGAAGTTTCTGTTCTTTCAAGTTGTGTATGAACTCACAGTTCTCTCGTCTTTCCAACCACTTAAAATCAGCTCCCCATTCTTTGTCGGCCATTTTAGCTTCATCAAATGATCTCTGGTTTTTCTTCTTCCTTTTAATAATCCATTTCAAAATCTCTCAACCCTTTTCCTTTTTTGGGTTTGGTTTAATCGCTAATTTGGGGGTTTGTTATCAATGTGTTCTTGAATATAATATCGCCAAGTGTTCGATTTCCGCCGCAAAGTGATAGAGATTGTGATGATTTTGTTCTTCTTCTTCTTTCTGCCGAATTATTGACTGCAAATGCCCTGAAATTCAACTTCGATCTGCCCCTTTTTCTTGTTCCATTTCGTTTTCTTCGATTTATGAACTCCATGGTTTTGAGCTTCTCGTTGGAAGAAAACATGGCGGAATAGTTATGGCTATCAGGTTTGTAGCTTCTTTTGAATCTTGGTTTACTCGTATTATTGATTGATTTTTTGTTTGCATTCTCTGAGATTTAAGATTTCGTTTATAATTTGGTGGTAGTTCTTGCGTAGGCAAGGTGTTTGATAAAATGTCTGCAAATGTAAAGCCAAGGGGAGGCTTCTTAGTCAATTTTGTTGGATTTTGGTTCACAACCAATCTTCTGTTCTGTACTTCACAAGGGTTAAACTTAGAAGGGCTGTCCCTTTTAGAGCTGAAAAGGACACTTAAGGATGAGTTTGGTAGTTTGAAGAACTGGAACCCTGCGGACCGGACACCGTGCGGTTGGATCGGTGTGCAATGCACTGCTGGTGAAGCTCCGGTCGTATGGTCACTCGACTTGAAGTCGAAGAAGCTCTCTGGATATGTGAACCCCGTTATCGGTAACTTGATTCACTTAACTTATCTTGATCTTTCTTTCAATGAGTTCACTGGGAACATTCCCAAAGAGATTGGAAACTGTTCATGTCTTGAATATCTTTTTCTTAATAACAACATGTTTGAAGGGAGAATTCCAGCTGAGTTAGGGAATCTATCTGTCTTGAGGAGTTTGAATATCTGTAATAATGTACTAAGTGGTTCAATCCCGGAGGAGATCGGGAAGTTATCGTCGTTAGTCGAGTTCGTGGCGTATACGAACCAGCTAACGGGATCGCTGCCTCGTTCTATTGGGAATCTCAAGAAACTTAAGAGGTTTAGAGCTGGACAGAATGGTATCTCTGGAAGTATACCTTCTGAGATAAGTGGATGCCAAAGTCTTAATGTTCTTGGTCTTGCTCAAAACGAGATAGGAGGGGAGCTACCGAGGGAGCTCGGGATGCTTCGTAACTTAACCGAAATGGTTCTATGGGGTAACCAGTTTTCTGGTAGCGTTCCGGAGGAGCTTGGGAAGTGTAGGAGTCTCGAAGTCGTGGCGTTGTATGCTAATAATCTGGTTGGCCGCATACCAAAGGCATTGGGGAATCTCAGCTCTCTTAAGAAGCTGTATCTCTACAGAAATGGCCTTAATGGGACGATTCCAAAGGAAATTGGTAATCTTTCTTTGGTGGAAGAGATTGATTTCTCAGAGAACTCCTTAACTGGTGGCATTCCCTCTGAGTTAAGTAAGATAAAGGGCCTGCGCTTGCTGTTCCTCTTCAAGAATCTGCTGACTGGTGTAATACCTGATGAACTTAGTACGTTGAAGAACTTGACACGGCTCGACCTATCGATAAACGATCTTAGAGGACGTATACCGTTCGGTTTTCAATATTTGACTAAGATGGTACAACTGCAGCTGTTTGATAACTCACTCAGTGGTAGCATTCCTTCACAGCTCGGACGTTACAGCCGACTTTGGGTGGTCGATTTTTCAGTAAACAACCTAACAGGGACGATACCATCTCACCTTTGTCGACATTCGAACCTGAGTATATTGAACTTGGAGTCCAACAAGCTGTATGGAAACATCTCTTCTGGGATTCTGAATTGCAGATCTTTGGTGCAGCTTCGTGTCGGTGGGAACATGCTTACCGGGGCGTTTCCATCGGAGCTTTGCAGCTTGGAGAACCTTTCAGCTATTGAACTCGGTGAAAATAGATTCGATGGTCGGATCCCTTTGGATATTGGAAGATGTAAGAAGTTGCAAAGGCTTGAAATTGCAAACAATTTGTTCACATCTAAGCTGCCAAAGGAAATTGGAAAGCTCACTCAATTGGTGACTTTGAATGTTTCATCAAATCGACTTGATGGCGAGTTACCGGTTGAATTGTTCAAGTGCAAGATGCTTCAACGAGTTGATCTGAGCCACAACGCGTTTACGGGGTCGTTACCGAATGAGATCGGATCACTTACTCAGCTGGAGCTACTGATCCTGTCGGGAAACAAGTTGTCAGGGAACATACCTGCAGGAGTTGGAAAGATGTCCCGAATGACAGAGTTGAAGATTGGTGGAAACATGTTTTGTGGTGAAATTCCAAAGGAGTTGGGGTCACTTTTAGGCTTGCAAATTGCAATGGATCTTAGTTATAATAAGCTATCAGGGAGAATACCACCAGAACTGGGAAGACTATATCTTCTTGAAATTCTGCTGCTGAATAACAATGATTTGAGTGGACAAATTCCAAGAGAGTTTGAGAACTTATCTAGTTTATCGGTCTGCAACTTCTCGTACAACGACCTTACAGGGCCGATACCGTTGACACCGTTGTTTCAGAACATGGGCGTCGATAGCTTTCGAGGTAACGACGGACTTTGCGGCGGAGCTCTTGGTGAATGCAATGGGAATTCTTATTTTGAGAGTGAAAATACATCAAGAGGTAAAATCATCACAGGAATTGCTTGTGCTGTAGGTGGGGTTTCTCTCATTTTAATTGTGATTATTTTGCATAAAATGAGATGTCGAGATGAGGCCGAGATACCGTGCTCGGACTCGGACTTGGACTCGGGTTTTTACTTACCTCCTAAGGAGGGATTTAGCTTCCATGATCTGGTTGAAGTCACAAATAACTTCCATGACAGTTATATTATTGGAAAGGGTGCTTGTGGGACAGTTTATAAAGCCATGGTTCATACTGGACAGATCATTGCTGTTAAGAAGCTGGCATCAAACAGGGAAGGGAGCGACGTCGAAAACAGTTTCCAGGCCGAAATTTTGACGCTTGGAACGATAAGGCATCGAAATATTGTTAAGCTGTATGGATACTGCTACCACCAGGGTTTCAATCTGCTTCTATATGAATACATGGCAAAGGGTAGTTTAGGTGAAGTAATTCACGGGTCGTCTTGTTGCTTGGATTGGCCAACTCGGTTCACGATTGCAATCGGAGCTGCAGAAGGTCTTGCGTATTTGCATCATGACTGCAAACCAATGATAGTTCACCGTGATATCAAGTCGAATAATATTCTCCTCGACGATCACTTTGAAGCTCATGTTGGTGATTTCGGTCTTGCGAAAGTTATCGACATGCCTCATTCTAAATCAATGTCAGTCGTTGCAGGCTCGTATGGATACATCGCTCCTGGTAAACTCTTTGTTTGTTTTGACTTGAGTATCTAAATATTTCTATTTGTGAGATCCCACCTCGGTTGAAGAGGGGAACGAAGCATTCTTTATAAGGGTGTGGAAACCTCTCCCTAGCAGACGTGTATTAAAAACCTTGAAGGGAAACTTGAAAAGGAAAGCCCAAAGAGGACAATATCTACTATAAGGGTATGGAAACCTCTCCCTAGCAGACACGTTTTAAAAACCTTGAGGGAAAACCCAAAGAGGACAATATCTGCTATAACGGTGTGGAAATCTCTCCCTAGCAGACGCGTTTTAAAAACCTTGAGAGGAAGCTCGAAAGGGAAAGCCCAAAGAGGACAATATCTGCTATAAGGGTGTGGAAACCTCTCCCTAGTAGACACGTTTTAAAAACTTTGAGGGGAAATCTGATAGGAAAAGCCTAGAGAGGACAATATCTGTTAGGGGTGGAGTTAGACTGTTACACTATTAGCTATCAATAAAGTTCATACATAAATCTTGAACCGTACCTATTCTCTTTTTTGGATGCAGAGTATGCATACACTATGAAGGTTACCGAAAAATGCGACATTTATAGTTTTGGGGTCGTTCTACTCGAGTTGTTAACGGGAAAAACTCCCGTTCAACCATTAGATCAGGGAGGTGATCTTGTAACATGGGTCAAAAACTTTATCCGTAACCATTCATTCACATCGAGAATATTTGATTCTCGGTTGAACCTTCAAGACCGAAGTATCGTCGAACACATGATGACCGTACTTAAAATCGCTCTAATGTGCACAAGTATGTCTCCTTTTGACCGACCATCGATGCGGGACGTTGTATCGATGCTTATAGAGTCTAACGAGCAAGAAGTGAATTTCGTTCCATCTCCGAATTCCGATATTCCCCTCAAAGATAATACAGTATGACAGTATATCCTTCTTGGAAGCTCCATCACATGGCTAAAGATTGCTAGTCATTGATTGTTCCTCCTGATTTTTTTATAACAAGAAATTGATTGGATTGGTTTCATTTCATAGTAATTCTGTATTTTTGTTAAAGAAACTAATACAATTTTTCATGTATAGTTGGTAATACCATTGTTTTGTATGTAAAACATCAGTCTTAGCAATAAAAGTATAAGCTTTTCCCGTTCCATTGATTGCTCGTCTTTCAGGTCAATAATTCGATACGTCAATATTTGACAATGTAAAACTCTTCGAACGTTTGGTCTCTTACACGGGTGGTCCTTACAATTTGAGCTCGATCTTTCAAAGATATCTAAGTTTACAACTAGTCTCTTTTGATTATAAAATCGATGTTTTAGATACAAGACGATCAAATTGTTCGTATGAAAACGAGAGCTCATTCACCGTCTCAATTTTACTCTTGTTGAGTTTTTAGCTCAATCATTAAAAAATGGAGATTTTGATAATTATAAAAAAAAATTATAATTTTAATAAACTTCTGACCAAAATTGACATTGAATTTGCGGTAAAGGAAATTGGTATCAAATAAGTTTATTATTTTATTTATATATAAAAATAAATATATTTTTTTATATTTTGGTAATATTGGAAACCACTTGAGAAGTGAATGTGGGTTTTACTTTTGGGTTGATTGGATGTAATTCCAATTGAAATGAAGGCATATGATCTAAGATATTCCTTTAAGGGTCCTCTCATGATTTGAAACATTGACTCTTAATTCAATAAATCCCACTCAAATACAATTGCCCCCCACATATGAAACCATCATAAGTATTTTCTTTTCCAATTGACTTTATATATATATATATGTACGTACGACGTACGTACGTGTATGTATATATATATGTATGTGTGTGTTCAAAAGTTTAAAAATATCATTGGTTAGAGAGGGAAACGAAAAATTACTTGGAAACCACTCTCTCTAATAGATGCATTTTAAAATCGTGAGGCTAACAACGATACGTAACAAATTAAAGTGGACAATATCGCTAGCAGTGGACTTGGGTTGTAACAATATCTATCACTGATAAAAAAATTATTCTCGTGCAAGGCAAATTTGTAAATATAGCAACTAATTTTAGTGACCATTATATTTTTTTTTCTTATTTTCATTTTTTATTTATTTATTCATTTTGAATAATCAAACTTTTTTACATAGTTGATTTTAGGCATAACTTATTGCATCTCGCAAATTAGCCTTACAATTTTTTTAACTAAGAAAAAGTATATATATATATATATATATATATATATCTATTTTTCATATTGGACTCAAATAATTAAACAAGATTGTATAGCAAATGTTTGATAAAGTGTTGGCAATAATTTTAGTGAGGTAGAAATCTAATCACACTAAGATAATATTTTTTTTAAAAATGGTGGCATTTTATGGGTTCGGTCATCTCGAATTTCAAATCAAGCTAGTTGGGCGATATTATATTTTAATACTTTTTTGTAATATCATATGGTTGTGGTTAATTGTTAATATGTGGTGACTCGAATTTTGCTTAATTCCATTCATAAGGCCTTTGACCTAAGAAATTCATAAACCTAACAAAAGGTTTGATACGTAACGTTAACGAAGAGTCGTAATTCGAAGTTTCTATTCGAATGGACTTAGAACATATTTACATAGTAACGTTAGAATTCTTTTACGACAAGTTATATCATGTATTAAATCAATAAATGTGTTTGTATCACTTTTAAACTTAATTTTACGTGTTTTTTACTTTTGAACTAATTTAATTCATTAGACTTAGTGATAATTTAGAAATACTACAAAAACTAAAGAGCAATTAACTCGAACACTTCTATCTTTTCAAGGATAAAAGTTTATATTATTTTCTAAAAAGAAAATTACAAATTTAATCTCTAAATTTTAAAGTTAATGTATTTGATCCCTAAACTTTCTTTTAAAAAAAATTAATAAGTCTCTAATTTTTCATCGAACTAATAAATTTTTTTTTAAAAAAAATTAATTTTATGTAAAGAGTTTTGAAAGATTAATTTTTTTTTTTTACAAATTAATTAATCTTTGAGATGTAAATTTGAATTTTATCTACAAAAATTCTAAAACTTCAATATCTAATAAATTCATGAATTAAAACAAAAAAAAAAGTCAAGAAATAAGTTCGTAATTTTAAAACTTAAGAGATCAAATATATATATATACAAGCATGTTTTTTTTTACCGCCGCACAAAAAAAAGATTTTGTTGCGAATGAACAAAATATTGAGGAATTGTCATTGAGAAATAGGAGAATCAGTGTTACCAAAGGATTTCCTGCGATTCTTTCTAGTATGAAAGGAGTAAATCATCCACTTTGGTATCTTATTGAATGAGTAAATCATCCACTTTAGTATCTTATTGAATGAGTAAATCATCTACTTTGGTATCTTATTGAAGAAAAATGGTGATGTTGTTTTTGCTCTTTTAAGTTTGTAGTTTTAAAACTTAAGAGATCAAATATATATATATATATATATATATATATATAAAACAGCTCTTTGGACTTACTTGGATGCTGCAGCGTCACAATCCATGGAGGAGTAGAAATGTCCAAAAGCCTCCTCAAATTCAAAGCGTGTTTGTGGGAACTTGAGGACATTTAAGAGACTTACGAGCAGTATTATAAAAATTCTAGGGCGACGAGAAAGAAAAGGTTGAAGGATGAGTAGTTAGAGAAATGGCAAAAAAAAAAATGTCTCGAAACTGGGCAACAATTTAAATTTGCAGTCCACGGCAACAAATGGACGGAGGAAATCTGTACATCATGTCAGGCAAATCTTTAGCGTAGCCTCAGGGGCTGGGCCCTGCATGAAATTCAATTGCCCATTTTCTGCAGTAGTAGATACGTTATGTCTGGTCTTTTCAAGTAGGATATCTTTTACATCCCCCAAAAACGAATCTACAAACACCTGTTTAAGAAAACCAAACTAGCCACTTTTCTGGTTCTAAATGTTTCCATTTAGCCTACAAATAACACAGACTCTGATTGTGCTTTCAGTCATGACCTTAATGATGTATAGCATTTTTAATAGATTGGTTGCACCATAGTTATAGTTATGAGGTTGGAATTGTGGAGGATTCCCACATTGGGTTAATTAAGGGGTTGATGGTCCGTGTAAATAAGAATACATCTCTTTAGGTATGAGAGGCATTTTAGGGAAACTAAAAAGTAAAGTTATGAGAGTTTATGCTCAATGTAGACAATATCATTCTATTATGGAAGGTCGTAGTTACTAACATGATATCATAGTCATGTCAATAGAATCCTAAGTGTCGAACAAAGGGTGTAATTTGTTCGAGGGCTCCAGATAAGGGGTCGAGCCTCGATTAGGGGAGGTTGTTCGAGGGCCTCTATAAACCTCAGGTGAGGCTCTTTGGTGTACTTGGGTTCGAGGGGAGGATTCTTGAGGATTGTTGGGAGAGAGGAGTCCCACATCGGCTAATTAAGGGGTTGATCATGGGTTTATAAGTAAGGAATAAATCGTCATTGATATGAGGCCTTTTGAAGAAACTAAAAGCAAAACCATAAGAACTAATGCTCAAAGTGGACAATATCATACCACTGTGGAGGGTCACAGGAATTACCAATCCCTAAGCAAATTTTGTTACTCCTCCCTGCCATTTGTCCCTATGAACAAAATCAGAGAAGCTTAGAATCAATGGCTATCTCTTCTCTTTAATCCTAGCAGCCTCCTTCCTCTCCCCTGGCAATTCTTTTGTCCTCAAACAATGCTCCACAAGTTTGGCTGTGGCTAAAAGGTTGAGCCTATAAAAACTATGGGGCTTGTCTAATGGCTGCGGCTTTATTCCTAAAATTTTGAAAATTGGAAGGGCTAGCTAATGCTAATAAAGTAGCTTGATTAAGGACCGCTGACTATCTAAGAAGCTTGATGACTCTGAAACTAAATTAGTTTCTTCTTATTATATATTCTCACTCTGTTTCCTCTGTCTGTAGGATCAAGAGTATCCAAAAAGCAGAGAACCGAATTTACGTACCGAATAAAGGCAATTACGGACCATTATAAGCCACAGGATTATTGAACAAACATTACTTATTATTAATAAACTCAAAAAGTACACGGTACACCGGTAATATAGACAGACGTGATCTACCCAAATCATTAAAAAAGAAACAAAGAAAAAAGGGACTTTTACTAGATGATATTGCGCTAAGATAATCGAGGTATTCTAATTGCTTTGCTACACTCACTTTTATATAATTCAAAATAGTAATCCATTCCTCACCTACGCTAGGCCAAAACCATGACAGTAAAAGTAAAAACTAGTAGAGAAGTAGAACAGAGTTGAGTGAACTTAGCTGGTCTGGTGAGGAATGGATTTACCACGAGAACTCCTTCTTCCAGTTTACTTCGTCGTCACTGAAATAAAACCCATCTTCCATAACCAACCAAGAGCATTTTCTGAAAGCACTACAGCGGTAGATATCTCTTGGTACCTTGAATGCATCGAAACTCTTCCTTGTACCGTCCAATTTGACAGTGCATGAGAATTGTGAGGTAGTAGTAATCCAGAAGTTGGTCTTGACGAGCCAACTGAAATCATCGTGCTCCTGTAGCGCACGCCCGCCGATATCACTGTCTTTGGATGCGCACCATATCACCAGAGGCAGTGAGGAGTTGTTTGTGAAGCCATTGATCACACGGACTTCGTATTCTATGCCATACAGTTGATCTGGAGGTAATAATGACATGAAAACAGTGAAAAATGGGAAGAACATGAGCATCAGAATGCTAATGAGAATCTTCATGAAGTGTGGAAACAGGAAAATGCTTGTGTAAATGATGGCAGTCTAGCTCAAGCTTTATAGAACATTTACGTTCTATGGTGAGAATGTTCTAGTTCAATGAAAAGCACGTTCACTATCCATATATTGTGTTGATAAATATGCAGTAGACTGTGTTAAAAGAAATGGTTCTGAAAAAAACTTTGATATCGCATATCAGAAAAACCCTATTTTGTCTTTTCTTGATATTATCGTAAACAAATCAAGAGAGGATTACAGGCTCCTCCATTAATTAGACACATGTTCTACATATCGAACATCTGGAAGAGGAAAATGGATGCAGACCCACTAGCAGAGACGCGGCGCGTGTTTTCTAAGATTTTCTCTAGGAAAATGATGAAAATCCTAATGACAGGGTATTCAAGTTAGCCCCTGAAGAAAATGGCAGTGTAATTTAATTATCACGAAAATACTTCACTGCAAGGCCAGTAGTCGCGAAATACTTCACGGCAACTATAAACTTTTATCAGAGTGGTACTAAGCACAATAATTTACCACATGTTAGTGCTCATGTAAACACACTCAAAATATAAAAAGTGTAATCTTTCTAGTCATCTTGTAATCTTTCATTGAAATAGTTTATAAAATTCTAGTAAATCAAAATTTTAAAATAAAATAACAATTTTTATTAAGACGTCAAAAGCGTTTCTAAAAAGTGAAAAAAAAATTAGATAAAGAGATTATCATTAAGAATCATCTACCAAATTCTAATTTCAACTATTTATTTTATCTAAGTTCCTACATAAGAATATTACGAAAGTGCTGCCCTTGGGATCCGAGAAATACTAGATATTAGAGACGATTATCGATTAACTATACCCATGCTTTGAATATAAAAACCCAACAATTTCAGAATACCTGTACTGATTGGGTCCACTGAAACCACCTCCTAAAAATCTTCGAGATCTCCGATGACATTTTCAGGTTTGAAAGCTGTGGGCAAGCAAAAGGCAAAGTCTCAATCATCAAACATACAACATAGTTTACTTTATTCCATATTTTTTCAAAGAAGAAAAAAGGAAATAAATAAACATTACCCACAGTTTAGTGGTGCTCAGGTAAACAGTTATTGATCACTTCGTAGTTTTACCATTTTCAGAGTTTGGCAATATAATTTATATCTGTTGTGCGCCAAAGCGGAACAAATGTACTCACAACACCAAAGAACGGAATTACACAGAGACTCCAAGATACTTACGTGGTTCGGAGAGAAGAAGTTCTCCTACATCCACGGGTAGCAACCAATCACCACTATCACACTACAAACACTCTCACCAATATGTCACTCAAGAAATACAATGTGACACTCAAGACTCTCCCAAATCCCGATATCAAATTTCTATGTCCAATACGGATATATATAACTCAATCGTCAAAACTCTCCCAAATCCCGATATCAAATTCCGATGTCCAATATCGATATATATGACTCAATCGGGTAGGACTAAATCTAATTCAAATAACCAATCAAATCTAATCTAAATAACCAATCAAATCTAATCTAAATAACCAAATCAAATCAAAAACAATTTACAACAATATCAACGAACACAACAATATCAACGAACTTGTAACACTCAATCTAAATAACCAAATCAAATCAAAAACAATTTACAACAATATCAACTAACTTGGAAACACTCGGAGATAAACTAAATTCAAGGGAAATAGGGGATTTGATATTATTCCTCAGAAAACAAAATGGTGTCCGTCACAGTCGCCTTACCATTAATACTGGATTGGCGCCTCAATTTCTGCACAGAAATGCAACACGTGCAAGAAATCCTACAATTCGTTTCTACTTTCTCTTAAGCTTTGCTTCAGTCGGCAAGTGTTCTACTAATTCTAGTGCCTGAAATGGCCCATACAGTGAAATGCCATCAATGGTTTCGATCAGAAATAATTTTCATAGAAAGTTCGAGTGATCTTAAAAGAGAAATGATTTGTAACCAACATCAATCGTGAACGAACCTAGCAATTTTTGGAGAGATGATTACCGAGACGAGTAGCAAAAAACCTTTCCGAGACCTTGGCACCAAAGAAGGCTATAAGGCAGTCTACTTCTCGGCCTCACCACTGAAGCTCGAATCAATATGGTTCATTATTAAGAGGTGATGACAAGTGTGGTTACACAATGGAAACTGGCATTCGGTTCATTCTGCAACAGAAGGATAGCACGAACATAAATCACTGACGCAGG
Source organism: Cucurbita ficifolia (assembly GCA_033971965.1). Lineage (NCBI taxonomy): Eukaryota > Viridiplantae > Streptophyta > Magnoliopsida > Cucurbitales > Cucurbitaceae > Cucurbita > Cucurbita ficifolia. The sequence continues at coordinate 8,640,851 of CM066967.1, read as the reverse complement.
CCATACTCTTGGATTTTTTTGGGTCCGACGAAAAAGAGAAAAAGAAGGCATTAACAATTCGAAAATAGAATTTAAATTTCTCCATTTATTTGAAGCCACGATTACATGGCAATGTTTAAGAATATCCCCCTACCTCATTAAAAGTAAATAAAACTAAAAATTTGTAATCACAGCAGCTTACATTTATTTATACATTTATTTATACATGCTGACAAGTACAAACAATTCTATTCATTCGCATGTAAGGGATATCATAAGAATAGTGTACCTTTGGAATTGAGGTTGACTTAAGCACCCCCACCCTGGCTGTCTAGACGATCTATTTCATCTTCAAGGCCAGAAAAGTGACTCAAAAGCTTGTTATGAAGTTCTCTGGAATCGACATGATTTGCCTCCAACAGTGAGAGACCCTGGCGCATAAACTTTAATCCATTCTTTAGCAATTCCATTCCCTTGCTGATCCCCTCAGGAAGCTTTCTTTTCCTGCTAGATGGTCCTTCATCAATCTCCATGCTCTTACATTCGATACCCTTTCCACATGATTTTAGTAACGTATTGAACTTATCTTTTAACAGTAGCCCTTCTTTCATAAGCAGTGCTAGCTGCTCTGTGCTCGGTGTTACTGTGAGAAGAGCCATTTCCTTCTCAAGAAATATTTTAAACTCTAACATAAACCCTTCTTCATTTACATGTTTTCCTGATTCTAAATCGTATGAAAGAGCTGCATTCTGTGGCACAAACCTCCACAGCTCATCACAAGAAGTGCGTGCGGCAAAATATCCAAAAGCTGTTTGCCCCAAATGTATAAATGCCCAATGCCGCTCTTTAAATAACATGTGATATAACTCCCACACAGCACAGCTTTTTGCATTATCATCGGTTTCTGTCATTTTAATGTGTGCAAGTCCTGCCAAGAAAGGAACCAAACCAGATTTGCATTCATATAACAGAGCATCTGAGGCCGTTGGTCCTGAGATAAAAAGCTTTTCCAGTTCCAAGATGACTTCCTCCATCTCATTAGATGCATAAAGATGTTTCATGCACGAGATGATCCCCAATGTTTCAGATATTAGTTTTCTGCAGAATCCCTTCACTTTTTCGACTCCAGAAAGCTTGTAGCAACGGAGAAGAGCAAGTAAGAACTTCAACGTTCTCACATCAATATCAGAGGTGCTTAACTTGCTGTGGGACATTATACCATCCAAATTACACAATTGCAAATAGAAACAACAAGAAAATTAGTCACATGATCGCCTGCTGAAGTGATAAAAAAAACAAAACGGTATACTTCTGAAAATTTAAATCTGGAGAGGCTTTAAGGAGTGTGGAGAGTTGGAAAAAGTATGAAGTTTCCTTAACGAGGTAAAATACAAACACTTACATGGATTGGATTGTAGTAGATGCAGAAAATACTGGCAGCCCAATTACCCTAGAAGAGAAAGCTATCATTGAAGTCTCGTCAAAATTCCCAATGAAATTCAAGTAATCGTGAATCATACTCTGAATAGCAATATTTTTTATCTTCTCAGAGAGTAAGTTTAGGGGAAATCCTTCCAAGATCAAGGCAACCCATATCACTGTCGATAACCGAGATTTGTCCTGAATAAAAATAGACTCACAAATCTCATTTAGTTTAGAATGTGCACCATATGTAAGTATCATCGTTATAGACCTAGCCATTTTTCTCAATGCAGAACTGTGAACAAGAACTAGTTCTGATGATGCCAGAAACTTCATTACTGAAAAAAGATGAGAGATGACACCATTCACCAGCCCATCATCAGCATAGCGCAGCATAAAGCACCAAAGTTCCATAACAATGTCCCAACAAAGAAAATGAGGATGCAAGAGATTGTCAAGTAAGAAGGATTGCAGTTCCAGCCAAGCACAGCTTGAGGAGACTGCAACCATGAAAGTCTTCAATGCATGCACAAGAGAAGAGAACAGAGGCTGCCATTTTAGCTCTGTAGTTTTCCCAGAGAAATATAAGAAAGGAACTTGCAGGAGAAGAACTGATGCATATACATCTTCTTGAACTAAAATGTCCAAGAGCCCATCGAGTTTTGTCGTGATCAGTAGCTTTGTATCATCACTGAGATCAAAAGAATGCCTCAGCAGATTAAGTAGAAAATTAATGCGACCAAGCAATAAGGTTTTGGCATCATTCATGTCTTCACAACTAGTGTTAAAAATTCCATTCATTGGATCAATCCTAAAACAATTACTGGGATCTCCATCTGGATGAGAACACCTTTCAGTAGTGAATAACAAATCCATAATCCCAAGTTTCAGGTCTTGTTTTAGATCAGTGGAATTTAGAATACACTTGACCAAATCCAAGCACGTTGTCTCCAAAAGTTCAGTGATTGCTTCAGCTACAGTTTCCAGTAACTTTTCATTGCTTAGCGAAACTTTATATGTCGAGATCATAAGAACACAAAGAATAATCTCCTTATGTACTAGATATGCCTGGCAAGGATAGAGGCATGATATTTTCACAGCATTAATCAAGAAAAATTTAACTGGAAGAAATATCCGTCTGGCTTCACTTGCAGAGACAGCTTTATTTGTTACAGAAGTCCAAGTGGCTGCTGCACATTTCAGAGGCTCGATGACAAGTGAAACTAGATTTAGAATAATACCTGCTATGTTCAACTTTGAAGTTAACACCCCATTCCCAAGTTGAAGCAAGGTAAACACTCCTTTCCATGACACGTTGAGAATTGTTACTAATCCTCCACCACCTTTGGCAGCAATGGTGCCCAGTTCGCATAATTTCTCAATTATATACTTGTGCACGTTGATGACATGGTTAACAGTACTGCTGGTTAAATCAAAGTCTTCACCAGAGAACTCTCGATCTAGGGCTTGAGAGTGAACTTCACAAAATTTTATCATCGCATCAATGACCATCTGCACATCTTTCAATAATTCTGAGCCAAATTCACGAATCCTCTACATAGAGAAACAAAGTAGCCATGATGTCAGATGACAGACAAGTAATTAAACATCTTTTAGACTAAACAAGCAGCGAGGATCACACCTGATTCAAGCCAGAATACAATCCCAAAGAGAGAATAAACAATGGAAACTTAAGACATATGAGGGAGAGAGTAAGTATTAAAGTTTGCACTCCACAAGGAAAGTATTTCTTGAAAAATAATTCCCATGATTATCAAGAGGGACTACATGCAACCATGTTAAATTTTCATTTAATTCATATAAGATTAGGATGAATAGCAAAAAGATCTTCAAGATATGAAACCATAGAATTACTATGTTTGGCAACACTAACACTTCGTTCAGGTCAAGTTTCAAAAATTAGACCAATGAAATAAATGTACGGTGAAGGTCTATTAAGTTATCAGTAACCAAGAATAAGTGAATTACTATGTTTGGCAAGAATCTCCAAACTGGTTTGATTGAGCCACCTAATCAAACTCAAGGCTAGTAAGCTCAATACTACAACTTGAATAATTAATAAAACCAAGGAAGTTAACCCGATGCTAACTTATCTTTCTTACTCAACAGTTCTTTAAATTTGTTATCCATGATAAAAGAAAAAATTAAAAAAATGTAAACAACTACCTCTGTTTATATTATTTTTCTAGTGTATTGCAGGAACCGTTTGTGAATATATTACTAATCATAGTAAGGATGTTATGAAGAAAACCATTTTACCCCAACATCAAATGTAACCATCTTTTTTAAATCAGATTTGATTATGAGATTAAAAGAATTACAGAGAAAAGAATAAATAAATTACAGAAACGAGAATCCTATAAGTGTTACTCGCAGAATCTTCCCAGATTTCAGCCAATATAAGGTGAGTTGATAATACTTTTGGCCTCTTCGTGGGTTTATAATTCATCTAAGCCTCCAGTTTGATTAGGTGACTTTATCAAAGCAGTTTGAAGAGGCTTGTACAATAGTTTTCTTGCCAATCATACAATTCCCGGATGTTGACAATATTGTTCCTCTAAAATTGACCTTCAAAGTACTATTTTTTTTTCCTGAGTTTGATAGTAAGGAAAAAAAGATGAAGAAAATCTGGAAGAGCTAACCATTCAGCTACTTAGCAACAAATTAATTTATTATGCAAGCTGTTAGAACCTGAATTTCGGAAACTGATTCATTCATTAAGTTCAGCTGTTCCAATATGAAATTCTCAACCGTATTCATCAACGCCTTATCTTCCGAAAGAGGATATCTTGCCAAAGCTGAAAAACTGGAAGCAGAAAATTTCACTGCATCCAAAAGAAGCTGCACAAAGAAATTTAACGTCAGAGAACAAACCTGCTGGAGTGTAATGAAACAATATAGTTAAAAACACAATACTTCCACTCCTAACAAGAAAATAACTTAAAATAAAACACTATTTATACTTGCCAGCACAAACTTGAAAAGGAAAAACATCAAAGAAGAAACCCAGCCACAAGAAGACAGGCAGAGCACCATGGAAATGGCACAAAGCGTTAAGGAGAAAGAAATGTATTGGTCCCAGGGATAGCTCACAAGAGTGCCATAGGAAACTTTATATTCTATCAACTGGCTCAAGTTGAAGAAAAAAAAAAATTGACATAATCAAGATAGCTAGTTAGTTTTATAACTGGTACAGAAATTCATGAACACCACTGGTTATTCAAGAAAGAAATAATGGATATGAGATGACGACTACCAATATCGTTGCATATCACACAAAGGACTTCATTTTGATATCCCGAATAGGAGATCTTTAACATATTTATGTTAGATTTTTGGGCAAACAAATATTAGAATAGAGATCCGTTTCAAAATTACTTCAAATTCAGGTGAAGAGATAGTTTTAGGTAAATAATTTGTTGATAAAGAGTGTTTATCCAAAAGAAACTATTAATCTAAACATGGAGTAGAGCTAGAAATATTTTATATTTATCGATAATCTTAAAACTACATGATGTTTCGAATCTACATTCCAAAAGACCCTGGCTAAATATCGTAATCTAATATAAAATTGTATTTAAGTTGATGGAAGAGCATCAATTAAGTGTGTGCGGGAGTGTATTCACCAAAAATCTACTTGGCCAGCATAAGATGTACATCAACTAATATTTACCACCTGAAAAAACAGGTTGGAATGCTCTTCTTCCTGTGACTCCTGGATTGACATGAGCGTCATCTTTAGATGCTTTCTACACCAGACACTTGCCTGAAGAAAAATACAGCACTATTAAATATCGTAGAAGGTTATCAACTCGTATATTAACTTATATACAGAGCGAAAAAATGCTTCGTGTAGCAGATAACAAAAATGTTTACCTTAACTTCGAGTGTGAGAAACTGTGCTAGACAATCGGCTTTGTCCTTCTCTATACGTTTTACAGCCACTAGTAGTATCGTTCTGTTCAACAAGCATTGCGTCACATCCAAACAGGTAAAATCCTCCCAAAATATCAGGCTCTCCGTCAAGGTATACAAACATTTACTCGGAAGAGAAAGATATAGCAAGTTCTTCAATAAATGTTTTAAAACTCGGTAGTCATAAAATTAAGAAAATCCAGATCCAAGATTGCGTCAAGCTTTAATTAACTGCTAATTACATGCAGCTGTGAAAGTTAAATGCCGATGCCTCGTATTCAAATAGTATCACCGACGAAAGACAATGCATTAAAAATGAAAAGAATCGCAGAGCGGATACTGTAAGGCTTTCGACTAGTGAAATCAACTCTGATTTACTCGATAAATCCAAATCCTCCAGTTTCTTGAGTAGCTGAATACGACTCTCGACGACCTGTAAAACATAAGTTAGCAATTAGCCACTGGAAGGAAGTATCTTCCGTTCACCGAAATCTAATGGCAGAAATTGAACAATGCTCGAGAGAATACTAAAAGAATTCGTCCAGAAAATGAATAAAACATTGCAAATGTACGAATAATTCTTAATATCTACAATTCCTTGCGGACTCAATCACAGTTTGCAAGTCTTAATTAACAATCAAAGTATGGTCGAATTCAACTTAAATTCATCATTTGAAAGTCAGAAGATAAGGAAATGAGATGAAATGTATAAAATAGCGCTTACATCGGACGACGAAATGGCATCGATAACGCTCTGCAAATCGCTGTTTGACCTACTTCCCTCCATCGCTCCGCTTGCTCCTGGCGCCCGTTGTCTGCACTGAGTATTTGAAGCTTTCCCGCCTTCAATTTTGCGTAGTAAAGAAGCTGAGTATTTGAAGCTTTCCCGCCTTCAATTTTGCGTAGTAAAGAAGATTAGTGGTTTTATATGACCTGGTTATTTTCATTTTTGCCCCAATTCCAGCGCATAAGCCCAAGCTATATTTCTTTACGGTGACTCATGCTTCAAACCTATTTCAAATTTTAAAAATTATATTAAATTACAAATTAAATTGGGTTGTTGGAAGAAAATTAAAATTTAATTATCTCATATCTTTTTAAAACGCGTCTTTTAAAGAGAGATTTTCGCACTTTTATAAAGCTGTTAGGGAGAGGTTTATACAGCTAGCTAAGTAATGCTTGACTCCGAGCCGTGTGCGATGCCGGGCTCCCAAAAGGGGCAGATTGGTTTCCACAACTTTATAAATAATGTTTTGACTCCGAGCGGTGTGCCAGCGAGGACGTTGGGCTCTCAAGATGAGTGGATTGGTTTTCACAGCTTTATAAGAAATGCTTTGACACCGGGCGGTGTAAAGGATGTTGGGCTCCCAAAACGGGTGAATTGCGAGATCTCACATGGACTGGAGAGGAAAACGGACAATTCTAATAGAAACTTCTAGACACGTTTTTTAACTAGAAGAGGTAATCCTCCTAGTTTAAAGGCCTTCGTCTAAGTTTTCTGTTGGGAAGGATTAAATGTACAACGTGTAGTTTAGATTAAGACTGAAAACTGCACGTGTTACAGGTGGTGGACATGCAAAAATTGATATAATAAATTTAAGAGAAATTACGGCCGTATTTATTTAACACAATAAAAAAAATTGTCTAGTTTATTTATGTTAGCGCGTCTCATTTATTTTTAATAAATATAACACTAACTTTTAAATAATAAGATATTTAAAACTTCAAAATAATAATTACATGCATTAAAATTTCAAATTTTCATAGGTAAATTAATAAACGTATATAAAAATTATTTTGTTTTACTGTATAATTTTCACTCAATTTTATTTTTTAAATGAAAATGGTTAGATTAAATTAATAAAAAAATATATCCATAAACTTTTTTCATAAGAAACTAACTGTAATTATATTTAAGGATATATATATATATATATATATTGGATAAAGTGCGATTTTTTTTATTTATTAATTTAACTTAATTATAAATATTTAATAAAAATATTTAAAATGATTTATAAGTACAAATTAATTTTGTTATATGATTTTAATTAGAAAAAAATGAATAGATTAAATTAGCTTTTAAAATTTTTCATTTTTGAATTTTGAAGAAAGTTTTAAAAATACATTTATAATGAGATGAAAACTATTAATCCTTAATTTTTAAAATATAGTTAAAAATTTAATTTTAACTTAAAAATTTCCATTAATAACTTTAACTTTTTAAAAACTTAAAAATTGTTAGTATATAAACCAAAAAAATATAAGCTCTTAAAACCATTTCAAAAAAAAAAAAAAAAAAAAGAGAAATTTTGGATCTTTAATTTACGGTCAAATATTTAAAATTCTAATAATATTTTAAAAAATAAAATATTAATAATTTTTAATTTCATGATTAATTTTAATTATAAATAATTAATAAAAAATATAAATTCATCTTTAAATTAATATAATTATTAGTAAAGAGTTTTAATTAATTCTATTATTTTCTATATCATCGACATTTAAGTTCAAAAGAAAAATTAAAACTTAAAAATTGGGGCGAGGAATATTTATTTATAGAAAACAAGAATAAGTACGTGGAATGCATGCATGCATGCAGCCAGTTTTTGCAAACACGAGAATCAAAACGCTACCCTATAATAACACGACCACAAACACTGACACTATAATACCACAAACACTGCACTATTTTAAAACCAGGGAAGAAACTAACGTGTAAATTAACAGTTTAACATCACATTTCTGAGAACTTATGGCCGAACAGAGCCACCGACTGGAACGCCGCCTGCTCCGCCGTCTCCACCGACACTGCCGCCTGATCCTCCGATTCCCCCAGATCCACCATTTCCACTGTCACCGCCGCCGGATCCTCCGACCCCACCAGCTCCTCCAAGTCCATGTCCAGGTAGACCACCGATTCCGCCAGCTCCGCCAAGTCCATGCCCAGCTAGACCACCTATTCCGCCACCAATTCCATGCCCAGCTAGACCACCTATTCCACCAGCTCCTCCTCCTCCTCCTCCGCCGCCCATACCGCCGAGGCTACCCGGGTTACCAATTCCGGCGAAACCTCCAATTCCACCAAATTTTCCGATCCCAACAGACCCACCCAGCATCGGCATACCCAACCCTGCATACCTGTTTAATTATGTATTTCAGAATTTTAAAAAATAAAAGAAATGAATTGCTAAAATAAAATTCAATTATGATTTGAAAAACAAAAATAAACTAAATAACATAATGAAAGGGTAATTATTTCTTAAAATAAAAAATAAAATAATTATCACATATATTTTTTTAATTTAATAATAGTTTTATACGTACCCTCCCATGCCGGCAAATCCACCAACTCCGCCATAGATAAAATTCTTCTCATCACGAACAGCATCACCACCCGCCGTCGGCAACTCCACCGCCTTGACTTCAACGGCGTCCACGAACTGCACCTGCTCAGCACCGGGAACATTACGCGCCGCCGCAGCCGCCGCAACAACAGCCAGCAAGAGCATTACAAAAAGCTTCTCCATTATCTCTCTTACAATCTTTCTCCCTATATTTGCATGGAGAAGTGGCGAGGGGATTATATAGGGTGGAAAATGGGAAAAGAAACAGTTGAAGGGCATAAATGCAAAGGCAAAGCCACGTTGTCGAGGAGTTTATGGCAATTAAATTTAATGGCACTGAGACAATGTCATTCTGGGAAAGAGAAATTTTTAAATTTTGTTAGCAGAGAGTTAGTTGAAGTCATTTTGAAAAACGAGAAATATTTATGGAGGTGGAACGCCGGCATGTCGATTCCTTTGCATGTCCGGAATACGTCTGTTCCGTCACCATTTTTTCTATTTTTCAATATAAAAATAAAATATATTCATAAATTCAATAATATTTCATGGGTAAAAATATAATGAAATTTTTTAAAACTTAAATATTACACTATACTATTTCAAACGTATATAAATAAATAAAATATATATATATATTTATTGTTAGATCTCACGTCAATTGAAGAGAGAAATGAGTACCAACGAGATATTTGACTCGGAATGGGTGAATTATGAGATCCCACATCTGTTGGAAAGGAGAACGAAATATTTTTTTTTATAAGAATGTGAAAACTTATCCGTAACAGACGTCTTTTAAAAATCTCGAAAGAGAAAATACAAAAAAGACAATATTTGGGTCTCCTTAGCATACTGTGTGTTTAAAAACTTTGAAGAGAAAACTTATCTGTAACAAAAGCATTTTAAAAACTTCGAGAGATAGAACAAAAAGTACAATATTTGGGCCTCCTTAGGAGACGTCTGCTTAAAAACTTTGAGAAGAAATCGAAAGTTTAAAGAGGACAATATCTGCAAATGGAAAGAGGACAATATCGGCAAGTTTAAAGACGATAATACCTACTTGCGTTGGGCTTAGTTCGATGGTTCTAACCACCCAAACGGTTAAAATATGGTGAGAATAAACCGCTCTTCCCATATTAGGGTTTAAGATTTGGCGCCTTGACCGGAAATCTTGTCCTCGGAACTCGACCTAATCATGCGATCGGGAATCAGCGAGAGCCGAGGGAAAATGGCAACAGTTGCTGCTTCAAGAATTGGATCGGTGATACCTCGGCCAGTGACAATTGTGACCGGCAACGCCAAGAAGCTTGAGGAAGTTCGAGCAATCTTGGGCAGCTCTGTTCCTTTTCGGTCTCTCAAGCTTGATTGTACGTTCTCTCTTTCACTTACTTCTAATTTTTCGATCTTTTGTATACTTGTTTGAATTCGTTGGGTTATTACAAGCAGTGTCGGAGCTGCAAGGCGAACCGGAAGCTATATGGAAAGAGAAAGCTCGTTTGGCTGCTATCTAGGTGCACATTCTTCTATATTTGTTTATTATTCGATTAAGAATCACTTCAGATGAATAGAAGACTTAATTTAAAATTGTAAAAGTAAAAAAACAAATAGTCAATACTGTAATTTTAAAAAAAATTGATTTAAGAATTCAAGTGTTCTTTTGAAGAGAAATGAAATCTAGAGAAATGATGAGAAAGAAAACACAATTTTCAAAAATAAAAAACCAAACGGTTATCAAAATGGCCTAAACAATGGAATTTAGATATATCAGTTCTGTTCTAGTCGAAGATACTAGCCTCTGCTTCAATGCCTTGAAGGGTCTTCCTCCCAGAGTGTATGTTTAGATCATTAACATGGTTATTGTCACGTTTCAGGGCCATACATGTAAGTTGCTACTTTATCAATTCCCCTGTTGAGGTGAAGTTTTGTTTATTCTTAGCATTTTGATTGAAACATTACGATGATGTCATTGATAGATAGATATATGATTAATAAAGTTATAGAAGAACTCAATTGAAGGACCCGTCTGATTCTGAGGGAGAGAAGTGTCTTTCTTTGTCCAAGGATGTTACATGGTTGAAGAGAAATAGGACTTGATTTCCTTAATTACCCAAACGATAACTTTTGCCGTATGAACTTTGATCTCTACTTCTTTTTCTCCATCTCTAAAATTTCAACAAAACTCATTGCAATCCATCCATGATTGTTCTCACATGGATCCCAATTGGGTTTGCATAAGAAGCATATTTTATGTCTTTAATTCACTGAAACTCTTCTTATTGGCAAAATATTGAGGTAGCACTCTGCTGGATAGTTCTTTTTCCTTGGGGTGTAATGTGGAAAAGCCGCCATTTCTTATTTGAGCATTCCCGTTGGGAGGTAATTTTTGCTATAAATCTTTTCTGGGATTGATGGATAAAAGTCCAAAAAAAGATTGTAAAGTGGAGTAGCTTAACTTTTTCGAACGGTGGTCGGCTGGCGCTTGCTCAACCGGTGATTAATAACCTCCATTTTTATTATTTATCCTTTTTTAAATCTCCCAAGGGTGTTACAAATATGATTGAATGGATGGTTAGGAACTTTTTTGTGGAATGGGGGTTTATCAAAGGGTCCTTGCAGCCATCTCGTAAATTGGGGGAAAACTTCCCTTCCTTCTTCATTATGGTGGTTTCGGTATTGGGGCTTTTCAACAGAAAACAGCCTGTTCCTCAAGTGGCTATGGAGGTTTAACCAAGAAGAGAATGCTTTGTGGAAGATGTTGGTTCCTAGTATTTATTGTATAGGACTGGTCAACTTTCCCACCTAAAACCGCAACCAAGGGGAGACCGAGGTTTGAAATTGCAAAGAATAGCGAGTTTTTTTTTCAATTTTTGGATTTTGAAGCTCGTAGTGGGAGGAGACTAAAGTCTTGGAAAGATTGGTGGATTGGGGAAAACAACCTTGAGGCTACTTTTCCTGACATTTATGGCATTTCTATGAAACAAAAAGTTACAACTGCTGATTGCTGGAATGAACGAATGAGGGATTGGGACTTGGGCCAAAGAAGAGGGCTCTTTGACTGGGAGTTGGAAAGTGGGGCGAGTTGAATTCAGTTGTTGGATGTTGTCTGTTTGGGTATGGTGAACAAGGCCTACTAGTCGCTTGAGAAAGGTGGTAATTTTTCTTCCAAGTCTGTTTTGTTTGAAGCTTTTAGATGCCTTACCTTGAGAACCCCCCATCATCTCGTCAATTTAGAATTTTCAAATCCCAAAGTCAAAGTGTTCCTCTGGTCTTTGGCTTATAGAAGTTTAAATACATAAGATCTTCAAATAAAGTGTAGAAATTGCGCCCTTTCTCCTACGTCCTGTAGCATTTGCCTTAAAAAGGAAGAGGAGAGGAGAAAGAGAAATTTAATATCAGAAGCTTTCACTAAGAATCATTGTCAATGAGGATGAAATATAAGTTTTCATTTCCCATGTTGAAAAACTTGACATTATTATGAGGCAGTGATTCTATATTGCAGCTGGCTATTGAGTATATCTATGCCAGTTAGTTTGGTTAAGAGAACAAAACTTGATCAAGTATAATACCGAAGAGGTGAGTAGTTAAGGCAAAGGGAAGGAAACATTCGTGTTGAAGTGCAAGTGCGAAGGCTAGAAATGCCAATTTTTTATGATAGCAATGCAGTGACCATCCTTAGAGTCCCCAACTTAGTGAGATTATGCTTCTAAAGGGTCTAACTAGGAGTTCAGTGTAAATTCTGGTTGTAGGGACATACATACAAGTCTGGGATTGGAAATAATTTTGGGTGTTAGTGTAAGGACAGATAATTGCAACTTTTGGTAGTTGATGAGGCACAAGTTCTTTTTTATAGAGACTAATAACAAATGGACTCTGATGAAGGAGAAGTTAGTACAATCAAGGCCAGAAGGAGAAGAAGAAGCTATTCAATTGATTGAGATCACTTTAAATTCAGTGATCGTGTAAATGGTACCATAGACAATCCCAAGGGTGTATTGGCAGTCAAGAAGTTGATGATGATCGACAATGAAGCAACCTATAATTTTTTTTGTCTAACACAGGAAGCTACAGATTAATCACGGGTATTAGAATATCAGTGGTTAGACAGTGTGCTATTCCTTATTCCATTTCTTTCCTAATGCATATTTGTCTGGTTTCTTACTCATTAATGATCTCAGAAAATTTTGCTGTTCTCAAAATAACACTATGAAAATGAGTTCTCCAGAGTCTTTCCGTGTTGCACTAAAAAATTGTCCAATTATTTGCTCTATTATGGAAAAATTGTTCTTTCCAGGGGCCCTTATGATTTTGGTTGGAATCCAATCTTTCAACAAAATGGTTAATCACCAAACGTAAGCTTACTCACTCACTATAGAACCATGCTACAACAAATTAGATCAAGTTATACATAAAAGTTCTAACATATTTCTGTTGATTGCACTTTATTTGGTAGGTATGCTGAAATGCACAAGGAAGAAAATAGCAAGATATCTCATTTCTCTTGCGCTCTTGCGCTGGTGAAATCGCACTTTGCTGAAGCTTACTGTAGATACCATTTCCAAGACTAAAGGTTCTCTCTACTTGTCCCGTCATAAGTATAACAGACTATTAACAAGCTTTTTGCAGCAATGCTGGGAACTAGAATTTTCTACACTAGTCAGTTTGGCTTTAATTCTAACGTCTTTGAGTTTTCCCTTTCGGGCTTCCCCTCAAGATTTATAAAACGCACGCTAGAGAGAGGTTTCCACACCCTTATAAAGAATGTTTCGTTCCCCTCTCCAACTGATGTGGGATCTCACAATCCACCCCCCTTCGGGGCTCAGTGTCCTCACTGGCACTCGTTCCTCTCTCCAATCGATGTGGGATCTCACAATCCACCCGCCTTCGGGGCTTAACGTCCTCGCTGGCACACCGCCCGGTGTCTGGCTCTAATACCATTTGTAACGGTCCAAGCCCACCGCTAGCAGATATTGTTCTATTTGGGTTTTCTCTTTCGGGCTTCCCCTCAAGGTTTTTAAAACGCGTCTATTAAGGAGAGATTTTCAGATCTTTATAAAGAATGTTTCATTCCCCTCTCTAACCGATGTGGGATCTCTAACCGATGTGGGATCTCATATTAATGCTCTTATAAAATTCTAAAATTCTAAGTCAGAAAACACATTGGGTTAGATGTGATAGATGAGAATAGTTGTCATTCCAAATTACAACAGGAGTTTGTTACTTAGACATGAATGAAATATTAGAAGATGAGAAGATGGATAAGAAGGAAAAGAAAATAACAGCAATAATTGTCATAAAACATATTGCTTTCAAATGTCATTACAATGAATTGGAAATGAAAAGAGGTTAGGATGGGGTGGGAAGCCACAACTCAACATCTTTAAAGTTCATGTCTGAGGCTGAGGAGTTGCATTTGCAACTGAAAGTGAAAATTCATCCTTCTGATGGCGCCTCCTTGTACATATCCCTTGGGGAAATTTTGGGCCCAGAAATGGAAATGGGTCCATTATAATACAGATTTCTATTTACAGTCCCTACAACCAAGTAGTATCCAATGGGCCCAACTCACATGCTTCCCTATTTGTTTTTTCATCCTTCAACGCTAGAAATTAATACTCTCCACTGCTGTTTTTTAATATCATTTTCTGATCTGTTCATTTGGAGACCCCATTTGCCAAATGCCATCTGTTAAGACTACGACATAGCTGTCATTTAAATTCTTTCTTCAATTATTTAAGTGAAAATAATAGTTACATGATTATTAAGTTGTCTCGTGTTACATCATGTTAGGTTTTGAAAAGTCTGATTTATTTAAAGTTGTCATGTCTATCTTAATAAAATCTAATGTTAGATGCACATAGTTAGCTTTATTTAGATTATAGATTGTTAGTACCTTTGTTTTACCTGAATTTCAATTTAGTTCTTATGGAATGAGAAGTATTCCATACATATTAATTATATTAATCAGATGTACCTTTTTTTCCCTTCAAATCTTAAATTCTTCGTTAAATTATAAATTTGATCCTTGTGGTTTGGACTTTAGTGAATGTTAGATCCCACATCGGTCGGAGAGGGGAACGAAACATTCCTTATAAGAATGTGGAAACCTCTCCCTTAAAGACGCGTTTTAAAACCGTGAGGCTGACGACGATACATAATGGGCCAAAGTGGACAATTCTGCTAGCCAGACACTAAGATGTGTGTCAGCAAGGACGTTGGGCCTTCAAGGGGGTGGATTGTGAGACCCCACGTCGGTTGGTGAAGGGAACGAAACATTTCTTATAAGGGTGTGGAAACCTCTCTCCAACAAATGCGTTTTAAAACCGTGAGGCTAACAACAATACGTAACAGGCGAAAGCGGACAATATCTGCTAGCAGTGGGCTTGAGCTGTTACCGTGAAAGTTAGAATTTAGTTCCTATATTTTTAAAAGTTAGAATTTCGTTCTTATAATGTGACAAAACCTTATAAGGATTCTAACGTTAAACACGATAGAGACTATGTAGGGAAGAAATTTGTAATACTAACTTAAAATTCTTTCCCCAATTCCTACCTGTTATTAGGCAATATCTACCTGTTATTAGGAGAAAAAAAGGGGGGAAAGAATGAAAGAAAGCAAAAGGGTTGGAAGGCATGTGAGTGAATGTGGCACTAGAATGTGAATGTAAGGTGGGGTGGGAGGTTGCTTTCGTTGATGCTAATTCTATGGTGCTCTTTGAACAGTTTATTATCAGTTGTAAAGTGGAGCATAAGCCTACCAATGTGTTGTAGAATAGTCAGTCATCAACTGAATTTAGTTCTTGGAATGAATAATAACACTTTGGAATACTTCCTCCAAACTCATTAACAGAAAGTGCGCTTTCACTTCAAAGTTTTAGGTATTAAGTTGCCTAACATTATTTGTTCATTCATTATAGTAGCATCTATCCTTTTCCTCCTTTGCCTAACATGATTTGAAAATTAAATAGTTCATTTTCTAATTCTTTTTTCTCTTATATTTGTTTAGTGGATAAGATATTACTTATTACAATCTCTATAATTCTTACCATATTCATATGTTTCTGTCACTAAAATGATTATATTGCTATTGGAATTCATTTCACTTCAAATATGGTCAAATGTTTGATGCCTTGTAACAAAGGGCATGGAATTTGTTTTTCTACCATGAAAATTTTCTTGTATACCTACTTTATTTGATATTGACTTTGACTTCCTATTTGACCACTCCAGGAAATCAATCTGTTTTCAAAGGAGAGGAAATCAATGTGCATTTATTAATTATAAAGGTACTTTTGATTAGTATTGTGTATTTATTTAACTTTGCATTGACAAAATCAAATATTTATTGAAAGGTGCTTATAACAATATATTGAATATATTGAATTCATTGTTTTGATCATATATATCTTTAGAACACTAACGATATGTTTGAGAGTGATTTTAAACCATTTTAAAGTCATTCTGACATATGTTCTAACTCTATCCTAATAGTTTTCTTGTCAAAGTGAGCATAATTTAGTTGTAGTTGATATATATCATTTTCCTTACTATCGAGGTCAAATACACATACCTATACTCTATCTTAATGGAAATTAACTGTTTTTTTCTTCTCCCCACCACTTAAAATTGAAAAGGGGTATCAAAATTTCGAAGCTTTATTGGTAGGGGAAGGGCATAAAGGTGGAGAGAAAGGGGCAGTGATGATGACTTGGTAGCATGTGGGAAGGCACATGCAAGAATCATCAACTGCCTCACTAAATGAAAGTGATTGCCAATTACAAAGCGACATAATCTTAGTGAGTATCTTAACTCCATTAATCGCTTTTATAAAGCTCTAAAAGCCCTTCCTTTAACTCTAAAAGTTAATTTAATTGGCTACCTTTCTTTTGTTTACAATGGTAATTGAGTTCAAATCACCTTACTTCTTAAACTTCATTTTCTTCTTTAGCCTTTTCCTTTTGAATGTAAATGTAAAACCTCTACAGTTACATTTCAAACACGCAAATAATTAAATTATAGCACGTGAAAAAAAGACTCTTGATTTATTATTAGTTTTGTTAGTTAAAAGTAAGTTTTTTTATAAACAATCATATTTTTCACAAATTCTTTTTATTCGAGATATTTAACAAGGGTATATATGGAATGAGTTGAAGAAAGTTTTAGAACCAATCCAAATTATTGTGTTGGTTGGATTGTGATCTAAATAAAACATTGGTTGGGTTGTTAGACTGTTCAAATTTTTTTAACTATTAAAAAAAATTCTACTATTTATAATTAAAATATCATAAAAAATAAATATCAAACATTGTCTTACAAATGTTGTAACTTCAAATATTTTTATTATTCGTAACAAATCTTAAAAGTAGAGTATGATTGAGTTGTGAACCATATTTTCGAGTTAGTTTGGTTTATCCAACTAAAAAAATCTCCAACCTGCCATCCGAATAGCTACCGATATTTAGCTACCGATATTTAGTTAAGATGGCAAACTCATATTTCAAAAAAGGCAAAATTAATGTTTGTATTTTCAAGTAGAAAATGAATACCAAAATGAGACTAGATGACTAGATGGGGCCTAACATATTTAATTTGTCTATCTATAACTCTTTATATTCTAGATATTAGTGAACAAAAACTAATGAGTTTTAAAACTCAACCAAATGAATTTAATTCACATCGCTTGTCAATTCCTACATTACAACTAACACCCTCCAAGAATAATGAAAAAAAAGAAGATAAAAAGTAAATGAAAGATAGAGAAGGGCAAATCAACAATATTTGCTATCATTTTTAGCAAACTTTTGCTTTGATAATTCAATGTTTGACAAACATACTATAGCTTGTATCACTAAACAGAACAAAGTGTAAAAAAAAAAATTTTTAAAAAAAAAACAAAAAAAGAAGAAAAAAACACTCAATCATTCATACCCTATAGGAACAAGAAGACAGAACATTACACATAAAGAGCAACAATGATAGTTTGAGGAATGGATTGGGAAGAACAAAAGTGGGGAACCAAAGAAGGGAATAAATGAACACAAGAACAACGCTTCAGCACCTGCTTGCTGAATGGCAAATGGTGTCTTTTTCAAGTTAAAGCAGGCCGAGGTTGAGCGATTTCAGAGTGTCTCAACAAACAGCAAACCGGGACACGTCGAATAGGAATCGGAATCGTCTCGACAATGAGACAAGAGAAAATGTACACTTGTTTTTAGATATGAGAGATAGAATATGGATATTGGGTAAGGCTGTTTGTAAGTAAATACTTGGAAAATTCACAGATAAGTGATAGACGACGAGATCGGAATGCTAGCAGGCGTGACCTCGTCTGCAGTTAAGTGCACCGGCATTGGCTGTTATGGAAGCAACCATGGATGAGGATTTAGCTCCCAAACTAGAGGCTCTAGCATAGCTTGCTGAGGCCCCTGCACCAGATGGAGTGAAAAAGGCACCATTCATCAATAGGTCTCCCTCTGATCTCCAATTCCAGTTTTTCCACTCAGTTTCAGCTGTCTCAACCCTCTTAGTAACCTAAAGAATGTCGATGAAGATTAGTTCCGTTAGTATCGATAAACTATACTAAACCACTTGCTCTGATATCATGTTAAATTACTACTAAACTCGAGCGTAGTACCTCTTTTGCAAAAGGGTTGGTTGGAGCAGCATATCTGTTACCCTGGCTATTGATAGTAGGATTTGCACTACCCCCAATGGCGTACATCTCCCAGTGAGTATAATCATTGTTGACCACATGGAAGTATCCGTGTCTACACCTAAATAATCCATAAATTGATCCTATTTTGTAAGATGAAAACGGATTGTTTTCTTGCTCATAAATAGCAAAACATGATCAATTATAAGATGATTGTACCTTGGCATTCTTTGGATGAGTCCTTCTCCAAAGTGATTGTAAGCAATGGTCACTTGCATTTGTTTATCCCTAACGTATGAATCACTATGTCCCAATAACATTACCTGTTCATTAAACACACAATGTGAAGCAATGTCTATGAAAAATGGCAAAAATATGAACTGAGTAGATGGATGAAGTGAAGATACCTCATTGTGGTGGGTGAAGTAATTGTTGGTGATTGTAAGTGCAGTGGATCCCATGACAGCATCAACAAGGCCATCAGCACAGTTAGAGAGTGAATTATGATCGATCCAAATATGACTTGACCCAAAAATGGAAATGGCATCTCCATCAGCCATTGTTCTCCACCCAACGTGATTGGGTGAGCTCCTTACCATGGCGTTTCCAGTGGGCTTGCAGTCATGGATATTTAGACCATGGACAATAACATTAGTCACAAACTGGATTGTGATGCAAGCACCATTAGCAATGTGAACATTGGTTCCACGAGCATCAATTGTCTTGAAACTGTTCATGATCAGTTCTTGTTTCAGCTGTATCACCATGTCTCTTTTGAACACAATCCAGAGAGGTTCATCTTGGATGACGGCATGTCGTAAAGTGCCAGGCCTTGGAGTGATAGGGTCGTCGTTGCCGGAATCAGTGACGACGTAGTATCGACCGTCGCGACCTCCGATGGCATTTCGACCGAAACCAATGCCACAATCAGCAAGACGCTTGCGGTTCTGTTGCCAATTGGGGTCACAACGCCAGCAATCATCAATGGGATTGCCGGTTCCACACGAGAAGAATCCAAGCTCCCTCCTTGCAGTGGCATTGCGTATGCTCCTGATCAAGAGTATTGTTTTTAACAGTTAACCTTCGATGTTATAAAAGTTTTACAGAATTAACTATAACAAGATCAAAACTCTTGCTTGCAGCGTCGGTGGGGTAAATTTCTTATCTCTAAACTTAGACCAAAACAAGAACGGGATGATGGGAACCATAGAATAAAGTAATCCCATTTGTCAATTTGTGAAAGACTCTTCAGTTTGATGGATGAAAGTTTGGTGGCCATTTTCTTAGGGTCGTTGTCGCCTATTGGGCCACTCAAGGGCAGTTGCCACTTGCAATAAACTCAACCAAATCGACTTAAAAGATCATTTGCCTCATTTTACAAGTCCACATGGACTGGATAACAAGATCCTAGAAATAAATATATCCACATTAGATGTTTTCTGTTCTTTTCCAAGATAAGACCAAAAGGCAAAAGCAGAATGAAATAGACAAGAGTAATGAACGGACACCTAGTTGGGAATCTAAGGCGTCGTTAAGGACTAAGGAGACACAAAAGATAAAATTAGGGCTTCCAACTCAGGAATCAAGCCGAAAACCTAACGATGATGAACAGAAAAGTGGTTATGGGCATATTATTAGCAATCTTTTTAAGGTGGGTTTGCAAAATTTGGTAAAAATGGATAGGTTTACTTAATTTCCCTTGAAATTTTGACCCCAGAACACCAATTTCGGGGCCGTTGAGCCTAATTCACACCCAGATAGTTTTCCCTACAGATAACTCAAAATTCTAGACCATAGATAGTGCAAATGGACATTTTATAATCTATATGAAGAGGAAAAGAGGACCCACATGTCAACCGCAGCAGCGACCTCTTCAGGGTTGTCAACGGCATGCTTATTACCTAGAGCCTCGACGTCGTTCAACCTGAAATTACCATCCCCATGTATCAGATCCAATGGGAAAAAAATGACCCAAAAGAAAAGAAGAAACGAATAATAATTTAGAACCGACAGTTAACAGGCACGATATCGATTTTGTGCAGGGACAATAATGCATTGTGACCAGGACAGGGGCACATGCAACTTCGGGAAACCGCAGTGGGCAGCAAATCATAAAGCAAAACGTGGCAAACACACAAAGCGAGTGCTAGAAGAAAGTATGATATGTATAATACAACGCGTTTTTTCTTTTCACATCACGTACGACAGTGTCCAATTTAGTGAAAGTTGTGCGTCGCTCAAGGTGTAAAAAGATACTCGAACAGCTCGCTCGCTGCGAAAAAACCGTTACAAGAGACCTTTTCTCAGAGCGAATATTGAATATAGTGCGCGGAAGAAGTCCGTTTGCACAACACTTTCAAAAGTGAAAATGTCAAAATCTTTTTGTCACTGCAAATAACATAAAAAGGGGAAAAAGTTGCAAATCTAGGTGGAGTTTTAACTTTGTTAATGGAGTAGAGGAATCCGAGTAAGTAACTGGCAACGAAATAAACAATTTAGATCCATGGATCTAGATCTAAACGATGGAGATTGGCAATAGAGTTGAGAAAATTGAAGGTGGGAGCGGTATTAAGTATTAACGACGGAAGGGGTTTGGTTAGGTACTGAATCTTCTGCATTTATCAAGTTTTTAAAGAAACGACGAACAAGGAAAAAAATAATTCACCTCTCTGCCATTGATGCATTGCTTGGGCTCCGCAATATCTCGGTTGCTCGATTCCTGCAAAATTAATTGAAATCACAAGTTAAAAACAGAGATTAAAGTCTGAACACAGAGTATTGACTCTCCATTTTCCCGCGCATTTTCTCTATCACCGAACTGAAATATTCGTTAGGTCAAAATATACAAATCAAGACAACAACACACTTCTGAAATTGATTCCGAGGACGAGCCATAACATAAATTCAGCGGCTCAAAGAAGAAAAACTCCGAGTGAAACAGCATGAATGCAATGAGATTGAGAAAACACAACCACAAGCGACAAATTGAAGAATCGTCGAAATCAGAAAACAACAACACTCTAAAACTTGAACAAAATCGATCGTCTACTAACATAATGTGGCTAAAATCAATACCGAACCAGGAAGAACAACAGAGAGAATTCGAATCCCCTAAATACAGAGCAAATAACAGAAAAGGAGAGGAAATCGCCGACAGAGGACGAAGATGAGAATTATGATGAACAAAACATCAACTCCAAAATTTTAGAGAGAGAATGATAGATTCATACTCAATTTCAGGAATCTCTTTGGGAACTCTGGCAATTGTTTCAACGAACAACATGAACACCACGGGAAGAAACAACCGAATCCATCCTCCAGATTCCGCCATTGCCATTCCTTCAACTTCAATTCAATGTGGACACAAATGTTCAGAAATGAGAATGAAAATGACGAAGAAGAAGAAGAAGATGAAGAAGGCAGTAATGGAGTCAGAGTAAGCTCCCAACGAAATGGCTTTTTTTTATAGACTTTCTTCATAAATTAAAAATAAATAAATAAATAAACTAATTCAACCGACGTCAACACCGTTAACTCGGTTAGGTCACCTTTTTAATCCGCACACTATATTTCCAATTTTACCCTCCCAAACTCTCCGTTTTAACTTTTAACCACTGTATCACTTCGCACGTGCTGACGTCGGCGCCCACGTGCCACTTAATTTCTCCCTGTCCGTTACGCCGGACGGCCCGCAAACGTTGACCGTTTGACCATCGTACCCTTATCCGTCACGTAATCTGAACCACCAAATATTGTTTTTCCATTAATTAAGGTATGACTATGAGTCAATTTTATATGAATATTAGTATTGTTTTTTTTTCGTATTTTAAATTCTTTTTATTTTCTTTTTATGAAATTTTTAATAAAATTTTTTCCTTGATTATTACTCTTAAAAATGGGTATTATTAAAATCAAATTGATTAAATCTATAATCGAATTGACATCAGATGACCCGACATTTTTTTAGACATAACCACGTTATCTACTTATTTTGAACTGCTTCTAAGAGTGAATATTACCCCACAAACCAACACGGGTCATTATTAATCTCAAAAGCGGCTCAAGACATGTGCATCGAGTTGGTTTGTGAGGATAATTTTCGCTCTCAAATGTCGTTTGAGACAAGTAGATAACACGGTCACGACGGGTCATCATCACCCGAAAACCAACACCGATCCTCGCTCACATGCTTCCCAAGAGGTCACCCAATATAGAATTGTTCTAAGATTTTGAAGTTTTCATGATCAGGCAACTGAAAAAAAATGTGCTCCCTATTGGAGTTTTCTCGTACTCACATTATATAAAATCATTCTATAAAAGATATTTTCCGATCAAACATATGAACAACAATATTATATTTTAATATAAGAAAAATTTAGTGATTAAATTTTTTATATTTACTTTATATCTTTCTAACGTTATTAGCTGAAATTAATGTCTTTTTTATTATTTAAATAATTAAAAGTGATAATAAAATTATTAATTAATACATTATCCACTAAACTCAATAATAACAAAACAATCTTAATTGTTACAAAAATAAATAAATTTGATTTGATACAGGAAAGGAGATGGGATGGAAAATGTCGGAAGGGGTGTTACGGAAATATAGTGTTTTTTAGATTATGAGTGACAAAATGAAAATAATAAAACAAATTATCATGATTATAATAATATTAATTAATTAATTAAAATAAAATTATAATGCTTAAGGGTTGTTTGGTTGACACGTAATATTCCGCCCACCAATCACGGACCGAACATTTGAGTCACGGTTTCACTCGCCCGAGTCACAAACGTCGCGAATCAAGGGATCTTATTGGCTTACAGCTGCCGGCTTTTTAATTAAATTTAATATTTTTTTATTATGGTTCCTTTGTTCATTTTTCTTTATTTTTATTAAATTCACCCCCCAATATTTTATTAATCTTTTGGTAAGAAATTTTAACTATTTGTCTTTTTACTCAATAATTTAATTTTTTTAATCCATTGAGAAATTTAAATAATTTGGAGACATCGTGATAATTACCTAAAAGATTAGGGACTAGAAAATATTTATTATTTCTATTTTATTTTATTTTATTTTGGTCCTTTAACTTTTTAAATATCAATTTTAGACCTTAAATTATTAAAGCCAAAGGCATCAATCATCTTTTTATGGAAATTATATGTGAAATAATAATTAGAAATAATAATAATAAAATCATAATTATTATATTTTAAAAGTTTCACGAGTCAAATACTCAATTTTATAGTCAAGTAGGAGTGTTAAAAAAAACTTAATGACCCAAAAAACTCGATTAACTCGTACGATTTGGATTGCGTTAGGAACTTATTTAGGTTGAATTGAGTTCGAATAAATGAAAAATTTATAAATTGTTGGTTTACGAGTTTCACTAAAACTAAATTAGGGTGAACGGAACCGATTCAAATCTATTATTAATTTTAAAATATACATTTTGTTTATTATACAATTATATATAATTATCTTTTTATTATTTATTTTTCTACCACTCTTAAATATAATTTTTAATTATTTAGAAAATAATTTTTTTAAATATTTATTGAAATTGAGTTACAAATTTTAACTAAATATTAAAAAAATAAGCTAATAATTTACTTTTAGTTTTATTAAAAACAACATTTTAATTTTAAATTTTTTAAAAATTTATTTTAGCGACACTCAATTGGAATTAAAAAATTTCATAGAATTAAATATTTCTGACACATATTTAATTAAAGGTTGTAGTATTTGCAATAATGGAAATAGATATATTTTAATTACATGTGTGATGAAAAATGACAAAAATATATTAAATAAGTAATGAGCTGTTTTAAAAAAACAAATTTCGTACCATTTATTACCAAAAATAAAAAATAAAAAAACAGAAAATAATTGTAATGTAATTATTGTTTCCTTTTTCTTTCCAGACAATAATTAAAATTTTCTAAAAATTCTGTTTTTCCCTCGTTTAATTATGGTACACGTGGCCTTTATAAACCAGCCAAAATTGCTTCTTTTACGAAACTATTGTACTTCTAAATAATAGCCGAAGCATTTATGTCCCGGAATAAAATAATTATTTATTTTTTTAAATTAAAAATTTAATCATTAAATTTTGAAATAATTTAATAATTTTTAATATATAAATTCTCAAACTTTAAAAAATCATTTTTGCTCCTGATATAAAATTTATATAGACAATTTAAATATTTATTATATACAAAATTTAAACACAAATTTTAACGTTTAGTAATTTAATTTATTTAATTTTTAAAATATAGTATAAAGTTTAAAATTTTAAACTAATAGAAACATAATTCAACTAATTAATACATCTTATTTAGCTTAAATTACGTAATTCAAACTCAGCTCAAATTTCAATTACGTGGATCAGAAATGCTATATGTTATGGGGCCAACCAGAAAATCGAGCTTCAATCCAAGCTTGTTTTATTTCTTTTAGCTAGTGGGCTGACTCTCGATGTAATAATAAATTAAAATTAAGTCGGGTACGTTTTTTTTAATGTATTACGAGTTGGTCACAATTGATTCTCATTTTAAAATGGGTTAAACTCGAACAATCATAATAACACGAGACTCACAATTTGAATAGTTAATCGACGATTCTAATAATTTAAACACCCCTCAAATCA